>CM027119.1:48527709-49156667 GCA_015476505.1 Urochloa ruziziensis
CTCTGATGCCGCTTGCTTACCAGGAGGGACGTGGCACCCCTGGCCCTGGTTATTTGGATCATTGGTGCAATTGTTAGGCCCGGGGCCACCGAGACGGCGCGGCACCGCGCCGGCCTCTGCGGGCATGGACGCCGCGATGACGACGAGCATAAGCGCCAACAGTACAACCATCGTAGCTGCTGCTGCTCCGGCGCTGGATCTTTGGCCTCCTCTCGTCATCGTCGTCTTCGGTGATCTACCGGCCTCAAGTAGCTTTAGCTTGCTGTGTTGCTTGCGATCGATTAGCTCGAGAGCACAGATCGTTTGGCCAATGGTGAGTGCATGATCGTTTGGCGTGTTGGGTATTTATAGGAACGCTACCAGAGCTGAAGCCTGATGGTCTGGAAGCATTCATGGCATTCTCGCATCGCGAACCAGACGAGCAAGTGCGCGTCTTGCTCGAGTCATCGTGTGATGTGAGCGCTGAGAACGTTTTGACGGATTGGACTTGTGAAACATTTTTGTGAGTAATTTCGTTCATTCCTGTTCAAACGTTTGAACTATCATCGATTCTGTCCTCGATCACGTAAAAACATAAAGCAAATGGACAGAGACCTGTGACCTCAATCTTGGGACTGGTACAACAATCGTAGTCATGGATGACCGGTATAAGATTACGAACTTGCAATGCTGATCAGTCACGGTAGAAGAACATTCAAAATAATCGAGCTGCTAGGTCTTGTCTGATTGAATTCATTCGCAGCTGAACTCGATGATGACTTTAGTTTGGTACACTAATAGTGCGGCATATATCTGTCGAGAACTGAAAAGTTCAGTGGTCTGCCTTGAAGTTTCCCGGCTATGACATTGCAGACCGAAAACGTACGGAATGACTTTTGAGCTTTTTGGCTTGTGCTGAACTGCTAATCTGGGGGTCAACTGAGCTTCTGACTTGACACTATGTTCTACCACCTAGATTCCCTCTTTACACATCAAATATATATGAATTTGTTAGATCAAAGTGACATTGGCCAATTTTGCATAAGGAAGATGAACTGCCATGGATCTATGGCTATGTCCTAATCCTTCTGGGGGGTCAACAATGATTATTTTAGACACTCCCCTATCCTTTGAGATTTCTACATATGCAGCTCATATGCCGCTTATGAGAAATTAGCGGAGGCCTCCTACGGTCTTTGGCCGCCTCAGAAAATGTATATGGAACAATTATACAGTTCACATAAGGAACAATCATACTCCCTCTATGTATGATTTAGATGTCTTTTAGGACAAGGTTTTAGTCAAACATTGGAAATATAAATCATGAATAACTTTTAAGTCGTTGAGTTTGAAATGTGAAAACCATATGAATAGATTTGTCTTGAAAAGTATTTTTATAAAAGCATACATATATTAGTTTTTATAGTAAATATTTTGGTAAAAAGATGAAGTCATTTCGAAAACTGTGTCATTGTCCAAAACGACTTCTATTTCCTATAAGGAGGGAGTACGTGGAAATGACACTTTTCTACGAGTGGTTGCTTAATTACGACAACCACCTCTAGAAATGGAAATCTCCCTACTCCATAGACAGTTACATAAATGAACCACATGTGAAAAAACGGCATTTGCACAGCTGGTTCCTTGTGTGTGCATAGCTTGTGAAAAAGGTTCCATTTCCCCTAAAATTTAATCCTTTATCTTCCAAAGTAAATTAAGTTTGTAAGTCAATTTTTGTGATGTGTGTATTATATGTATCCCCATTCCCCATATAGTAAAATTTATAAAATATTTGCAATATTACAACTACAAGTTAGCTATGGACTATACTGCTAGCGAATATGTTCTGGTAGGATCAAGCTAGCTTCCTCCTGAGCATGGTAAAATTTTCATGGAGCATTGGGGGGGCTTGGGCCCTCTCAACGTACGCCACGCTGACCGGAACCTGTGCCGCTTGCTGAAGCTACTTATAGGCATGCCGGCACACAGTTGGAATTTCGCATGAATAAAATTCCACTGACTTCGTTTGCGGGTGTTGAACATTTGACGGAATGAATTGGTGAAATTGGTCCTGCAACATGCGTGCGTGTTCCGACTCTAGAATTTACTGAATCATTGCGTGTACTGTGTACTTATGTAAACTTGAGCGAAATGGTGTAGACATTTCTGTGACCTGCAACTTATGACGTAAGATGAACCAGGTATATGCATAACGTATTTGATGACCCATTCATTGGAAATTACAACACATCGGTGGCAAGGAAGTCGATTATCCCCTGTAGGGGTACAGAGATTTTAAGGTTGGCACACTACGGGAAACCAAGTAGTCGCCGAGTGTTAAATCTTTGCCGAGTGTGAAAATTCGGGCACTCGGCAAACAAGCCCTTTGCCGAGTGCCCGCTCGCCAACGCTCGGCAAAGATACCACACTCGGCAAACAAGCCCTTCGCCGAGTGTCTACAAGGCGACACTCGGCAAACAAGCCCTTCGCCGAGTGTCGCCCTGTGGCGCTCGGCGAAGGGCATCATGAACGGCGGGGTGTTGACGGCGTCGCCCTTCGCCGAGTGTCACGACCAGACACTCGGCGAACTAGATCTCTTCGCCGAGTGTTACTAGCAGACACTCGGCGAACAAACAGCGGTTGGACGGCGCGGGGATGGTGGGAGACGGCGGGATGACGGTGCTGGCCCTTTGCCGAGTGTCTGCTAGTAACACTCGGCAAAGTTTTTAAAAAAAAGATTTCAGTCGCATCTTTGCCGAGTGTGATCACATGCACTCGGCAAACAAAAACAAAAAAACCGCCCAACCGCTCCCAAACTTTTTCTTCTCTCCATACACGTCTCTTAGTACTTCACACTGAAAGCTGGTAAATTTTTTACTCTTTTAGCTATTTTTAAATACTTTATTTGATTTCTAGGATTTTTTTTCAAATAAGTCGTATTTGAACTGCAAGGGACTTAAATAATGAAATAAATTGAGTTGAAAAATATTAATCATGCTACTTACTCCATTGTTAGTCCTTATCCATGAAAGTTAGTGAAATTTTAAACATTTTATTGCCGATACATGACTATTAACCTGTGACCGTGTTGTTTAAAAATTATATAAAATGCAAACAATGTCTGAAAAATATGAGAATTGTCTAGATATTATGTTTACATCCGTGTAAGGTTGTGGTAAAAAGCAGAGAAGGTTTCGAACAATATTTCATGTATGACCCTTACAAACCGGAGAATGTCCGAATAAGATTCGTAGTGTTGAGAAGGATTCAATTACATTTGTAACCAAATTGAAAGTTGGAATAGAATTTAGATTCATTTTTTTTATAGGCAATATACAACATGGTTTAGTTAATCTTAAATTTTTGTAATTTTTAGAAACAGTTTGATATTTTTTATCTATTAATTGCAATTTAAAAACCGGTGGTTGTGGCATAAAATAACGAAGGAGGTTTGCCGAGTGTCATAGGCGACACTCGGCAAACCGTAGGGTCTTTGCCGAGTGCCGGATCGGCGACACTCGGCAAAGGAGGGGTGTTTGCCGAGTGCCAGATCGCGGGCACTCGGCAAACAAGGGGGCCTCCCACACTTAGTCGCACACACACAGGTCTCACACACACACCACTCGCACACTCAGTCAGCGCCGCCGCCGCCGCACCACCTCCCCGTCGACAGCGCCGCCGCCGCACCTCCCCGTCGCCGCCTCCGCACCACCTCCCCGTCAGCGCCGTCGCCGCACCTCCCCGTCGCTGCCGCCGCCCGCCGCACCTCCCCGTTGCCGCCGCCCGCCGCACCTCCCCGTCGCCGCCGCGGGGGAGGAGGAGCTCCGCCCCTGCCGCACCTCCCCGCCGCCGCCCGCCGCACCTCCCCGTCGCCCCCGCCGTCCTCGTGCAGACACTTCAGGTTATTTCTGTTTATTCGTCACTCGTTTATTTTTACATAGCTTTACTTTGCATTCTGAAAGTTTGATGGCATATTGCAGGCCCAGTTGGAAGAAGAGAGGAAGAAAAGGGAGGAGATGGAGGCGCGGTGGCAGGCACGGTGGGAGGCCGAGCGGCGGGCCGAGCGGGAGCAAGCGGAGCGGGCAGAGCGGCTGAGGCAGCAGCAGGCGGAGGAGGCCGAGCGGGCGAGGCAGCAGCAGATGGAGGATTGGCATGCGTGGTTCAGTACTATGGCAGTGCAGATGGGGCAAGTTCCGCCGCCGTTCACACTTCAACCTCCGCCGATGGCAGCACCTCCGGCATCATATTCTCCTGTGAGTCACCTGACAAAGTTTTATTTCTACCTTAGACAACCAACGTAGTTGTTCACCATTGACAACATTAGAAAACTTAGTTTCTGTTTTGTCACTCGTTTCACACATGCAATCTGCTATCCTTTGTGTAGAATTTTGCTGGATCAACGGCGGCGTCGAATGAGGGGCCTCCGGACGATGACCTGGCGGTTCGGTTAGGCCGCCAACTGTTCGCACCCAACCCACCACCTCCTTAGTGTTTTGTGGATTGCTTGACAATGTTATGCTTGTGAACGAACATACTTTGGTTGTGACCGTACTGTGGTTGTGAATTGGTGAACTTGTGTTGTCGAACTGCCTGTGATGCTTTCTATGGATTAATGGTTATGGATATTATCTATATGTGCTGCCTGTAATGCTTATTGACGTGTATATGAACTGCCTGTAATGTTGGTTTCACAATGGTACGTTATACGCGACCGAACAAATAAAAAACAGGGGGTCAGTGGCTTTGCCGAGTGTACACTCGGCAAAGAGGGCCTTTGCCGAGTGTATTTGCCATAGACACTCGACAAAGAGGCCATTTCTGCTATTTTCTGTCAGATTTGCCGAGTGTGTGGAGATTTGCCGAGTGTCGTGGCAAATACACTCGGCAAAGGCTTAGGGTTCGCCGAGTGTATTTACCTCGACACTCGGCAAAGGTTTCGGGTTCGCCGAGTGTATTTGTGGTGACACTCGGCGAACATGCGGGGCCACGTGGCTCTACGGCCATATCTTTGCCGAGTGCCGTGATCCGACACTCGGCAAAGAGGCGAGTCTTTGCCGAGTGTCGCGATCCGACACTCGGCAAACGGCGCCGTCACGGACTCCGCCACGTCATCACACGGCGACGGTGCGTGGGGGGACGTTAGTTCACTTTATTTTGCCGAGTGTCGGCGTTGGCACTCGGCAAACCCTTTGCCGAGTGCCCGTAATATGACACTCGGCAAAGAAGCTCTTTGCCGAGTCTACAGTCGCCGAGTGCTCTTTGCCGAGTGTTACACTCGGCAAACACTTCGCCGAGTGTATTTAGGCCTTCGCCGAGTGTCTGGGACACTCGGCGACTACCAGGGTTCCCGTAGTGGCACTCGGCAAATACAGTTTTCTGCCGAGTGTGTTATGTTTGCCGAGTGTTGGATCTTAAACGCTTGGCAAAAGGTCTATTTAATGAGGGCCCGATAAAAAGCACTCGGTAAAGACCCAGACACTCGGCAACTATCAGGTTTCCGTAGTGCATTCAAAAGGCAGCTACAGCGTTTTTGTTGAATTCATTTGTAGCTGAACTCGCTCAATGCTGATTTGAGTTTGGTACAGGAATACATCAGAGTGTATATCGATCTGTCGGTCTATCTAATTGGTCTGCCTGATAATGACGGGGAATTCTATTCTATCTGCGGAACAATGACTACATGATCGAGGCTGGCGAGAATAATATATGGTTTAGTCTGCTGAAAACATTTGCCAGCTCGACTGAACATGCGTGGACTGACTTCTTCAGTTTGCGAGTGGTTGAAACTTGAAACGACTCACTCGTACGTACAGGAGCGTAACATACGCCGACGAAAATTCAAAAGATAAAGGTGATCCTTGTGCATATGCATGCATCACGTTACATCGATCTACGACCTGGAATTGAAGTTGCATGATTTCCCAAATCCCAAGTCTCGCGTCAATCATTATTAGGAAGGACCGGGCTAGCTAGGTTTTTCCACGTGCAAACGGACCAGGGAAGAATTTGACTGGCAAGAGCAAACAATATGTTGTTACGTTTTCGGAAGGAGGAGCGGATATAGTACTATGATTAGGTTCAATAAATGTCGCATCTACATGCAAACTTTTTAATAATTATTAGTAGCATCCATAAATAAAGGCGTACATTGGTCGGTTATGGGCTCACGTGGACTAAGACTCAAGGCCTTTGTAGATGGTTTAATTTTGGTATAGCGTGCCGGCTCATGGGCACTTTAATTAAGAAACTAAGAGTGTAAGACGAAGGCGGTGAAGAGTATGTATAACCCATTTGGTGATAGTTGCTAGTCAGCGTGCCATTTCCTTGTATTTTTTTTGATAATTAATTTTTCACGTTTTGAAATACTATCTTATATGTTAGAATAAAAGCACGGAAACAATAAACCCCAAAAACACAAAACCAAATCACAATATCACACAAACGAAAACAACGCTGAGGCACGCTGTTTTTTAACGAGGTTCGGCGGTGTGCCCACATCCTCGGGGCATGACTATGGGCGCTCCTGCACATCCCCATAATAGTAGCTACATCAGTATCTGGGCACCACCATGGCCTCGCCGCCGCCCACACCCGCCGTCAAGTCGTCTCACGGTTACAACTTACAACAGTAGTGCCCACATATTTATTAGCTCAAGGGATACAAAGTACGACCCAAACTCTATCCCTAACCTACCAATTACAACTCAAGTGCTAATCAAACCATACACTATTCAACATGTATCTAACATTATATACAAACACCTTTGTGTAATTTCTCTAGATGACTAATCAAGATATATAGCTTCTTGGTAGAACTTTCTTGTATAGCATTTTTTAGAAGAATTTATTAGTACACTTTGTGGAGAAAAGTTTCTTGGATGACTTTTCATGGTGATCTTTATCAATGTCATGTGTGGAGAACATTTTAAAACATAACTTATATCAAATTAAACAATCTAGAAAATGCAAGACGCCATTTATACAAAACAAGTTTTATCGGGATTACTTTTCATGAAGAGCTTTCATGAATACCACATGTAACACTTCTCATCCAGATTCTGCGGTGGACGCAAGGAAAAAGCTGGCGACTTGTGCCCCTGATGTAGAGTGACTGTATGTCCGCACAAGCCTTTTCAATCAAATCAACAAGATTTTTTTAGGGAAAAATCAAATCAACAAGTTAAGAATTACTAGTACATCATAGATTTATAAACAGAGAAGATCATACGAAATGGCCAGTGAAAGAACTAAATACATAGTTGGTCGCTCTCTTATTATTAAAAAACAACGGGTGAGGTCTTTTACGGTGCTCCATACCACTATTCGGTGTTATTTTATATAGAGAATGAGTAATTTAATAAATATTATCTAATCTAATTAAATCGTCTAATTTTTCGAGCCCCACTTGAAACCGGCGCTTCATCTGCAAGTGCGGCGTGACATGAGCAAGAAATGAAATGCAACATCGCTGCCGCTCCAGCGCACCTCTTCCTCCCTTCATCTTTGATCAGGACGCGGTAGCTGCAGCTATTTGGACTCGGCCCAGACAGAGATCTCCAGCTGCCGTTCTGAATGCTGATTGAGTGAGTATAGGCTGTTGTTCGTCTAAAGCGTAAATTTGTCAAGTTATAGGCTTATAGCACGCAGGCGCAGCGAGCCAGCTGATGGAAACCATGGCTCAAACTTCAACGATGAAGACGATCGCGACGATTGGGCCAGCCAGATGACGTTAATTTCCGGGACATTTGCCGCTGATGAAGAAAACGTTTTTGACGGATTACCGCGGGATTAGACTGACGCAACCTGCAGGTATGTGCAAGCATACATAATTACATACAACCCGGTTACATTACATGTTCACTTCAGATGCATGTCTTGCACGTAGTACACAGATCGCACGGTCCAAGTTTCAACATTTCGAGAGTGGACTGACGACTATCTGATCGTTCTTCCATGCATTAATCCTAGAAAAAGGTGGTTTGATATTCTCTGAGCTATGGAGTGTATGACTCAAGTTAGACTTGTTCAGCATTCATCAGGAATGCAGCTACTCTTGCGCTCGATCTTGACGGCGAGATCAGTTGAAACTTGCACTGACCGGCCACGCGCATGGCGTTAACGAATTTCTACCGGCTTCGTTTTGTCAGTGTCGAGAACGTTTTTAACGTGAGTTGGTGAATATTGGTCCCTTTTTTCGAAAAGTGTGAATATTGGTCCTGGAATGCAATATATTCATGTTTTCTAATTAAAGAATGTATGTACTGAATCATTGCGTAAGGCGGTCGTCCGCATCTGCACCGGTCCATTGTGCATTCGATCGCGAGCTGGTGTGTTCTGCAATAAGATCGTCAGCACCTATAAAAAAATAAGGCGTGATCACAAATTATTTCTGTAATATATAGTGATGCAGGATTAATTTAGTTGGCCATTTTTAGGAAAAAAAGCACCACCATATATTAATTATTTAACCGATCATTACAAGGATGGCACAGATAGATTTCGAAGGCCAGTCTCAGTGGAGGTTTCATAAGAGTTTCATGAGCATTTAATTGTTGAACACGTCAGCAATTCAGCAGACATGGCATGGTCATCAATAGGAGAGAGAAGATGACCTTTTCATCACCACGACACGCCCTCGGCTCGAGTACCTAGTTGATGAAACGACATGAAACGACGCACTGAGAGCATCTTCGTTTCATGGCTGGATTTCTTGCTCCCAGCGCTCATGCTCAAGATCCAAATCCCTCGCGCCAAATCCCTTGCATTCCCTCCAAATCCGTCGCCCTCCCCTCCGAATCGTGCTCTCCGCCAAATCCGTCGTCGTCTCCTCAAAATCGGCTGCCATTTTAGATCCACAGTTCTCGCCCTTCCATCTTCTTCCAGTGGCCGACGGCAGCTCCGGCGGTGAAGTGCAGCGAAGGAACCATTCATCTAAAAAAAGATGTCCCGCCGTGGGGAAAGCTGTATCCCCCAGCTCGGCGGCAACTCGGCAAAGAGCAGCGGCAGTACATTTTCTCCAGCCATTCCAACTCCTCCAGTAGCGCCACCCCCACCGCCAAATGGTCCATGGTGGCCTAGATGTTGAGGTAGCAGCGGCTAGAGTTCTTCCCCACATGGAAATCCTGGTAAATCCGTATTGCTTTCTGATGCTTTCTTTAAATCCGCGTGTAAGTGTTCTATGTTGATGGTGTTTGTGGAAATGACCAGGAGAGTATCTCTGTAGAGTTGCGGTGGATTGCAGTTCAGTATGATGAAATCACGATTAGCGGGAGTGTATCTCTTTAACATTTTGTTTGTTCAGAACCTTATCCTGCATCACCTCTAATTATATTTGGTAGTCAGCTTTTAATTGGTGTGCTTTACTGGATAAACATTTTAAAAGTAGATGCCTGAAAGCCTATGGAACAACCAAAGTGTTCAGAATTTTCACTTTGAGGCCACTATGCTAGAAACTTCTACTGTCTGTCTGATTTGTGCTTATTTAGTCGTGTTTTTTGGATCAGTAGTTTGACATAGCTGCATATGCTTGCTGCAATCAAAACTAGCTTAGGAATGGACAGCGAACTGAAATGATGATGAAGCATGAGGTTAGTGTTGTTTTGGTGCTTCTTCTGTCATGTGGACTGAAATGTTGTTCTGGCATGCTAGACATTACTCAACTATCTCCTTGTAGTTCTGTCATCATGTGAACTGAAATGATGCTTTGTCATGTGATATGTTTCAGGAACTAGGAAGATGGAATGCTAGACAAGATGTAAGGTTTGAGGGAAGATGGACGGCAGTGGAGTTTTAATTTATCTAGTAAAAAAGAAATAGGAAGATGGATCTCTCGTTCCCTTGGACATCTTCACCTGATCTAGCTCCTCTATCAACTCCTTGCAATCCTAAACAATTGCTGCCTCTGTTGGTCATCGGATCCCGAATAGTGCCTTGTAGAAAGCAGAAAGAGCTCTCAATTCAATTTCTCAGTGTGCACCGTATGTTATTTTTCATAAATTTGTGAATCTGAACCAATGTGAAACTGCTATATTTATATATGTGAAGTAATTTAGATACAATTACAAAAGGCTACAAAGTTTCCATAGCACATTTGATCATGACACAATGGACAAATTAAATGATGCACCTTGTCTATGAAATTGTGCCATGCATGAAACTGTGCATTGAGAGTGGCAGTTTCATTTCAATGTAAAGCTGACGTGGCGATCTAGGTAATAGTGTAGTGAAACTCCCCACTAAGACTGGCCTTACACCACACAGTTCCATCACAAAGATTACATGAGCTGCCTCATTACATTCTCTACGAATAATAATATGAGCAGCTGAAATGCCAGATCGAGCAAGTAAAGCTAGGGCACAAGGATGGTAATAAAAGGTCTAAAACAAATGTCTGGAAATTAATTAACGATCGAACTAAAAAAGAAGATCACAAACTGTATGTGTTTTATTTGGAGCATTATTCAAGATAAATATATTCTTTTCTTTGCAGAAAAAAGATAAATATATTCTTTAGACGAAATTAAATATATCATGCATGGCCAGATCAACCAGAAGAGTGTTTATGCACGTGTATATTCTAGCTTGCTATGGTGCGTGCGGAGGAGGGCAAGAATTGTGTGGGTCGTACGTGCTGCAAGAAGGCCCGGTCTTGCTCACGGACACCTGCAGTGGCGGCGGCAGCGCCGCTGCCGCCGCCACCATGCCATCAGCTCCAGCAGGCGCCGTGCCAGCGCTGCTGCGCCATCGGCATGCTGCACCGACGACGCTGCGACGAGCAGCGGCGCAAGCAACGCCGCCGCCGCATCACTACCGGATTCGCCCCCTTTGCCGTGTGCCTGGCCGCTTTGCACACGACAAAGGCCTTTGTCGTGTGCTGCATATGGCAAAGATTGACCGGCAAAGACCATCTTTGTCGTGTGCCAAAGCCTTTGTCGTGTGCCCACGTGGGCTTAACGGCCGGCCGTTAAGGGCCTTTGTCGTGTGCTGTAACGGCAGGCACATGGCAAAGGCTTTGGCACTCCATAAGTCTCCAAATTATCCCTAGAATTATCATTAGTCTAAAACTATACTATAATGCGTAGTACATTGTCCATCATCAATATCATGTACCTCATACATGATATTTATTCGGGATCAAATCAGAAAGAAAGGAATTTCATTAAGTGGACCTCCACTATTATAACATGGGGAATATATACTCTCATTCTGAGTATTTCATTATTAAATGTAGATACACCACTTAATTAATTCAAATTCATTCAACTGCAATCATACGGCTCCCTCTGTTACAGTATGTACGTGAAAATTTGGTTTCAGCCAATTATTTCCCATTAAATGTTGGTTATGCTTCGCATATACCAATATCACCACCTCAACATACATCCATGAGCATTAAGGACCATCACAAAGGTATTATTATCCGTCATTCAGATAATACCTGAGGTCTCTTATGGAGATTTTAGATAAGCTCGTACGTTGATTATATTTTGAGGACAATTCCAGGCATTATGGGGAGATTAACACCACACAAAAGAATGCCAAAAATCAGAATGTTTAATCACATTTAGTCCTCACATCCACGTACCAAATAATATCTAAACTAACAAGTTTAGAAGATCTTATATTTGTAATATATTACAAATAGACTACCAAATGCATTTACTAATCAAAGTGTCATCATATCCAATCCATACGGATTAATGTACCGGAAAGAGTGAAGGTACCAAATAAAATCACTCAACTCCCAAATTAAAATAAGAGGGGGAGAAGTATGGTCAGTATGGATATAGCTTATTACAAGCATCCGTGGAAATAGGGGGAGACATCCTCCAAGATAGTAAATGCAAATCAACATCATGAATGTTGTATGTCACTTTATGGATATTCAAATCCAAAGCCTATGAATGTTAAACATTCAAAAGTCCAGTATAAGTGCACATAAATTTAGGCACTGGATCATTGAAACTACCTAATTCCATTGTTGTGGGAAATAACATGGAATTCTAAAAAGGTTATTAGTTTCACATGCTATATTGATTTCATTAATCAATCATTTTAAGACTACAAATTATCGACATATACTCCTTCTCAAATTTGCCATACACCTTAAACTGGATCCAGACCAAAAGTCCTATGCAGAGTGTCTCAACACTCAAATTGGGTCATATTAAAGGTGGCAATAAAGGAGAATTGCTCTTGTTCATTCGTGAGAAGTATTTACCAAAGTAATATCTTCTTCTCACATTGCATTCTTTGCAAAAGCAAGGTGGTGAAATAACAAGAGCTTGTAGCACATGATTTCACGCAAAAACCAAGCAATACCTCTGATGGTATATGTGAAAAAATATGTTCCTTCATTCGATCATTGGCAGATCAAATAAATTGGATAAATTCAGTCATATAAAGCCATCATTAGACTTTATATTTTAATTGAAGTACAAGCCGCAACATACATTGTGTATAAACTCAAGTCACTCCATGACTTGAAATAGACAAGTTAATTGTAGTACAATTGACTATGTGAGTCTCTTCCACAGAAGAATTACTCCAATCACTATGATTGCATAAGTGTGTTCACAAATAATCCAAACTGGATTTTCCATCATCTCAGCACACAAACAAACAAGCAATCATTTTAAGACGGAATTTGAGATGATATATTTGGTTAAAATCAAATTATACTTGAGTTTACAACTTAAGCACATATATCAATTCACATATATTGTTCATCAATATCAAAATAATATTGGATAATCATATCCGTCATCACTTATGGTCGTTCAATCCCTAAAGATGGATCAATAATCATCTAGACCCTGGGATCTTGCAAATTGCAAAAAGGCCAAACATTGCAATTGCAGATAATTTGCTATAACTTAAAACGCGCAACTCCATCAAGTCGTTTAGCAGGAGTCAAATTGTATATCTACAGATATATATGGCACCAAAGAGCTTGATTGATTCAATCAAGTTATAACCATAGTGATTCAAAGTTACTAGTTGTATGATCCCCATCTTGCTAGATCATAAACTGATATCATGATGGTATAGTTTTAATGAATTCATCAAAATTAGACTCAACTAACTACTTCCATCTATCATTCTAAAACACTACTTATGTGTTGAATGATTAAATTAGATTTTTCTGAATCATGAACTTATCTACATAGATAATGTTGCTTGTATTGCATAAATATAACAGATTTCAAAGAGCAATATCAACAAGTATATTGCCCAACATGTTTAATCTCATTAAACATTTTGCAAATCAAATATGTGAGAACCTCACAAATTTATTCATAAAGTCCTTGTCCACCAACAAGTGGAAAGTAACAACTTTGCAAGGCTTAGGGGGAGACTCTCCTGAAATTATAATTTGTTCAAACATTTTATTGTGTTCTTTTTCCTATATGAGTTTCTCCTCACAAGGTTTCTCATAAAGGTTTTAATGAGGCAATATCAATACAAGAATATATGTCATATCACCTATTTTCCCGCCAAGGTTTTTAAAGTATGATATTCAAGACATATTTCATGGCATATCTTCTGTTTTCGCTACAAGAGTTTTTAGGAAGGTCTCAAAGACATGTCATTTTTCTCCTCATATTTTTCCATTGGGTTTTGGGGGAGATTATCCAAATATGATCCACAGATCCTACTATTGATCTCAAACTTTCTTATGAGTTTTTCCTTTCAAGGTTTTTCTCATATGAGTTTACAATGAGACAATAATCATATATGCCATATCATTTTCTCCTTATATTTCCCATCGGGTTTTAAAGGAGTTTTAATGGCATAAACACATACAACTAGGTTTCTCCTCAATTTTTCCCATAGGGTTTTCGGAGGAGTTTTTTCTATACAATTCCTGAAGATCGAAGGAATCACTCATGGACTGTTTACAAGATCTCAAGAAGCAATTGATCAAGGGGAGTATTGAGAAATTAATTAGTAGATTAATTAGTGATCAATTCCTGTAATTAATTAGTTAATTATTTAATTAGAGAAGGGGAAAACCCCCTCACGTGGGGGTGCCTACAAGGGGTATCCTTCCTGAAGGGGTGCCTCCAAAGGGTCAAATGTCCCTTCACCCTGTATATATGTAAACAGCCCCCATCAATGAGAACATTCATTCCCATTCTCTCCATTCCATTTGTCTCTCTCACTTTTACTTTACAACACCTACGAACGTATGACTATACGTACGCATAACCCATTTGACGGCCAATCCATCGGAACTTGGAACGCGCACGTTGCCATGGCAATGATCCATTCTACCCAAGCTATGGATTATGAATTCAGAGTTCAGACTTGCGTTATGGATTAGAACTGTGCAGAACTTTCATGTTGGTGAATTTGTTTGCAGTTGCATTGCATTCATTGCTGTACTTTAGGCTGGTACAAATCTAGCTAGTACGAACTAGGGCCGTGTTTAGTTCGTGAAAGGTTTTCGTGAAAAGATTTCAGATTTTGATTTTACCGATTTAAGAGCAGTAAATGTAGACGAAAAAGGTGGAAAGTTACATGTATAGCTTGGAAATCTCGAGACGAATCTAACGATGGTAATTAGAGGGTAATTAATCCATAATTAGCGGATGGTTACTGTAGCATTAATGTTGCAAATCATGGATTAAGTAGGTTCATTAGATTCGTCTCGCGATTTACAGCATATCCATGTAACTTTCCACCTTTTTCATCTACATTTGATACTCCATGCATAAAAGATTCTCCTTTGATGTGATGGTTGAAAAGATTTCGGATGGGAACTAAAAAGGGCTAGATCCGTTGAACATTCGTTCATATAACACTGGTCCTGGACTCCTGGTCTTTGCAGGCTTGTAACCAATGAAGCTTCGCGCCTATGGCATTCCAGACCAAAAGAAACCGGTGGATTGACTTTAATTTGAGCTTATTTTTCCCTCTACTTGTGTTCACGTAGTACATTCGAACCGTTAGGGTCAAGTCAACTGATGGTCCACTGACTTGGCATTCTGTTGACTACAAAGTGTTGTGGAAGTGTATCACCTTTTTGACCGCACGGGCAGATCGATTAAACACTCATGCATAAATGCACCATGACAGCATTTTTCTCGTATATAGCTAACGATTTTCTAACTAAGCTACCCTGCCGGCCTACTGGGACGGGAATTTTATTCACTGTTAAAAGCCCGTAAGTGAAATAAGCAAAACCGATAAGAAAAGTGATTTCTCAGTGACAATAAACTATAAGGTAGTGATTTCTAGTAAACAATATAGCATACAAAAAAGTATAGTAGTATTAGTATAATACGGTGAGTCACTTAGTAAATAATCCAACGGATGCAGTAATTTTTGGCAGAAAAATACTTTCCAAAGAGTATAGAGAAAATAATTACTAACATTCCTCACATGGCATGCAGTAGTTTATAGAATTATTTCCCATCGTATATGTTAAATATAGAATTGGGAAGAATAAGGAAAATTTTAAAAGGAAATCACAATGTTATTACCCATCGTAAGTTATTTTCCTGTATCTTTTTTGGAAAAGTTCGATTTTTAACCTCTAACTATGGCAAAAGTCTTATTTCCAACCTACAACAACAAAAAACATGGATATTAAAGGCCATCCAATTGTCAAAACCGGCAAATTTGGCCCTTTAGGCGGTTTTCCAAAGCGGGTTTGCATTATCTAAAAATTGAAAGAGTTTTGACTTAATAAAAAATTTATAATTAATTCATTTAAAATCATAAAAATACCAAGTTGGTATAGGAAAATTCGTAAAAATGTAATGTCCTATCGATACTCTATTTGTCATTATTTGAATTTTATTTGGTTATATTCCTTATATTTTATTACTCAACATAAAAACTAAAAATAAAAAAATAATATGTAAAAAACTTCAAGTAGAGTAGCAACAAATAACTTACATTTTTTAAAAATAATTGATACAAATTTCATATTTTTATGATTTAAAATGAATTAGTTATGAGTTTTTTTATTAAATCAACACTTTTAAATTAAAAAATGCAAAATCATCCTTAAAACCACCCAAAGGGCCGAATTTACCCGGTTTTGACAGTTGGATGGTCCTTTATCCGGTTTTGTAGTTGTAGGTTGGAAATAAGACTTTTGCTATAGTTGAAGGTTGAAAATAGGACTTTTCCCTAATTTTTTAGAGTATTTCTGGGCCATAAATTCAATTAAGTTTCTAAGGTAGCATAATTTGATGAATTGTAATTTTATAACTATAAAGTTACATGTGTGCTTTTATGCAAAATGGGTTCACCTTCCATTTATTTTATCACTAGAAAGGCGCTGGAGGCCAAGCCTCGTTTGCCTTTAGCCCTTTGCGTTTTTTTTTTTGGCGGGTATTTAGCCTTTTACCAATGTTTCGAGTGAGTTTACGTAAAAAGGACACGCTAGAATAAAAACATTGGTTTGTTTGTAAAACAGCTGCAGGCGGATATATGTAATGTAAGTTAACTCAGAATAGCATCGGTCCGCTCATCAGATCCACACAAAAGAGCTCACATATGTCCGGTAGTTAAACCAAATCAATAGCTGATTGCTCTTTATTATTAGTTTATTACAAACAACTGGTAATAATTCAAATGAACAAATATTCACCCTAAAAATTTCAAATGAACAAAATATCATCCACTACTAACAAGTATTCTTTCCACGACAAAACTAAATCCAAAGCTTATATGCAGGAAGACTGTATGCACGTGTAGATAGCTATAGCTGGATAGAGCTTGCTACGGCGCGTTCGCAGGCGGAGGGCAAGAAATGTGTGGGTCATTCGTGCCGCAAGAAGGCCCCGCGCCCTTGCTCACGGACACCTGCAGCGGTGGCGGCGGCGGCGCCACCGCCATCGGCTCCGCGGTGGTGCCACCAGCTCCTAACAGGCGCCGTGCCGGCGCCGCCGCGGCATCGGCATGCTGCACCGACGCCGCGACGAGCAGCAGGGCAAGCAACATCACCGCCGCTCCAGCCGCACCTCTTCCTCCCTTCATCTTTGATCAGGACGCGCGTGTAGCTAATTAGCTATTTGGAGTTTTGGGCCGGCCCAGAGAGATCTCGAGCTGCCTTTCTGAATGCTGATTAGCAGTGATTAGCTCAAGCTGGCTCGAGCTGTGACAGCTGATGAGTATAGGTATAGGCTGTTGTTCGTCTAAAGCTCAAAACCATGGTGTCTACTTATAGCACGCAGCGAGCTCGCTGATGGTTAAACTATGGTTCAAACACTTCAAACGAGATGGAGACGATTGAACCAGCCAGCTCCAGCTGATGTTAATTTCCACGACATTGCCGCGGATGAAGAGAACGTTTTTTACGGATTAGCTAGACTAACTGACGCAACCCAGTATATGAAGGCATGCATATAGATCCCGGTTACATGTTCACGTCAGATGCATGTCTTGCACGCAATACACGTACAGATCGCACGGTCCAAGTTTCAACATTTCGAGAGTGGACTGACGACTATCTGATCATTCTTCCATGCATAAATACTAGATGCAAGAGGAAGGTGGTTTGATATGCTCTGAGCTACAGAGTGTACGACTGAAGTTAGACTTGTTCAGCAGATCAGTTGACGGCCAGCAGATCAGTTGAAACTTGCACTTACTGGCCACGCGCATGGCCAACGGTCTTGCACGGAAACAATCCGCGGCAGTTTAAAAAGTGTCTTGCTCTTGACCTGACGTTGCTTGGAATTATTTTATGACTCTTTAGATCCCCTGTTACACGCTCTTGACAGAAATATACATAACTGGTTCATCCCATCCTGTCCTACACTAGCTTATGCATCTCAAACTAAGTAGCACTGAATTTTGAGGATGATATACAATACACCCAGGGGAGGTACCAAAATTCGTTACCACTCAAGTGCCATTCATTCTTTTTTATGAAAGAATGATATAGTTTGGCGGTGTGCCTCTCCCAATGACCATAAAAAGGGATATAAAAAATAAGCAGTGTATAACATCCCGAGCATCTCCGAGAAAGAAAAGGAAAAAGAACAATGGGCAGATTACAACATGCACACTCATTTTCCCTCACTACCTAAATCGGCTGCCTCGGCCCGCTTCAACTCCGATTCAACAGCCGCTTCAATTCCAGAGGAGCTCATTGTTTCAAACTGGACAAGATGCCGCTCCATGCCCAGCACCTCGAGAAGCTCATCCTCACACAAAATCTTTGGAGCCTTGTGCTTCTCCATCAGAAGAACGCCCTCCGCCACAGCCTCATCACTGCCATTCACTCCTGACGTACCAGTACCATGAATCAGGTTCCGCTTTCGCAGGCTCTGTTTGCCTTGCTCAGTAGCACAGCTTGTAATGAACCTTTCGGTGGTGCTCATTTTGAGATTATGGGTTGTCGGAATGGAGACTGACTCATTGTTAGCTGGGTAAAAGCACGGCATCCCCAATTCAGATTCGATCTTCTCCTTCAAGTAAGCCATCTGAGGCTTTTCACCGTGGACAAGAATTACATGTTTGGGTGAAAGAAATTCAGTCAGATCCATGATCCCTTTGGAGTCTGTGTGAGGACTGAATGCTAGCTGATGGATCTGGTGCACAAATTAAAGAAAAAAAACAATAACTCAGTGTGAGGGAATAGCATATCAGAAGTGAAAAGAACAGCAGGGGTTAATTATCAAGTTTGAGTAAATTTAGAATGCAAGAAGACAAACACTAGGCATTAAAAGATCTCCTTCTGCTTAACAGTTTCCTTGACATCTCACATTATTATTTTAATTAAAGTTGTACAGTTTTTCCTGATAATATATAACATGAGGAGAACAGCAACCTGACATCTGACATCAATATGGGTGTCCTTGTCTAAAACAATCTTCGTAGGTTTACCCGACATCAACTTATGACCAACAGTTCCAGAAACACAATATCTGCATGGAAAAATAGAAAAATGGCATCCAGGGTAAAGGTCACCAGTATGAATAAGAGTAATTTACCAAATTAGAGAAAAATTTGGAAATAAGAAACATATACCCCGGAAGTGTAATCAAGTTCTTCTCTGACGGTGCCCATTTCTTAAATGCCTCAAGGGAAAATCCACCACTTATCATACCAGGTGTTGCAAAAAGTACACAGGGACCAGGGTTGTTGATGAATGAGCGTTCAAAATGGCAAACTGAAATGTGAAACAAAAAGTTCTCTCTGTTATTCTGGTATAAGAGAACTACAAATAAAAGACAAAGTATCTCCTATTTTTAATAACATGTACAAAATGAAATAGAAACAATCTGCCCCAAGACCCCGCATAGTATGGGAGCCTACTGCACTGGGTACGCCCCTTTTTTTATACAAAATGAAATAGAACGATTATTCTCGGCATCATGATTGACTAAAAATATCTTTCATTAAAGAAACATGAAACTGAATAGAAGCACATAATATTCAATTGTTGTTGCACATTTACATATTACAAGAAAATGCCAGGCATAACTTGCAACTTTATTTAATGACCTACTGAATATTTGGATGTTTTACCACAAGCATATGCACTTTATCTTCATTCTGAGTATGATTGGATGGATTAGCTTTTGAAGAACCCAAACATACCATGCTTGAAGTCAAATGGGTTATGCACTGCATGGCTATCCTTGATCTTTTGGCTAGTCCATCCAATAAGCATCTTGTAATACATGTTAGCTTGAATGGTTAAACCTACAGAACATATCAACATACATTACTTCACATAAAGAAGAAAAATACTCAAAAAAAAACAGAATAAGGCTTCAACTTTCATGAAACCACATATACCAGCTGAGAAGTAAATAGGAATCTTCAAATTCATCCTCTCCCAGTAGTCATCCAGTAACATACATAGCTCCTGAAATACACAAAAAGACATCACTCCTAGACATTCAATTCATAAAAACTGGCGAACAGTGTGACCCCAGGGACAGTAGTCCTCAGAAGAACTTGCTCATTCAAGCAAAATAGTGATAATATATAATAGCCATTTTGTCTCATAAAGTTGAATTAACAGAAAACAACAGTACCTGAGCTCTTCCCAGAGCAAATGTCGGAATCAGAACTTTACCCCCTCCAGAAACACATTTATGTACCTAGAGAAAACATATATTCAGTTAAGCCTTGAAATTCGACATATATACAATACATAAGGTTTGGATTAATACAGTCAGAATCAAATATTACTTGGCAAAATATCGTAGTCATGGTTTTTAAGGCGTTGGCCTAGGCATCCAGGCGTGCCCCTAACACGACAGGACACTACAAGGTCCTACCTTGTTGCCTAGGTGCCATCTTGGCATCCAGGCATGCCCCCAACACCACAGGATGCGACAATGCCTCAAAACCATAGTCGTATAACTTTAAAAGTTGAAACAATTAATGGATTGTATTGTGACAAAAGAATCTAAGCATGCATGTACAACAAAAGAACAGTTGACCATTGGAAAAGGCAAACATTGGTACACATGGAAACAAAAACTACAAATCTTTACAATGGCAGCATAGAAGCTCACATGTTCATACCGCTTTTAAGAACTCCCTCTCTCGGGCATGCTTCGAGTCACGTATAGTTTTAGCATATGTGGACCTGCATAAATAAAAATACTGCTTCATGATGTCCACGAAAAAAAACAAAATACTCTTTTAATTTGATTATAACAGTAAACACTAAGATGCCACCACAACCCTAAAGCAAATGCAGGTTCAATGTACTCTGTTGTAGTATCAGAAACCACATTCAACAACATAACAAGTAATAACTGACTTTATAGATAATTCACAGCTATATCCCAAATGAGGTTCAGGTGGACACACTGGTTAACAACAGAAGCCAAGGAATAAGACCACAATGGTTAACTGTCTGAAACGTGTTCCCAAGACCTGATATCAACAAATGCGATAACACAATGAAAAGTAAAAAAAAAAGAACATACCCCCTTGCCCCTGTAGTGGGCAGACATAAGGAAGAGCCTATGGATGTAGCAACATAATTCACAACCATATTTGGGCAATAATCCAACATCAAATAGAAAAAAACATGATTATAGTTAGAGGTTGGACCATACTCTGTTATCAAGAGATCCAATTTCAGACGATCAATTTGTGCAGCTCCAAGATGCCTATCTGGTGTCATGTTGTAATCTCCAGTGTAGACCATAGAGGCCTCTCCAACTTTTGCATAAATCATGGCAGCCCCTAGAACCTTGAGTTTGGAATGATGGTTTTACTAGATTAGAAAGCAGAGAACTAAAATCAATACTTCACTACAAATAATTTATAGAACATGGAACATAAAATGGAATGATTAAAAAGTACAAGGAACATACATGTCCAGCATAATAGGCACGAATCACAAGGTCTTTATCTACTTGAACAGTCTGCTTCAAGTCCAATGGTATGACTAAAAGACCAAGTACATCAGGCAAAAGAGAATTATGATATATGACTACTTCTGCTGCATCAGATTGTAAGTACACCAGTGATAGAAATTGCAAAGTTAACTAGGGTGACCTTTCTTCATACACCTAAGAATATCTTCATAACTACATTGCTCTGCCTCCCCTCTCTGATCCATCGTTACTTTCCGATAATCCTCCAGCATAAATGGAGCCAAAGCCTTTGTAGGATACTGCTTGAGGTAAGGTGACACAAGTTATGGGGTGAATATCAATCATCAACAGATATAGATACTTCTTATTCAGGGGAGACCACAGACCAAGGAAGACAAAGACCCCAAGCATATTATAACTTATAAGCTAATAATGCAAGATCGTTAACTGTACCTACAGAGCTAAAGGATGGCAAAATCATCATATTTAGTGAACTCCGAATTGACACAGCTGGAATGCAAATAACAATGATCTGGGATTCATACATAAGCCAGCAGTACATTAGCAAGCAAGTAGAAGCTGTACTGCCTAGCTCAGAAGCAGCAAAATCCAAACTTCAGCGAACCAGCCCAAGTTCAACTCAATTTACTTGAAGGAAATAGTTGCCACCCAAACAACAATGGTATGTTCGTCAGAGCTCACCGTCATGTAGATGGGGCCGTGGTACCCGCAGACCTCAGTGAAGTAGGGGAGCGCCCCGATATGGTCCAAATGGCTGCACAGCGCAAAGCTTCTTCAGTCCGTAACCAATCGAGCGAGAAAGCTGAAGAAAATCGGCAGCAAAAAAAAAAAAAAAAAAAAAAAAAAAAAAAAAAAAAAAAGTCTGCACAATACGCACAAGTGTGTGATGACGACGCAGGAGAGGGCGGTGGTGAAGTCGGGCGCGCCCCAGGCGGCGAGTGCGCGCGCGAAGTCCGGGTAGTGGCGGCGGTCGTGGTAGCCCATGTGCATGCCGCAGTCGAACATGACCCGCTTCCCGCCGATGGTCGCCACCACGCAGCTCTTCCCCACCTCCTGCCCCGCCCCTGCGTTCGCGCGCCAAGCGTGTCAGTGTGGGTCTAATCGAGCTGTGCTCGCCTTTGGAGGAGGGGGAATAGGAGAGGGCGCCGCCGCGTACCTAGCACGAGGCACTCGATTGCCATCGCTCGCCGCCGCCGCCGAGCCGCGCTGGGGGGATGAGGAACCAACAGTTTGTAGGCCAAGGTGCGGGCGGCCGCCCTACCTACCGCAGGCGGAGTCCCCTGCCCCTTTTCCTCGTCGCCGGTGTCCACGCCCGCGCCGTCGCTGCCGCACGGGCCCGGCTGCCTGATGCCAGAAGAAGAAGACAGGGAAGAGTATGGGCCGGATAAGGAATTGACTCAAACAGAGTGTTGGCAGCCCAGCCCAAGAAGCATAGCCCGGTTGTCTCGGCTGAGCCCAATCCGAACTGTACTCGTCCTATCACGCCGCTACTTATAAACACGACCATCTATAATCACGGCCGGTCATCAAAAAAAAAAAAATCACGGTCGACGCCGACCAGCTAGGGTTAGATTTCAGCCATTCTCTCATATCATCACCGGTGGCCACCAAGGGAGGGAAGGAGAGGAAGAGATGGAGGTCGACGAAGCAGGTAAGAGACCGAGGAAGAGGCCAAGGACACACGCGAGCGCAGATTTTTCGACGTCATCTGCCGACGACGACATCGACGATGCCTCAGACTCAGAGTTTGAGGGGTCTGCCGACTCGTCCTTATTGTCATCTGTTGCTTCCTCCCACCCACGGCAGCCACAGCCAGAGCCGGAATCTCGCGTGCATCGTGTCGACCCAGCACCTGGTCTGGACATTCTGAATCGGATTCAGAGCACGAACGCATCGTTACTGGCCCATCTTTCGAGGTCAGAGACGCCTGCTGGAGTAAGGGCGAGAGAGGTGGCGCTAGGTCAAGAGAAGCTGATCGCTGAGCTGAGGGACACGTTTCTTGACGCGACAAGCAAAGGGGCCCTCATCCAGGACGGTTTTGCAGTTTTCTTGAAGGCCAGAGATCTGTTCCGTACACAGGATGATTTCTTGCTACTGCTAACAGGCTTGCCAGGTGCTTTGGGGGGGATTGTGTTGAAGCAAGATGACCTGATTTCTGATCTGAGGCGCTGCTATTTGGTGTCTGCTTCAATTGGACGGCAGCACCGGAGATTTCTGGCTCTGAGGCAAACATTATTAACAACACCTGTGATGGCAACACCTGGAACACCACGCATTGGGGCCGTTGGCAGCGATACACAGGTCGATGACGATGACACAGCAGACAGCAGCAGCAGTACGATTTGCAGCGCAGCGGCATATATGTATGATGTGGCATTGTATGTGTGTCAGTGTGTAATAGCTTCGTTTACTACTGTATATACTCCGTATGTACAGTACTGTGGTGAATGTAAAGCAGGATCCGGAAAGTATACCATTTTTCCTAATAATTGGCTAATTTGAGGCCGATGTCAAAACGAACTAAAACTAATTCTTTTTTCTTTCCAAAATGTTGTACGTATGTTAATGACTATGATATGAGTAGGTGGTGATTTGGTTTCACATTATTCTCATATCATAGTCATAGCTATGCTGATGATGATAGGGAGCACTCTTGCGTTCTGCTCTTTAATTTGCTCGGCAATTCTGGTTGGTTTTCCTGCATCATGCAGCAAGTTAACCTTGCAAACTCTGAGCAAGTTTAAAATGAAATGGCTTGCTCTTAACTATCGTTGCTTCAAATTATCTAGATGAACAAGATCATTTTGTGGTTCGAGTTGCCGCCGGCCTGCCCTTTTCGACTTCTCCTCGTTTCCGATATACGCGGCTGCCGCCGGCTCGCCTGCGCGACTGCGAGAAGCCAGGGAAGGGGGGTATGGGCCGGCTAAGGAATTAGGCTTACAGCGTGATGGTGCTGATGACGAGACGAAATCGGACTGTGACACAGGCGGGCCCAGGCCAAGACATATCCCAAATCCGAATGTACACGTTCGATCACGCCGCTACATAACCACGACCATATCTATAATAATCAGTTAATCACGGATTCGGGTAGACGAACGCCATCTAGGCACTAGGGTCTACGATTCCAGCCGCTCTCTATTATCGCCATCTCCACCAGGGGACGAGGGGAAGATGGAGGTCGAAGACGCAGGGGAGGAGAGACGGAGTAAGAGGCCGAGAACCGAGTGCCCAAGCAGTTTATCAGCGCCTGCTGCCAGCAACGACATCAACGGCGCGTCAGATTTCGAGCAGTCTGCCGCCGCCGACGCATCAGATCTCGAGGAATCTGCCGACGGCGCATCCCTGAAATCCGACGCGAGCTCTTCACACCCGCAATGCTTCGTGGCTGTCATCCCATCATCTCGTCTGGATACTCTGAACCGGATTCAGACAGGGAACATGACGCTGTTGGTACACCTCTCGGGACTGAAAACACCCGCGGCTGCAGCGGCGAAAGAGATAGCCTTGAGCCAGATAAAGCCGATCGCCGAGCTGGTCGCCATGTTCCTGGATGCGATACTCAGGGAGGCACGCGTGCAGGACGGCTACGCGGTGTTCCGGAAGGCCGGCGGCCTCCTCCGCGCGTACAGAGGTTTCTACCCGCTGCTGAGAGGCTTGCCGGGGTAAGAATTTGGTCTTTTTTTTAAAAAAAAAAATTACGTTTGGACCCTGGAGGAAAGATTCTCAAAATGGACCCTTCGCACGGGGTCAAAGGACATGGCGCCGTTGGTACAAAGAACGTCACCTTTTCCTTTGGCGTCGTACCTTGCCACACAGATGCCACCGTGGCCACGGGCCAAATAGCACGGCGCCAAAGGATATGGCGCCGTGCTATGTTACCACGGCGCTAAGGGTCGTGGCGCCGTGCCTGGGGACTTAGCCCCCAGTGCGGCCGCCCGCCTGCCCCCGCTCCTCTGTCTCTCTGTCTGTTCGAAAGAACAGAGGGGCGCCGCCGCACGCCCTCCCCTCCGCCGCCCGCCCTCCCCTCCGCCGTTGGGGGGCTCGCCGCCGGCGGTCGGCGTCGGATCTCGGCCAGGCGCGGCCGCCTGCCCCCTCCCCTTCCGGTCTCGGCCTGCCGCACGCCCTTCCCTCCGCTGCCCAGCCTCCCCTCCGGCGGTGGGGGCTCGACGCCGGCGGGCCCCGTCGGATCTCGGCCGTGCAAAGTAAGCTCTCTCCCCTCCTTGTTTATTCATGTTTTAGTTTAGGGCATTCCGTGGATTTAGGTGTTGAACCCTAGTGCCAAATGTGTAGTTTCTAGTTCGATTTAGGGTTGGATTAGTGACGGTGATGATTTATAGGTAGTGTAGATGCTTGTGCACTATCGATTTACTATGGTTGTACTATGGATTTGCTTGTGCACTATCGATTTACTATGTATTAGTGCCGAATGCGGATGCTTAGTTTTGGTAGTCATGTGATGGTAGTGTTAATTAATTGTAGATGGCTGTGGAAAAATTATTGTATATGGTTATTTTGTTAGTACAAATTATTTTGGTAATGTTATGTTGTGCTTTTGGAGAAGCATTTATGTTATAAAATTTAATTCGGTTATGTTGGTATTTAGTTGTCATTGGAAAGTATGTTTTTTCACTGTCACGGTAATCAGTAGTAACCTAAATGTTGGATTGTGTTATAGTCATTAGAATTGACGGGTTTTTTTATATGAATAGATGGAAAAGCTAGTGACCTTGTTTTATGGTGGGACTGTTAAAGAGAATGAGCTAGGCAGTTTTGAATTTGAGAACATGGAGAGGATGTCGTTGCTTTTCAGTGCTAGACCAACATATAGTGGCATTGTTGATAGAGTGAAAGAGAGGTTGAGGTGGGCTAGTGAACACGTGGATGTCAGAATAGATGGGTTCATTGATGTTGGGTCCTCAAAGGGTCCTTGCATAAAGAGGTTAATTTCAATTAGTGGCCAAGATGAGTGGAAGACTTATATGGGAGTCGTCATGGACAGTGAGGTTAGAGCATTGGACTTGTTTGTGCAGAAGGTGTATACAGAGGCATTGCGTCCGGGGATTTCACTTGACTTGAACAATTCACCTGCAAATGATGCTGTCGAGCCTCATGTTGTGCCATGTGGCCCTTCTGTGGTTCCATTGACCCAGCAGGATGAGTCAGAGGATGATGATGGAGTAGGTGGTGGTTTTGATTATGGTGGATGCGGTTTTGATGATGATGATGTGTCTATGGAGGCGACTGGAGAGGAAGTTCCAAATCCGGTTGCACCAGAGCCGCCCATTGCAGTTGCACCACCTAGTATAGTCTGTGAGGCATCAAACCGTGTTAATGTTCAGGTCCATGGTGATGATGATACTTATGAGGCCGCTCGTGCTGTTGATTCTGACGATGATCGCCCTGTTTGTCCCTTGTCACCCGACAGTATTCAGATGCTTAGGGCAATTTTTCCAGGGCGTGACCCGCTTGTTTCTGATTTTTGTGACTTGAGCCAGTCTCACCGTGCTGTTGTTGATGGCGGTGTTGATGAAGCAGAGATCCTAGTGTAGGATCGTCTGAATTGATTGTGAAGGGCCATGTCTTTAAGGACATTGCAGCATTAAAGATGTGGCTGAAGGAGTACGCCGTGGTTCATAACCGGCCATTCCGTGTGAAAAATTCGCACGCTCTACGGCGTTACATCATAAAGTGCGAGGTTGTAGGATGTGCATGGAAAGTTTGTGCTAGGAAGGTTAAGGGAAGTGACAAGTTTAAGATAACAACTATTGTTGGACCACACACTTGTGGATCTGCTGAACCAAATCAGAAGCATCGACAGTTGACCTCGAAGTTCATTGCTAGTAAATTGATGCCTATTGTGAAGCAGATGCCGATGATTCATGTGTGGACAGTAATTGAGATTGTCAAATTTAAATGGAAATACACGATCAAATATGGAAAAGCATGGAGGGCACAACAGCGGGCATTGAAGATGATATATGGAGATTGGGAGGATGCATACGAGCGGTTGCCGTTTATGCTTAATGCAATGTAGGCAGCCAATCCTGGCATGATCTGGAAGTATGAGCACGTGCCTGATGTAGAGTTGAACGGGCGTCGCATCTTCAATCGAGCTTTCTGGTGCTTCGGTCAGTGTATCCAGGCTTTCACCCATTGCAGGCCGGTAGTAACTATTGATGGTACCTTCTTAACCGGAAAGTACATGGGCACTTTATTGGTTGCCATAGGAGCTGATGCGGACAACTCTTTGTTGCCTCTTGCATTTGGGTTGGTGGACAAGGAGAGTAAAGATAGCTGGTCATGGTTCCTTAGGCTTGTACGGCTTCATGTGCTTGGACCAGGCCGACCTGTATGTGTTATATCTGATCGACATGATGGCATTTTGAATGCCGTTAATGAAACCATTCTAGGATACCCTGCTTTGAAGCATTGTTGGTGCACTCGTCATCTAGCAGATAATTTGGTAAAGAAGGATCATACTCCCGCAAACTTCAAAATATTTGAAAAGGTTTGTTGTCAGCTCGAGGTGAAGGATTTTGAAGCAGCATTGGAGGATTTGAAGACGAGGACTAACGCTGAGGGTAGGGATTGGATTGCAGGGTTGATGCCTGAGATGCAGAAATGGTCTAGGGCATATGATGTTGGGGGATGGAGGTACTCTTTCCAAACTAGCAATGGTGCTGAGGTTTTCAATGCTTTGTTGAAAGGATCCCATGGTTTGCCGGTCGCCGCGATTGCATCTTTTACTTTCTACATATGTGTCAAATGGTTTGCTGACCGACATGAGGCCGCAAAGGAGCTGCTAGAGAGTGGTGAAGTTTGGCCTCAAAAGCCACTATTCCATCTGAATAAAGTAAAAACCATATCGAATAATCAGAAGTATGTGTGTTTTGACCACACCACCGGCACATATGAGGTTGTAGAAGCTAGTAGCACAAATGAAGCTGGTGAACTAACAGAAGGAAGAAAGCACAAGGTGGTCATAACCACTAACTCATGCACATGTCGACGGCCGGAACAGTACCATTTTCCTTGCTCACACATGGTGACGGCTTGTCGGGCAAGGCGTGTTTGTGTTGAATCGAAGATCTCCCATGAGTTCTCACTGCATTCCCAAATGAGCACATGGGCTCCCAGGTTTGAGCCTTTCCTTGACGAGAGTGAGTGGCCACAATATGAAGGCCCAAAATATGTAGTCAACCCAAAATCAAAGTGAAACAAAAAGGGAACTAGGAAGAGGTCGAGGTACAAGATGGTTATGGACCGAATACCGGGAGCCACCAAACGGTCCAAAGGAAACCCATTCATGGCTGATCCTGTGGAGACACAATGTGGGAAATGCAACCGGGTTGGCCATAATGCTAGGACTTGTGAAAGACAGGTCCAATTTTTATTATTTGTCTTAATTTATTGCTATTGTTTTCAATTACCAGATTTTCAAACATTAAACCAGCATTTTGATATATGTTCTAACTTGTTATGTGTTTCTTTAATTTTTGCAGAATGGCGCAGTACCTGCTGCTGGACCAGTTCTACGAGAAGGACCATCGCGCCAGGGTGATCGTCGAGAAGGACGAGTTATGTGCACCAACATCTCGGTGTCTTTTATTATTCTTTTTCTTTTCATTCCTACGCAAGTGTTGCTAAATGTCCCATTTGCAATGTTAGAGTTCAATTAAGAAATGTCCCACTCGATATGTGTTTATAACAATTTTTTTTGTTGTCAGGTTCTTCCCATCCTCCGGCCTCGAAACCATGATAGGTTCCAGCTCATCATGGTTAAATTTTTCGCTACAGTAGCGGTTTTTTCGGGAATAAAAACCGGTCCGGTAAACCGGTCAAACCGGCCGGTTAACCAGTAGGAGCGGTTTGGTAGTGTCGGTTTTGAGCGGTAACCGGCCCTATTATGCTACCGGACCGGACCGGTTTGACCGGTAACCGGTCAAACCAGACCGGTTACGAACGGTAAAAAAAACCTGAGCTCATGAGGTACGACCACCGGTACCAGCCACTACTGCAGGAAGCCGGCCTGCACGTTGTTGCGAACCTAGTTCGTAAAGGCATGCCTACCGTTCAACCCAGCTGCTCTAACTGCGCTTATTGACAGGTGCAATATACATGTTCAGAATAACTACAGTTGCCAGCTAATGATATTGTATTGTGACTAACGGCTCACTGAATTTGTTTTTTTTTTTTGTAGATGGAAGCGGTGTATGAGTTTCCAATTGAGAGCAAAAGAGATTTCAGTAGGGACAATCCTCTGAGAAGATACGATAACCGCAAAGAAGAGTGACCTAAATGTATGCATGGCGAGGACTGTTTAGTGCAAATGCTTACCTTCTCGGGTGATGGAGGTCGTCGTTTCTTCAAATGCCCGAGAGCATGGGTAAATGTTATAACGACTCATTTGTTATCTGTTTCTTTTGGTTTGACGTAATGAATAGAGTTTTTTTTGGTTTAGGCATCCAATGCTCCAGAAAACTGCAGGTTTGTTAGGTGGGTCGATCCTCCCGTTATTGATCCCATACAAGAGTACATCGAATACCTGCACGATAAAATCTTCGATCTACAAACGAAGGTGGACCACTACGAGGAAGAAGATGCCAACAACAATGAAGTTGATTCTCAACAGATTGTATGCACCGATCCGTATTGCAGCTGCCCTTGTCACCAGAACAAAGGTCCAACACCACCACCGTCCCCGCCGCCGCCGCCGCCGCCGCCCACGATTGGGGGATACTACATTGAAGGGGCAACACAATTCAATATGTGGGAACACTACTAGGACACCAAATCATGTTGGCATGGTAGAATCCGCTATTAAGTGCCCAGCTATTTAATTTTTCTAAGGCATGTTAACGGTCCATGAACCGTATTAGTAGTCATGCGTGCCATTGCAAATTGTATTAGATTGTGTAGGAAAAAGGTGAATGGTGTTAGCAAGTTGCATAATTGTACCTTAGTAGTAGTGTATGCAGCATTGCTCGGCTACCATGACCTTTTTTGTGATGTAATTTCAATTCAATCAAAGCCAAAAAAAATTTATGCCATGCCAACAAATAAAATGCAAATTAAACAGTCAAACATTACAGTGATAACAAACTCCAATACATCTTGTTCTGGTCAAACATAGAATGAAAGCTAAAGGTCCGTCACAACAGGGGAAATAAATGATACATCACACATAATCAAGTTCTGACATGCTCATACAACATAACCAAACTACTGAGTGCATGTAGGCCACTTCCCCTTCCTCAAAGCATCTGGATTCTCCTCTAATGTAGCCTTGGCACAACGAGCTCGCTCAAGCTTCTTCTCCCTTTCTGCCTTGCGCTTCGCCGCTTTCCTCCGACGCTCCTCCTCCTTGTGCTGCTTTTGGGCCTCCACCTCTTTCCTCCTTAGTTCGCACCTCCTTCGAATCTCCTCCTCTATCTCTTTCACACCTTCATGAACCCTCTTGTCCAGTGGGTCAATCTCGGTGTCAATCCACTCCTCAAAATCACAAAGTGGAGGAGGTTCCTGCAAAATAATAAAATAAGAACATTTTGTAAACTAAACCAAAACCAGCTTGTAATTTTATTATATCCACTAGACGGCACTAGTGTATTAGCTTTTTTACCAGCTTCCCAATCTGCACCGCCCGCTCTGGAGGATCAAAAGCCCAGTTTGCAGACATCCAGTACCTCTGCCGCCATGTCTCCTCCTCGGCTGACCTCTCAACCTTGCATGGATCACCACAGAAGCACATCGGTGGGGTAAGCCCATCGGGAATGGGCTCACGGGTGTACCCATTGCACCTAACATGAAAAAATTTCATAAATGATATCAATCTAGCTAGAATAGGAAAATATTGATACAAAACTCTAATATAAAATTGGACAAAACAAAACTAAAAATTTGATAGATACAAAACTCTAGTCTTAATTTGGGTCATACCAAGTCGAAACACTACCAAATGAAACTTAAAATCTCTAATTCAACTAAAATTAAACAGTACTACAAGCAATTTTGCCCTAGGGTTTCATAGGGAATATCCACAAGATTTGTCAAGCCAAATCGGTACTCTCTACAACCATTGATGGCCTGGCGCCATTCATTTCACTGACTGACGCCTGTGTGTGCCTGAAAAAAATTGTATTCAAGTGACTGGTGCTGGTTGCAGTTCTGCCTAAAAAAATTTATGTTCCAGTGACCGGTGCCTGTCCCATTCGGCTCTAGGGTTTCATATGAAATTTCTACAACATTTGTCACACCAAATCGATACCCTACATGTATCTACACTACCAAATGGAACTTCAAATCCCTAATCTAACTCTAAATCCATTCAGAAAAAATACATTTGGCCCTAGGGTTTCATATGAAACAACCACAAAATACGGGTAAAGCAACCAATCAAAGGACAACAACTCATTAGAGAGGAGAGAGCCCACCTTGCTCGACCGGGATCCGGAGCCGCCGCCGACGAATCCCCCCAAAACACAGGGGATTTGGGGGAGGGGCGGAGGGGAGCGGCGGGCGCTGCTGACCTGCCTCTGTTCGAAAGAACGGACAGAGAGCGGAGGGGTTCGAGCGGGCGGCCGCGCGTGGGAGTTAAGTGTTCCACGCACGGCGCCACCATCTTTAGCGTCGTGGTTACATAGCACGGCGCCATCACCTTTGGCGCCATGATATTTGGCCCGCGGCCAGGGTGGCGTCTACGTGGCAAGGTACGGCGCCAAATGTAAAGACGTCGTGCCACATACCCACGGCGCCATGTCCTTTGGCGCCGTGCGAAGGGTCCATTTACGAGAATCTTTCCTCCAGAGGTCTAAATGTAAAATTCTTTCAAGAAAAGGACCAAATTGCAAAAATTATACCTTGCCGAGCGATGTTTCCAAGCTTGTGTTGGAGCAGGATAAGCTGATTTGGGAACTGAGGCACGGCTAATTCGTCGCTGCGGCTAACGATTCGGTAGAAACACCTGCTAAGGAGGCAGCAAAACCTGCGAGTTCGTCGAGATCGGGAACGCCACGCACGGTGGTGCCGGTGTGCAGTGGTGGTTGTGCATTAGGCGGCAGTGCACCGGTCAGTGGTGCGCCGGACAGCAGTAGAAGTACAATGTGCAGCGGGACATAAGTATATGGTTATGGTATGATGTGACACTATATGATGTGTTGTTTTCTTTAGGTGTAATTACCTTCGTTTTTCTATTGCGTGTGGCAAGAGATCAGTGTAATGAGATTATAATGTAAAGTAAAACAGGATGCTTGAGACGTGGGATTCGTTTTTCTTTTTGCTAGTTGCTTGGATCGTAATCACTCCAGTCATTGACACACGAGGATAACCGATAACCATTCTAACCCCGTTCATTTTTATCTGTCGAAAACGTCATACATTAATGACACGAGGAAGAAACCTTAAACTAGATGAAGACCGGAGAGATGTAGGAACTGTGGATTGTTTTCTTCTTGCGATTTTCGATGAGACGACTGGTTCGTACTTCATTTTTTTACTTAATGTAAGAAAATCCGGCTTCAGAGATCTGCAAAAGAAGATGCATTAGACCATAGTTGTTACAAAAGATAGCATATATCTGCTACATCATCATGTAAAGAAACATGTAGCCTAACTTAAAAGGAAAATGAACCCTCTAAATTGCAGGGCCCTGTTTAAATGTTTCGCGAAATTTTTTTCGAGTATGTCGGGCACACATTTGAAGTATTAAATATAGACTAATTACAAAACTAATTACATAAATCGCAAGACGAACCTAATGAGTCTAATTAATCCTTCATTAGCACATGTTTACTGTAGCAATTTATTGCCTAATCACGACCTAACTAAGCCCATTAGATTCGTCTCGCGAAGTACACTCCATCCATATAATGGGTTATTTTTTCGACTACATTTAATATGCCATACATGTGAGGAAACCTACTCGAAAAAAAATCCGCGAAACATCTAAACAGGGCCCAGATCAAAGTAGTCATCCTTCGTGGCTTGTGCCGTAAAGTCAATTCCCAATGATCCATCCACACACCAAGTGAAGCAAGACAATTAGAGCTTGGTCAATTCCGAACAGCGAGTGGTACTTCTTCAGACTCCTTTATTATATTAGCTCGCTAAATAAGACCATGACCACGAACCACTGGATATACCAAACTAATTTCCACGGATAACGCAGAGCAGCGAAGGCCTGAGAACTCCAAAATGACCCCTCCAAAAAGGGCACGACGCCGCCTGTCCTATAAAGACAATGTTTTCACCAAGAAGAACCCAAGACACGCAGGGGTGCGACCATGACACACGTCTAAGGAGGAACACGACACAAAAAAGCCGTCGTCGTTAGTCCGTTGAGTCAATGAACAATGGCTTTCGCCAAGTTACGACCTCCAAAGACGTCAAGCGTATCTTGTACCACGCTATCGGTGAGCAACACAAACAGACCGGTTCGTACTTCGTACTGGGCAAGATATGATGATGCCGCTCCATGCCCAGCATCTCAACAGGCTCATCTTCTTACACGTTCTTCTCCTCAGCTAGCTATCGGTCGCCATTGGCTTCTTCTGACATATTGCTTCCACAAATCTCGTTGCTAGTGTCCGTGTGGCCGTGTCGTCGTTCTCGTTCGCAAGGGCCGGCTATGTAATTGGGCCACCACTCAGCGTAATGAGGGCTGAGCCCGCCTCACTCAATCGGACTGATAACAAACGGGCTGTTGGCAACCCAGCCCATGAAGGCAGCCGCATAGCCCCCGTAGCGTTGGTTGATCTATGCCAGGCTACGTCAAAGAGCTTTTGGTGAAACAATCGAACCTGACCCTCGATCTGAAGCTAATCCTTTCTGCTGCTGCTGCTAATGCTGCCAATTGGACAACACCTGTGATTTCAAGCTCTGACATTGAGGCAAGTGTTACACCTGTGATTTCAAGCCTCGGAACACCAGGCAGTAGTAGCAGTACAATGTGCAGCGGGATACACGACGATATGATGTGATGTTTTTCTTTTGTATAATAGCTTCGTTTTCTAGCTACTGTACGCGCGGCAAAAGAACAGTGTACACTGAGGGGGGGGGGGGGGGGGGGGGGGGGGGGGGGGGGGAAGGGGAGGGGTAATATGTTGGATAGTACCTAATTATGCTGCACATGGTTATCTTTCGTTGAAATGCATTTATTTGTGGCATTTCCTGTTTGTTTGAGCTTTTGGGGCAATTTTGGATGGCTAGCTTCCGAGATGTCCAAAAACCAAATAACAGAAGCTGAAAAGCTCATGGCAAGATTATATCGCATCAATCATCATGACAGCTCGTGCAGGAACAAGAAGTGTCAACCAACAAAGATCTCACATTTGATCTAACCATTGAGATTAATTTCAGGGGCAACCGTTGAACTATACACATGTACGTCTTACACTTTAAACCTCTGTACAACGGTCTGATCATTTGCGGAAAAGAAAAAGGAACCATGGCCAGAATTTCAGCATGTACAATTCCATTCATTTACCTTCACTTCCTAAATCGGCTGAATCCCCCCACCTCGGCCTGCTGGCTGCTGCTATTCCAACTCACCAGCTGCTGCGATCCTGGAGGAGGCCATGGGTTCATACTGGATAACATGCCGATCCATGCCAAGCAACTGAACAAGCTCATCTTCGCACAGGATTTTCGGAGCCTTGTTCTTCTCCATCAGAAGGGTGCCCTCAGCTAGCTTTTCATCGTCATTGGCTTCTGACATATTGCTTCCACAAAATAGCTTCCGCCTTTGCAGGCTGTCTTCAGTTTGCTCACTGGTGCAGCTTGTAATGAACCTTTCCGTGGCGCTCATTTTGTGGTTCTGGGTTGTCGGAATGGAGACGGACTCGTTGTTAGCTAGGTAATAGCATGGCATCCCCAATTCAGATTCAACCCTCTCCTTTAGGAAAGCCATCAAAGGCTTTTCACCATGAACGAGAATTACATGTTTCGGCGAAAGGAACTCTATCAGGTCCATGATCCCTTTGGAGTCGGTGTGCGGACTGAATGCTAGTTGATGGATCTGGGGCGCACAGGAAAATAACTTGGTGATATCATACGAGAAGTCAAATGAGTTACAGAAGTTGGCTACCCAAATTCAAATTAATTCGGAGAATCAAATAGATATTAGTGGGACAATATCATGCATGTGAGATGCTGCCGATGCCAATAAACTTCACAAAAGCTCAAGAATTTGACTATGTTTTTCCTCTATAGTGCAATTATGTTGAACGTCTGAAAATGATATAGTGAATGGGTAAGTTTTTCAATGGCCAACAAAATATAACCACTGAATGAGAAAATTACTCATTTGGGCAAGTGCATTAGCCATGTATTTGCCACGTCTTTCATTATTGTTTTAAAGTTCTACAACATTTTAAAAAGTATAAACTAAAGTGAATACCAACCTGACATCTGACATCAATATGGGTGCCCTCTATACCAATCCTTTTAGGTTTGCCAGACATCAACTTATGACCAATGCTTCCGGAAGCACAATAGCTGCATCAATTAAAAAAATAAAGAAAGGCGGCATCAGAACACAATATTACTGTAGAACAGAAGGAGGTTGGCTAAGAGTTCATCAGTATGAACAAGAATAGTTTTATGAGAAAAAGATACAGTTTCTAATAAAATCAGGAAAAATAGAATAAATAAGAAAGTTAAGGGAAATACCCTGGAAGTGTAACCAGATTTTTTTCCGATGGCGCCCATTTTTTAAACACCTCAAAAGAAAATCCAGCATTGATACTAATCATACCAGGAGTTGCGAAAAGTACACATGGACCAGGGTTGTCAATGAATGAACGTTCAAAGTGACAAACTTTAATGTGGAAAAAATAATGTTATTCAGATACAATACAGCTATTGTAATAAGATAAATGAAACATAGCATGTCTCATGTTTAAACTAAGGTTGCCACATACAAAGTGGCTGGAAATTCTTATATCCATTACAGTGGTTAACTAAATACCCATCATTAAAAAATAAAAATGAGTAAAAGCATTGGTCAAACTGTTAGATTTTCTTTCTCCTTTTCATTCTGTGGAACACATGGTGGATTTTAAAGACCTTGACCCTACCATGCTTGAAGTCGAACGGGTTATGCATTCTGCGGCTGTCTTTGATCTTCTGACTGGTCCATCCAATAAGCATCTTGTAGTAAATGTTTGATTGAATGGTTAAGCCTATAGGACAAACGTGATGTCATCAAAGCAGAAAATACATAAAATCAAGTTAAAGTTTCACAAAAGTTGGCATACCGCCAGAAAAGTAAATAGGAATCTTCCAGTTCATTCTCTCCCAATAGTCATCAAGTAACATGCATAACTCCTGAAATACATAACAAGACAGTGTCAATCCTAAACGCATACTCTATTTAAGAAAATTCAAAATGTGCTCCAGGTGACAATATTGTTATAAGGGACTTGATTGATAAGTGAAACAGTGATAATAGTTCATCATCACTTTATGTCCCTCAAAGTATAGAGATAAATACAGTACCTGAGCTCTTCCCACAGCAAATAATGGAATTAGAACTTTACCGCCTCCAGAAACACATTTATGGACCTATAGAAAACACATTGTTAAGGGATGTAAGTAAACTAGCGTAGACAAATTTTATGTATTTGTTTTAATGAAAATAGGTAGGGGGCACCCCCTCCCGGCTTCCTCGAAAAAAAAAACATGATGCGCAGATTCACATAATAACTGTCTAATACAGTCAAGATTGATATTTTCTGGTCCAAGGTGTCAGAAATAAAAACAAAGATGCATCCTTTGAGGCTTTGACAAACCAAAAAATGCACTTAGTTTGGTGAAAATTAACTTCTTGGATGGTACTGTGCTAGAAGAAAAGTACTTAAGCACGCAAAAACAATATCCACACGAAAGTTACTGAGGCTAGGGAATAGCATATTTACTACAAATAATAAATGCAAATAAAATCTACAAAACCAAATGTATTGGCAGATGGAAAGCCAGGTTTACACACCGCATGTAAGAATTCCCTCTCTCGAGCACGCCTAGAATCACGTGTAGTTTTAGCATATGTGGACCTGCAGAAGTGCAGAAACAAATATACAACTTAATACTTAATAGTATACATAGAACAAAAATCCACACCAATTGTGCTCTTAATCCCACTAACATGGTTAAAAACAGCAAGATAATATCACATGTTACACCATAGAACAAATGCAAGTCATGATTTTAATACTAGAAACTAAATGCAACAACAAAATAAGTAATAAACATAGCTATTGCAGCTTATTCCAAATGATTTCTTGGTGAACAATCTTGGCTAGCAACAGGGACCAGGCAATGGTCCACAGATGGGTACCGATCTGGAAACCTGTTCCCATGATCTGACATCAACAAGGCAAGCACACAATGAAAACTTTTATAAAAAAAGGAACAAACATACCCTCATGTGGTGTAACGTATAAGAAAATGCAGCATAATTCTCATACTTAATAAAAAATCCTATGATGAAACAATCAAATACGAAAAAGATGATTGGAGGTTGGACTATACTCTGTTATCAAAAGATCCAATTTTAGACGATCAATTTGTGCTGCACCAAGATGTCTATCTGGTGTCATATTGTAATCTCCAGTGTAGACCATAGCAGCATCTCCAACTTTTGCATAAATCATGGCAGCCCCTAGGACCTTGAATTTGGAATGACGGTTTACTAGATTAGAAAGCAGAGGACTAAATCAATGCTTCAACTCAAATAATCTAAAGTGCAATAAACAGAACATGAGACAGTAAAGAAACATACATGTCCAGCATAATAGGCACGGATCACAAGGTCCTTATGTACTTGAACAGTCTGCTTCAGGTCCAATGGTATAACTGTGAGGTCAGATTATAAGGAAAACAGGATTATCGCACTTGCATACTTCTTCCTGGAACTAGTTTTCAACTACACCAATGATAGAAATTCCAACCTTAACCAAGGTTACCTTTCTTCATACACCTGAGAATATCCTCATGACTATATTGCCCTTCCTCCCATTGCTGATTTACCATTACTTTCCGAAAATCTTCCAGCATCATTGGAGCTAAAGCCTTTGTCGGGTACTGTTTGAGGCACCATAAAAGAAGTTATGGAGATCACTCATGGAGAGATATGAATCCTTGGTACAAGAACAGGAGAGACCAGTCCAAGCATATGAGCTAATTAGTAAAGCATACTTCAGTTTAAGACAATTCCATGGGTGAAATCTGACAAAATCATCAAACTACCAAAAACAACTCACAGTCCCCCCATGGTCTTCAGCTCACAAGCAACAAAGACATCTAACATAAGGACTTCACCACGAAGGACTTAACGCAGTGACTTTTGCGAGTTCACAATATTACACTTGGTAGCTGGTAAGCTCCCTGACCAAAAGAAGAGAAAAAAATAACCGAACTCCAGTTACCCAAATCTAAGGTGAATCCCAACTTACTCGAATCAAACCAAGCTTACATAACAATCTTCCCTCATATAACCCAAACAGCAATAACAAACTAGTCAGCGGCTCAGCGCTCACCGTCATGTAGATGGGGCCGTGGTACCCGCAGACCTCGGTGAAGTATGGCAGCCCCCCGATATGATCCAAATGGCTGCAAAGGTGAAGCTTAGTAGCAAGCAGCCGACGGGAGATCACCAGGAGAGGGAGTCGGAAATGCCGCACTCACGAGTGCGTGATGACGACGCAGGAGATGGCGGCAGTGAAGTCGGCGGCCCCGGAGGCGGCGAGGACACGGTCGAAGTCCGGGTAGCTGCGCCGGCCCTTGTAGTACAGGTGCACGCCGCAGTCGAACATGACGCGCCGCCCGCCGATGGTCGCCACCACGCAGCTCTTCCCCACGTCCTGGCCAGCCCCTGCATCCACCGGGATAGCGTTAACGCGGCTCGGGTCGACACGGGTAGGGGAGAGAGAGGAGGAGGAGGAGGAGGCGGGCGCCGCCGGACGGACCTAGCACCAGGCACTCGATGGCCATGGGCCCATGGCCGGCCGCCGCAGCGCAGGCCTCGGGGATTTTGAGAGGCGGCCCGGGGTCGAGGGTTCGGAGCCTGTACGCGCCTGCGGCTGCACTGCTAGCTGCAGCGGGCGGGCAGCTGACGGCGGGCGGTGGCGGCGGGCGCGTCAGACCGGCCGGCGTGCCGGTTGGCGATTGGCGTCGGCCGCTCTCACTCCGCGCACGCCCGCCGTTGGGGCGACGGGCCGTGGAAGCTTTGGGCTTGTCGCGTCACCTTTGCAAATCGTGGGCCCAATAATGCAGCGAGATTAAATGGGCTGCCTGGTTCACAAAGTCAACGGCCATTTCAGCCCATCAGTACCCGTCGAAGCTGGCGATCTTTTCACCTTGGTCGTGTGATCGTGTGACGTGTCAAATTAATCTTGTTCCCAAGCAGTCGTCGGCTTGCCGCCGCCGCTCACTGTCATCCAGCGCGTGGCACCATCTAGCAGGCTAGCTTGGCGGCCACCTACCCGCACCCTGCCACCCAGGTTACGAGGATTTCCACGCTTGGTCCCATCGCTAGCTCGACGCCAAACTGCCGTGCTCCAGAACTCCACAAGAGCCGTGCCATAAGGCCACCCGCAATGGTTATAGCAGGAGGCTCTCTATAACTATGTCCACATAGGATATAGTAAACCTTATAGATTACCCGTTCAACGGTGTTGCTATAACACAATTTCCAAAAAGAAAGTATGGGTCCACAACTAATATTTGTTTAATGCCTCCCTCCCTCCTCATCTATAGCATTCTTCTCCGGCGCGCCACTTCAGTTGCCGACCACCGGCCGCCGCCGCGCCCGGCGCTTGAGCCCCACAATTGTTAGAGATAGGGCAGCTCGCCTTCGTCCGTGAGCGACTCCGGCCACGGCGGCGCGGTCCTGCCATGTGCCGGCCGCTGCGCCCTTTGCCTGTGCACTGCGCTCCCCGTGCTCACCATGCGGTCCCGCCCTACGTCGCGAAGGAGCTCTAGCCAGTGTGGCGCTCTACTTTGCTCCCCTCTGCCGCGGTGTCCGCCCCGGAGCTCGCTTCCATTGCGGCTGTAACATTGCTTCCTGCGTGATTCTGATTTTTCTCAGCCTGCAGTTCTCAAAAGGCGTCACGGATTAGCTAGTTGCCTGGAGTAATTCTGAGGGCAAAGTTAGCATCAATTTGTTTTTCTGTTATTGCTCTTCGATCAAATTGCGTCTATTGCGTTTTCGATTCAATCTGGTTTCCTTCTTTAGATCCAAAACCAAAGTACTTTGTTGCTCGAATGCTCATCAAGTATGCTTGTTTCTTCGTCAACTAATTGCTTCCTGCCGTCCTCTAGTTCTTCGATGATTCCATCTCTGACTCTCCTCGTTGTTGGCATGCGATAGCTCCGGCATCCGCGCGCTCATCTGCGGTGTGCGCGCTCCGTCTCCACCTTGCCGCTCAGCCTCAGCGGTCAAGCTCCGTCCGCCCACTCCGGCGAGGCGGCGACCTCACCGCGTTGGCCCGTGTCCCTCCCGGCGAGGTCGGGCTCTGCCTCTGCCTCATCGAGGCACTCTGCTTCGGCGTTCTCGATCCCGCTGGTGCTCGCTCGGCACGGGAAACGCGTTGGTGGAGCCCGCGTGCGTGGAACCGTGTGCTATAGCATGCCGCTGAGTCTGACGACATTTTCTTTCTCTCTCCTCTTCTCTCTCCGACGTGGATAGCTAACGACACTTCTTATCGGCCCGTTGGCCATGGCCTAATAACCTTCTCTTGAAGCGAAGATACTTTTTTGCTACATCACAATTCACCAGAGCATCAGGCCATCAGCGAAGATGAGCAGCTCCGTCCCCGAGCGCGAGCCCGAGGAGGAGGTCGTGGTCGTGCACGCCGGCGGGTGCCACTGCCGGCGCGTGCGGTGGCGCGTGGAGGCGCCGGCGAGCGTGGTGGCGTGGGTGTGCAACTGCTCCAACTGCTCCGTGCGCGGGAACACCCACTTCGTCGTCCCCGCCGCCAGGTTCAAGCTGGACGGTGGCCCCGGCGCCGCGGAGGAGTTCATCACCACCTACACCTTCGGCACGCACACGGCCAGGCACACCTTCTGCAAGGTCTGCGGCATCGCCTCCTTCTACTACCCGAGGTCCAACCCGGACGGCGTCGCCGTCACGGTCGCCTGCGTGGATCCAGGAACGCTGACGCACGTCGAGTACCGCAAGGCCGACGGGAAGAACTGGGAGGAGTGGTTCGAGCGCAGCCAAATCGGTGGCTTGTCCAAGGGGAAGGCGGAGGAGTAGAGCGGGCAGTTTCGGTGTGTGGATCAGTGGATGTGTGGCGCTGTGCAGAGCGCATAAATAAATAAATTCCGGCCTCTTTTGTGTTTGTGAATTGTTAAGTTGTGCTTGTAGTGAAAACTGACCTCATTTCAAGAGGCCGGAAACCTCGCATTCTACATAAGGAACTGTTAACTTTGTAGTGTTGTGGAAATCGTGTAAGAATAAATAACTGATTTGGACTGTGATTTCTAAGAGAGTAAAATTCATGGCCGGCCCTTAAACTTGGCAGGGGGTGTCATTCAGGTCGTCGAACTCTCAAAATGCACATCTAGATCCCTAAACTTGCTAATCGAATCATGTGAGGTCCAAATCACCTTAACCCGCTCTAAACTGTCTACGTGGCTTGCTGACTGGACGCTGGCGTGGCCCTGACAGGTGGGGCCCATCTGTCAGCTTCTTCTCCTTTCTCCCTATACTCTCTCTCTTCTTCGCTCCTCTCTCTCTGGCTGCACTGTTTCTCTCCTCCGGAGTTGCTCCGGCGAGCCTAGAGCGGCGCTAAGGGTGAGGATGGCCCGAGCGGCGGCGGTCTCAAGCCACGCATCTCGGCGGAGCACGAGACGCGGTGATGGCGGCGTCCCCGAGCAGCGCGCCTTCAAACCTCCGGAACGCGCCGGCAGTGTGACGCTACCCCGATTGCCATCGAGGCCGCCACCGCCACACTCGAGCTGGGAACGTGGTGACGACAACCATCCCTCCCGACCTACGACGACCCCACCAACCTCCGCTCCCACACCCCCGTGCTTCGCTGTGCTGCTATATCCTCTCTTACCCTCTTCTACGACCGCCGTCGTCCCTTCTTCCGCAACTCCGGCTTGGATCGGGCGGCGACGGACTGAGGGCCCTTGAGCTCAGGCAGTGGACCAGGAGGGGGAGAAGCTCATGCTCGGGCGGTGGACAGGGGCTCGACCTTAGGTCCCCCGACAACAACGGTAGACTGGGGGCCCTCGAGCTCGGGCGACGAATGGGGAGCTCCAGCGAGCCTCGAGCGGCGTTGTGGGGCGAGGACGACCGTCGGCTCCAGCGTCGGCGACGGACGGGGGGTCCTCGAGTACAGGCAAGAGGATGGTTGCCGGGATCGTGCGCCGACGGCCGGAGCTGCAGCCCGAGATTGGGGAGGGAGGGAGAGAAAGAGGGGAGGGAGATGGGACTGATAGGTGGGCCCTACCTACCAGGGCCATGCCAGCGCCCAGTCAGCAGGCCATGTAGGCAGTTTAATGTAGCTTATGGTGATTTGGACCACACGTGAATCGATTAGCAAGTTTAGTGGTCCAGATGTACATTTTGTAAGTTCGGGGACCAGGATGACACCTCCTGCCAAGTTTAAGGGCCGGCCATGAATTTTACTCTTTCTAGGATGAGTTACGCGCCATTGAAGCTGACGAACCGGCTTGGTACCGCCTCCGTTTCAAATCATTGAAGGATGCTCCGTCTGTCAAATCATTTATCATGTCGTATAATCTAACTGTCGGTGCCGGAACCCAGAGGGGGTCCAAACACCTGCAGAAATGCGTTGTGTCCCGTCTCTCGATGGTCGATGCAAGAGCAACACGATGACACGAGGTTTATCCTGGTTCCAATCTTCCGATCGTACGTCCAGCAGGGTGTGCTTGCGCACTATATTGCCTTGCACCGGGGTGCTCGTAGTAGGGGGCTACAAGCTTGGCAGGAGAGGAGGATGGGTCTCCAAGTCCCTTAGAACGAGTGGGAGGTTGAGTGTAGTGTTCTGACGAACTTGGCGGTGAATGAGCGAGTGAGCCTGCCCTTTGTTTCTAGGGGCTGCCTCCTCCTTTTATAGTCCAAAGAGGGGCAGTTACAAACAGGGAAAATACAGTGCTCGGCACAGTGACAGTGTATGACGGGGTATGGTCGCAGGCGTGGCTCCTGTCCTGGCGTGCGTTGTCGGATTATATGACTTCCTGGCGTATGGGGCTCTGGTACATGACGTGGCGTCCCCTGTTCATGATGCGTGCTCCCTGTGCTCCTGGTTTTGAGGGCTTGCGTCGTGCGGCATCATCAAGCGCAGCAGGCCGTGCGTCCTTTCGAGGGTTCCCCATGCCCGTTCGAGGGGTTCCCGTACCGGAGTTGGTGGAACAGGAGAGTGTGACAGGACAGGCCTGCCACACTGCACGGGTCTGTGCGCAGCGTCGAGGATGACCGCACGGTGTCAGGAGTTGGTGGAGATGACCGGAGATGGGTGAAGGATTCGTCGCTTGACTTCTGCGTCCAAGGCCATACAGAGCCATTAAATGCTCTTGTCCATGGAGCAGGTGAGCCACCAGCGGGCCCCACGAGCGAGGGGAGGCCTCGAGCGAGGCGGAGATGGGTTGTCGAGGGCGGCTTCAGGGCCTCGAGCGAGGTGGAGTTCCGATTCGTTCGAGGGGTGCCGGGCACCCTCGAGCCCGACGGAGGCTTGATGCTGCCTCACTTAGCTCTTGCTAAGTTTATTCGTTCCTGTGGCTTAGTTGGTTATTTCCGTCGTTTTAGGCCCCCCCTTGGGATTGGCGGCGACAGTAGCCCCCGAGGCCATGCAGTGATGAATGTCAGACCGGCATGGGCTAGTCGTCTTTTCCGGAGGTATAGTCCTTTGAAATTCACTCGTAGGATGGGAGTATCTTTCCGCGGGGGCGCGCTAGCGCACCCGCGGGTGTAGCCCCCAAGGCCTTGGAGGAGTGAATATCATCGTCCAAGGTCTTCTTTGACTGCGTCCTCGTTCGTAAAATGGGCGAGAGTGGCCTGCTGACCCGATCATCCGTTTTAACTGGCTTCAGCCTTGTTCCTGCCAGTACCGGTGAACTTCGAGGGGTTCTCGCGGTCAGACCTTGCCTTGGTCATGCCCTCGAGCTTCCGGCTGTCTCACTTTATTTCGGTGTGGGTCGCCCTCCGTAGGCCGAATCCTGACACGGTTGATTTCAAGAGACCCTCGACTATACGTTATGACCCTCGTCGCCCCGTCACGGGAGGAGGGGGGACACAGTTCCATGCTACCCATGAGCGGGCCGCGAGTCATGGTCGTGTCGGTGAGCTGGTAGCGGGTAGTTCAAGTGGACGTCCGTGCCCCGTTCGTTTGGGGTCGGCTTGTGGTCCGGAGACACGTCTCATACAAGCTTACACAAAGGTACGCCAGGCAAGGCTCGATCCCATTCGCTGGGATCAAGGGCTCGATGCACTCCCTCATTGGGATCCTTCTAACTGGCCCCCTTTGTCTAGCCTTGAACGCGGATCGGGGCACCCTTGAAGCTTTTGTTCGAGGTTGAGCGTATTCGTGCGTGCCCCGTTCGCCCCTGACTCCGTTAATCTGGAGAGCCTGTCGAAACTCTCGACCAGAGCCAGGCTTCGATCTCCTGATTAGTAGGGCTCGTGCCGTATATGCCTTACCTGCGGAGGCGCCACGTAAGGGAATATTCCGTTGGTGGTTCGACGGGGCGAGAATTGGGGCGCTCAGTCATGCAGTCGTGGCCAACGTGGCGTGGCCAGGGCGTACTGGCGCGCCTTTTCAGGCGCGCGCGGCGCTGGCGGGGGCGGTTGGACGAGACGTGCTACAAGACCTCACGACGCCTCGGGCGGCCACAGTCATAAATGCACCTTTACGCCGGTCCCCACGCTTGCAGGGCCCACTTGTCGGTGACGGGGTTGAGCGCACAATTAACGCGTGCCCGCGGCCAGATAAATTTTATCGATAAATACGGGGAGAGGGAGGGGCAGTTTCCCTTACCTTAGCCAAGTCGCCATTCTCTCCGCCTCTTCGTCTTTGCTAACCCTCGAGAGCTTAGATCTAATCCACCCTTTCCTCTCATCTTCCGCCATGGTGACGCTGAGGGAAGCCGCCCCATGGAGCGCGTCCACCGCCGACACGCATTACCTGGAGTCGCTTGTTGCGAAAGGCCTGCTCCCCAAGATCACCACCGCCGACAAGCCGGAGTGGATCGCGCCGCCGCCTTCGCACAGGGCGCCGTCCCCGCCCCCAGGCTACATCGTGAGTCTGGCGCGTCCTGCACGAGCGCGGATTTGGATCTCCTCCCGGGAAATTCGTCCGCGCTCTGTGCCAGTATTACGGGGTGGAGCTCCATAACTTCGCCCCTAACGCTATCTCTCAAGCGGCGGTGTTCGTCAGCGTGTGTGAGGGATTCTTGGGAATCCCGGCGCACTGGGAGCTGTGGGTCCACCTCTTCCGCGCCGAGCTCCACACCGCCGCCGCTGAGTCAAGGGGGGTGCGGAGACTCGTCCGCGCCGGCAGCGTCATGTTCCAGCTGCGGGAGGGGAAGAAGGATCTCTACATCCCCACCACCATGACGTCCAACAACGCGGATTGGGACAAGTGGTGGTTCTATCTGCGGAACGACGGCAATCTCCTCCCCGCCTACACCGACAAAATCGTGGGGGAGAAGCAGAAGTCGTGGCACTAGGGGGGTATCTCCCCGGTCTCGCCAGGAGAACCTCAAGGTCTTCATCGTGGCGCTCCAATCCTTGGCGAGGAGAGGGCTGAACGCCGCCGCCGTCATCGCCCACTTCCACCGGCAACGGGTGGTTCCTCTCATGGAGAGGAGGCTGCATATCTTCGAGCTGACGTCACAGGCACCCTTCGAGGGCTCGAGGATGATGCAAGAGCTGCTTCCCCCGAGCAGGCGGCCTAGCGAGCGTGACGCGCGGTGTACTGCACCAAGATGGAGGTCCAGGACGACGTCCTCTGGGGCCTCAAGATGTGCCCTGACGAGGGCTACTTGACCTTCGTAAGTGTTCTTCTTCTTCCTTTCTTCGATTCGTCCCCTGTTTGCACTAGATTTCTGAAATGCATCATGTCGTGTCTTCAGGGGCTATCCCGCAGAGGGTACCGGTCACCTCCTCCCCTCCTCGAGACCTGCGCGGCCAACCGCCTCAACGCCGAGCGGCAAAAAGCGCGCAAGGATGCTGAGACGCAGGCGTGGCTCCGGAAACAAAGGCGGAAGGACGCGCACCAAAAGGAGAACCGAAGGCGGGAGAGGGAGGGCCTCTCCCCGCTGCCGACCACCGAGAGCACGCCCGAGTGGGAGGACGACGACTCATCCGACAACGAGGCTCCTGGAGAGCCGTCCATGGTGAGGCGCACTGTCGACGCGCCCCCGCCCGTGGCCACGGCGCCGAAGGATGACTCAGGCGCGCAGGATGTTCTTGGCCCAGCGCCTGACGAGCTCATCCAGGTGCCGCCCCCGCGTCAGGCGCACTGCCACCCCCGCGCCGCTCCCAGAAGCGGAAGCTGAAGGGGGTTAACCGGTAAGGATCGTACCGCTCTTCAATGGTTTGATTAGTCGCCGTTTGCGTGGCTGCGCTGATGTTCTTTTGTTTGCTGCTCAGCGGGACAGCTTCTCCCGCCGCCCCTCTCCTCGCCCCCGTCAAAGCTCTCAAGACGAGGGCTCACTCGACGCCCCATGTCGAGGCCGTACCTTCGCGTACGGCGCTCAAGACGGAGGCCTCGATCGTGGCCAGCTACGAGGTGGCCATGGCTAGGGGGTCGAGCAAGCGTGGCGGGAGCTCGGCCTTGGAGAGGCCGCTGGGGGACGAGAGTTGGGCCCCGTCGGAGTCGCAGGGCAAGGCCCTCTAGGGGGGCCCACGGGCCTGAGCGTGGAGGAGGAGGGGAGTGAACCAGGGCCGAGGTGATCTTCGTCCTCGCTGATGAGGAAGAGGTGGCGCCTGGGTTCGAGCCACCGTCGGATGTGCAGGTGCTTTGCCCTGATGATGCGGCGCCTTTGCTCGAGGGCGGGGGTGCCGCCGCGGAAGGGATCCCCACGCCGGCGGAGGCCACCGCAACGGCCGGCGCTGGCGTGACTGCGGGCTCGACCGCGCCTTCTGGTCTGGAGGTGGTCGAGGGTCGTGGCGTGCCCGCCAACGCTGATGCCACCGCGAGCGGGGGTGTCCGGGGCACGCTTGGGCTGGATCGCCCCGGGGTTCCGGCGGAGTTCATCAACATCGTGTAGAACGAGAACCAGCTGTGGCTGGAACATCACCAGCTCGGCACCAGCATCTAGAACGCCCTCTCCTCCGCGCTCGAGCTCCACCGAAACAGAGGACACCAGCTCCATGAGGTAAGTCCGCATCCCTTTTGCTTGGTCTTTTGGTTTTTTGCTTCGCATCTCAGTTCGTGGCATCCCCTTTCGCCAGCAACTGCGAGATATGGCAGGGTCCAAGATCTCTTACATCACCGCCCAGCATGCCTATATCCATGAGCTAGAGCAGAGGAACGTCGTGCTGAGCTCGGATGTGGAGCAGGCCCGCGCCATGATTCACGACATGGGGGTCGACGCTCGCACGTGGGGTGACTCCCTGGTCCGCGCGGAGAGGGAACGTGATGCGCTGCGGTCGACGGCCGCAGAAAGGGCCCTCGAGGCGGAACGCCTGAGCGCTCTGCTCCAGGAGAGAGACGCTTCCCTTGCTGCGGCGCAATCTCACCTTCTGCAGGAGCGGCAGGCACATGACAGCACATGAGCCCTACTTCGTCAGCAGCACGAGGCGGCTGCTGTGACTGAGGCCCAACTCCTTGAGCGTGGCGTCGCCCTCGAAGTGCTGCGGTCTACGGCCCAAGAGCAAGGGGCTTCGTTGGCTGTCCTGCGGGAGGAATCGGGCGCAGTCCGTGCGCTGTGGGCCACCGAGAAGGAGCGGGCAGAGGGTAAGCTTCGAGCCTGCACGTTACTTTCCCGTCCTTTTGCAACTCGCACCGGTCAAGGTCCTTTTCCTTTTTGATTTAATCTAGGCTTGCGAGCGACCGTGGCAGACTCGCTGGCCTAGGCGGAAGCACTCGAGGTCGCCTACTCGTCCTCGCAACAGGAGCTCGAGGAGCTAAGAGAGGCCGCCGTGGCGTTGTGCTTGGAGTTCAAGGAGGACGGCGCTCAATCTGGCAGTTCATTGGCCAGCCACCTGAGGTCTCTGGGCAGTCACATCGTGGAGCGGGTGAAGAGCACGTTCCTCCTCGGCATTCGCAAGGCCCTGGGCGTGGTGTCGACGCACTACCTCGTCCAGCTCGATGCGTTGGCGACGGGCTACGTTGTCGCTGAGGGCCTTGACGATGACACGGCGGTGGCTGCAGTCGACCAAGCCGATGCCAACGTAGCAGAGACGGCCGCCACACTCGCCATGCTCTTTGCCGATGATTTCCTTCCTAGTTCGGGCGAGGGTGACGACGAAGCCTTCCCGGAGCGTACCGTCGAAGGGGATGGCCCCTGAAGAATTTCTCTGTAATAGTGCCTGTGAGGCACATGTAATAGGCTTTTAGAGGAGAACTTAACATTTCAACCTTGTTGGTGCTTGAAAGCTTCGTTCTTAAGTTTGATTGCATTAGAACTTGCTATATTTATTGTCATTTTGGTTGTGTGACTCGAAAGGACTTTGACCAGGTTAGACCATCTTCCTGCGCACAGGGGAGACCTGGACAGCTTGGGTCCAAGGGTGTCGAGGGGGGACGCCGTATCCCGGAGGCATAAGCTTTCCCGCGGCATCGGCACCCTTTGGCCTCGAGCGTCCGCGCCCCGCCCATCTGCAAGTAGCTTAGGTTCGAGGGTGACGAGGGGGGACGCCGTATCCCGGAGGCATAAGCTATCCCACGACATCTCCACCCCTTTTCCTTCACCGTCTATGCCCAGCCTCTGTCACTTCTTCGTGCGCCCAACCAAGATATGACAATGCGACGAAAATTTATAGAAAATTACAAGAAGAAACAGGAATAGTCAGAGGCGGGGCGTTTATTTCCCAGGGTAGCGTGCCCTGTGGTAGCCCCCGAGGGAGTTTTTGTCTTCGCGCGGGACGAAGAAAGAATCTCCCTGCCTCGTGTGTGAAAAGCTGCGATCGAAATGATGGAAAACGGAGCGCTGAAGAAACCGTAGGGTAAAAGGGTAGCTTAGCTTTTTTGTCGGAAAGGCTCAGGTGATGTGACGGGTGTCTGGCTTCGCTGCCTCGTTCGATCGCGGGCTCCCTGTTAGCGTGCAGAGCATTCAGCGAGGGCCACGGCCTCGGCCTACGTGCAACGCATTTAGCGAGGGCGCGCCGCTTCTTTTGATGCCGTCCATCTTTCCTTTTTGACAAAAATAGTAACCTCGTGACCCTGGCAGTGGTGCGCGTCCCTGTCGGGTCGCCACGCGTTGAGCGTATTCCTTCCCCAAGTGGTGCCCGCCTCTGCCGTGCCGCCACGCATCGTCCTCTCGTCAGGGGGCCCTGTTGGGGTCCGGCCTATGAGCAAGGCGCGTGGGACGGCTCGCGCAGAGGGTCGGGTGCGCGCTACGGAGCGTGTCATGGCGCGGGAGCTATAAATAGGCTCGGCGGTGGCGGCAGAGATTGCAAGTGTTGTAGGCCTTTCACGAGCATGATGGGTTTAGAGTTAGGAATGAAGGGGTGGGGCGAAGCTCGCCCCCCTGACTTAGTTCGAGGGTGGGCAGAGCTTTGGTGTTAGAAGAATGCTAGCGAAGGAGGAGGTAAATGGAGGAGAAAAGGTGCCGGCCAGAGCCGCCTCGTCGGTAACCGCTGCCTCATCTTCCAGCTCGGGCTGGTCGATGCTTGGGCGGCAGTTGCCCCCATCAGCAATCGTTGCCTCGTGTTGCAGCTTGAGCTGGTCGATGCTTAGTCGATGGTTGAACGACGCAGGTGCTCTGGTCACCCGTCCACGGCGTACGGCAGTAGCACGCCCAGGTGGCAGAGCGGTCTTGCTACTAGGCGCGTGCCACATCCTTATAGGTGGGCGTCGCAGCCTACGTTGCGCCGCGCATGCCTCCGCTCTGTTGGTGAAGGTCGCTCCCCCAACCGGGGCATGCGGCGAACTGGAGGTCGACAAGATCCTTCGAGTCGTCGTCGTGCCAGCCGTGGAGAGCTCCCCGTTTGCCTCGGCGTATGCGGCCGTGCTGATGTTAGAAGAGAACTAGCGACATTCCTAGCGGGCCTAGGGTCACCAGTGTTGAGAAATGGGCATGGCTACATACACTTTTTGGCCGCTAAGGAGCGGCTTTGTATCTTGTCTGTTGTACACGACAGTTCGCCGGTCATGCGTGCGTTGGCAATAAAGAGCTTCCTTCATCCATTCGAGGGGCGTTACGCCTTTCTCTCCGCGAGACAAGCGATGATCCCAACATTTCAAACTGTACGCGAGTTTTATTATCATCGAATCGTACAAACTATACATGGGTAAGCATGAGGAGCTTTAGGGGTAGAAATGACGTAGTTGCTGGATGTTCCAAGCATTAGCGAAGACTTCACCCTTTTCGTTAGCTAGCTTGTACGTGCCCGGCTTCAGGACCTCGGCGACGATGTAGGGGCCCTCCCACGGAGGGGTGAACTTGTGGCACCCTCGAGTATCTTGTCGCAGCCTGAGGACCAGATCCCCCTTGTTGAAGTCTCGACGTCGCACCTTCCGCGCCTGGTATTGGCGGAGCGTCTGCTAATATCTTGCCGAGTTTAGCAGCGCAACATCGCGTGCCTCGTCTACGCAGTCTAGGGAGTCTTGTCGAGCTTGTTGATTCGATTGCTCTTGTTATGCCTTGAGCCTTGGGGACCCGTATTCCAGATCTGTGGGCAGGACTGCCTCAGCACCGTGAACTAGAAAGAAAGGGGTGAAGCCCGTGGCTCTGCTTGGGGTCGTTCTGAGGCTCCACACGACCGAGGGCACTTCATCGACCCACTTCCGGCCAAACTTGTTTAACTTGTTGAAGATCCTTGACTTCAGTCCCTGAAGTATCATGCCGTTAGCGCGTTCTACCTGACCGTTTGTTTGAGGTTGCACCACGGCCTCGGCCTACGTGCAACGCATTTAGCGAGGGCGCGCCGCTTCTTTTGATGCCGTCCGTCCTCCCTTTTTGACAAAAATAGTAACCTCGTGACCCTGGCAGTGGTGCGCATCCCTGTCGGGCCGCCACGCGTTGAGCGTATTCCTTCCCCAAGTGGTGCCCGCCTCTGCCGTGCCGCCACGCGTCGTCCTCTCGTCAGAGGGCCCTGTTGGGGTCCGGCCTATGAGCAAGGCGCGTGGGACGGCTCGCGCAGAGGGTCGGGTGCGCGCTACGGAGCGTGTCATGGCGCGGGCGCTATAAATAGGCTCGGCGGTGGCGGCAGAGATTGCAAGTGTTGTAGGCCTTTCACGAGCATGATGGGTTTAGAGTTAGGAATGAAGGGGTGGGGCGAAGCTCGCCCCCCTGACTTAGTTCGAGGGTGGGCAGAGCTTTGGTGTTAGAAGAATGCTAGCGAAGGAGGAGGTAAATGGAGGAGAAAAGGTGCCGGCCAGAGCCGCCTCGTCGGTAACCGCTGCCTCATCTTCCAGCTCGGGCTGGTCGATGCTTGGGCGGCGGTTGCCCCCATCAGCAATCGTTGCCTCGTGTTGCAGCTTGAGCTGGTCGATGCTTAGTCGATGGTTGAACGACGCAGGTGCTCTGGTCACCCGTCCACGGCGTACGGCAGTAGCACGCCCAGGTGGCAGAGCGGTCTTGCTACTAGGCACCTGCCACATCCTTATAGGTGGGCGTCGCAGCCTACGTTGCGCCGCACATGCCTCCGCTCTGTTGGTGAAGGTCGCTCCCCCAACCGGGGCATGCGGCGAACTGGAGGTCGACGAGATCCTTCGAGTCGTCGTCGTGCCAGCCGTGGAGAGCTCCCCGTTTGCCTCGGCGTATGCGGCCGTGCTGATGTTAGAAGAGAACTAGCGACATTCCTAGCGGGCCTAGGGTCACCAGTGTTGAGAAATGGGCATGGCTACATACACTTTTTGGCCGCTAAGGAGCGGCTTTGTATCTTGTCTGTTGTACACGACAGTTCGCCGGTCATGCGTGCGTTGGCAATAAAGAGCTTCCTTCATCCATTCGAGGGGCGTTACGCCTTTCTCTCCGCGAGACAAGCGATGATCCCAACATTTCAAACTGTACGCGAGTTTTATTATCATCGAATCGTACAAACTATACATGGGTAAGCATGAGGAGCTTTAGGGGTAGAAATGACGTAGTTGCTGGATGTTCCAAGCATTAGCGAAGACTTCGCCCTTTTCGTTAGCTAGCTTGTACGTGCCCGGCTTCAGGACCTCGGCGACGATGTAGGGGCCCTCCCACGGAGGGGTGAACTTGTGGCACCCTCGAGTATCTTGTCGCAGCCTGAGGACCAGATCCCCCTTGTTGAAGTCTCGACGTCGCACCTTCCGCGCCTGGTATTGGCGGAGCGTCTGCTAATATCTTGCCGAGTTTAGCAGCGCAACATCGCGTGCCTCGTCTACGCAGTCTAGGGAGTCTTGTCGAGCTTGTTGATTCGATTGCTCTTGATATGCCTTGAGCCTTGGGGACCCGTATTCCAGATCTGTGGGCAGGACTGCCTCAGCACCGTGAACTAGAAAGAAAGGGGTGAAGCCCGTGGCTCTGCTTGGGGTCGTTCTGAGGCTCCACACGACCGAGGGCACTTCATCGACCCACTTCCGGCCAAACTTGTTTAACTTGTTGAAGATCCTTGACTTTAGTCCCTGCAGTATCATGCCGTTAGCGCGTTCTACCTGACCGTTTGTTTGAGGTTGCGCCACGGCCTCGGCCTACGTGCAACGCATTTAGCGAGGGCACGCCGCTTCTTTTGATGCCGTCCGTCCTCCCTTTTTGACAAAAATAGTAACCTCGTGACCCTGGCAGTGGTGCGCGTCCCTGTCGGGCCGCCACGCGTTGAGCGTATTCCTTCCCCAAGTGGTGCCCGCCTCTGCCGTGCCACCACGCGTCGTCCTCTCGTCAGGGGGCCCCGTTGGGGTCCGGCCTATGAGCAAGGCGCGTGGGACGGCTCGCGCAGAGGGCCGGGTGCGCGCTACGGAGCGTGTCATGGCGCGGGCGCTATAAATAGGCTCGGCGGTGGCGGCAGAGATTGCAAGTGTTGTAGGCCTTTCACGAGCATGATGGGTTTAGAGTTAGGAATGAAGGGGTGGGGCGAAGCTCGCCCCCTGACTTAGTTCGAGGGTGGGCAGAGCTTTGGTGTTAGAAGAATGCTAGCGAAGGAGGAGGTAAATGGAGGAGAAAAGGTGTCGGCCAGAGCCGCCTCATCGGTAACCGCTGCCTCATCTTCCAGCTCGGGCTGGTCGATGCTTGGGCGGCGGTTGCCCCCATCAGCAATCGTTGCCTCGTGTTGCAGCTTGAGCTGGTCGATGCTTAGTCGATGGTTGAACGACGCAGGTGCTCTGGTCACCCGTCCACGGCGTACGGCAGTAGCACGCCCAGGTGGCAGAGCGGTCTTGCTACTAGGCGCGTGCCACATCCTTATAGGTGGGTGTCGCAGCCTACATTGCGCCGCGCATGCCTCCGCTCTGTTGGTGAAGGTCGCTCCCCCAACCGGGGCATGCGGCGAACTGGAGGTCGACGAGATCCTTCGAGTCGTCGTCGTGCCGGCCGTGGAGAGCTCCCCGTTTGCCTCGGCGTATGCGGACGTGCTGATGTTAGAAGAAAACTAGCGACATTCCTAGCGGGCCTAGGGTCGCCAGTGTTGAGAAATGGGCATGGCTACATACACTTTTTGGCCGCTAAGGAGCGGCTTTGTATCTTGTCTGTTGTACACGACCGTTCGCCGGTCATGCGTGCGTTGGCAATAAAGAGCTTCCTTCATCCATTCGAGGGGCGTTACGCCTTTCTCTCCGCGAGACAAGCGATGATCCCCACATTTCAAACTGTACGCGAGTTTTATTATCATCGAATCGTACAAACTAGTACATGGGTAAGCATGAGGAGCTTTAGGGGTAGAAATGACGTAGTTGCTGGATGTTCCAAGCATTAGCGAAGACTTCGCCCTTTTCGTTAGCTAGCTTGTACGTGCCCGGCTTCAGGACCTCGGCGACGATGTAGGGGCCCTCCCACGGAGGGGTGAACTTGTGGCGCCCTCGAGTATCTTGTCGCAGCCTGAGGACCAGATCCCCCTTGTTGAAGTCTCGACGTCGCACCTTCCGCGCCTGGTATTGGCGGAGCGTCTGCTAATATCTTGCCGAGTTTAGCAGCGCAACATCGCGTGCCTCGTCTACGCAGTCTAGGGAGTCTTGTTGAGCTTGTTGATTCGATTCCTCTTGATATGCCTTGAGCCTTGGGGACCCGTATTCCAGATCTGTGGGCAGGACTGCCTCAGCACCGTGAACTAGAAAGAAAGGGGTGAAGCCCGTGGCTCTGCTTGGGGTCGTTCTGAGGCTCCACACGACCGAGGGCACTTCATCGACCCACTTCCGGCCAAACTTGTTTAACTTGTTGAAGATCCTTGACTTCAGTCCCTGCAGTATCATGCCGTTAGCGCGTTCTACCTAACCGTTTGTTTGAGGGTGCGCCATGGCCTCGGCCTACGTGCAACGCGTTTAGCGAGGGCACGCCGCTTCTTTTGATGCCGTCCGTCCTCCCATTTTGATGTGATGGCGGTCGCGGAACTCCAAGAACTTCTTGCCGGTGAACTGGGTGCCATTGTCGGTGATTATCGAGTTAGGCACCCCGAATCTGTGGATTATATCGGTAAAGAACTGCACCGCTTGCTCGGACCGGATGTAGGTGATGGGTCGGACCTCGATCCATTTTGAGAACTTGTCGATTGCGACCAACAAGTGGGTGAAGCCCCCGGGCGCCTTCGGTAATGGTCCCACGAGATCCAATCCCCATACAGCAAAGGGTCAGGTGATTGGGATGGTTTGCAGGTCATGCGCCGGGAGGTGTGTCTTGCGGGCATAGAACTGGCACCCTTCGCAGGTACGCACGACTTCTATCGCGTCGGCAACCGCCGTGGGCCAATAGAAACCTTGTCGGAAGGCATTGCCCACGAGGGTTCATGCCGCCGCGTGATGCCCGCACGCTCCTGCGTGAATGTCGCGTATCAGCTGCCGCCCCGCAGGAACGGGGAGACAGCGTAGCATTATTCCTGAAGGGCTGCGCTTGTACAGCTCGCCGTCGATCATGGCGAACGATTTGGCTCGTCTGGCGATGCGCCGTGCCTCGGTTCGATCCGAAGGTAATGCGCCGTGGTCGATCCAGTCTATATACTGGCGTCGCCAGTCTCGTGGGGCCAGGGATTCGTCTATTTCCATCGCCTCTCGTTCGCCAGGGGGAGGCGTCCCTGGTCGAGGGCTCTCGACGCCTTCCGTCGAGGGATCCTCGTCCATAGGCTCGACACAAGCCTCCCTCGAGGGTGCTCGTGAAGCCAGTATCCGGATGCTGGGGCTCGACGGAGGGTTTCGGGCAGTCGCGGGCGAAGACGTTCGGGGGAACCGTGATTCGCCCCGACGCAATCTTTGCCAACTCGTCCGCTTCTTCGTTGTACTTGCGCGCAATGTGGTTGAGCTCGAGGCCGAGAAATTTGTCTTCGAGGCGCCGTACTGCGTGGCAGTATGCCTCCATTTTCTCGTCGTGGCAGTTCGAGTTCTTCATTACTTGATCTACGACCAGCTGCGAGTCTCCTCTGACGTCGAGGCGTTTGATACCAAGCTCGATGGCGATACGAAGCCCATTGAGGAGGGCTTCATATTCAGCCATGTTGTTGGACGCGGGGAAGTGCAGCCGCACCGCATAGCGCATGTGCTCCCCGCGCGGCGAGATGAAGAGAAGCCCGGCTCCCGCCCCAGTTTTCATCATGGACCCATCGAAGTACATGGTCCAACATTCTGCTTGTATCTGAGGCGGGGGTAGCTGCGTGTCCGTCCACTCAGCGACGAAATCTGCGAGAACCTGGAACTTGATGGCTTTACGAGGTGCGTACGTGAGCGTTTCGCCCATCAGTTCCACCGACCATTTGATAATCCTTCCAGACGCGTCCTGGTTGCGGACTATCTCCCCTAAAGGGAACGAAGAGACCACGGTCACCGGGTGCGCCTCGAAATAATGCCTCAGCTTTCTTTGGGCCAGCACGATTGCGTACAACAGCTTTTGGACCTGCGGATACCGTGTCTTGGTTTCCGACAACACTTCGCTTATGTAGTACACTGGCCGTTGTACCGGCAGCGCATGGCCTTCTTCTTCTCTTTCTACCACAATGACCGCGCTAACCACTTGGGTTGTTGCAGCCACGTATAGATAGAGAGTTTCCCCGTCCCTTGGTGGCGTAAGGATTGGCGAACTTGAGAGTGACGCGATGAGCTTATCGAGGGCTTCCTGTGCCTCTGGGGTCCAGGAGAAGCGTTCGTGCTTTCTCAAGAGCCGGTACAGAGGTAAGCCCCTTTCTCCTAGTCGAGATATGAAACGACTTAGCGACGCTAAGCATCCCAGGACCCGCTGGACCCCTTTCAGATCCCGGATTGGACCCATTCGCTCCAGGGCAGCGACTTTCTCGGGGTTGGGTTCAATGCCCCGCTGGGAGACTATGAAACCCAACAACATGCCACGCGGCACTCCGAAAACGCACTTTTCCGGATTAAGCTTCACACCAGCGGCCCGGAGAGCCTCGAAAGCGGCACGTAAGTCGTTAACCAAGTCGTCCGCCTTCTTGGATTTTACAACGATATCGTCGACATACTGCTTCCACGGGGCGCCCGATCTGGTCTCCGAATACCCGAAGCATACATCGCTAATACGTAGCTCCCGCATTTCGAAGCCCAAATGACATCGTAGTGTAGCAGTATATGCCGAAGGGGGTAATGAAAGAAGTCGTGAGTTGGTCAGATTCTTTCATTTTTATTTGGTGATAGCCGGAATACGCATCAAGGAAGCAAAGGAGCTCACACCCCGCGGTGGAATTCACAATTTGATCAATTCGTAGCAAAGGAAAAGGAACCTTGGGACATGCTTTATTTAAACCAGTGTAATCTACACACATCCGCCATTTCCCATTCTTTTTCTTAACTAATACAGGGTTAGCTAGCCACACGGGATGGAAAACCTCCTTGATGAATCCGGCCTCCAAGAGCTTGCGCAGCTCCTCTCCAATCGCTCGACGCTTCTGTTCGTCAAAGCGTCGAAGACGTTGGCACACCGGCCTGGAGTTGGGCTGGATATCAAGGGAGTGCTCGGCGACCTCCCTCGGTATGCCAGGGCATATCCGAGGGACTCCACGCAAAGATGTCGGCATTGGCGCGGAGGAAGTCGACGAGCACCACTTCCTATTTGCGATCGAGGGTAGAGCTGACCCTCAACACCCTACCATCAGGGCCGTTGGGGTCGAGGGGCACGTCCTTGGTTTGTTCGGCAGGCTCAAAGCTGCCAACATGCTTCGGCACGGGGTCGTCGATCTCATGAACCATCTCTTCCAGACGAGCTACGCAAGCTTCGTCCTCAGCGAGCGCCTCAGCGCGTTCGACGCACTCGACGTCGCATTCGTAGGCGTGCTCGAACGAGGGCCCCACGGTGATGACTCCCTTTGGGCCCGGCATCTTCATCTTGAGGTAGGTGTAGTTTGGGACGGCCATGAACTTGGCGTAGCATGGTCGCCCGAGGATGGCGTGATAGGCTCCCCGAAATCCCACCACCTCAAAAGTGAGGACTTCCTTGCGGAAGTTGTCCGGCGTCCCGAAGTAGACCGGCAGGTCGATCTGCCCGAGGGGTTGGACCCGCCTCCCTGTGACAATGCCATGAAACGGCGCCTTGCTCGGGCGTAGCTGGTCCCTGCCGATCCCCAGGAGCTCCAGGGTGGGGGCGTACATGATGTTGAGGCTGCTGCCTCCGTCCATGAGCACCTTGGAGAAACGTGTGTTGCCGATGACGGGGTCGACGACGAGCGGATACTACCCCGGATTTGGGATGAAATCGGGGTGATCCTCTCTGCTGAAGGAGATGGTATCCTCCGACCAATCGAGGTACTTCAGGGCCACCCGGTGCACAGCAAGGACCTCTCGACGCTCACGCTTGCGCCGTCGAGGCGTCATGTTGGTTGTGGGCCCTCCGAAGATGAAGAACACATCCTCCACTTGGGGGAATCCGCCCTTGTCCTTCCCATCAGCGTCCCCCTTTTCGTTGTCGTCCTTCGCGGACCACGCAGTTGTAGTACTTCTTCAACATCTCACACTGCTCGAGGGTGTGAGTGACCGGGCCTCTGTGGTACGGGCACGGTTTCTTGAGCATGTCGTCGAAGACCCCCGGACCTCGAGGGTGGCTTCCTGGACCCTTGCGGGCGGGGTCCGCCGCGAGGGCCTCGTCGGAGTCATCGTCGAGTTCCTGTCCTCGCGGCGCTTGCTGCGCCTTCTTCCCTTTCTTCCCCTGCTTTGGCTTTTTTGTGGGGGCCTTGAGCTTGCTGCCCTCCGCGGACATTCCTTCCACGCGCTTCCCTTTCTTGTCGACAAAGTTGGCGCCCTCTGCCTCTTCGCCAGAGGCATAGCGCGTGGCGATGTCGAACAGCCCACTGACGGTAGTGGGGGGCTTCCGCCCGAGCTTGCGCACCAACCCTCGATTCGTCGTGCCCAAGAGGAAGGCATGGAGCACCTCCGAATCGCCGACGTTCGGAAGGTCTGTGCAACATTTGGAAAAGCGGCGGACGTAATCCCTCAAGGACTCGTCGGGCCTCTGGCAGCACTGCCGAAGATCCTAGGGGTTCCCGGGCGCACATAAGTGCCTTGGAAATTGCCCACGAAGTTGTCGACGAGATCGTTCCAGTCGTGGATCTGGTTCGGAGGTAGCTGCTCCAACCATGCTCGCGCAAAGTCCGCGAGGTGGAGGGGCAGGTTGCGGATGATGACCTCATCGTTGGACGCACCACCCAGCGTACATGCCAGGCGATAGTCATTAAACCAAACTCGAGGGTCGGTTTCCCCGGAGTACTTGACGATGGTGGTCGGCTATCGACACCGTGAAGGTATCGGTGCCGTCCGGATCTCGCGACTGAATACTCGAGTGCCAGGAGGTTCTAGCGAGGGGCTCCAGTCCTCACGGCTATCGTAGCGGCCTCCGCGTCTGGCGTGGTATCCGTGGGCCGAGGTGGCGCCAAGTTTCCTTTTGTTAAGGATGTGGCGGGCGTCATCTTTGTCGGCGCGTGTGTCCAGCATGCGCTCCTTCACAGGGGCCTTCATCCGGCTCTTGAGAGGAGTACGTACTGACTCCGCTCGGTCTTGCGCTCCACCTCCGACTCCCGTGCTGACGGAACATCGCATACGGGACGCGGAGCTTTCGGCCTGCTGCACCGCGGCCTGTTCGACCAGGGCCTACGCCTCGCGGCGCAGATTGCGGCCTTGCGGCGTTGATGGCTCCGGCATTGCTCGTATCTAGCGTTGCCGCGGCGATCAGCTTCTGGCTGGTCCTTGCCAGGGCCAGGGGATCGTCCCCGTGGTCGTCGGCCATGATCCGAGCCTGAGCGGTGCGCCCCGCCTCCTGGGCGAAGTTGCTGGGCCCAGGACGCCCCATTTCGAGGGCGGTACGAAGCCGTCGAACCTGGCGTCACTCGTTTTCGAGGCTGGCCTCGAGTTCCCGCACTTGGATCAGCTGGGCTTGGATCAGCGCGGCGTCGCCACCCGCGGGCGGTGCCGCTTGTCGGGGTGCCACAACTCCCACAGGGTCTCGAGGCCCGGCGGGACTGTTGTCCTCCGTGTCCGGCTCGAACACCGCAGCAACGAAACACTCCCGCGTAGGGTCGTGATCCCCTATGCTAGAGTCGTCGGTGTAATCGAGACAGTAGTCTGCCGCGGCTTGAAACGCCGCAAAAGCTTCGCGGTCACGAAGCCCGGAGTAATCCCACTCCGGGACTTCTCGCGAAGTCTCCTCCGTGTCCGTGCTGAGGTACGAGTCGCCTGGTGAGGTCGCGATGAGGTTTCAGACCGAGAGCAGGTGGTGGCCGGCGAGATCGTCGTAGGCGTCCATCGCCGTGCTGATTGACTGAAGAGTAAACCAGGTCCGCTCCGCGCATCCCATACGGGAAACGCGACGGCTCGGTTTCGTCGTCCTTGTTCGGGCGCGTGGTCGGAGGCGTCGATGGGGGCGCGGTCTTCGTGTCCTTGGCGACGGTGCCCTCGCTGAGGTCGACGTCGTCGAGGTGGCGCGCGCGCTGCCCGACGCTGCTCCATGCGTGCCCGTCGTGAGCGTTGCCCCGAGCGCTTCTTGCGCCTGGGTGTTGGTGGCGGCGGCGTGGCCACCTGCGGCGGTCGCGGCAGTGGCGGTCGTATCCCTTGAGAGGAGCCGCATGAGGTAGCCGTTGCCGGTGGCCTCAAACTCCAGGCTCCCGAACCAGATGGTGAATCCGGTCGGGAGCGGGTCGGACGAACCGTAGGAGCAGCGGTCAACTAGACGCTCTGTACGGATCACCATCGAGAGAACTGGTGGGTAAGGAAGTCGATCACAGCGCGAGTCCCCTACCTGGCATGCCACTGTCGGTGCCGGATCCCAGAGGGGGTCCAAACACCTGCAGAAATGCGATGTGTCCCGTCTCTCGATGGTCGATGCAAGAGGCAACACGATGACACGAGGTTTATCCTGGTTCCGATCTTCCGATCGTACGTCCAGCAGGGTGTGCTTGCGCACTATATTGCCTTGCACCGGGGTGCTCGTAGTAGGGGCTACAAGCTTGGCGGGAGAGGAGGATGGGTCTCCAAGTCCCTTAGAACGAGTGGGAGGTTGAGTGTAGTGTTCTGACGAACTTGGCGGTGAATGAGCGAGTGAGCGTGTCCGTGTTTTCTAGGGGGCTGCCTCCTCCTTTTATAGTCCAAAGAGGGGCAGTTACAAACAGGAAAATACAGTGCTCGGCACAGTGACAGCGTATGACGGGGTATGGTCGCAGGCGTGGCTCCTGTCCTGGCGTGCGTTGTCGGATTATACGACTTCCTGGCGTATGGGGCTCTGGTACATGACGCGGCGTCCCCTGTTCATGATGCGTGCTCCCTGTGCTCCTGGTTTTGAGGGCTTGCGTCGTGCGGCATCATCAAGCGCAGCAGGCCGTGCATCCTTTCGAGGGTTCCCCATGCCCGTTCGAGGGGTTCCCGTACCGGAGTTGGTGGAACAGGGGAGCGTGACAGCACAGGCCTGTCACACTGCACGGGTCTGCGCGCAGCGTCGAGGATGACCGCACGGTGTCAGGAGTTGGTGGAGATGACCGGAGATGGGGGAAGGATTCGTTGCTTGACTTCTGCGTCCAAGGCCGTACAGAGCCATTAAATGCTATTGTCTATGGGGCAGGTGAACCACCAGCGGGCCCCACGAGCGAGGGGAGGCCTCGAGCGAGGCGGAGATGGGTTGTCGAGGGCGGCTTCCGGGCCTCGAGCGAGGAGGCCTCGAGCGAGGCGGAGTTCCGATTCGCTCAAGGGGTGCCGGGCACCCTCGAGCCCGATGGAGGCTTGATGCTGCCTCGCTTAGCTCTTGCTAAGTTTATTCGTTCCTGTGGTTTAGTTGGTTATTTCCGTCGTTTTAGGGCCCCCCTTGGGATTGGCGCCGACACTAACAATACGAAAATCATATATGAAACCTATATTGATTCTAAAAACATAACTGTCATGGTGTCAAAACATCCAAAAGTCTAGATGTCTTTTACGGTACCAAATACTACCTTGTACTACCGTTTAGAATGGACTCGTATATAATAAAAAGAGGACCTATTTCGAAAGATCTGACGGCTGAAATTGATTCTGTACTACCGGTTTTTTTACGGTAGTATGGGTAGTATTCATAGGTAGTATAAGGGTATGATTGGAAACAAAAAAATAATATTTTTGTAATAAATGAAATGTTTTATCCAACCTAATTTCATGTTATTCATGAATTCTAAATAATATATTTGTGTACAAATTACCATTTTATACACAACAAAAAACCGGTTATACTGCCATACTACCATTAGGTAGTATTACGTATCGTAAAAGAGCTCAAGGTCTAACGAGTCTAGTGTTTTTGAATTTCTCAAATTAGTACAGAGCCTTTTTAAACTAGCTATGGTGGAGAATATCAGCGGCTAATTCTTCCTTGCAAATCGTTGGAATCACACGTAACAGTTTCTATCCTCACTTGCATTTATTTGTAATTCATGATTGCAAAGGATTTAACATCCCACATATTGTTGAAATAATAGGCCTTATTCTTACGACTTGTTTGTTTCCCCTTTGCTAAACTTTAGCAAGCTATTTTTTTCTAAACTTTAGCAAAAATGTTCCAAACAAATATGTGCTAAAAGTTGGTTGCTAAAGATTAGCAAGGTTGGATTCTCTACAGCTTAAGAGGGTGCTAAAAGTAGTTCTCATGCCACAATTCCACCTTACCACTCACTTTTTCTCTCTCCTCATCCACTACATGGTCTTCTCTCTCCCCACCAAGCACTCTCTCCCTTGCGCAGAGAGGCAGGCTCGGCGCCGCCGCCGCCGCTCCCGCATGCGTTGGCTGGGGGCGCGTCCATCGCCGCGCTCGCCATCGCTGCCCACCTGCGCCACCATCGCCGCTCCCCGCACGGCCGGCCGGGGCACGCCCATTGCCGCGCGCCGCCGCCCACACACGCTGGACGTGGGAGGGAAGAGAGAGGAGAAAAGGAGAGTTGAGAGAGGGGAAGGCTGACAAGTGGCATTAATTAGGGGCATGGAGGTATTTTGTTCATCTTTTTTTACAAAAGCTTAGCACTATCCAAACACCTAGGTACTAAAGTTTAGCACTATAATTTAGCAAGTGATGAAGCTTAACAAGTGGTTTCCAAACAGGGCAACAGGCTCTTAGACTTTGGTTTGTGACCAACGCTTGTCACGACAAGCCGTATTTAACATTTGCTACTATTTATTTTGTGACTTTGTGAGTTGCGGTACGCTGAAGATAGTGTGGCTGCAATTAGTGCATGGGGGCACAAGCCCCCCCTAGAGCTCTACCTCCCCACGAATGATGGATATCACTATGATGGCCTGGCGCGCTGCGCCGCGCCCGTATAGTGCGTCATAAAAGCAAAGGTTGCGAAATTATGGAGTTGTTTGGGTCGATCACCCTATACACCTTTTTACGACATGATTACTGATAAAGAATGTAAGGTGAAATGTACAGGCACTATTAACCGTGAATTAGAAGATCTCATTCGATCCGAAGTAGAGTAAAGCGTGGTACTTTTTTATTATGAAAAGAAAAACCGTGCAAGGTAATAGTTTCGTCAGCACGGTTTACTGAACTTGTTGGTGCGAGAGAAGAAAAATGAGAGATATTATTATGCGGCTCTCATGTATGGCCGTCTACTGATCTACCATCGTATTCACTCCCTAACTATACTATGGGGCCATGACAAAGTGAAAGACAGTATGGCTCGAAAAAACAGTGGATTGATTGATAGAGGTACAGAGGTGTACAATATATAGACATGGACTGTCTAGGTTTTATAGAAGACACCAATAAACAGAGATTGTTGTCTAATATAAAATCATCTACCATAAAAACTTCAAAACCGTAAGGAAGCAAAGGAAGGCGCCGCCGATGTAGAAGACGAGCACAGGAGCTGCCGCCATCAACATGGACCGAAGAGTTCTTTTTTTAGAAGACCCGAAGGACATGGTCCATTTCTCACATGGACCGAAAAGCTTATTTGAGGTTTTAAGAGGGTGTTTAGTTCCTCATACAATTTATGCATAAAATTTATACGAAGAGAGTTTTACTATTTAAAAATAGTAAACTTGAACTAATAATATAACTAATTACAGATCTCGTCTGGAAATCATGAGACGGTTCTAATGAGGGTAATTAAACCACGTGTTAGCGGATGGTTACCGGCATCGTTGTAAATCATGGATTAAGTAGGCTCATTAGACTCGTCGCGCAAAAGACACTAATGAGTTATTTTTTCTTATATTTAATACTCTATTTTTTTGAAAAAATATTTAGTACTCTATAAATGTAAGTTTATTTTTATGTGATGGGTGAATTTTTTTTTTAGCAACTAAACACCATGGAATGAGAGGGGCCCAAAATGTTGGCCGGACATGGACTGTCCCACGATCAATAGACGTAGCAGGCCATACATGCAAGATAAAGCCCAAACGCAAACATGATACGGCCCAACAGAGGACGCTAGAAGTCACCACCAATGAGACCACAGTGGAGACACGCGTCAACTGGTCATAGGGGTAAAACGGCAGACTTACCCAGGTTGCTCCGATTCCTTCCGGCATATGAAGTTACATTCTTGAGCCTCTCTTGTATTTTTAAAAGGAAAGAAAGAAGAATAATGGAGAAGAAGACAAAGGAAATGAAAGGAAGTAAGACGGACATCCACGATCCACTGCTGCATAATTTTTCCACTACATCTACATATTTTGGCACGTGAACCTTATTGCTCATGCTCCTGTGCTTCTGAAATTTTAGGAAGGGAGGAAGGAGTTAACACATGGAACTCATGTGTAAGTGAGTTGGAGAGATGTAGGAGAGCTTTTTAGTCCATACGAAACTAGATGGCCTGTACGTGGGACCCTTGGTCCAAAAGATAAAAAAAATGGCATGGATCGAATAATGGTCAAATTGTTTTTTAATTAAAGAAAATATCCGGTATTGAACATTCACAAGTGAATGTCTACGACCACAACGAAACAGATCTAGCCACACAGCTAGAAGATACATGAATACTTAGACTCCAAGCCTCAAAACAAGGAACACAATAAGAAAGAAAGAGGCTAAGAAAAAAATTAAAAAAGGCTAAGCTTTAAATTTCTTCTATGCCCTCTCTTCAGCCCTGTGCAACAGCAAAATCCACACATTTGTTGTCTTCTTAGAAACCTTTGATGTTAGGATTATCCTGCCTGTCACCTAGAAACCACTGATTGAATCCTCTTTTCAAGCCATTGAAAACCAACCGGCACCATGGACGCTCCAAGCTCTTCATGGTTCCATCATCTCAAAGACTCCAAGGCGACGCCCCCAAGAGGAAAGCAGCGTCAAGACGTTGCCTCCGCCTTAGATATCCATGAAAGTTAAGGTACTCACAACAATGCCTTCAACAAGAAAAACGATGCTCATAACATCGTCATCGCCGACATAACATCGTCACCGCCAACAAACGGTTGAGGACCAAGCTAGACTTTCGCCTCAGAACCTGCAAACCACATGACAACCACAAAAAATAACTGCGCTTGATGGGACTGGATCTACAGTCCGGCTTGGTGCTGCCCCTAGGCCCGCCATGGACACAAGCGGCCACACGCTCGCTGTGGATGCCTGAATCACTTGAGGCGGAGCCAAACCCGTCGCCAGAACACCGGCCGGGCGCCATTAAGCGCTGGGGAGGGAGAGCCGCGCAAAGACGACGCCAGAGACGGGGGACCGGCTGCGCAAAGATGAATCGCAGCTTCGGCGGCGCAAGAGGAGGGGAAGGATGAGGGCTGACTGTCAGCGGTGAGCACCCTCGCCCCGAGATGATGCTACCAAGCAACCGCCAGCGAGCCCCCGTTCCACGCAGATCCAACCAGGGGAAAGGTGAACCTGCTGCAGAGGTGCCGGAGACGAGCCGCCGTCGCCGCCGGTCTCTATGGCCTTAAATGGAGAGCCCAGATGCAAATGGCCTCTTCAGAAGAAGCCCCGCCGCCGCCTTTCTCGCGGCAGCTGGGCTTCCGATGGCGGCAGCGGCGAGGTGAAAGGACGAGAGGATTGGGTGGCAGCGCTGAGGACTTGAGCTCCGCCCGAGTCGCTCTAAAGGAGCGACGCGGGGATGACCTACTATTTTTCTAAGACGGTTAAATTGTAATTGTGTCATTGCTATAGACGTAACTTTTAAAAATAGGAAAACTACGGTTGTGCGTATAAACCCTTTAGGCAACTGACTGCTACTAGTGCATTTCGTTGAGCATGCTGTGGGCAGTTCGCTCGCGGTGGGGGTACGAGTCAACTTCAACTCTGCGAGAACTGAGCTCGATGGCCTCTGAAGCGGTCGTCGTCCACAGCGGCGGCTGCCACTGCCGGCGCGTGCGGTGGCAGGTCGAGACCCCGGCGAGCGTGGTGGCGTGGATCTGCAACTGCTCCGACTGCTCCATGCGCGGGAACACCCACTTCGTCGTCCCCGCCGCCAGGTTCAAGCTGCAGCCCGGCGCCGAGGAGTTCATCACCACGTACACCTTCGGCACGCATACGGCCAAGCACACCTTCTGCAAGGTCTGCGGCATCACCTCCTTCTACTCCCCGAGGTCCAACCCGGACGGCGTGGCCGTCACCGTGACCTGCGTCGACCCCGGCACCTTGACGCATGTCGAGTACAGGAAATTCGATGGGAGGAACTGGGAGGATTTTTTCAAGCACAGCGACATCTCCCAGTTCTCCAAAGATAAGGCGGAGCCGACGCAGTAGTGAGCAGGGCAATTTGTGTTCTTCTCGTCAAGAAGGTCAGTTTTGTTGTTGTTTTGGCCTTTTGGGTGAATGATTAAATTCCTCTTCATCTTGGTGAATCGCAAACTTGTGTAGTGGAAAAAAAATGTAGCGAGAATAAATGAGAAATTGCTTGCTGTAGCTGGATGTGATATATGTTTTCCTCTTAGGATTTCCAATTCCAACGTATGATTTTAAGTGCCATGTGGTACTTGTGCCCAATTCAATTCCTGTGACATGAGAGTATGATAGTGAACCTTAACTAGTACTAATCTGCTCCTTCGCGTTTTCTGAAGTTAGTTGAGTAGCATGACTGAGAGATTGCCCATTTGGATAAAATTCAGAAAGTAAACATGAAGCAAAATCGCTGGAGGAATAGTTTGCCCAAATTGCCACATTTTCTTAGAGTGCTTTCCATGTAAGGTGCACCCTTAATTTTCGTAAGAATAGCAATATCAGTGAAAACTCAGAATTGTTCTCACCATACTAAAAGTAAACAATTATAGTGCTCACTTGACTAAAGATAAGGCAGCTTATTGGCTTTTTGCACCATATAATTAACAGTAGACATATGACTAAATTTTATAGCAATATAAGCATAAACTCAGAAGTCTCAACAGACTAAATTTAAGAAGTCGAGTGCTCAATTGACTAGAGATAGCGTAGCTTATGGGCCTTCTGTACTCAACATTATGAGCATGCATTGCAACAGTCACATAGCAAAGAAACAATAACAAGCAATATAATGAGTCTTCATACAAGTGGTCATTACTTTCCATTCCAGTATAGAATTTGACAACAGTAGATGAACTCACGAGGAGCTGTATTATAACCATAATCGATACAAGACATACAAGACTCTGCCAAAGATGCGAGGTTGCCCTCTGCGCTGTAGGCTTTCAGGCACAACCACCCTGCTGAAGATCATCCATGGCTTTGCCAGCAAGCTGTGGCCATAGAGTGGATTGACGAACAGAAGACGAAGATGAAGGCCATGAGAAATGAGGCTACCTCGGGGCTGATCATACTGCAAGATATAATGGACGATCAACATGGGAGAGAATTAGTCTTTTTGTAGGCTCGCACTAGAAAGGGATCTACTTAGCATATTCTTTGAGCACAATCTTATTGGAACCCTTTAGCCCCTTCATGGTTCTCTTCTTTATGCTTCACTAGCAAATGGGGATCTAGTGCGAAGCTTTTTTGGTTTGTCACTTTCTGCAGAACCTGTTGGTGGTTGAGAAAAGGAAGTGATATGCTTTTGTATAGCATATTGCTATCAAAATTTGTTCTAAAAGGGAAATTTCTATTGCACTTGCTGATAACTGATACAGGGGAGTATCCAGTTGTGCCTCGCGTAAAAGATCTGTGTAATTGTAGAAAGGGCTACTAAGCATGTACTTTACTAGGAATACGGCATTTGCATGTTCAGCAAAGAAGTGATAATAGAGCAGGTTGAAACTGTGTACTAATTGGCTGTGTTGTCTTTTCACTAATGACCAAGAGGGACTCGCATGACAAGATAGTTTCAGAAATTGGCTATACGATTTCCATAGGAATTGGATGTTCAAAGTGAATGTGAAATTACAGTAAACTAAACCATGCAGCAGATGCGGTTTCTGCCCTAGCAAACACGCTGATCTGATATTGCCTATGGTGTCCAAATTTTAGTTGGTTAAGTAGGCTTTTGTTTCCTTCTATATATATGCACACATCCTTCCCTTTGTGTACCTGGTCATGTTTAGTTTCTCTTGTCAGTACATAATCTCAACTCTGAAGGTTGAATCAGTTTAGTATCATTTTTTATAACCATGGGCATTTCTATTTACCCCAGTGGCAACTAATACATCCTTAAGCTGCTAATCTCTCTTCTCCCATCTTCATGATTGCTCTGGCCATTGAACTTGTCTATGATAAAAAGGGGTACAAGCAATATGGATCACACAATGTATGAAAAGCAAGTATCAAAAGCGGAGCATCCATTCATGTGAAGTGGCTTTGCACAGTGCATTCCGAGCTCTGAAGTATGAGCAATGCAGGAGCGGATGGTCTGCCCGAATACCCTCTTGTGATAAAGCGTCAGTGGCATCAGTGTTTCTATTGGTGGACAATAATGCAGCGGCAACTCTTCTAGAACCGGCCATCACTGATTTGGCCATGATTGAACTATACACCGGTGAAGCAACAGATCTCATCTGGTTCCTGAATGTCCACAGGTTTGACATGCTGTGCTGCAGCAGGATCTGATGTTTGGCGTGGCATGTGGATCCGGATGCAGTGCGGACACTGATTTTCTTGCTGTGAGCAGTTGATTAGTTGTTGCAAATTGCAGCCATACTGCGTCCAAGCAAAAGTTGATGAAAGTGCCAGGTCAGATCACTGACTTTTGAGAAGGGTTTTCTGTTTTGAGTACCTACCAGTTCCACTTTTATGCTGTGGCAGTGAGTCATTGCAGTGAAGAACCTTTATCGTGCTGCTGGCCTACCGGAGACCGACCCATGGTTTTTTGCAACCGGACCTGCTTGTTGAGAGCTGAAGCTAACCCCCACACTGAAATTTGCTAGTGGCAATTTGATTGGTGCCAAAATTTGGGATGGCCGACCAAAATCTTCAGCTAAAGCTTTGGCAGTTGTTAGGTTTGGAGCCAAAGCTTCTGTCATGTCGTGCCCAAGCTTCGATTATGACCGGAATTTTGTACATTTCTACAGAAAAATCAAAGTATGACCCTGTTTGACGTTTCGCGAAATTTTTTTCGAGTATGTTCCCTCACATGCATGACATATTAAATATAGTCGAAAAAAATAACCCATTATATGGATGGAGTGTACTTCGCGAGACAAATCTAATGAGCCTAGTTAGGTCGTGATTAGACAATAAATTGCTACAGTAAACATGTGCTAATGACGAATTAATTAGACTCATTAGGTTCGTCTTGCGATTTAGTGACAGAATATGTAATTAGTTTTGTAATTAGTCTATATTTAATACTTCAAATGTGTGTCCGACATACTCGAAAAAAATTTCGCGAAACATCTAAACAGGGCATATATTTCGTTCGCAGTTTCTGCAATGTGTTGATGTGGTGGAACTGGAGGAGACATTACACTGCGTTTGGATGTTGACATTGAAGCCCAAATATTAGAATTTGCATTGAATGGTCTCAAATACAAGCGTTTGGTTGTCATGGCATTCCCTCACGGAATTGGGCTTCAATACCGCGACGGCTTTGGCGAAGCCTGTGCGAGCTCGCAAGCGATTCGGAGCCCTCCCGCTCGATATCGCTCGGAATTGCGCTTCTCCCCTCCCCCGCGTACCCCTTCGTGTTCCCCTCGACAAAAAAACAGAAGCTAATCCCGCCGCTGCTGGAATCTGGAGCTTCCCCCCTCCATCGGCACCGCTCCTCTCCTCCCCATGGCCGGCGAACTGCGCCGCCCCCATCTCCTCCCCCTTGGCCGGCAAGCCGCGCTGCACCATCTCCTCCCCTGCAGCGAGCCACGCTGCCTCTATCTGCTCCCCTGTGCCGGCGAGTCGCGCCGCCCCTCCCATCGCCGTCGTCCCTCTGCTCCCCTGTGCCGGTGAGTCGCGCTGTCCCGGCCCATCCTCGTCACACCCTCTCCTTTCCTGCGCCGGCGAGCTATCCTCCATCTTCCTCCCTGGCAGCCCTCCTCCATCTCCATTCACGACGGTGCCGAGGTGCCGGTCCGGGCAACACTCCTAGCGCCCTTCACCTTCGTTGCATCCAAAGCGGCAGCTGGTGGCGAGGCCCGCGGTGCTGGGTCGCTCGTCGAAGCGGCGGCTGGCGGCGAGGCCCGCGGTGCTGGCTCGCTCGTCAAAGCGGCAGCCCCTCTCTCTGCTAACAGGTGGCTTGATGGTTGTGCTGCTTGCCAAAGTGGTGGCCGGCAGCGGTGACATTAAGGTCTGACCCCGCTCTCTCTCTCTCTCAGACAAGACTGAATTTCAATTCCACGATCTGCACACCCAAACAATGAATCGATATTTGACAGCCCGTTGGATTCCAACTAGCCAATTCATCTCCATACAAACAGCAAATTTGGTATTGTAACTCATTTCCAATGCTAAGCTGCTTTGTATTGCACTCAATTTAATGCCGAGCGCTTCAATATCTACATCCAAACGAACCGTTAGTGACTTTCTTTTCTTGACGCTGGTTGGAGATTTGGAGCGCGGGCGGGGGAAGAGACATTCTTTGGCCTCGCCTCGAAGCAAGTCTGCGCCAACCGCTTTCTTTGCTTGGACACGAGGCAAGTCGGCTGCCGTTCTCCGTCTCGCCGCGCACCAGCTCGCCACACGTCCGGCCGGACCCAACAGGGGGGAACAGGGGACGCGGTCCGGGCCCCGGTTCGCTCGCGTCGCACCGCACCGACACGGCGACACGTCCACGTCCACGCACACGCCTATCAGCCGCTGGCACGTGGGCCCCACGTCGCCTAACCTGCCCGCCTTGCCGCCGCCGTCTCTTCTCGGAATCTCGGTTCCTCCCCCGCGACCAACCGACCGACCATCCCCTCGCCGCCTCCGCCTCCCTCATTCTCTCCGAGGACTTTGTCGCACGTGCCCGCCTTCCTCTTCCTCTACGCCCGCGCCTTCGCCGGAAGCTGCGACGACCGCGCCCAGCACCGGCGGCGGTGCTCGGAGCCCCGAGCGCCCCCAGCGTCCCCAACGAGCAGGTGAGCCCGCCGGATACTCTGGTTCGCACATCCGCACGCTCAGATTCTTCGTCCTAGCGCTCGGGTCCTGTAGGTATCGTCGCATCTCGGGATTTTTTCGCCCCGACGTTTCAATCCCCGTGCTGTGCTGCCGCGGCGGATCTCGCCCCCGCCGTAGAATGCTGAATGCGGCTCGTTTCGGCGCCTTGATTCGGATCATCAGGCGTCATCGGTTGTTAGCCTCGCGCGTGCCTGGCTGGCTGGCGCGGAGTCGATCGCCAATACATGGGCTAGTTCACTCAGATTAGAGAAATTGGAGTGGTCGGGGGGAGATGTTGGTGTCGCCATCTCCCGCACGCGTCTTCAATCGGTCACTAGAAGGTTGTGTTATCTGGTCTCAGCACATCACTCGGTGCTCCAAATTGTGGTGTCACGATATCTCAGAGTTGGAAAGGAGATTACCGTCGTTTAGTTCAGTGCTTGCCAGTTGCTGTCTCCCACATGTTGTTTTCATCTCTGTTGCATATTGCCAGTCATGTAGTATTGTTACTGTCTGTTAGACGGTTTTGAAATTCAAATATCTCTGGTCTTATATTCTGAAGTTATTTTTGTTACAATTATCAAGAGCAACGATGTTTCCAGCACGCTGCATATTTTTTACTGCCTATCTCGATGCTGGTTTCATCTGTGACATAGCTCCAACAATGAGTGCGTATGTTCTGAATGCCGACCTGAACTGTGCAGGTTTCTTGGCTCTTTCGATCTCCAGGGACTTGAATTTAGATCTCAGTATCTGACCGACTTTGAGGAGCCAGATAAGTCCTATGCTACCTTCCTGGGATGAAAGGTGGCTGTCTGCATAGGCTCGTCGTCAGCAAGCTATGCTTCGGCCTGGTGGTTCTCCTCACTGTGCCGATTGTTGTTTTGTTATGGGAAGGAGCCCCAGTCCTCACAATCTTCAGCACAAGACCAGAGCAATTGAAGGCTCTTTCTCATGGTATTCTGAAATCTGCATGCTAATTCATTTGTCTTGCTGCTTAATTTACCAATTCAAAATCTATTCTCTGCTGTGTTTGTTGACTTGTTTGTGTTCCCTATGGCATCAGGCACCCTACAGCAGCAGGAGCAGGAACACCTTGGAACTGAGCTTCCAGGTCCAGCTTCCAGGAGCGACACACACAAAAGTAGGGGCAAAGTGAACAAAGGTAATTCCTCATAGAATGTCTTACCTAATACTTGTTATCTTTGTCATTTTCTCTACTGCTAATTCATGCTTGCTGGCTAACCTCAAGCTTTAGTAGCCACACTTTTCCGGATGCTTGTTTACAAACCAAAACTTGGTGTCTCCACATTTACATGTTAAAACCTTAAGATTTTACCTTTGCATGATAGAATGCTGTTTTTGCACCCTAGAGTGTAGCTGCACAGTGGGGTGCCATATTATTTTTTGTTTGTTCACAAGCATTGGAAGCTACAAGTTTTTTTCTGATCATAATGAGTTTTTGCAAACATGAAATTTGACTATTCTTATGCACAGTTTATATGTTGAATCTGAAGATTATTTTTCTATGCCTCACGTAATATTGATATTATTTCATAGATTGTAACTATGCAAAGGGGAATTGGGTAGCAGATGATAAGCGGCCACTGTATTCTGGTAATGAGTGTAAGCAATGGCTGTCGAAAATGTGGGCTTGTCGAATGATGCGGCGCGCACATTTCTCCTATGAGAGCTTTCGGTGGCAGCCACATGGTTGTGAGATGCCTGAGTTTACAGGGCCTAACTTCTTGAAAAGGTATTTTAGTTCCATTTTCTCTGTGCATCTTCTTGAAACCTGGAGTTCTTCTAACATATTTTGTGGATTTCAGGATGAGAAACCAAACTCTTGCCTTTGTTGGTGATTCACTTGGCAGACAGCAATTTCAGTCAATGATGTGTATAGCAACTAGTGGCAAATACAGTCCAGAGGTCGAGGATGTTGGTTGGAAATATGGCCTTGTCAAAGCCCCAGGTGCTTTAAGACCTGATGGGTGGGCTTATCGATTTCCAGTGACCAATACAACTATTCTTTTCTACTGGTCTGCTACTCTCTCTGAATTGGAACCTTTGAATTCAGAACGTGCAGTGACCAGCTACGCGTTGCATCTTGATCGGCCGGTTACATTTTTGAAGAAGTATCTTAACAGTTTTGATGTTCTAGTACTTAACACCGGCCATCACTGGAACAGAGGGAAATTCAACGGAAATCATTGGGAATTGCATGCTGATGGGAAACCTGTAGGCAACGGTAGTAGACTTGCAGACCTCAACCGTGCAAAAAACCTTACACTGCATAGCATTGCCAGATGGATGGATTCAGAACTCACACGGCATCCTCAGATGAAAGTTTTCCTCAGGACAATTTCACCAAGGCACTTTGTAAATGGTGACTGGAACACAGGTGGAACATGTGGAAATACCATTCCCTTATCTAATGGAAGTGAGGTCTTGCAGGATCATTCAATTGATATACCTGCAGAAAGTGCTGTGAAGGGGACTCGGGTTAAGCTTTTGGATATCACTGCTATCTCAAAACTACGGGATGAGGGGCATATCTCAAACTCTACTTTTAAAAAAGCTTCCACAGGAATCAATGATTGCTTGCACTGGTGCTTGCCTGGTATACCAGATATGTGGAACGAGCTCCTCTTTGCACAGATTTAGTATCACACTGTAGTTAGGGGGGGGCCTCTTTCAGAGCCCCAAGAGTCCTTTATGTTCATAGCATAGCAGGACCTGTACATTTACAGAATTTCAGTTCACCCATGTGGAGGTGTTTACAGAATCAAGATGATGGTGTTTACAGAATCAAGAGGATACTATTGCTTTCTAGAAGTAATTTACAGTTTGGTCCAGGTTCTTCCAACTTCCTTTCTGAGCAGAATAGGAGACACGGAATCAGCTCCTGCAGAGCCTTATCTGACTACTGAATGTTCCCCAGGCACGTCAAATTTAGTTTTTATTTTCCTCTTACTGTAATATCCTATCACAGCTTAGCAAGCGCAGCATATGTTCTTCTAAAAAATGTTCATACAAGTTGATCAAAATGCTATATGCTCATTTAGATACAAGTGCAAATGTTCCATTGATTTTTTTGTGACCTGCTCAAACTCCTGTATGTGTAACATTTCAAAAGATATTGGTTTTGAACGAATTCCCGCAGATAATAGCTGACTTGATTTTCCATGCATCTTATACTCATTGCAGCCGGTGGACACTTTTGTCATTGTGCAGCTCTGTGTTATTTGCTTAATCACACCTACTGGGATACTGGTCTTTCCCATGATGTTCTATGTGAATTCTTTCTTAGAGATTAGTGAACACTATGTACTCTTCCCCCCTAAGAATTAGAAGAGTACATGAAAGTATTTCCAATTATGCATAATTTTGTATCTGTGGCCATACTTGTTGGATTAATTGCTTGTTGAAAATTCAAATTTAAAGTTTGTCTCAAGTCACCGACAGCTTAAGAAAACAAATGTATTTATGCCCGTTGTTCTAGAAGAACTGAATAAAGCAGATGCGAGAAGCATAATTTCTTTTTTCTAAAGAAACAAATTATCATGAAGCAGATAAGCTTCATATAAAATTATGAAGATTGAAGAAAGCTGAGACATCATGAACCTATCATGGATTAGACAAGGGTTGGACGAAAATGCATAACCATTTCCCTCCAGTGCATGTTTGATATTGATGTATACTGAGCAATTATGGTCCCAAAGCTCTCTTTATGGAAGCCAACACCGCCTATTCTGAAAAGAATGGGCTAACTACCTTCCCTTGTTTCAGTTGACGAGTCAGCTCAATGTGGGCACTTAATATGCAGTTATCCTCACTTTCCAGAACAGCTACCGACAAATAGTTGTGGACTATTTGGATGTTGAAGAGCTTCTTGGATACATCAGAGCATGCTAAAAGTGAAGCTGGACTCTCGATACTAGGCAACAAATAGGCTAATGTCACAATGTGTTAGCATTAGTACAGAGGATAACAAACAAGCCACTAAATATTTGCCTAAACCTAATCTTCTGTATTGAGTTGTACGTGTGAGATGTTATGGTCAATTTCTTTCTTGAAATATATTTTCACACCGCCATAGTTATATTTTTGTAAACATGTTTATATAAAATAGTTAGCTATCGAAGCACATTTGGAGGTACCGTTGCTATCTCTCTCCTCGCAGCAGTAAGCTAGCTGACCCTTTGAGGTACCATTTGCGGTCTCCAATTCCAATTGTGATGGAAAATTTATCGCATCAGCAATTGGTTTCATCCATTCATTTTGTAGAGGAACCAAAGTCCAATTGTTTTTACGTTCCTATCTGGCCCCACTAATCCTCTGACAGTCCGACTGACCGAGCACAGCAAACAAGTGGACGGCCGGTCCTGCCGGAGATTATTAGCTCAGGCACCGTACTTGCTCTAACACAAGTTGGGCCGTAGAATAATGCCGCTCCGGCGCTCCCCATCATCCAGTCCCTCCCGACGGACCGGTTGTCTGATTGATCCCTTCCGTCTCCGGATAACGTCGCCGGCCGGGCCCCCCACCCACGCGGCCGCTTCCGCTTCCTGCCGTGAATCCTTATCCTGTGACGCGCGACGTCGGCGCACGCAACGCAACGCAACGACCGACACACGTCGCCCGCCCGCGTGCGTGCTGACGCCACCGCGCACGTCATCGCCCACGCGACCCGATCGAGGACGACAAGCCGCCGCCGTCCCCCCCCCGGCCCGCCAAACGAAGCCACCCGCGGATCACCGTAACCCCCTCGTGATCCTGCGGCGGAGCAGTTCCGAGCCGAGAACGCCACGGGGAGTCGGTTCGGTCGCGCGTGCGTCCTCGGCGAGAACGCGAGGAGAGTGGGGGGGCGTCCGGGTCATCGATCGCCGCGACGAGACCCGAGCACTCGCACTCGCACTCGCACTCCCCGATCCGCCCAGGCAGCCATGGCAATGGCAAAGAACCTCCTCTACCCCCCTTTGCCAAACACGGCAGGCAGGGAGGCGTGACGGGCACCGGACGGCGGGAGCCAAGCCTTATCCAGTTATCCTGCCGGCATGATCACGACCTTGCCCCGTTTGGTCACAGGATAAGGCCGTCTTTTGCCTGCCTGTCCCAACTCCCAACTCCCAACCGGGTGTGCAAGTCAGCAAGTGCAACCACCACATCCACTCCCTCCTCTCCCACTGTTGTTGCTCGCCATCATTTGCAGCAAGGCCAAGAAGGGCGAGTGATCAGCAGCACCCATGGCCGCCTCATCTACTCGTCCTTTTGCAATGGAAATGGAATGGAAATCAAATCATTGACGCCTCCACTACGCGACCCCACAGTGTCAACAATCACACAATGCAACAGCCAACTCTGAAAGATCAACGACGCAAACACAGATCGTAACGCGACAAGGCGACGTCTCGGCGAGTGACCTTGGGAGCCTGAGGGCGACACGAACGTGACGAGAAATCGACGGGATCGATCGATGACGACCTGGAGAGGGAGTATTATGCACACACGGGGCCTGACGGACAATTCGACGAAGCTGCAGGACACACGCTGACACGCACGCACGCACCGAGTTCCTTGACTGGTTGGTTCCTACTGAGAGCAATGTACACCTGGGAACAGCGGGGGAGAGGTTCTCATACTTTCCTAGAGCTACCCGAGCGCAGGCCGGCGCCGCGGTTCACCTCGGGATGGTGTCGGTGGCGACGGCGGCGGCAGCGGCGGGCGGGGGTGCGCCGTCGCCGTGGGGAGCCTGGTCGTCGGAGACGCTGGCGAGGCCCTGGATGAGGCGCACGATGTCGGCGGGGTCGTCCAGGTAGTACTTGGCCTTGCTGGGCTTGCGCCCCACCGTGCACGCGAACACCTCCGCCTCCGGGTGCAGGGAGGAAGGACCCCGCGCCGCTGCCGCCGCCGCCGCAGTGGTGATCACCTCGAACATGTCCTCGTCGGATCGGTCGTCGCCCACGCACAGGACGAAGTCCGGCAGGTCGCCACGCTCCTGCATCATCGACAGGATCCGCTTCGTCACCAGGCCCTTGCTCACGCCCTGCAAAACGGTGAAAGCAGCAGCACGGGTTGGCATTTCTGTTACTACTACTGCAGGGAGTCAAGTGACAGACACATTGTTGGTAACTGAATCTAGTAGCTGTTGCTGTTGTGCCGCAGCAGCAAACTTACCTGTGGCTTCACCTCGACGTGGTTCAGGCCAGCTTTCACTGAGACCGGCTCGTTTGAGAGGACGCTCTCCAGATGGTCGTGGAGCTCCTTGGCCTGGCAGGATCCGAAATCAGGATCGGCATCCTCATAGCTCCAAACGATTGCAGTCTCCTTGTCCTCAATTGTTGAACCGTCCGTCGTCTCGGTGTAGGTCTTCATCACGGGCTCTGCAATCTGCTTCCAGCTGCAGTCTATCACCGGGACGCATGTCTCCCATTCCTCGTCTCTTCTCAGCCTGCAGCCCATTGGCAGCATTTGGTGTTTCTCAGTACAAGTTAAACGTGTGTTGCAAAGTCAACTTAATGCGATGACAAGATTGCTTAGAAATTGCAGGAAGTAAAGTAACTCCAAATTACCTTAGGAAGTAGCCATGTTCAGCTGCTAGACCCAGGTTCTCACATGGTGCAAACCACTCATTTAAAGTTGTCCGGCTCTTTGTACTCACAAGGAAGACCATGTTGTTCTTGTCACGGCAAAGGCTGTTCAGTATGTCGATGGTCTTCGAGGTAGGACTCTTGCCAAACGAAGTCTGAGGCATTAGCGTCCCATCATAATCCAAGAGAATGATGCGTTTTGTTGTCCTCCGGTAGGCTGAGACCAAGTGCTCGACTGCAAGCTTCTTAAAGTTTGGATCGAGGGCTACAACCCTGAACTTCAGCCCGAATCCAATGCCCCAGCAACGCCTCCTGTTATGGTCCAGGCAAGTCCGCTCAAGATCTTGCAAGAAGCTGTTCGCCCAGTACCCGACATCGTGTGTGCTCACATATCTGTGATGCTTCTCATGTCTCAGGACCTTCTCCCCATCAGGCATCTCCAATGCAGAGTCCATTGCATCAGCCACTGAATCAATGTTCCAAGGGTTCACCCTGATCGCCCCGCTTAGGGAGGGCGAGCAGCCGATGAACTCCGAAACAACAAGCATGCTCTTCTTCCTTGAAGACGGACCAAGACTTTGGATCCTGTCTATCATCTCATTCCCTTGACGAGCAATGATGTACTCATACGGGATAAGATTCATGCCATCTCTTACTGCAGTAACCAAGCAGCACTCGGCGACAACATAGTACGCCATCCTCTCATAGAATTGCAGTGGCTTATCGATCAGTATAACTGGCTGGTAATCTGGCCGCCCGAATGCATCATTGATACGCTTTACCATCGCATCGCTCTCTTCCTGTACCTCCTTCACATCCTTCCCTTTCCCCCTTGCCGGATTGGCAATCTGAACCAGAACCACCCTTCCCCGCCACTCTGGATGCTGCATCAACAGCTGCTCAAACGCCAAAAGCTTCAAGCTAATGCCTTTGAAGATGTCCATATCATCAACACCAAGCAACAGCAGCCTGTTCCGATGATAGAACTGCTTCAGAAGCTCGGCGACCTTGACTCCGGTCTCTGGGAGATTCAGGACTGACTGTAACTGCTCCAAGTGAACCCCCACTGGCAAGATCTTGATAGTGACTGTTCGTCCATAATACTCCAATGCAATGTAGCCCCTCTGAGACTCGTACTTCAACCCGAGCATCCTGCTGCAGCACGACAAGAAGTGTCTGGCATAATCAAAGGTGTGGAACCCAATCAGATCGGCATTCAGCAGCGATCGGAGCAGCTCCTCGCGCACAGGCAGGGTTTTGTAGATCTCGGAGGATGGGAACGGGCTGTGCAGGAAGAAGCCGAGCTTGACCCGGTTGAACCGCTTGCGCAGGAATGTCGGCAACACCATGAGATGGTAATCGTGCACCCAGACAAAGTCCTCGTCGGGGCTGATCACCTCAAGGATCTTGTCGGCGAAGATCTTGTTGACGGAGACGTAGGCCTGCCAGAGCAGGCGGTCGAAGCGGCCGCCGAGCTCCGGCGACAGTGGCAGCATGTAATGGAACAGTGGCCAGAGCTGCTGCTTGCAGAAGCCATGGTAGAAGCGGGAGCGGAGGTCGGCGGGCAGGAAGGTGGGCACGCAGCTGAAGCGCTCGAGGAGGTCGTGCGCCACCGCGTCGTGATCGGCCGGCGGCACGTCGTCGGGGAGGCCGCCGACGTAAACGAACTCGACGTCGGCGCGGCCGTGGTGCGCGCGGAGGCTGTCCCTGACCTGCAGCAGGAGGCTGTCCTCGTCCCACGCGAAGTCCCACCCGCCGGCGGCGCCGGCGCGGCGGGACGCGCGGACGGGGAGCTGGTTGGCGACGATGATGACGCGCTCCCGCGGCGCGTGGGAGGAGTGGTCGGAGGCCGCGGAGGCGGCGTCGGCGTCGTCGTCGGAGGCGTCGAGGTCCGGCACAATGCCGGGCGCCGTGACGACGCGCGGCACCCGGCGGCGCCCCAGCAACGGGAGCGGCTCGCCGCCGCCGCCGCCCCCGGAGGCGAGCTCCAGGAGGTTGGAGTAGGATCTCGACACCATCCCGGCGCGGGCACCACCGAATCAAAACAAGCCGGCCCGCTCCAAGATTTGATCTGAAGATTTGGGATTCAGCGAACGATTCGCGGAGCCAAGCAAGAAGCAGAGCAAGAGCAGGAATGCCCGGACAGGGAGGCAAAGGATCTACCCACCGGTCGGTCTCCGGCGGAGAGGAGAGGAACCCCGGCAAGGAATCGAATCAGAGCTGGGAGAAGCAATAATCAGAGAGACCAAAAGGCCGCGCCGCCGCCCCCTCCCTTTCCCTCCAACAAAAAAATCCCAGGAGCTTTCGGCCGAAAATCAATCCAGGCGAGCACCGAGCAACGCCATCTCAGGTGCTCCAGCTCGGACGCCCACTATCTCGACAGACCGCCAGGGGACAAGGGAATCCCGCGTGCTCGCCGACGACGACCGCTCCTTGGACCAGCATTTGCGCTCTCAATCGCGCAACCCAGCAGAAACGGCTCCAAGGAACGGATTTGATTTGGCGGAGGGAGCAGAGCAAGAAGGCCAAGCGAAGCGAAGCAAATCCCTTTCCAGAGGGAGGGAGATTTCGAGCGGGAGAGGCCGGATTGCCGACAGGGAAAGAAAGAACACTACCAGCCGCGCTGATGGGAGGAGGGTGGGAAGGAGGAGGGAAGCGATTCCTCTGGCTTTGGGTCGCGTGCGGGGGACTGCCCCTTGAGCGTCGCAAGAGCTGCGCTCCCCCGGAGGCCGATCTGTTTGTTTAAGTAGCAAGAGCTGAGTTGTGATAAGCTTTGCGAGCTGCTGTTTTTTTTAAGGCCGGCTCCCCGTTGGCGCTGGCACCCGAGAACAGAGCAGCAGCAGCAAGCAGCGTGGGGAGGCCTCTCGCGACGGGGTGGAAGAAGCTCTTGAATAAAATAATAACACACATTTCGCAGAACCCACCCTGCGATTTTACGTTATCGTTTCGTCCTAAGGTCACCGGTTTGCCTTGCCGTCCGAGCGACCCACCGTGGGGTCACGAGCAAAGCATGGCTTATCGGATCATATATGGTTGGTGTGTGAGATTAGCAGGCACGCCCTTTTTGCAGCCTTATTAATCGTGCGCTATGAGAGTGGAATTTAGGCTGCTTTAGAAGAGGAGGAGATAGGATTATTCCCCGGGTTGTGCAGTACGGAGGAGTTGCTTGGGAGACATGGACTCTGATCTTATCCCGTGCCTCCGCTCCTGGCCCTGGTTACGTTCTTGGCTGTACAATCTTTTGACTTTAGAGTTGAGACGACCACCCGGATGTCTTTTCTCATGAAAGAAAAAGATCATGAAAGAAAAGAAAAACAGCTGCCTTAGCTGATATTTTTTGCAGGCCTGTCATCCGAGGAAAATTGGCCGGCCGCATAAAAATGACGTGTTTGCGTACGCCATCACCGGCAATTCCTAAGCTCATCCGTTGATCGCATCTGCCAGTCTGCCACTAAACAATAGCGTGCTGTGCTCCTAGATCATCGATCCTAATCCAGTAGCAGCAGCAACACTAGTAATGTAATTACCGAAAACCTAAGGGGGCGTTTGAAAAATGGCTCAGGCCGGGCCGGGCACACAGGCAGCAGACACAGTACAGGAGCTAGCTGGAAGCGTGAGTTCCCACGGCCTTATCTGCCGAGGCGAGCGGGGTGGGGACCACCACGGCCTCCCTTCCGAGCCCTATCCACTTCGCGAGCCTCCACCGCCGTCCGATCGGATCAGGCGGCCGGCGCTCGCCCGCCCGATATGAGCGGAGGACCCCGGGCCGGGGCGCGTATACGGCACAGAAGAAGAAATATCCGTCCGCGTCGGATGCGATCGGGTGGCGTCCCCCCGCGCACGTGCGGCCGCCTACGTGTCGCGCGCGGAGGGCGACGCGCCACGTGCCGCGGCCCAGCTGTCGCCAGCGGGGCTCCCAGCAGAGGCCGCCGGCGTCGGTCGGGGAGGAGGGCTCGGCCAGCCGGAGAGCCCCCCGCGGCGGCGCGGCTGGAGGACTGAGGAGGGCATGCTACCGGTGAAAAAGGGTTGCGAGGAGAGAAACGCGCAGGACACGGTTCCAAGATCGTGGTGGGTGGCTAACGAAAAATGAGAGAGATAGGGTGTGTGTTGATTTGTTTTTTTCTGGAGTCTGGACACACTAGTGTAGTGTAGTGTGTGATTATTTGACTCCAACGGACTCCCTCCGTTCCTAAATATAAGTCGTTCCAACTTTTTTGAAGAGTTAAACTATTTTATCTTTGACCAAAATTATAGAGATGATTTTAAAAATTTATGATACCGAATAACTATACTATGAAAATATATCTAATAAAAAATCTAATAATATTTATTTGATATCATAAATGTTAGTACTATAAATTTGGTCAAAGTTGAGAAAGTTTAACTCTCTGCAAAAGTTAGAATGCCTCAGAAGGAACGGACGGAGTACTACACAAGATGACTAGTAGGCTCAGCTGCAAGAGCATGAGCGATGGGTGCTGGCCGCCTGGCCGGGATAGATGGATGAGAAGGCGCGCGCGTGCAGTGGCGGGGTGGACTGTCCCGTCGACTCGCCCTGACACGGCCGGCAGTAGCAGCCGCGGCTACCGGCCCCCAGCATAAAATATGTCAAGCAGAGTCCATACTCCTATGAACTGCATGCGCGCTACAGAGTACACACGCCTATATGCCAAGTAGGAATACCATGTTTTCATGTATCATACTTGCTATTGCTAGTAAACAAATAGGATTTGGATGTGAAAAACTGAAGAACTTGCTACTGGGTTTCTGTTTCATGGCTCTTTGGACAGGTGCCAGCAGAGAGCCCATGGTTCTTTTTTCTTTTTTCTTTTCCTTTTTTTTTTTGTCCTTTTGAGAGTTTTGAGTGTTTCGTTTGCCTAGCTAGCTTGCTGGTCAACGTGAGGAGATAAGGATCAGGGAGCATTGTCCTAGGAGGTTTTTGTTGTACTAAATGTAGGCGATCAGCTCAGTAGCGTGTTTCTTTACGACTTGGTGCAGATTCCTCCACAAAAAACGTTATTATTTTTCCAGCTCATGTGAGTGGTGCATTTTCTTTTCTCTTGGCAGTGTGTTCGACTAGGTGTCCATATGTGTGCACATGCATGCATCATCTTGTTCAACTGGAATTGATGATCCCTTTTTTCGCCAAAAACTGGCATATATGGAAGTAAGGAAAAACTCAGGCATACTGGAGAAAAACAATACTTTCAATATAATTGATGATCCTACTTTGATGCTTCAAAAAGGAGCTTTTTATTATGCATTAATTTTGGTTTGTTATCAATCGTGCATGCACATATATATAATACTTTTGCTTGGTACATCTTCCGTTCAATCAACAAAAGATGGGCTCCATATATATTTTATCTTAGACCTCCTTTTCCTCTAGTCATGCCAATACTACTTTTTTTTTTCAATATGCATGTTTTCCTATTTCCATTCGGAAAACAACTGAAGTTATTTGAGTATTTTCCACGAAATTTAGGATACAGCTATACGTTAATCGGCTTGTTTCGCTGGTGGATAAGTTGGCTGACTGTCGTTGATTTTAGTTGTTTCAATAGTATTCTGTGAGGGAGAAAAAAATAGAATAAGCCGAAACAATCTCACTGTGGCTAAAAAATAGATAAGCATAACTTGCTGAATATATACAGTATGTACAAAAAAATATGCACAACCAAATTTTATATATGTCAAATCCAGATATTATGGGGCACCTTCGTCTCGTATGCTACTCCATCCATTATTCTTCTCGTTTTCTCAGCTGCCTATCACAAGACGGCAAGTCGGCCTGTCGGCCATCCAAACAACTACTAGGAGGATGATCCAGATATCCTGGCTCCACAGACCCAACCCCAACTCGATCCATTTCCCCGTCGCCATTTGAAACGGCAAAAAAAATGCTTGCATGCATGTGCAGACACGAATCGGAGGGGCATGATAAAATAACACTGAAAAACCTCATCCAGAACAGTGCCCGTGAAAGCAACATCACACGTTCCATCACATATATATGTCAATAAATCGAATCTATATGAATTTGGACTTGACTGCGTATTACTGTGTATGTGATAAGAGATTAAGGATGACTGTGCATATGATATGTTTAACTGTACCACTTGATTAGTGTGACCGTTGTCGTGAAGCCGCCGGCCGGTAAACAGCAGTACCCTAACTTTAATAGTATTTTTTAATAGTACATGTACAATTGTATCTACTACAACAACCTTTTCAGGTGTAATAATTAGCCTTTGGTTTTGGCATGAAATAAAGATGCCAAAAAATCTAAATATATAAATGACGTCACACACTAGCTCACACACTGACAGCGAGGTAAATATGTCTTAGAATAAATACAATATAAATCCAGTCATCCATGTAAATTATATTGCATTAAATGTTACTCCTTGCTTTTCTCTTTCATTTATAGTTTGTTGGTATTTCCTATTTTATTAACTCTTGGTGCAAAATCACAATTTTAATTTGTGTTCACTAAAAAAAACTCACGTTAGCCTGCGCACGTTAATGTCGGTCGGCCTGTAGCCGGTACTAATGCTACATGTACAATTGTATCTACTACAACAACCTTTTCAGCTTAATAATTAGCCTTTGGATTTGGCATGACATAAAGATGCAAAAAAAAATCTAAATATGTAAATGAGTTTGTTGTGTCTTTGTCTATCTGTACTGTCACACACTAGTTCACACTCTGAGAGGTAAATATGTCTTGGAATAGATAAAATAGGTAATGCTCAGAAACGAGTGTCCGACGCATCGCGTCCCCACGCTTCCTGTGATGCTGCAACAGTTGGTTTTTAATATTTCACTTGATGATTTTTCATGTTGTAACGTTTTCTTCTGAAAATGTTCCATAAAACATGCACTCAATGTTGCAACGGGAATTTTTTACTCCCCGCATCCAGATATTTCACTATGTTTCAGTAAAAAAATTTCAATGTTGCACAAATTGAACGATGTTGCATTCAACAGAGCTACGATGTTACAGCGAGAATTTTACTCCCCGCATCCAGATGTTTCACTGTGTTTCGGTACATAGTTTCTGATGTTGCAAATATGCATTTTTGATGTTACAACGGACCTCATATGAAAATATTCCATCGGACGTCCGGACGCTAGCAACGCCGATAAAATAAATTTAAGTCACCCAAGAAAAACTATATTGCATTAAATTGTTACTCATTCCTTTTCTTTTTCGTTTATCATTTTCTGGTATTTCCTATTTTATTAACTCTTGCTGAAAACGACAATTTCAATTTATGTTGCATGTAACTTGTCGGTGCCGGAACCCAGCGGGGGTCCAAACACCTGCAGAAAGTGCGCTGTGTCCCGTCTCTCGATGGTCGATGCAAGGGCAACACGATGACACGAGGTTTATCCTGGTTCCGATCGTCCGATCGTACGTCCAGCAGGGTGTGCTTGCGCACTATATTGCCTTGCACCGGGGGTGCTCGTAGTAGGGGGGCTACAAGCTTAGCGGGAGAGGAGGATGAGCCCCCAGGTCCCTTAGAGCGAGTGAGAGTTGCGTTCTTTAGTGAACTTGGTGGGCAATGAACGAGTGAGTGTGTCTGGTGTCTAGAGCCCTCGTCCCCTTCCTAGGGGGACTGCCTCCTCCTTTTATAGTCCAAAGAGGGGCAGTTACAAATAGTGAAAGTACAGTACTTGGTACGGTGACAGTGTATGATGAGGTATGGTCGCAGGCGTGGCTCCTGTCCTGGCTCGCGTTGTCGGATTATACGACTTCCTGGCGTATGGGGCTCTGGCGCATGACGTGGCGTCCCCTGTTCATGACGCATGCCTCATGTGCTCCTGATTTTAAGGGCTTCGTCGTGCGGCATCATCGAGTGCAGCAGGCCGTGCATCCATTCGAGGGTTCCCTATGCCCGTTCGAGAGGTTCCCGTACCGGAGTTGGTGGAACAGGGGAGCGTGACAGCACAGGCCTGCCACACTGCACAGGTCTGTCACACTGCACAGGTCCGTGCGCAGCGTCGAGGATGACCGCACGGTGTCAGGAGTTGGCGGATATGACCTGGGATGGGCGAGGGATCCGTCGCTTGACTTCCACGCCCAAGGCCGTACAGGGCCATTAAATGCTCTTGTCCATGGGGCAGGTGAACCGCTAGCGGGCCCCACGAGCGAGGGGAAGCCTCGAGCGAGGCGGAGATGAGTTGTCGAGGGCGGCCTTCGGGCCTCGAGCGAGGCGGAGTTCCAATTCGCTCGAGGGGTGCCGGGCACCCTCGAGCCCGACGGAGGTTTGGACGATGCCTCGCTTAACTCTCGCTGAGTTAATTCGTCCCTGCGGCTTAATTGGTAGTTATCGCCGTCTTAGGGCCCCCTTTAGGATTGGCCCCGACAGTAGCCCCCGAGGCCATGCAGTGATGAATGTCAGACCTGCATGGGTTAGTCGTTCTTTCTGGAGGTTTAGTGCTTCGAGATTTACTTGCGGGATGAGAGTACCTTTTCGCGGGGGCGCGCTAGCGCACCCGCGGGTGTAGCCCCCGAGGCCTTGGAGGAGTGAATTGCATCGTCCAAGGTCTTGTTCCTGTTGGTATTTAATGAGCTTCGAGGGGCCCTCGCGATCGGATCTTATCTGCGTGGGTCGTCCTTCGTGGACTGAACCCTGATTCGGCCGATTTCGAGAGACCTTTGACTATGAGTTTCGACCCTCGTCGCCCCGTCACGGGAGGAGGGGGGACACAGTTCCATGCTACCCATGAGCGGGCCGCGAGTCATGGACGTATCGGTGAGCTGTTAGCGGGTAGTTCAAGTGGACGCCCGTGCCCCGTTCGTTTAGGGTCGGCTCGTGGTCCGGAGACACGTCTCATACAATACAAGCTTACAAAGGCACGCCAGGCAAGGCTCAATCCCGTTCGTTGGGATCGAGGGCTCGATGCACTCCCTTGTTGGGATCCTCCAACTGGCCTCCCTTGTTCAGCCTTGAACGCGGATCAGGGCACCCTCGAGGCCTCGAGGCCTTTGTTCGAGGTTGAGCGTGTTCGTGCGTGCCCCGTTCACCCCTGACTCTGTTAATCTGGAGAGCCTGTCGAAACTCTCGACGAGAGCCAGGCTTCGACCCCCTGATTAGTAGGGCTCGAGCGGTATATGCCTTACCTGTGGAAGCGCTGAGCAAGGGAATATTCCGTTGGCAGTTTGACGGGGCGGGAATCGAGGCGCCCAGTCATGCAGTCGTGGCCAACGTGGCGTGGCCAGGGCGCAGTGGCGCGCCTTTTCAGGCGAGTGCGGCGCTGGCGGGGCGGTTGGATTAGACGTGGTACAAGACTTTACGACGCCTCGGGCGGCCACAGTCATAACTGCACCTTTGCGTCGGTCCACCACGCTTGCGGGGTCCACTTGTCGGCGATAGGGTCGAGTGCGGAATTAACGCGTGCCTGCAGCCGCGCTTACCCGCGGCCGGGTAAAGTTTATCGATAAATACGAGAAGCGGAAGGGTTAGTTTCCCTTACCTTGGCCAAGATTTTTGTTCTCTCCGCCTCTTCGTCTTTGCCAACCCTCGAGAGCTTAGATCCAATCCATCTCCGCCTCTCACCTTCCGCCATGGTGACCCTGAGGGAAGCTGCCCCATGGAGTCCGTCCACCGCCGACAAGCACTACCTGGAGTCGCTCGTCGCGAAGGGTTTGCTCCCCAAGATCTCCACCGCCGGCCAGCCAGAGAGAATCGCGCCGCCGCCTTCGCACAGGGCGCCGGCCCCACCCCCGGGCTACATCGTGAGCTTGGCTCGCTTGCACGAGCGCGGGTTCGGGTCTCCTCCCGGGGGATTCATCCGTGCTCTGTGCGGGTACTACGGGGTGGAGCTCCACAACTTCACCCCCAATGCCATCTCTCAGGCGGCGGTGTTCGTTGGTGTGTGTGAGGGATTTTTAGGAATCCCGGTGCATTGGGACCTGTGGATCCATCTGTTCCGCGCCGAACTCCACACCGCTGTCACTGAGTCGAAGGGGGTGCGGAGACTCGTCCGTGCCGGCAGCGTCATGTTCCAGGTGCGGGAGGTGAGGAAGGATCTCTACATCCCCACCACCATGACGTCCAACAATGCGGACTGGGACAAGGCGTGGTTCTATCTGCGGAACGACGGCAACCTCCTCCCCACCTACACTGACAAAGTCATGGGGGAGAAGCCGCCATCGTGGGGCTGGGGGGTATCCCCCCGGTCTCGCCAGGATAACCTCAAGATCTTCACTGCGGCGCTCCAATCCCTGGCGAGGAGGGGGCTGAACGCCGCCGCCGTCATCGCCAACTTCCACCGGCGGCGGGTGGTTCCTCTTATGGAGAGGAAGCTGCCCATCTTCGAGCTGACGCAGCAGGCTCCCTTCGAGGGCTCGAGGATGATGCAGGAGCCGCTCTCTCCCGAGGAGGCGGCCCAGCGGGCGCGACGCGCGGTGGACAACACCAAGATGGTGGTCGAGGACGATGTCCTCTGGGCCATCAAGATGCGCTCCGACGAGGGCTACCTTTCCTTCGTAAGTGCCTTTCTTCTTTTTCCGATCCGTCTTCCGCTCGTATTGAGTTTCTGAAACGCGTAGCGTCATGTTTTCAGGGGCTGACCCGTAAAGGGCACCGATCGCCTCCCCCTCTCCCCGAGACCCGCGCGGCTAACCGTCTGAACGCCGAGCGGCAGAAAGCGCGCAAGGATACAGAGAAAGAGACGCGTCTCCGGAAGCAACGGCGGAGGGACGAGCATCAGAAGGAGAACCGGAGGCGGGAGAGGGAGGGCCTTTCCCCGCTGCCGACCCCCGAGAGCACGCCCGAGCGGGAGGAAGACGACTCGTCTTACGACGAGGCTCCCCTCGAGCCGGCGATGGTGACGCGCACCGCCGACGCGCCCCCGCTTGCGGCCGCGGTGCTAGAGGATGACGCAGGTGCGTCGGGCGTTCTTGTCCCAGCGCCTGCCCCGCCAGCGAGCGTTGGGGTCGCCGGTGAGCGGGCCCCGCGTCGGGTGCACGGCCACCCCCGCGCCGCTCCCAGAAGCGGAAGCTTAAGGGCGTCAATCGGTAAGAATCGTATCACTCTTCGACGGTTCGATTTGATGTTTGTGCCGACAGTCCTCGTTCGCTACTTAGCGGGACAGCTTCTCCCGCCGCCCCTACTCTTGCTCCCGTCAAGGCCCTCAAGACGAGGGCTCACTCAACACCCCACATCGAGGCCGCACCCTCGCGTACGGCGCTCGAGACGGAGGCCTCGATCGTGGCCAGCTACGAGGCGGCCATGGCTAGGGGGATCGAGCGAGCGCGGCAGGAGCTTGGCCTCGGCGAGGCCGCTGAGGGGCGGGAGTCGGGCCCCGTCGAAGTTGCGAGGCAGAGCCACCCGGGAGAGCCTACAGGCCCAAGCGCGGAGGTGGAGGGAAGGCGTGCTGGGGGCGAGGTGATCTACGTCCTTGCTGACGATGAAGAGGCGGCGCCGGGGTTCGAGCCCCCGTCCGATGTGCAGGCGTTCTGCCATGCCAGTGCGGCGCCACCGCTCGAGGGTGGGGGTGCCGCCGCGGAAGGGACTTCTGTGCCGGCGGAGGTCGCCGCCGCGGCCGGCTCTGGCGTGGCCACAGGCCCGACCGCGCCTCCGAGTCTGGAGGTGGTCGAGGGTCATGGCGTCCCTGCTAACGCTGGTGCTAGCGCGAGCAGGGGCGTCCGAAGCACTCTTGGGCTGGATCGCCCCAGGGTCCCGGCGGAGCTCGTTACCATGGTGGAGAGTGAGAACCAGCTGTGGCTGGAGCATCACCAGCTCGGCACCGACATCCAGAACGCCCTCTTCGCCGCGCTCGAGCTTCACCGAAACAGGGGACACCAGCTGCACGAGGTGAGTCTGCGTCCTTTTTTCTTGGCCCTTTGATTCTTCGCTTCGCGCCTTAGCTCGTGTTATTCCCTTTTGCCAGCGACTTCGAGATCTGGCGGCGTCCAAGGTCTCCTACATCACCGACCAGCATGCCTACATCCATGAGCTGGAGCGAAGGAACGCTGAGCTGAGCTCCGACGTGGATCAGGCCCGCACCGTGATGCACGACATGTCGGTCGACGCCCGCGCGCGTGGTGACTCCCTGGGCCGCGCGGAGAGGGAGCGCGACGCTCTGCGGTCGACGGCTGCAGGGAGGGCTCTCGAGGTGGAGCGCCTGAGCGCTCTCCTCCAGGAGCAGCAGGCGCATGGCTGCACGCAAGCCTCGCTTCGTCAGCAGCACGAGGCGGCCGCTGCAACTGAGGCCCAACTCCTCGAGTGCAGCGTTGCTCTCGAAGCGCTGCGGTCCACGGTCCAAGAGCAAGGGGCTTCGTTGGCGGTCCTGCAGGAGGAAGCGGGCGCAGTCCGCGCGCGGTGGTACGCAGAGAAGGAGCGGGCAGAGGGTAAGCTTCGAGCCTCCGCGTATCCTTCCCGTTCTTCCATAACCCTCGATGGTCCTGTTGCTGAAGATCCTCTTCTCCTTTGATTCATCCTAGGCTTGCAAGCGGCCGTGGCGGACTCGCAGGCCAGGGCGGAAGCGCTTGAGGTCGCTTACTCGTCCTCACAGCAGGAGCTCGAGGAGCTGAGAGAGGCTGCCGCCGTGGTGTGTTTGGAGTTCGAGGAGGATGGCGCCCAATCTGGCAGTTCGTTGGCCAACCGCCTGAGGTCCTTGGGCGGTCGCGTCATGGAGCGGGTGAAGAACGCGTTCCTCCTCGGCATCCGCAAGGCTCTTGGCGTGGTGTCGATGCACTACCTCGTCCAGCTCGACGCGCTGGCGACGGGCTACGTCGTCGCTGAGGGCCTCGATGATGACGCTGCGGTGGCCGCGGTCGAGCAGGCTGACGCCAATGTGGCAGAGACGGCCGCCGCACTCGCCACGCTCTTTGCTGACGAGATCCTCCCCGGTTCAGGCGAGGGCGACGATGACACCTCCCCAGAGCGCGCCGTCGATGGGGATGGCCCTTGAAGATCTTTGCCTGTGAGGGTGCCTGCGAGGCGAGTTGTAATAGGATAAGGAATCTTTATATTTTAGTTCTGTGGATGTTTGGAAACTTCGGCATCGTGCTTGGTTGCATTTGAATACGTTATGTTTGCTGTCATTTTGGTTGTGTGCCTCGAAAGAATTTTGACCGGGTTAAACCATCTCCCTGCGCACAGGGGGGGCTTGGACTGCTCGAGTCCAAGGGTGTCGATGGGGGACGCCGTATCCCGGAGGCGTAGGCTTTCCCGTGACACCGACACTCTTGGACCTCAAGCGGCCGCGCCCCGCCCCTCCGCGAGTAGCTTAGGTTCGAGGGTGACGTAGGGGGACGCCGTATCCCGGAGGCGTAAGCTATCCCACGACATCGCCACCCCCTTGCCTTAGCCGTCGATGCCCAACCTCTGTCGCTTCTTTGTACACACAACCGAAACATGACAAAGCGACGAACATTTGTGGAAAATTGCGAGAAGAAACGAGTGGCGAGAGGTGGAGCGTTTATCCCAGGGTAGTGTGCCCTGTGGTAGCCCCCGAGGGAGTTTTTGTCTTCGCGCGGGGCGAAGAAAGAAACTCCCTGCCTCGTGCGTGGAAAGTTGTGATCGAAATGATGGAGAGATGGAGCGTTGAAGAAACCGTAGGGTAGAAGGGTAGCTTAGCTTTTTTGTCGCAGCGGCGCAGGTGACGTGACGGGTGCATGGCTCCGATGCCTCGGCGCAGGTGACGTGACGGGTGCATGGCTCCGCTGCCTCGTCCCGTCACGGGCGTCCTGTCAGCGCGCCGAGCGTTCAGCGAGGGCTGCGGCCTCGACTTGTGTGCAGCTCGCTGAGCGGTGGCGTGCAGCGGGGGCTGCGGCCTCGACTTGTGTGCAGCTCGCTGAGCGGTGGCGTGCAGCGAGGGCTGCGGCCTCGACTTGTGTGCAGCTCGCTGAGCAGTGGCGTGCTGCTGCCCTTGATGCCGTCCGCCCCACCTTTTTGACAAAAATAGTAGCCTCGTGACCTTGGCAGTAGTGCACGTCCCTGTCAGTTCGCCACGCGTCGAGCGTGTTCCTGCCCTGAGGGGTGCCCGCCTCTGTCGTGCTGTCACGCGCCGTCCTCTCGTCAGGGGGGCCCGTTGGGAGTCCGTCCTATGAGTAAGGCGCGTGGGACGGCCCTGCGCAGAGGGCCAGGCGCACGCTGCGGAGCGTGTCAGGGTGTGGGTGCTATAAATAGGCTCGACGACGGTGGTAGGGATCGCAAGCGTTGTAAACCTTTCACGAGTACAATGGGTTTAGAATTAGGAGTGGTGAGGTGGGGCGGAGCTCGTCCTCCTGACTTAGTTCGAAGCTGGGCAGAGCTTTGGTGTTAGAAGAATGTTAGCGAAGGGGGAGGCAAACGAAGGAGAAAAGGTGCATGCCACATCTGCCCCGTCGGCAACCGCTGCATCATCTTCCAGCTCGGGCTGGTCGATGCTTGGACGTCGGTTGCCCCCGTCGGGAACCGGTGCCTCGTCTTCCAGCTTGAGCTGGACGGCGTTTAGGCGATGGTTGAACGAGGCAGGTGCTCTGGTCACCTGTCCACGGCGTCCGGCGGTGGCATGCCTTGGTGGCAGAGTGGTCTTGCTTCCGGGTGCGTGCCACGTCCTTATAGGTGGGCGTCGCAGCCGACATTGTGCCGCTCATGCTCTCGCCATGTTGGTGAAGGTCGCTTCGCCAACCGGGGCGCGCGCGGCGATCTGGAGGTCGACGAGATCCTTCGAGTCGTCGCCGCGCCGGCCGTGGAGCACTCCCCGTTTGCCTCGGTGTATGCGGTCGTGCTGATGTTAGAAGAGAACTAGCGACATTCCTAACTGGTCTAGGGTCGCCACCGTTGAGAAATGGGCATGGCCGCATACGTCTTTCGGCCGCAAAGGAGAGGCTTTGTATCTGGTTTATTGTACACGACCGTTCGCCGGTCATGCGTGTGATGGCAATAAAGAGCTTCCTTCATCCTTTCGAGGGGCGTTACGACTTTCTCTCCGCGAGACGAGCGATGACCCCGACACTTCAGAATGTACGCGAACTTTTATTACCATCGAATCACACGAACTAGTACATGGGTAAGCATGAGGAGCCTAGGGGTAGAAACGACGTAGTTGCTGGATGTTCCAGGCGTTAGTGAAGACTTCGCCCTTTTCGTTGGCTAGCTTGTACGTGCCTGGCTTCAGGACCTCGGCGACGATGTAGGGGCCTTCCCACGGAGGGGTGAACTTGTGGCGCCCTCGAGTGTCTTGTCGCAGCCTGAGGACCAGATCTCCCTTGTTGAAGTCTCGACGTCGCACCTTCCGCGCTTGGTACTGGCGGAGCGTGTGTTGATATCTTGCCGAGTTCAATAGCGCAACGTCGCGCGCTTCGTCTACGCAGTCGAGGGAGTCTCGTCGGGCTTGTTGATTCGCTTCCTCTTGATACGCCTTGAGCCTTGGGGACCCGTACTCCAGATCTGTGGGCAGGATCGCCTCAGCACCGTGCACTAGAAAGAAAGGGGTGAAACCCGTGGCTCTGCTTGGGGTCGTTCTGAGGCTCCAAACGACCGAGGGCACTTCGTCGACCCACTTGCGGCCAAACTTGTTCAGCTTGTTGAAGATCCTTGACTTCAATCCCTGCAATATCATACCGTTAGCGCGTTCTACCTGCCCGTTTGTTTGGGGGTGCGCCACGGCCGACCAATCCACGCGGATGTGGTGGCGGTCGCAGAATTCCAGGAACTTCTTGCCGGTGAACTGGGTGCCGTTGTCGGTGATTATTGAATTCGTCACCCCGAATCTGTGGATTATATCGTCGAAGAACTGTACCGCTTGCTCAGATCGAATGTTAGTGATGGGTCGGACTTCGATCCATTTCGAGAACTTGTCGATAGCGACCAACAAGTGGGTGAAGCCCCCGGGCGCTTTTGGCAATGGTCCCACGAGATCCAATCCCCACACGGCGAAGGGCCATGTGATTGGGATGGTCTGTAGCTCATGCGCCGGGAGGTGCGTCTTGCGGGCGTAGAACTGGCACCCTTCACAGGTACGCACGACCTCTATCGCGTCGGCAACCGCCGTGGGCCAATAGAAACCTTGTCGGAAGGCGTTGCCCACGAGGGTTCGAGCCGCCGCGTGATCCCCGCATGTCCCTGCGTGAATGTCTCATATCAACTGCCGCCCTGCGGGAACGGGGAGGCAGCGTAGCATTATTCCAGAAGGGCTGCGCTTGTACAGCTCGCCGTCGATCATGGCGAATGACTTGGCTCGTCTGGCGATGCGCCGCGCCTCGGTCCGATCCGAGGGTAGTGTGCCGCCGTCGATCCAGTCTATGTACCGGCGTCGCCAGTCTCGTGGAGCCGGGGATTCGTCTATTTCCATTGCCTCTCGTTCGTGAGGGGGAGGTGTTCCCGGTCGAGGGCTCTCGACGCCTTCCGTCGAGGGATCCTTGTCCATAGGCTTGACGTGGGCCTCCCTCGAGGGTGCTTGTGGAGTCGTATCCGGACACTGGGGCTCGTCGGAGGGTCTCGAGCAGTCGCGGGCGAAAACGTTCGGAGGAACCGTGATTCGCCCCGACGCAATTTTCGCCAACTCGTCCGCTTCTTCGTTGTACTTGCGCGCGATGTGGTTGAGCTCGAGGCCGAGGAATTTGTCTTTGAGGCGTCGTACTGCGTGGCAGTATGCTTCCATCTTCTCGTCGTGGCAGTTCGAGTTCTTCATTACTTGGTCCACGACTAACTGCGAATCCCCCCTAACATCGAGGCGTTTGATGCCCAGCTCGATGGCGATATGGAGCTCATTGAGGAGGGCTTCGTATTCAGCCATGTTGTTGGACGCGGGGAAGTGCAGCCGTACCGCATAGCGCATATGCTCTCCGCGCGGTGAGATGAAGTGAAGCCCTGCCCGCGCTCCAGTTTTCATCACAGATCCATCGAAGTACATGGCCCAACATTCTGCTTGTATCTGAGGCGGGGGTAGTTGAACGTCCGTCCACTCGGCGACGAAGTCCGCGAGAACTTGAGACTTGATGGCTTTACGAGGTACATACGTGAGCGTTTCGCCCATTAGCTCCACCGACCATTTGATAATCCTTCCCGCCGCGTCCTGGTTGCGGACTATCTCTCCCAAAGGGAACGAAGAGACCACGGTCACTGGATGCGCCTCGAAGTAATGCCTCAGCTTTCTTCGAGCCAGCACGATCGCGTACAGCAGCTTTTGGATCTGCGGGTACCGCGTTTTGGTTTCCGACAGTACTTCGCTTATGTAGTACACGGGCCGTTGTACCGGCAGCGCATGGCCTTCTTCTTCTCTTTCTACCACGATGACCGCGCTGACCACTTGGGTTGTCGCAGCTACGTATAGATAGAGAGTTTCTCCATCCCTTGGTGGCGTAAGGATGGGCGAACTTGAGAGCGATGCGATGAGCTTGTCGAGGGCTTCCTGTGCCTCTGGGGTCCCGGAGAAGCGTTCGTGCTTTCTCAAGAGCCGGTACAGGGGTAAACCCCTTTCCCCTAGCCGAGATATAAAGCGACTTAGCGACGCTAAGCATCCCAGGACTCGTTGGGCTCCTTTCAGGTCTCGGATTGGGCCCATCCGCTCGAGAGCAGCGACTTTCTCGGGGTTGGGTTCAATGCCTCGCTGGGAGACTATAAAACCCAACAACATGCCACGCGGCACTCTGAAAACGCACTTCTCCGGATTGAGCTTCACACCGGCGGCCCGGAGAGCCTCGAAAGCGGTATGTAAGTCATCGACCAAGTTGTCCGCCTTCTTGGATTTTACGACGATATCGTCGACATATGCTTCCACGGTGCGCCCGATCTGGTCTCCGAAGACCCGAAGCATACATCGCTGATACGTAGCTCCCGCGTTTCGAAGCCCAAATGGCATCGTAGTGTAGCAGTATATGCCGAAGGGGGTAATGAAAGAAGTCGCGAGTTGGTCGGAGTCTTTCATTTTTATTTGGTGATAACCGGAATACGCATCAAGGAAGCAGAGGAGGTCACATCCCGCGGTGGAATCTACAATTTGATCGATTCGTGGCAAAGGAAAAGGAACCTTGGGACATGCTTTATTTAAACCAGTGTAGTCCACACACATTCGCCATTTCCCATTCTTTTTCATAACTAATACAGGGTTAGCTAGCCACATGGGATGGAAAACCTCCTTGATGAATCCGGCCTCCAAGAGCTTGCGCAGCTCCTCTCCAATCGCTCGACGCTTCTGTTCGTCAAAGCGTCGAAGACGTTGGCACACCGGCCTGGAGTTGGGCTGGATATCAAGGGAGTGCTCGGCGACCTCCCTCGGTATGCCGGGCATATCCGAGGGACTCCACACGAAGATGTCGGCGTTGGCACGGAGGAAGTCGACGAGCACCACTTCCTATTTGCGATCGAGGGTAGAGCTGACCCTCAACACCCTGCCGTCAGGGTCGTTGGGGTCGAGGGGCACGTCCTTGGTCTGCTCGGTTGGCTCGAAGCTGCCAACATGCTTCGGCGCGGGGTCGTTGATCTCGTGAACCATCTCTTCTAGACGAGCTACGCAAGCTTCGTCCTCAGCGAGCGGCTCAGCGCGTTCGACGCACTCGACGTCGCATTCGTAGGCGTGCTCGAACGAAGGTCCCACGGTGATGACTCCCTTCGGGCCCGGCATCTTCATCTTGAGGTAGGTGTAGTTTGGGACGGCCATGAACTTGGCGTAGCACGGCCGCCCAAGAATGGCGTGATAGGCTCCCCGAAACCCCACTACCTCGAAGGTGAGGACTTCCTTGCGGAAGTTATCCGGCGTCCCGAAGTAGACCGGTAGGTCGATCTGCCCGAGGGGCTGAACCCGTTTCCCCGGGGCGACGCCGTGAAATGGCGCCTTGCTCGGGCGCAGCTGGTCCCTGCCGATCCCCAGGAGCTCCAGGGTGGGAGCATACATGATGTTGAGGCTGCTGCCTCCGTCCATGAGCACCTTGGAGAAGCGTGTGTTGCCGATGACGGGATCGACGACGAGCGGATATTGCCCCGGATTCGGAATGAAATCAGGGTGATCCTCTCTGCTGAAGGAGATGGTCTCCTCCGACCAGTCGAGGTACTTTGGGGCCGCCCGGTGCACCGCCAGGACCTATCGACGCTCGCGCTTGCGCTGTCGAGACGTCATGTTGGCCATGGGCCCTCCGAAGATGAAGAACACATTCTCCACCTGGGGGAATCCGCCCTTGTCCTTACCGTCGACGTCTCCCTTCTCGTTCCCGTTCTTCGCAGCCACGCGGTTGTAGTACTTCTTCAACATCTCACACTGCTCGAGGGTGTGAGTAACCGGGCCCCTGTGGTACGGGCACGGTTTCTTGAGCATGTCGTCGAAGACCCCCGGGCCTCGAGGCTGACCTCCTGGACCCTTGCGGGCGGGGTCCGCCGCGAGGGCTTCATCGGAGTCGTCGTCGGGTTCCTGTCTTCGTGGCGCCTGCTGCGCCTTCTTCCCTTTCTTCCCCTGCTTCATCTTTTTGGCAGGGGCCTTGGGCTTGCTTCCCTCCGCGTGCGCTCCTTCCACGCGCTTCCCCTTTTTGTCGACGAAGTTGGCGCCCTCTGCCTCTTCGCCGGAGGCATAGCGCGTGGCGATGTCGAACAGCCCACTGACGGTAGTGGGGGCTTTCGCCCGAGCTTGCGTACCAACCCTCGATTCATCGTGCCTAAGAGGAAGGCATGGAGCACCTCTGAATCTCCGATGTTCGGAAGGTCCATACAGCACTTGGAAAAACGACGAACGTAATCCCTCAGGGACTCGCTGGGCTTTTGGCAGCATTGCTGAAGGTCCCAGGGGTTCCCCGGGCGTACGTACGTGCCCTGGAAATTGCCCACGAAGGTGTCGACAAGGTCGCTCCAGTCATGGATCTGGTTCGGGGGCAGCTGCTCCAGCCACGCTCGCGCTGAGTCCGCGAGATGGAGGGGCAGGTTGCGGATGATGACTTCATCGCTGGACGCACCACCCAGCGTGCATGCCAGGCGATAGTCGTTGAGCCAAACTCGAGGGTCGGTTTCCCCAGAGTACTTGACGATGGTGGTCGGTTGTCGAAACCGTGAAGGTATCGGCGCCGTCCGGATCTCGCGGCTGAACACTCGAGTACTAGGAGGTTCCGGCGATGGGCTCCTGTCCTCACGGCTATCGTAGCAGCCTCCGCGTCGGGCGTGGTACCCGTGGGCTGAGGCGGCGTCAAGCTTCCTTTTGTTAAGGATATGGCGGGCATCATCTTTGCCAGCGCGCGTGTCCAGCATGCGCTCCTTCACAGGGGCCTTCATCCGGCTCTTGAGAGGAGTACGCACCGACTCCGCTCGGTCTTGCGCTCCACCTGCGACTCCCGTGCTGTCGGAACATCTCATACGCGACGCGGAGCTCTCGGCCTGCTGCACCGCAGCCTGTTCGACCAGGGCCTGCGCCTCGCGGCGCAGATTGCGGCCCTGCGGCGTTGATGGCTCCGGCATTGCTCGTATCAGCGTAGCCGCGGCGATCAACTTCTGGCTGGTCCTTGCCAGGGCCAGGGGATCGTCCCCGTGGTCGTCGGCCATGATTCGTGCCTGAGCGGTGCGCGCCACTTCCTGCACGAAGCTGCTGGGCCCAGGTCGCCCTGTTTCGAGGGCTGTGCGCAGCCGTCGAACCTGACGTCTCTCGTTTTTGAGGCTGGCCTCGAGTTCTCGCACTTGGATTAGCTGGGCTTGGATCAGTGCGGCGTCTCCGGCCGCGGGAGGTGCTGCCTGCCGGGGTGCCACAACTCCGACAGGGTCTCGAGGCCCGACGGGGCTGTTGTCCTCCGTGTCCGGCTCGAACACTGCTGCGATGAAACACTCCCGCGCAGGGTCGTGATCCCCAGTGCTTGAGTCGTCGGAGTAGTCGAAGCAGTAGTCCGCCGCGGCTTGAAACGCCACGAAAGCTTCGTAGTCACGAAGTTCGGAGTAGTCCCACTCCAGGGCTTCTTGCGAAGTCTCCTCCGTGTTCGTGCTGAGGTACGAGTCTCCCGGCGAGGTCGCGATGAGGTTCCGGACCGAGAGCAGGTGATGTCCAGCGAGGTCGTCGTAGGCGTCCATCGCCGTGCTAATTGATGACGAGTACGCCATGTCCGCTCCACGCATCCCATATGGGAAACGTGACGGCTCGGTTTCGCCATCCTTGTTCGGGCGCGCGGTCGGAGGCACGGGTGAGGGCGCGGCCTTCGTATCCTTGGCGTCGTCGCCCTCGCTGAAGTCGACGTCGTCAAGGCGACGCGCGCGCGCAGCCCGGCGCCGCTCCATGCGTGCCCGTCGTGAGCGCTGCCCCGAGCGCCTTCTGCGCCTTGGTGTTGGTGGCAGCGGCGTGGCCGTCGCGACGGTTGTGGCGGCGGCAGTCACATCCCTTGGGAGGAGCCGCATGAGATAACCGTTGCCGGTTGCCTCAAACCCCAGGCTCCCGAACCAGATGGTGAATCCGGCCGGGAGCGGGTCGGATGAACCGTAGGAGCAGCGGTCAACAAGACGCTCTGTACGGATCACCATCGAGAGAACTGGTGGGTCAAGAAGTCGATCACAGCGCGAGAACCCCTACCTGGCGTGCCACTGTCGGTGCCGGAACCCAGCGGGGGTCCAAACACCTGCAGAAAGTGCGCTGTGTCCCGTCTCTCGATGGTCGATGCAAGGGCAACACGATGACACGAGGTTTATCCTGGTTCCGATCGTCCGATCGTACGTCCAGCAGGGTGTGCTTGCGCACTATATTGCCTTGCACCGGGGGTGCTCGTAGTAGGGGGGCTACAAGCTTAGCGGGAGAGGAGGATGAGCCCCCAGGTCCCTTAGAGCGAGTGAGAGTTGCGTTCTTTAGTGAACTTGGTGGGCAATGAACGAGTGAGTGTGTCTGGTGTCTAGAGCCCTCGTCCCCTTCCTAGGGGGGCTGCCTCCTCCTTTTATAGTCCAAAGAGGGGCAGTTACAAACAGTGAAAGTACAGTACTTGGTACGGTGACAGTGTATGATGAGGTATGGTCGCAGGCGTGGCTCCTGTCCTGGCTCGCGTTGTAGGATTATACGACTTCCTGGCGTATGGGGCTCTGGCGCATGACGTGGCGTCCCCTGTTCATGACGCATGCCTCCTGTGCTCCTGATTTTAAGGGCTTGCGTCGTGCGGCATCATCGAGTGCAGCAGGCCGTGCATCCATTCGAGGGTTTCCCATGCCCGTTCGAGAGGTTCCCGTACCGGAGTCGGTGGAACAGGGGAGCGTGACAGCACAGGCCTGCCACACTGCACAGGTCCGTGCGCAGCGTCGAGGATGACCGCACGGTGTCAGGAGTTGGCGGATATGACCTGGGATGGGCGAGGGATCCGTCGCTTGACTTCCGCGCCCAAGGCCGTACAGGGCCATTAAATGCTCTTGTCCATGGGGCAGGTGAACCGCTAGCGGGCCCCACGAGCGAGGGGAAGCCTCGAGCGAGGCGGAGATGAGTTGTCGAGGGCGGCCTCCGGGCCTCGAGCGAGGCGGAGTTCCGATTCGCTCGAGGAGTGCCGGGCACCCTCGAGCCCGACGGAGGTTTGGACGATGCCTCGTTTAACTCTCGCTGAGTTAATTCGTCCCTGCGGCTTAATTGGTAGTTATCGCCGTCTTAGGGCCCCCTTTAGGATTGGCACCGACATAACTAAAGTAACTTGAAAATTCATATAGTTTTTCAAAATCTCATAGTTATTTAGGATTTAATACCTTTTTAAACATAGTATGCTTACATATACACATGCACACACATACCACAACCGGGAAATTTTAAAATTTGTAACTTTTACATATGAATTTGGATGGAGACAAATTTTATATGAAAATTGTTCATTTCTACGAGATATAAAGTTTTATAGTTGACTTTTTTTAATTTAAAGTCATTTAGGTGTATAAAATTATAATATTTTAATATTTTTTGTCCTTATAATTTAAAGTTCACGTTTTATTACTTCAAAACTTCAAACTTTTTTATATGGAATCGTTTGAAAAAAAATTCCGCATGTCATAGGTTCCAACGTGACATTTAATTTTGTAGTTACCAGTTTTTCTATTTGAAGTCATTTACCATTCAATTCTATTTTCTACCTCTTTTTCCCACTCTTATAGTTTGAATTTCAAATTGTTTTTAGAAATTTGTAACTTTTGCATACAAACTTGGATGGAGATAAACTTTATACAAAAGTTGTACATTTTGACAAGATCTATAACTTTACTTTATAGTTGACAGATTCTGTATTTAATGATATTTAGATTCTCAAATAATATATCTAAGAAGTAGACAACAAATGTTAAATGAAATCGAAATCATTCCTATGTGCAGAAACAACGTCCAGGTGGGATGGTAAGGAAGGGTCGCGCGAGGCATGTGGTCATGAGGTCCAAGACTGAGTACCACACACGCACGTATTTCGTGTGAAAATGTGTGACTTGTGAATTGCGACCATGACTATAGTTCAAGGATGGCCTATGAAAAATATTTTCTATTTCCATTTGCAAATTTTTATTTTTACTATCCGCATCGGTGTGATATACCACCGGTGCAACTTTTAGTTTGGGCATGAAATAAACACCAAAGAATTTGAAAACAATGGTGTTGTACGTAGTGTCGCACTTCAAGTCATGTGTTAGAAGAAACACAAGAAATATAAAGATCCCTTGGATATTTTGGCATGTCTTCTTTAGCATTTTGGGCTATCATGGGCAGTTACACAATTATTGCTATCATACATAATTTTCGCATTTCCTATATATGAGTATATGCACAGAGCCCTTCACTATAGCCGCCTTATCGTTACCAGCTGAGCTATGCTCAATTCGGTTTCTAATTCTAGGAAATAGATAAATATATAGAAAAAAAACTTTAAAATGGTATGATATCTTGCACCATAGAATTGGCTGTGTAACCCCATCTGCATGTGGGTGCTGAGGCCAGATTTATTTCCTTAATCTAAAAAATCTTGCACCATAGAATCATTATGGATTTCATAACAGGGGTAGGAACTAGGAAGGCACGCAAGAGTGTGCAGAGATAGGGAGAAGAATGAATGGATATCTCACCTTAATATCATATATCTCCTCGTATTGATTAGGATATATAAAACCTATAGTATTGTAGCATTCTGGTGGATGAGAGTCCCAAGGTTAAGATAACAAGATTAGTACGTAGGATCAGCTGCGGAGGGTTAACGTTAATTACTGGGATGTGTGTACGTATGCGGAGAAACTACATGTGAAAAGGACAATGCAACACAACTTTGGGTAAACTGGCTTGGGCTAATATTGTACTAGTAGGAGTATCCCGTTATTTTCACTCTCTACATGCATCCTCTCGCAATCTTAGCTATAGCTCAGCTCTAGTTGATTCTGCTTTAATCAATGTAACCAAACGGCCAGTGTATGGTCGATGCGCAATAGCAACCGGTCAAGGGAGTAACAATGATTAACACGGTGGCGCGTGTGCTGGATCGGACGCGGCAAAGTGCAAACTGTCTCTTCTGTCCTTGTTTAAGCACATCTAATTAATCCATGGATGCGTGAGTACTGTAATCTTCGCGACCGTTTGGACTTTAGTTTCTGGGATTACAATTCATCTGCGGGATAATCTCGAGCATATCGATCGATATCATTCATATCAATGTACGTTGACGCCACCTTACCAGTTCGATTTTTACATCAATGTTTCTTTTTGGATATATAAAAGACGATAAGGTATTATCCAAACTATTTGTTATATGGTGCGGCGATTGGTGAGAGGGCTGCTGGCCTTGTTTTTGGCATGACTATCCGGTGGGTATGTTCGCTATGCGCGGACATATTTTTTATATGATCAAAGACGACCGGTCACACTCCTACAAGTTGATTTGATTGAGCAGGCGCGACGTAGATTACAAGCTCGGTGTACGGGTTCTTATCTGCTGGATCGTCGGAGCTACTATATTCTGAGTTATATCCAGATAATATCACATTAATTATTGGCAATCCAAACAAACGAACACGTCTTTCATTTGGATATTAAGCAGTGCGAGCTAGTGGAGTAGCCGAGTACAAGGATGTTATTTTGTTGCATTGCCAAGTACTAGCAATAATCATCTGCATCTCCGTGGAGTAGCGCTAAGAATATGTATGTATTGATTGAGTATTTTTTAAAAAAATAATGTTCACAATGGCAAATAAAAAACGAACTAGTACTTGGGATAGGTTTTTTCCTTTCTCTAAATTTCCAGCGTTTATACTACTTCCGTCTCGAAATATTTACCGTTGCTAACTTTTTGGTCACAACAACATTTGATCATTCGTCTTATTCAAAAAATTATGTAAGTATATCATTATTGTATCAACAGAGGTATTTTAAGCATGATTTTATGTTTTTATATACCTAGAAGAAATTTTATATAAGACGAATGATTAAACTTGTGAGAAAAAGTCAATAATGATACATATTTTGATACATGTAATATTTATCTTCTTGCTACTAGTTTCCAAACACGTGTACCAACTTTTACTGTACAATAAATGTGAAGGAAAACTGAACCACCAATGGAAAATGCAAACGTGGTCATATGCATGGATTTGGTCGGATTCTTGATAGCCAAAGCTATAAAGAGCCTTGACCAAACTGAGCAGGAACTTTGGATATTCTTCTACATGTGCCTTGGGATGATTAGGACTAACATCAGATTGTACTAATTCCTAGCCTATGTCCTCAACACGTCAAAGAAAGAAAAACTACTGATCGGACCTAACAAAACCACCAACGCCGCGCCTGCTTCTCTTATTAGCAATTTGATTATTCCTTGTGTAGAGTTATCCTTTTTCAAGGCTATGAAAGGGACACACGACGTGCTACTTTCTGTTTGAAGGGTAAAAAGATTTTTATTTCTTACACATCAAGCTAAAGAGATGGTGTTCCACATAGAATCACTAATCCAGGTTTTCGTAGTCCACATGTGACAACATAGATAGCCCATAGAATAGAATGTAAAAAACAAAAGTCCCCTTTTGACGACCCCCCCCCCCCCACCCCCCCCCCCCCACCCCACCCACCACACACACACACACACACACACACTATCGCACGAGTCCTACTCCCCGCTCGTATTCACTAACATCAACCCCCAGTCTAGGGTGTAATACAGGACAATTTAAAATCTCTACATATCAAGAACAACAACAAGAAGCTCAGTGGTGGAAAGCTGAGCACTCACATAGATTGTCGATGCAGTAATGCTGGCTCAAACAAAAGCGTTGATGAGATGGATAAGCATTACCAATGGGATGAACTTGACAGATTAAACAAACAACGCACCGAATGAAAAGTTGTTCGGTATTTCCTGTCTTTACTAAGATTAGAACTGCTTGTTCCATATCTGCACGTTAATTAAAAGTGTAGCCTGCAACAACTGGCCGGCCAAACATATCTAACTCGTCTACAGCATATATGAACAAAAATCATCATGTAATTAAATATATGCATGGATGATCATCCCTTTTGGGTTCCTCTTTCATGTTAGCAGTAACTTTCAGAGGAGTGAGAGCAAATAAGGAAGAGAAGAAGAAAGATACGTGTTGACGTTGACTAATGACACACGTGGGATCGTGTGGCAGCGTCCTTGCATTGTTATTGTGTCTGCTTTTGATTTCATCTGACCATTTAACTGCGTTCTAGCCCAAGTAGCCTATGTAGGTACAACAAAAGAAATCATTCCTTCTCACTTCCCTGCGTTGCCCCTCCAGACTTTGCAACTCGGCGCATCGGCGCCAACTCACCCTCATGGACAAACGTCTCAGATCACCCTCTCTTGGTACACGCCCCGTACGTCCAATGCCGGCGCCATAAGCATGGCCATGTGTCCTATCTGGGCCCACACGCGCCATGCGCCCTATGCTGCACACTGATCCGTACGAGCTACCGCAAGGGTCGGCTCTGATACCACTTGTAACATCCCGTCCTCCAAAGCCGCACTCGCCCAGCCCTTCCGAGGGGAGAGCACGCGTACACATATCACACTGCTTACACTTTCGTCCTCGCTTTATGTAAAAGGGTTAACCCGAAGGTGCTATGGCTGGTGGACAAAGGCTTATAAGTTGGCTCCACCCTTGCTCAATTAGCAATGTGGTACTAAACATGTACACACCGTGCTAACGGACCACTATTGGGCCAAACAAACTGGGCCGGATGTCACTACAGATCTGACGGGCGACGCAGCGTGGTGGCCAGGGCGGCCCTAGCGTGACAGCACAGAAGGTGTGCCGACGCAGAGTAAAGTGGCAGCAACGCGACGGCGATGGCCCAATGCAGTGCAAGGCTGCTCGCAAGCGCCCGCGAGCAACGCCCCCCATCCAGGTGGTGTGAGGATGGCGATGGGTCGGGCGCAGCGGTGCCTTTGAAGCCAGGTATGGCGGCAGCTCAAAAGGGGTCGTGAGGCTATGTAGGTGGCGGCTGGCATGGGGAGACACACGACCGTGTGTGGCGGCGACCGACGTGTGTTGTCGTGGCTGTGCGGCGGGCAGGCTGCATGAAGCGATGAGATTGGAAGTGGAAGTGGCAGGCTCGAAGGTGACATGGCCACGTGCGGCGGCGGCCAGCATGGAGAGAGAGGAGTTATCCATGATGACAGCTAGTTCCTAAGCGAGGTTGTGGTGGCCTTTTGCTGGATTCAAGTGGCGGATGGCTGCCGCAGTGGAGCGAAGACATGGAGAGGATGTGCCTACCAAATTCTCGATGGCGCCATGATGGCGCGGCCGCAAGCGGCCTGCACACGGCTGTTGCTCGCAATGTCGTTGTGGTGTAATGGTTTGCGGTGACGTGAGTGCATGTCAATGACGTCGTGGGGGTGTGGTCGACGGCACTAGCCTACATATTTTCTCATGTATTGCTATGTCAGATTAGTGTGGTAGCAGGCTAAAGCCTTGCGATATGGGTGACGCCTTTGGGCTCCACGATCCTCCTTGGAGGCATCGGCGTGTTACCTGCTATCCTCCCAGTGGGATGTTTTCATGGTGAAAACCATGCTCCTGTCGGAGCAACGACGACGATGTCTAAGGACGTCGTTCTCTCCACTCGCCCCTCTGGCAAGCCGCCAACCCTCCTCTCCAGCGAGCCTCGCCTCGCCGCACCACCCCTCCCTACTTCATCTCCGGTGAGCTGCCCCTCCCTGCTCCATCTCCGGCGAGCCTTGCCGCGCCGCCTGTCCCCTTCCCCATCTCTGACGAATTGCATCGCGCCTGCTCCGGCATCCTCTCTCTTCTTTCCCAAGGTCGGCGCCCTTTCCTTTCTCTTCTTTCTCAAGGGCAGCGCCCCCCTGTCTTCTTCCTTAAGGACGGCGGCCCCTCCTCTCTTCTTCCTCCGCTCTGCCGTGAGCTCCCCTCCTCCATAGCACCTTCCTTCAGCCTGACACCCTCTTCTTAGATTCTTGTTGGCCCTGAGCTCCACGTCCACGTGGAGAAGAAGAGCAAGCTGCTGGTGGGCTAACCTCCTATGCGAGTAGAGCGGCAGCGTGAGGAGGGACGGTGGAGAGGAGATAAAGATAGGTCAAATCCCAGTTCCACAGTATGGACATCCAAACATGAATTATTATTTGCTCTTGTGTTTAATTCTAACTAGCAATTTCATTTGCATCCAAACAATGATTTTGATATTGGATCCATTTTAATGCCTGATTTGGTATTGGACTCAATTTAATGTCAAGTCCTTCAATATCGACATTTAAACGGAGCCTTGATGGTATTACGTACTATACCCAATATCATGTGAATGATGGTTATCTAAAACTTTAGTAATGATGTATTGGATTTTTGTCAGTCATGTCGCTGACTTCAATGGTTTTCTTCCTCTAGAGATATTATAAGAGATGCATGATCTACATAAGCAAATAAAGTTAAAAGGAGAATATAAACATCACTCACTCGTAGATAGCCTTTGGCTACAACTATTAATCTACAGGAGATATCTCTATCCACAATCATTCGGGTGTACACGTATTCTGAAATCAAGAGACGAGGGAAAAAAATGATAACACAACTAAAGGTGGAGAAGCCACCTATATATATACTAAATTTCTTAGCCGGCATGATTCATGGGACCACTAATTGCCACTGGCTTATTTCCATCCTGACCGGCCGCATTGTCCAATTTATCATGTGTTTTTCGAGGCCACACAATGCACGCATGGTCCAGGACTCCAGTCCATTGTATGCCCGCTGCACAAATCTTCGGTGCATGCTATGCTATCAAGAAAGGATGCCCAGACGTGGCAGAGCTCAGCAGCCAAGATACTAATTTGACCGTTTTTTTCGTTAATTAGTAGTACAAATTAAGATATTTTTTTGATATTTTGAAACCAATTTTAAAGAGAAATCCAGCTACATATTCCAATTTAAAGACTCGCAAAAAATATTTGAAAAGAAAGTGATATCAAACTCTAAACATGTTGGCTGCGGAAAACCCAATGCAAATACATCTCATGATTATATACTGAGTATGAAAAAAATCTAGTGACTGAGTATGAAGTACTTCCATCTGTCAGATGATTATTGAGCATGGAGATTTGTCGTTTTGGCCTTAAGGAGCCGGGATGAAGTGTAGGCCTTAGACGACAACATGTAAACAACTACAAAACTACTGTATGTATGCATGTACTAATTCCAATTGGCAAGATTTGGACGTCTTGATGAGAACCAACCGTATGCCCTTCGTTCCCACGTTCACACCCACTCGTTTTCTTTTCACAACAGGAAGCGCCACCATCTGGCACATCGTATCACATCGATCCACATTACGTGACGGAACCAAAAGCAGGGTTCATTTGCGGCCAAAGTAATTCTCCTAACAAAAGCATTAGGTGGTGTGCGGGTCTTGTTGAGAAGAACATGGATATGTCTCTGGCCGTGGAACCTACACACGGATCGATCCAATGAACTCGGCTCTAGCAACGGCGTACAGGTTCAATGATTAGCCACATGGGCATATGCAGCAGCTCGCCGGGATTGGGTGGCCGCCTGATCTTGCTTTCGTGTGCATAGTAGTAAGCTGCAGCAGTAGGCTCCTGGATGCCCTAGCTATCGCCTTTGCTGCGGCTTGGCTTCGAGAAGCACGCGCCCATGATTAGCCGCTTGCCTGAACGAGGCAGACAATGCTTGTAGTACGGTGCCTAGATTCCCGCAGGAAATGCTTCTCCGAGAAGAGAGAAAAAAGCCTACACGTTGACATCCATACAAGATATATACTCTCAAGGATTTACTTGAATCTTTTTAGGATTTATTCGGCATTGCGGCGGTTTTTCAAAAGCGCTTGTACGATGGTTTGTACCTGATACTGAATGTAGCGGAACGTATTTACGCTTCTTCTTTTTTTTTTTTTCCTTTTTCAGGAGACCCCAATGTTCTAGGCTTCTAGCATAGGAACGAACACCATTTTCTGCAGAATCTATAAACCCATTGGTTGGTACGTACGAAGTATGAACGGACATACACATACCGGCCGGATCAAATAGGAATGATACCGACAGAGTCCACAAGAATCTGAAACCATGATTGCCAAAATCCAGCAACTTGGAGGAATGCCCTCTATCCATCCGATCCAGTGCTGGGCTCCGAATGCTGCCCATCACGCACTAAAAGTCAGGGATGATTCACCATCCATAGCCACAGTTGCCGCACGCTCCAAACCTCTCTCTCTCTCTCTCTACTCTAATGGAGGTCTACCTGGACGCTTCACACAACCACATCCTACCCTACTTGCCCTACTCCACCCTTTTTATCGCGCACACTTGTTTTTCTGGGAGGATTCTTTATCACACTGTCACTCACACACGCACAGTAGCTCTCAATTCTCGAACATGGGGGAAGAATTAAAGGCAATCTGCTTGTTCTCTGAGGATTGCTTCTGATTGGATCTTGGATGATTGATGGGTGAGAAAGTGCTGATCATGAGTGCAATATCTAAATTTTTTTTCCATGCAAGAAAGGTGAATTTGGCGCGGTATAGTGTAAAGTTTCAGTGATCCCACTTTATGCCAACTAATTACAGCCTGAAAATGGTGGTGTCAATTGGACAACTAGTACTTCTTTTAATTTTTGTTTCATCAGCAGATTTTATTACCTCTCAACTTTTAACCTTTGCACGCAGTGGCCAACTGGCCGCGCCCAAGTCGTTATCTCTATATGACCGACCAACAAGATGCCACTGGGAATTCACTCAGTCAGCATGAGGACCCTCTTGGCGTGAAAAGAAAACTTTTACTCAAGGGCGCCGTTTCGTGAGCTTGAGAAGCCAGATGCCGAAATCAAACAAACATCCTACGTGGTGGATTAAGATTAACTACTGCAAGATGCCAAGAAACAGAAGTCGTTGTAAATTATTCTATCAGGGATAAAAAAAATCAGAGAGAGAGAGAGAGAAAGGGGAAGGCCCATAGAAAACTAAATTTGGGCCTGGTCTCGATAAATTAATAACACAGGCCATTTCAGTCATTTGGGCCACAAGATTGACAGTCGATCCAAAAGCCCAGCAGGTGGCCACACTTGATTTCGCCTAAATAATCCACCACACACCTCCTTCCATACAACACTTGACTTAAACAAACTACTACTGTCTCCACCAAACCAGAAAACAAAACACACTACCAGTAGCACAGTTACAACACTACCCGTTGCCATCTGCACAGCTACCACCATCTGACCAGTACAGTGACCGTATAAAGCCACAATCCACATAGCTAGCTGCACTTATTCCCCCCCTTGCTAGTTGCTACATATACATATATATACATATAAGTAGCAGCAGCAGCCAGGCTATAATCTTGCTCATCGCCGACCATATCAAATCAAACGGACTGCACGGCCCTGGCCATGGCGTAGGCGGCGGCGGAAGCGAGCGCGCCGACGACGGTGGTCTGGACGGCGCTGAGGAACGGCCGGTCGCCGGTGAACCTGCCCTTGACGAAGCCGAAGAAGAGGAGCGCGGCGAGCGTGACGGCGACGGAGACGGCCATGGCGCGCCCTGCCTCCGGCACGAACACGTAGGGGAGCAGCGGGACGAGGCCGCCGGCGACGTAGGAGAGCGCGATGTTGGCGGCGCTCACCAGCGCCCGCCGCGGCTCGGGCCTCTCCAGCCCCAGCTCGAACTTCATCATGAACTCCAGCCACGCCTTGGGGTTGTTCCGCAGGGCGGTCACCACGGGACCGTACTCCGATGGGCCCAGCCCGTACTGCGACAGGATGTCGGCGATCTCGGCAGCCTCTGCGAAAGGGAGAGGGGGAGATGGTAGAGCGAGGTCAGCCATGGATGGGTCGCCGTGAGGTTATGAATGGAGGGAGGTTGGCGGCGGCGGTGGCTTACCGACGTCGGGGACGGTGTCGATCTCGTCCTGCTCGCGCTGCAGCTCGCGGTTGTAGTGGTCCGCCTCGCTCTTCGCAGCCAGGTACCTGGCAACAGCAGAAAAAGGGTAGTCAGTTCAACTTGGGAGTTAGTTGGGCTGAAACATAATTTGGGCTCAGTTTAGTACATGGGCCAAAATTCATGCATGTCCGTTAATTTATTTGTGGGCTCGGACTCCGAGCTCTTGGAAAAGTTTTTTTTTGGAGGAAAGATAATACTTTCATTAAACAGTTTGACCAGGCAAATCCCTGGACACCATTACAGCAATATGTTCGGGTACATCGTCCAGCCATACTAAGGGATTTTCACAGCTTAAGCCAATGGCTGCAAGAGTATGAGCTACTGAATTACAAGCCATACTAAGGGACAGATTTTTTTTTTAGTAGAGCTCTTGGAAAGTTGGAATGGAAGAAACAGACAGAAGGGGACTCTGCTCTGCGAAATGCTACTCACGGCTCAGGGGTTAACTTTACTAAGTTTTGCTGGATCATATGGTCCCTGAATAGGGTGTTGCACAGAGCAGCAATTGCATGTGTTGTGGTGTCTTTATTTTTTTTTCTGTTTTTGAGATAAATGCGGTGCTTGTTTGCCTCAAATATCCTATTATATTCTTCTACGGCCAAAATAAGTTAAGTGACCTTTCTGTACTGTGCCTAGAACTTGCCTGTAGGCAAAGTTCAGCTACCGTTTTTTGTTTCTTTTTAGTCAAAGCTACTAACATGGTTGGGGGCTAACATTTAGGCCTGTCTGTTTGCAAGAGAAGGATTGTTCTAGAAAAGTTTGTGCTAATAAGCTCACGCTTGGCTTAAAATTTCGAGGAAAAGAGATTGGCCCTGTGCTCTAATGAGGAAATCGCAACATTGCAGGAAAGGCCAGAAAAAAAAAAGAATGAAGCCACTTTTGGTAAAAGTTCAAGAACCATGCGTGTCCTGAATAACCATCAGAAAATCTTTGCATGCACTACAGTCGAACACCCATCCTGAATCAAGTGACTAGGATAGCTTTTCCTCTTTTTGTTTTACCAGTATTGTCCCTTTTGAGCAGGGGAGAGTGGGAGACAAAATTGAAACCGGTAGCGCTGATGCATGCATCGACCTTTTGGGGGAAGAAACAACAACAATGGCAAGAGAAGCCAAGATGAGCTCATCAGCGTTTGTTGTGCATGTCGGATTTGCTGACGAGACCGGTGGTGCCACAACAAAAGAGTCCAATTATGCAGGGAGATGTGGACTTCGATCGAGACGGAACACGCAAGCGAAAGAGGACAGGAAGGCGAAGTGTAGTTTGGAGTAATCAGGCGTGCTTACCCTCCGAGCCCCATGGAGATGGCGCCGGCGGCGACCTCCGCCAGCCCCGCCGTGAGGACGAGTGCGGAGGAGGCGTTGGCGCCGGAGAGCCCCGCGGCGAGCGCGAAGGGCACGGTGAGGCCGTCGGAGACGCCGATGATGATGTCCCGGACCACCTCGCCGGCGGTGAAGTGCTTCTCGGTGTGCTCCTCCAGGAGCAGCCGCTGCTTCTCCTCGTCCTGCACGAACGTCTTGCCGCCGTTGAGCGCCGCCATCTCTTCGATCTCACCTCAATGCAAAGTAAATTAATTAAGATCGCTGGTGCGTTCGCTAATTAAGCGCGCTCGCTGGGTTAATCTAGTTTGGTAGTGATTTGGTGTGGGCAGCGGTGTGTTCTGCTGCTGCGAGGTTTTCAGTGTAGGCGATGCGGAATGGGCAGAGCTGGGAGGGGGATTTATAGGGTTAACAGGGGGTGGCGAAATGACCAAGATGGACATGGGGGTGGTTGCAGTTGCAGTAGGCCAGTAGCTTTGTGGCTGCGCAGCAATGGCTTTACAAAGGTCCAGTGTGTCAATGTTTGCTTTATCTCCCTGTGATTCTCTTTGATCTACCTCTAAAATTATTACTAGTTGAGCACCAGCTCACAAAACACAAGAATATGATGGTTTGCTCGGCATTCCACATCTAGGGCGGGGATTTAGATTTTAGTTTTGGACTTGGATCTCTTCCAAATCCTGCGCTGAACTCCTCGTCATCCGCGTCAGACTCGAAATGCACTGGTATCAATAAGCCATCCACGCCATCATATAATAAATATTGGATTGTAAATAGCCACCGAGAAAAACCACATGTTTAGAAAGTTAAAAAAAAAAAACTGCCCCAGCCAACCTTCTAAGTAACTACTAGTAATGGACAGTCAGAAAAGCAATATTGTAGTTCCTCTTGGCGGAACTTTTTTAGATAATGGAAAAAGGACCTTAGCTTTCACTCCTTTTTAGAACACACATTGTTACGCGCCGTAGGCAAACACCACACTCTCACGGACAAGCAAATTAAAAGTTACTTGTGAAAACTATCTACACGAGATGAAAAAATTGCCGTCTTGTTCGTTTTGTTGGATTAGACTGGAAAGGTTGAGAGAAGAATAATCCGTTGTGCTAGTTCAATAGTATTATGTGAGGAGAATAATCAGCTAAGCTGGGATGATAATCTGCGCTAGGCCGGCCGTCGCCGTGACAAATTAAAGTCCGGAAATGGCGAATGAGAAAGTTTACTCATGTTCGACAACAAGGTTTCCGCTCCGTCCATGTTACCCACTAGCTAGAACAAAGAGCGTGCTCACCACGCGCCACCGTTATCCGGCTAGATAGTACGGAGTAGCTAGTACTCTCCTATGGAAACATCGTGTGCTGGCGTGGTGCCATGTAAAAAGGAAGGTGCTTTGAGCGGCCACCTCTTCCAACCAGTCGTGTTCGTATCTGAACAGCTCAAACCACGCGCGCGCCGTGCGGCGCTCCAGCTGAGCTGAGGGCTGGCTGAGGCTAGCGGCTAGCGAGAGCGCGCGCGAGCGTCCAGCAGCAAGTTGCCAAAAGCAGCCGAGCTGCTTTCGGTTGGGAGAAGGACACGCCCACACGTTCGGGTCGCCGGGAGATCAGGATCCGAGCAACCGGCGGTGAAACATGCATGCTTTCCTCTCGTCGAACTTCAGTAGTAACCATCTCTTAGCAGAATCTTTAATTTTCTGCATCCCAGTAATTGTTGAGTGAAAAATCTTTCTGTCATTTCTTATCATCTCGAGACGAATCGATGTTCCTTGCTATACTTTCTTTGCAGATCGCCGTTAAATTCGTTCAAGCCATGGTGCCCTGCCCTCAGGCAAGAGAGATGGCTATAGAGATAGGCAATCAGCGAGCGAGAGGAGGCCTTTTGGTATCTGAAAAAGGAATACCAGGGGCATCTGGTGACAAACAAGAGGAGACAACATTTGCGCCGAAAAAGCTCCATCCTCTCCCACAATCCCGTCCAGGATAGACCCACTGTCCCCCTGCGCTGTTTCAACTCATCTTTCGACGGCACCTTTAATTTGCATGCGTGTGCCTGCCACAAGCCGGCTCAATTTGTTTAGCTACCATTGGTGGAAAAGGTTAGAGAAATGTAGTTTATCACTCTAGCTGCACACGCCACAATGTGTGATCTGTGCAGGTCATGGGAGTAGAGACAAATGTTTAGGTGATCGAATATGCAAGTATTTTGGTTGGAGTAGAGCAAGTTGTATTCGGTGACTATTTTCTTATGGTTATTGGCCCATCAATCGTGCTACTGTATGGTCTAGCAATTCTATGAGTATTATTAGTTTTTTTAATGGATTTAAGCCTTACCACTAATTAAAATTGCCTATATTTACTTGCTTTATCTTCACTCTCTGATATGTTAAGATCATAATGGAAGAGGTGGGGTGGATTATATCTAACTTTAGGAAGGTATTTTAATAATGCCAAAGACGGTAGTTTTCATAGGTGTTATAGTAATATGCACGCGGAAGGAACGATTGATCTACTATGACGATATATATGAGCTCAAAGATGACATTGGAGGTACGATATTTGTTTAGCTAAAGCCTATGTCTTCATGGCATGACTATGGTCGCTCCTCCCCAATACTGCAACATCGGTTGCTCTAGGGTCCCGGCAATGCGTTGCCTCCCCTGCGAACTTTATCGCTATTTCTCCACGGTACAACATCGTTCCTCCTCTCATATTTACGAGGAGCCCGGGTTACAAGAGTCTAACAAAAACTCTACACCCTACCGCAAATACAACCCTACCTATAAAGCTCCAAGTCCAAATGTAACCAACTAGTATATAATATTCGACACAAATTCAACAATAAGGAACTCCCTTTACCTACTCATTTTGTCCGCTTAATAACCTAAATAAAATTAATGCTTCATTTACTCTCTATAACTATTTTAGTTGGCCCAATCTAACTTCTAATGAGTTTTTTCTTCGTGTATAAGTGAATTTTAAGTTCAAATCTCGTGAGCATATACAAGGCATAATGCCTTACCTTAAAAAATTATACTAATAATTTTTCGTTGTTATTTTAATAGGTTAGGAACATTTAATATGAAATTGATCTTAGATATACAAACTGTATGAAAAGTAACCATGAAAATTTTCTAATATATTTTTCTAACATAGATCATCATGTCAAGTAATAAAATCTGAAGTTATCTCAACTTGTATGCAAAGAAAAAAAGAGAAACACAATTAGGGGGTAGATTGGATGACCTGAAATAGTTTGGAGGGAGTAAAGTGAGCTTAAATTTTGTTCGGGGAGTTAAGCTGAAAACTAGATTGGTGAGGTGAGTAAAATGGATTTTTTTTCCATTTTATATGAGTAATTTTGAAAAAAAATATATAATAGATCAGTGTGGTTGTTGCTGGTAAAAATGGTTGTGGTTGCAGATCTCATCGAAACATAAAATTTTGTATAAAACATCTATCCATCCATGACCGTATTCAAAAGTAATGAAATTTAAAATACAATCTGAAATTCAAATTACAAGAGTGGGAACAAGGATGGGTCTACAGCACAAAAATCTTTCAAGGTTTTTTCCAAATCACAACAAGAATGAAGAACAGTCACTAATTTATTTCCCAAACAAGTATACTAATTTTTTATTGAGTTATCCCAAATATAATGTACATTAAAAAATTTAACAAATAAGCCAATCTCTTAACCCCTTGCGTACCATTCTTCATATTCACAGATACGGTGGTTTGGGCGACAATCCAAAGTGGAGCATTTGAACCCTAGGGCGAGTTCTGTCGTAGATTAGTACTAAATGGGGTCGCCACACGCATAATTGATCAAGAACAACTGAGGGCGTGAATTTGGTTCCCAAAAAGAAATTGAGGATGTGAATTATTGGTTTGCCTAGGTGGTAGGGGCGACTGTGGTCGCCACACGCCTCATGCGCTTGCCCTGAACTTTTTTCATGACCAAAATAAAACATCTTGATGCCACCCTTTTTTTTCTAAAAAAAAAAGAATGCCACCCAAAATAGCCGGCATGGAAAAAAGCAGCCTTTTAGCATGCTAGCTAATTAAGCACCTGCAATGTATTGGGAACAAGCACATTGGAGGGATTTTTTTCCGGTGCCCAACCTGCTTGTTTTGTAAGCAACGACTAGAGCACCACACAGCAGTAGCAAATTACAATCTCGATTCCGCGAACGACCGAGGCTAGCAAAAGCTGCCCGTACGTCGCTGCAGAAGGATTCCCCGTGACCCTGACGATTCCGGACATGGAACGGTCATCCGGTCCGTCGTCGCACACACTACGGCTTCTCTCGCCCACGAGGTATCCCTTTCCACAAGCGTGGTCGCCACACGCCACCATTATCCACAACTCCACAAAGGCTAATTAATCGCCTCCCGCGCCGGGGGAGCGAGCGCGCGGTGGCCACGCGCCGGCGAATCGGTAGGCCGGCAGCAGCAGCGACAGCGAGCATCCAGCAGCTAGCTAGCAAGTTGCCATGAGCAGCCAAGCTTTGCTCTCGGTTTGGGAAAAGGACGCTGCTCTGCCGAGTGCCGAGGCCGGGAGAGGATGGAGTGGACCATGGTCCAAACGGCTGGCCGGATCGGAGGGCGTCGCCAACAGTCTGAGTCTTAGACAACGTGCCTCCATATGCAAGGATCCAACGAGCCAGCCTTGTATTGTACATGTGCTCCTTTGCTAACAGGCAACGTCGTCGTCTCTTGGCAGACGTGGAAGGGCACATCGAGCCGTCTCAAACCAACCCCGTCCTTTTTTTTTATGCGTACGATGCCGTAGGTGTCAGCTCACAAACATGCACACTAGTACCACGCATGTTTCTCTGACATGCATTATATTTTCAGTACTGTAACTTGTTCAGATCGATCCCGCGACATGCTGCAATTTATAAAAATTAAAGTAAACACGGTTTACAGAACCTTTTCTCTGCATCTAGCGCTGCAGTTAGAATTGTTCCATATATGTGCTCTTTCAAGTTTTACTCTATTATTATGCATGCTCATCCTATATTTGCCATTTACTACTCCGATCCATGATTCACATCACATCTAAACCATCAAATTCTCTCAAGCCATGATGCCGATCGAGTCCCTGAGGTAGCTGGTAGTAAGATGGCTATATACTCCGTAGATAGGCAATCAGTGATCGAGGAGCCCTTTTGGCATCTTAAAAAAAAAAGCACAACCAGGTATATTCGGGGACAATCAGAGGAGACAACATGTGTCGAAGCAAAATGTGCTACCTTTCCCACAACCCCGTCCCGGATAGACTCGGTGGTTCAGCTGAGCTTTCGTCGGCCCCCTTTGCGTGTGCCTGCCACAAGCCGGCTGCTGCCACTGGGTTAACTAAAAAGAAGTTGATGGACATCCCAGCTGCTGGACACGTACGCTAGTGTGGGATCTGCGCGACCGAGTTTTGTTGAATGGAGTAGAGGAAGTGGTATTCGGTGGCTCCCTTTTGATATATGCATGGAGGATTATTGTTATATCTGGCTTATACATATCCAACTCGATACCATATCAAACTGATAAATGATAAATCTCTACACATATCAATAATAAGACATTCCAAGAAAAGGAGGTATCAAAATCAAGGGTGCAGACCAAAAGATCAAGATCAACTGCATTATTGGTTTGTAGCTAGGCGGCGGGCCACCACAGCCAATAAGCTAAGCCGGTAGCCGGTAGGGGCGTGTGGCCGCCACACGCCTCATGCCCTTGTCCTCAACCTTTTCCGTGACCAAAACAAAAGTGCTGAGGTGACAGGACGTTCAGAGAAAAGAGCAAGGGGCCAAGGCAAGCAGACAAGCGAGGTTGACATGGGCAAGGATGGTGCCAAGATGTTCAAAGCGGCTTTTATAGTTTCTTCCTTTCCAGCTCGCCGCTATGGTGACGGATAGATCTGGTGAGAGTTTCTTACCTTCTATGTGTTGGTTCTTACAGCGATTTAAGGCGCAAGAATGGCCTTCTCGTTTATTGGTGTCAGGAGTAATCCTTGCCTTCACGTGTTCTGGCATATCATCGCAGTGAACATTAATCCAGATTGCTTCACGAGTTACATCGTCCATATGAATTTCTCTCTTTTCTGTATGTGTCATCAGTTTCAGCTCCTAAATCTATCAAGTCTAGTAACTTCTCATATAAGAAAGGGATTTTTGTCTGCAACACATCGTCAAAGTGCCCGTTTGTACAGCACACATTGCAAAAGCTAAATTTGTGTCCAGGACACCATGAAAACGTTGTTTTGTTTACAACACACTGCATCCAATAAGGAAATAATTTCTGCCTGTTTTGCCCTCCAGTAGAGCCCACTGTCACCGTCAGCTTCTTTTCTCTTCTCCGCCAGCGGTGCCGCTGCTCGCCTGCTGCTCTGCTCCCATCAACGTTGCGCTGGTGCTGCCCTGCTCCCACTGGCACTCCGCGCGGGCGCGGTACCTTGAGCTCGGCAGCTCCCTCCCACGCTCACCGACGCCTCGTCCCGTTAGGATCTCCTGCATGGCCAGTGTGGCGACGTCGTCCTCATCATCGGCGTCAGGGACTGAGGCATTCATAACTTCGGGGCACTTGGCTCCGTCTTCTTTACCGGCGCGAGCGTGGACAGATTCTTCGCCGCGAGCATGGCGCGGCGGGCCGGCGGACCTCCTGGTATGCTTGGCCTCGCGGGGCTCTCCAGGTGAGACGCGGCTGCTTTCCCCCTCCAAGCAGATGCCGTCGAGTCAACCCACAACGAGTGAACGGGACGACCTCGGGCAGCGCCGCCGCTGCCGCCTCCGTGCTCGCCGCCGGGACGGGCTTGTTCTCCGCGAGCGGTGACAAGACTGCGAGGTGCCTCAGCGGGGCGGCGACACTGGCGGCGTCCTCATGATGCGAATGAGAATGGGAGACAGAAACGAGAGGAGGAAGATGACATGTGGGGCTCAAATTGCAAGGGCAGAATTGTCCTTCCATCACGCTCTTTCTCTTTTAAAGGCTTGCAAGTGTGCTGCAGGCAAAACATCATTTTTACGGTGTCTGAGAGACAAATTCAGCTTTCGTGATGTGTCCTGCACAAATACGCATTTTGGCAGTGTGCTCTAGACAAATTTTCCTATAAGAAAAGGAGTATAATGGTGGCCAGTCAATTAAATAATGGCCACATGTCTTGTGACATCAAACACGAAGACGATCGCCAAATGCAAGTAAAATTCAAACCAAAGCCGCAACTCAAGTTGTTTACCACGACAGCAACTCTTACCTGCAAAAGCAATCACATCTATCACAGCTTCTTAATTTAGTCACACATGCCAATGAACGAGGCTAGCTAAGCTGGGCGACCTAATGAGGCAAAGCTTGTGTATATATATGTCTTATTCACCTTTGCGCGTGCTTGGCACAAGCCGGCTGGGCTATAAGGTCCAACGCCGGTGACATGGCGGCAAGCGGCCGATGACTCAACCTTTTGTTCGTTTCATGCCACGGCAATGCATGATTCGTGGTTCTTATGGAGTGGTTGGCTACCATATTCTGTCTTTAAAAGTAGCAATATACTACCTCTGTTCCAAATTATAGTTTGTTTGACTTTTTTAACCCAAAGTTTGACACTAGTCTTATTCAAAAAATTATAAAAGTATATATTTTTATTGTTGTTTGCTTTATTAATAAAAGTTATTGAAAAATGACTTCTTTTCTCTAGAATTGGTGGCATGGTTATTCTGTGTATCCATGTAGGTATTTATTGGGCCCGATTTAAATTTCAATGCACAGATTGAAGCGTTGGCCCAGTGTGAAAACGTTTACCGGTTGCTGCCTTGGATTGGAAGGATTCATGTAAACTTGGATTTCAGATCACCCAAGGCGAGAGAATGACCAGGAGCTGACAAATCTAGCAAGGAGTGATTCAATCAACAAGGCATAGTAATCATGATCTCTACTCTGCTTTCAATTTCATACATATCAATTCGTCTTGTTGATGATTTGAATGCTCTTGCATGGTTTCTACTCTATTTTGGATCATTATGGTTAGGGGCACGGCTGCAACGGACGATGACGGTGGTGATTATGATGAACGGTAAAGTTTCTTTCCCTTCTTCACTAATCTTTTGATATTTTCAAAGATCTCTTTTATTTCAGGATAAAAGGAATATACATTAAAAGTATACCATCAAAAAGGGAAATCAAAATCAAGTGCACAAGGGAAGGAAGGGAGATCAGAGATCACCAAATGCATTATTGGTTTGGGTAGACTGACAGCAGGCCACTAGCATAGGGCCAAGCAAAGCCAGTAGAGGAGTGTGGCGGCCACGCGCCTCATGATCCTGACTCGCAACTTTTGCTGACCAAAATGGTGGGCATGATCGAACCTTGAGATAAAGAGCTAGAGAACAAAACAAGCGGACAAGGGAAGCTGACCTGGAAGGGCATGGAGGAGATCATCTCGAGATGTTCAAAGCAGCTTTTTTTCACTTAGCAAACGTTGACGCCCACTAACAGCTGTCCCTGTAGAGCTGATTATTATTCGAATCAGTACGGTCTTAGTGAGGATTTCAATTTCATTTTTTTTTGTAACGGGCTATGAGTACAGAGACTTAATTAAGGTGTAGCCATATGGCCTTTAGTTTGCAGGTCTAAGTCTTTATGGAATCAATAAGAATAAGGCATCTTGCATGTACTCCGTATACCTATATCTTTACACATTGACTACCTGATCGCAGTAAACTAGCATCATGCATGAAGTACGTCAAAGAATAGACCTAAAAGAATATTCTGTTTTAGTTTCTTTGTCATGAAATCTCGAGCTGCACAACTTCTAGCTTCACCCCCAATTTTCCTAAAACGTGGTCAAATTTAACCCCCTATGGCACACCACACAACTCTTGGATTAAAAGATGGCCACAGTTGAAGTGCCAGTAATTTTCCACGAGGACACAGATAAAGTGCCAGTAATTTTTTACGATCAAGTTCATTAATTTCTTTTTGAGGGGAAAGATCAATTTCTTTCTTGAGCTCCAACATTTTCGTTGCAGGAAGTGATATCGCGGATCGTGTGACATCAGGGGAGACAACAACACAATACAAGAGAAATCAAATCCACACATCCCAATAAGTTAGTCATGCATTGTAATTGAGATGTGATATCGATCTGACTTTGTTTGCCTTTGCATCATTGCGTGTGCCAGGCACAAGCTGGCCGGCCACAAGCTGTCACGGCTCAAGGACGTACGTGAGAGTGGCCAGATGAGCCTTATCGATCAGCTCGTGTTCTTTTTGTTCTAGTCGCGGCATGAATCATGGCGTGCGTGTACGTGGTGGAGTGGTTCGCCGGATTGGGAATTTAAGGTTTTGCAACAGTGACGAGCGTGTCAGCCACGAGCCCGTTTATTTGAAGAATATCTAAAAGGGTTCCAGGTTAGGTTCGATGAGTATATCAGAGTGGGAGAGTGGTAAACATAGGAGTGGGAGGATGAGTGACCCGCCCGACACCCCCGCGACAGCCCCGCCAACCTCCGCCGCTGCCGCGCAAGCCTAGCCCGCCGGCTCCGCCCCTCCGGCACCAGCGGCCACAGCCACAGCCTCCTAGCCCGCCAGACCCGCCTCTCCGGCACTGTCGGCCCCCGCCCCCCGCGACTCGGTTGCTCCTCCCCGGCCTGGAGCTCACCCAGCTTGTTCCAAGAGCTCCATGCGCCGCTGGCGCCGTGGTGCCCCGCTTGACCTTCGCACCGACGATATCCTCCCTCTTCCTCCGCTCCCCTCCTCTGTCTCTCCCTCCTCGCCTGCCGCCGCCGTTCCTACGCCTCCACGCCGCTCCCACTCCCGGCGCCTTGGTGCTCCCCGCCCCGGCGTTGTCTTCGCCTCCTCCATCCTCCGGGACCTCTATGTGCCGGTGGTGCGCCCGCTCTCCCCTTCCTCCCTGCTTGCCGCCCCCACTGCCCTTTGGGTCGTTCATGGCGCGGGCCACGGTCCTGTCAACTCTCACTGGATGGCGGTGACACTCACCTTCCTCTTCTCCTCACCAGCCGACCGTTTCTCTGTCTCCAACCCACTGTCGGGCGTGTTCCGCACCCAGGTGTCCTGCCCCGCGTCGCGGCCTTCATCCTCCGCCGTGGAGGACTTTCCTTCAGCGGCGGCGCGCTCGCCGTCGTTCCCTCCCGGCTCGACGCCATCCGACGGGCGTTTTTCGTAACCGTTGACCCTGTGGCGTCCTCCCATGCGGGGCCCCTCACACACGTTGGCAGCGGTCCCACCAACCTTGAAGTCATCCCCCATCCTGTCACCTCCTTCCCTTGCTCTGCGGCTGCCACCTCACCGCCAGGGCCCCCCTTCCCCCTCCCCCTTCCACCTACTGTCCCGTCAGGTTTAACGCTCTGACGCAGGCGGACATTTCCGCCACCTCGCTGCCGGCTCCTTCCCCCGCCACGCCGCCCCGCTGCACCTCGGGTTCCCCGCTTGCCTCTGCTTCGCGCGGCATCATGGCCTGCGCCGAACTCCCCACCCCCTCGCCCCTGCCTGCTGACGCGGGCGGCGTGTCGGAACGGCTCTCTGCTCCACGTACTTTTGCTGAGGTCGCGCGCTCCTCGCCTTGGCCGCCGCGCCACTCCCCCCTCACACCTTCAAAACCCCTCTTCCCCTCCCCTTCCTCTCCCAACTCTCCCAGGCGCTACTTCCGCTGTCTTGCTAGGGATCACCAAGTTGCTGATTGCCGCGACCCCATCCGCTGCCGTGGTTGCGGGTGCTCCGGCCACCGGTTCACCTCGGACCCGTCGTGCCGCCGCAGGTCCTCCAGCATGCCTGGCCTGCCTCGCCACGGCGGCTCTGGTGGTTGGTCCCCTCCGCGCCCGTCAAAGCCGTTCCCACACGGGGCCCTTCCGCCGGCCTCCCCCTCCCCCAGTGCGCCGCTCACGACCGCGCCAGGCGCTGCCAGTGGGGGGTCGCTCCCGGATCCTACTGCTCCCCCGGCACCGGCCGCCTCGCCGCCCGTGGCTGCTCCTCCACCTCCGCCTCCAGCCATTGTTGTGGCTAACTCCTCCTCGCCGGCGTCGTCTGATGATGAGTTTGACCCCTTCCACGACGGCATCCACGACGTCTTCATGTCGCCGGTTAACTGGCCGACCCTGAGCTATTACGCCTACACGTTCGTTAGCCCCGACGCACCAGATGCGGCGTCCCTTGTGCGCCGAGCGCTGCTCCTCGGTGACATCCTCCTTGGTGAGCATCACTCCATCCTGTCTAGTGCTCGTGGCGCAGGGGTCGTGGTCTTCACCTCTCCGGAGGTTCGTGATGTCGCCATTGATGGGGAGAACCTCCCCGTTCTGGAGTTCACCGTCCACTTTGAGCGCCCCGAGGAATCGTAGTATGAAGGCTCCTTCGAGCACGGCGGCTTCGCCACTCTCGCCCTCGAGCGCTACCCGCTACAGCATTGGAACCGCTCCGACATCAGCGTCGCTATGGGTGTCGTGGCCAACCCCACGGACGTCTCCTAGATCGCTCTGCTCGGCCACGACTTCACCGCCGTCGTCGTCACCGCCAAGTACGAGAACTTATCCGACATCCCCAACAACCTGCGCTTCAAGAAGGACGACGACTCCTACTCCTTCACCCACATGTGCCGCGTGCGTGGTTGGCGTGTCGGCCCGGACACCACAGATGGTGCGGCGGACGACGCGCCCGGCAGTGCCCCTGCTGCTCCTCCCCCTCCGGCTGGTCCTGGTGGCGCACCTCGCTCTTCCTCGGTTGTTGTGCGCACCGGTCTGTCCCCCTCCATTCCTGCGGCTGGGGGGCGCGGGGAGCGCGGGCCTGTTGACGCCATCCCCGCTCTTGACCTCGCGCTTATCGAGCCCACGGAGGCGGTTGTGTCGTGCCCCCCCTCCCCACGTCCTGTGGCCATGCAGGCGCACGTGAGCGCGGGCAATTTCTACCTGCTCCTCACCGGCCCTGATGGCCAACTCGCTTTCTTCAAGGTGCCTAGGGTGGTCCAGGCCTCGGACTCGGTGGGCCCAACTGATATCTCGGCGGTCAACCTCGTCTCCGGCAAGGCCGGTCGCATCCGCTGCGCTGCTCATCAGCCTGGTGGCCCTTGAGAACTGGGTTGTCTCCCTAGGGCCGAGCCCCATGTCTGCGACGTCGCCGCGGTTCTCGCCCACGCCACGGCATTCGTTGCTGATGCTCGTGCCTCCCCAGTCCAGGCACCTCCTACGCCACCTCCGGTGCCGGCCGCCCGGCACCCCACTCCCCGTGCTGCCGCGGTCACGGTCGCTGCACCGCGCCCACCGAGCGCCCACGTTTGCGCCTCGGAGAACCCGATGTTCACTACGGCTTTGGCTAAGACGACGCACCTCAAGGCTCAGCGCCTCGGCGGCTCGGCCGCGACGGCTACGGCGGCGCCTGCCATCTCAGCGCCCCTGTCGTCCCTTGAGCTGCGCACTCTTGGGCACGGTTGCGATCTCGGCGACTCTGCCATGGCGGAGCTTGCCTCTGCCTGCGCCTCGGCGTTCGTGGGTGGCCCATGTTAGCCCCCTCCCCCCTAGTCGGCCGGGCGCACCCTCTCCTCGATGCCCCGCGGCCGCCGCTCTCCACCCCTGGGTCGAGTTCTTTTGTGTTTGGGTGCTGTGCTCCCCATCCCTATGTCTGGTGTGGGGACCGCCTCCCAGTGTTCCCCCTTAGCACGAATTAATGTCATTCCCTAGGTAAGAGGAAGAAAAACATTAATTGTAATGGATTTGGTAAACGGCTAAATTGATTAGAGGAGTAAAGAGCGGTACTAGGACCTGATCAAGACGGCCTGCAGGACCAGTGAGGAGAGGGAGGCCTTCCGATGGAGCTGCACGGTTTCACAAGCAAGTCTGAGTACCACCGCACTCAACAAGTACATAGCAATCAGAGGAAAGTATATGCATTATTGCGGTTGGCAGGTTATTAAGCTTAGCAGTTTTGGGTCCTGGAGGGGCATGAACCTCCCTACCAGTCCTCGGTGATTCTGGCAGCGAGCATGTCGACCCTTCAATCACCCCTTCTTTCCATCATTCCTATGGGTTATTGCTGGCTAATCAATGGAAACTTTAACCAGACAGGTTCTTGACCGAGAGCCACGGCTATCTGATAGATTGGATAACTCTGCAGAGATTTGTACTCTATGACTATACGGTCAGGCGAGCCTCCCGTGGCCAAGGGCAGGGCCACCCTACGAGACTCGTACCCACCAGCGTCCATTACTAGACAGCTTCCTTCTGGGTCTACCCACGGATGCTACTGGGGCCTAAACAGGGATCACATATCCGTCCACAAAAGGACATCAATCCGGGTATGGATGTATCATATAAATGGGCATGCATCGCCCATGGGCCCTACCAGCCCTGTCACATGCAACCCGTGCCGACCAGTCACAACCCTCTGTCTGGGACTGTCTCCAGCATATCCGTTGCCCAACCGTGGCCCTTGGGGTAGCTTAATCAGAGGTAGTTGGTGGGGTGTGAGTTGAGGCCTCACATTACAGGGCATTCCCGAAGGCTATGTCCTTTTTGGCCCGTATAGCCGTACAGGGCGTAGGAAAGACTTTCCCAAGAACCGGTCCTTAAGCGACCAAGGCAGGCCTCTGGACAGGTGCCTTTCCAAGGCTATCCACCCTACCTCGCATCTTCAATCCCCTTGATGCCTCTCGCAACAAGGGTTTCTGGCTGTGGGTAGTGTTTTAGCAGCGCATCAAGGTTATTTTGGTGGCTAATCTTAATGCATTCTACAGACGCTGGGGGAGAATAAGAACATATTCATGCAATTGATTAATGTGAACAAGGAGATCGTTAAGACTTGCCTGGTATCACGGTGGTCTTTGTCGGAAGCTAAATCCTGGAGTTCCTGACAGAGCGTCTACACAAACATAGATATATGACTAAGTCAATCATCACATCGGGTGGATTACTCAGAAAGGAAGGAGTTGGGAAGAGTGGTTGTAGGGACGGGGTTTCTAGGTTAATCGAGGGTTTGGGGTCGGCGTTTGGGGGGTTCCGGGGTTTTCCCCGAGGTTTAGCGGGGTTTAGCGGGGTTTAGAAATTGTCGATGGAAGGTAATAAATTGATTTCGGGTTTAGGGAAAGTTTTTATGAAATCTAATCCTATGAAAAACCTTAGAATACATCCTAGTATTTTCAAGAAATTATTGGCTATTTATGGAGTCTAATCTAGGGTTTGGCATATTTTGGGGTACGTTAACGGAGGCTCCTCATAGGCTGAAAAGGAATTCCTTTAATTCTAAATTCTAGAAATGTGCATAAATAATTTGGGTGGCACTAATCAGCTTATTATTTTCTCTAGTATTTTTGGGTATTTTCTGGGAATTTTTGGGAAGTTCTAATGTGGAGAATTAACCTTTTGGGTGCACTAAGCCGGGTGTACCTAGCATTTTTCTTTTGTTTGTGCGGCTGACAAGTGGGGGTCGGCTGACGTCAGCGCTGGCGCTGCCCCGCGGTTTACTGTATCGTGGGCCGGGTTCGTGGACCCGTGGACCATGGCGCGTGAGTGCCTTGGGTCCACTGGACTGGGTGCACGCGGGGTAGGAGGGGTGAGGTGGCGGCTGGCGTGGCGCGCGCGGTGGCTGGCAGGCGGGGCCGGGTGCTCACGTGGCTACCACGCAGGCACCACGCAGGCGCCGGACTTAACGGTGGCGCGGTGGCGCAGCAGGGAAAGCTTGCCAGAGAGCTCGCCGCCGGTGGCGTCAGGGCGGTTCTCGCGGTGCGGGAAGTACCTATGGGTTCGGGGAGTCACGACGGCCGTGACGAGTATGCTCTCGTCGGGGGTTAGAGTCCGACGCGGTGGTGAGAGCTCGCCGGAGCTCGGCGGCGGCGCGATGCGGAAAGGGGAAAGTGGCGAGGTGTGGTTCCGGGCGCAGGCACGGCTACGGGCAGGTTCCTGGGGTCGTGCCGCGCACATCCGGTATTTGCGTGGCACTTGGGCGGCCGAGGCCTAGCCGGCGGCTTGCCAGAGCATGGCGGCGCTCGTGACAACGGGCCGTGGCTCGGCCGTGCGTCGGGGAAGGGGAATTAAGGGCGGAGGATAAGGCGGCGGGCGGGGTGTGCTTGCCGCGGGGTAGCAGGGGCGGAAAGCGGCCGGAGCGGCGGCGTGGACGGGCGGCGGCCTTTGGTCACGGCGGAGCTTGGGCGGTGTTCCTCCAGGGTGCTGCCGCCTTTGGGGCTTGTCACCCAGCGCCTGGTGGTACTCCAGGCAACGCCACGGTGATCAAGGGGAGCCAAGCGGGCCTAAGGGCAACGGGAGTGCCGGAGCGGGGCGGCGGCGTTCGCGAGTCTGCGGCGGCGGCGCTGGTGTTTGTGCGGGGCGCTGTGGTGAGTGTGAGTCCCATCCGGGGCGCATGTGGGGCTATTTATAGCCGGTGCAGCTCCCCGGGGGCTTGCCGGAGCGGCGTGGCCTCGACGCGTGGCGCGGTAGGCTCGCCGGCGCGCGACTCGTGCGGCCGCGGTTTATCGTGCAACGGCCGAGGAAAGGAGTGTCAGCGCCGTCCTTTTGGTGTGGTGTTCGCGCGAGAGGGCGACACGCGTTCTGCGCGTCCTTGTCGAGCTTATCCCGGCCGGAGGGAAGAGATCGTGCGGCGGCGGCGGTGCTCTGGGCATCACGGCATGGCGGGGGAGAGGGTTCCCGTGCCGGAGCAAGGCCTTTGGCGCGTGCAGGGTGTGGTAGGGGTGGCGTGGCGTTGATCCTGGGGTGCCACGAGGGCTGGGAGCGTCGCGGTGGCGGGATGGGCAACGGCGGCGGCGGAAGAATGATAGAAGGGGGAAGAACCAGAGAAGGAGAGGAGGAAGACGACGGTGACTGGTGGGCTGGGCTGGGCCAGACGGGAGTGAACCAGGGGGGAGTTGAGGGGGCGATAGCGAACTTCGCGAGTTCCGGGCCGCGACTTGTCGACCGGCTAAGCATTGGGTTCTTTTTCTATTTCCTTTAATGAGTTTTGAAAGGATTTTTGAACTTAATTTTAAACCTATCTTCTTTTGATTTAACCCTAGGGTTTTCGATGCTAGTTTAGTCCTTATGGAGCACTCAAGTTGTAGAACTTTATTTTATTATTTTTATTATTTTACACTTTATTATTCTTGGTAATTCTTATTTAAGCCGATAGTGGCCTTAATAAATCTGGTAATTAATCTAATAGTCAATTAAATAATGCTTTCCAATTTTGATGGTGTCACAGATCTACCCCACTTAAAGAAATCTCGTCCTCGAGATTGCAGGATGGTATATGTTAGTGGTCGAAGGTAAGGTTTCTGGCGAAGAATTTGAGTGATCACCTCACTCTTTAAATTGGTATGGTGATTCTTCCAGAATCCTGGGAGGTGTTCCTTTTTGAGGTGTAGGTGACTGGGGAGTGTTGCTCGAACTGCTTTGAGATGGATCAAGTAGGATTTTTTTTCCAGGGGTTAGGAAAGTATAATTTGGAACAGGATTTTGGTAGGTATAGCTGGGTATTACTAGTAGTCGTATCCAGAGAATTTTGCTGAGGCTTGGGTGGGAAAATTTCTTTTGCTGGTTTCGAAAACAAGTCTACCCCACTTAAGGTGGTGGTAGATCTTTTATCTTGAGGTAGTACAGGGATGTTTGGGCTAAGGGGATATTCCGAAGGAAGAGTATGGATTCGAAGGGGTTTCACACATTTCGAGGGTTCAATTCATTTTCATGGGGTTAGTCCTTAGTTCAAGCATCAGGCAATTTTTTTATTGAAGGAAGTATTTGCACTATAGACAGTTTCCTTCCACACAAGCCGCTACTTCGGCGGTATGTACATCCGGGATGTACCCTGGCCTATACATTATTCTAGTGTTCTTCGAGCCCGTGCCTTCTTATGTACATTTACACAGAGGTTTTTTTTCACCTAGACGGAATAGAAGACGTCCTCATTTGGCAACTAGTCTTCCTCTTCTGGAGGCTCAGCATTTCCATCCATTTATTCTTCCTCGGTGGGGTCACGGTAGATTTCTTGGATTATTTGACTCTTTTGGGCCGGAGTTTTGTGTCCTGGAATCATTCGGATGGCGATAGTGGCCGCAGTTTGTGCTTCTGTCGTAAGGGGAGGTGCAGGGTGGATTTTGTCGTCACATGCCCCGAGGTTCAGGGTGGTGCTAGGAACTTCATAAGTGGCCGGCTTGATTCCTTTCCTGAATTTCATAGGTACTTAGAGCATTTGCTCTATTTCCTGAAGTCTTTCAGTATCCGACTTTTGCCATCCTATGTTCATTCTTTTTACTCTATCCTGAAGATATATTACCTTCTGGGTTAGAGTGGTCAAGTGGATCTTGTTGTCAGCCAGGTGGCTACGTTGTCGACCCAGACGATATCTTAGTTCCTTATTTCTTTTAGCTTGAGTTCCAACATCGGCATTGGTTACAGATTCGGCCTTGCCTTGCAGCGCACTGATCTCCTCATGGAAAGAATTTTGTTGCTGCTTATACTCCACTTGGAAAGCTTGTAGTTTTTCCGTTAGATTGCTTCGCTCATATTGGTAGCGACGTCAGCGTTCTCCTTGATGTTCGAGCATCTTCTCATAGGTCTCGGCTTGGCCTTTCAGAACCATTTGTTTAAATTCCCCTTTTCCAATGTCCTCTCTTAATTCCTTCAGGACTCGGGCACTAGTCTCGAGTTGCAGGTTGTAACTTCTTCGTTGTCCTTCCAGGGCTACTATATACTTGTGTTGGGCAACGACATACTGTCCCGTAATCCTATGGCAAGGGTCATTTTCATTATTGGGAGCTTCCTCCATCTCTTCGGCTATCTGCGCTGTGCTTCCAGGTCCTTGTCCCTGCAACATTCTTGGTAATAGTCTGTACGGAGAATCCGCAAAACGGTCAGAATTCTTGGTGTGCAGTTGACACAGCATTTTCTGAGCTGCTGACTGTACGGCTAAGTCAAGTGAGTTTTCAACCACGGTTACATTGGTGGGGTGACGGTCTGGGTTTTCAGGTGCCGCGGGCACAGTAAGGGTAAGCATAGCAGTTCTTGTTCGTGGTTTAGTCCAAACATACTACCATGGAACTGGGTATGCTGCGAACCAAATCTAAGATCTTGAAGACACTGGCGCAATAGAGCCGGGAATCCCTGGTGGTGGTCACCGCAGAATCGAACCTCGTTCCAACGATCCATCTTTCCTGCATGGGTATTCCTTTATTTAGATATATTGTATGATGGAAACAACTTTTGCTACAATAGTTATTTTACAACTCTTATTTTTTGTACAAGGGTACATTTTTTTCCAACTCGGCTTCCTTTATTCTATATCCCTATGACTACCCTGAGGATCCATTCACGCGTCTTGAGTATAATTCATGGGGTCACGCCGGGGTGTGCAGGGCCCACGTCTTCTTCAGTCATCCCATGTCGATGGAGAATTTCTAGCATCTTATCTCGTGGCCCCACCAGTATATAGGTTTTCCCAGGGTTTGGGTGAGGCTTAGAGGTAACAGCTTCGTCAGGTGTTTCGGGTTTGGGGGATCGGTTGGCGGAGTTTTCTCCTGCAGATTCAAAACATAGTGGGGTATGAGCGGATGGTATGGTAGAGCTAGAGTCTAATCCTGATACTTCCTCTTCCGTAGGTTCTTCCTCAGAGGATTCTTCCTCACTGCTGTTGAGTATTTCCACTTCTTCTTCTATCGGGTTTTGCTGGTTTTGCGCGTCATGCTGGGCCTGGTTTAGTGCTTCGGTGAGTGTTTCAACCTCCTCCTGTCGTTGAGCTAAGTCATAGGCAAGGTTATCGACGGTGAGCTGAAGCTCATCTATAGTGGAGGTCATGTTTCTCATTGCTGTTTCGGTCTGGTATTCCGACAGGGCAGCTTGGTCTTTAGTTTTCATGAGTCGAAATCGGGCACTCCTTTCCCGATGACGTGCTTCCTCTGCTTCCCTGCGGTAGGTTTGGGCGTCCTATTCTCTTTGGGTATGGAGATTGTATAGGGAGGTAGCATACTGGGCTGTGGTGGCCAAAATATAGTGAAGTTCTGTAGGTTGGATAAGCTGTAGGTGCTCGATTCGCTGTAGCCAACAGTGGTCAGTTTGATCTAGCACAGGGAGGTATTTGGTTGGAGTATTTTCAGTTTCCGCTATGTGCCTAGAGAGAATCTTGGTGCGAGCTTGAAGGGCTATTATTTGAAGGGTATCAGAGAATTCTGTTCCCTCAACTTGCTCCACCCAGGGTACCCATTCCGGATGGGCTTGTATGCCGGGCATTCGGAGGTACATTTCGCATCTTCTTACTCTATTTCCCTTGGTCTCTTTTCCCGAATACTCTGGGTATTGGGTATACCCCAATCTTTGTAGGGTATCCCACAAAATTCGGGGGAATCCATGCTTCGTGATATAATGCCCGTGCGTCCAACCTTCCTCATTAACCCAGTTGTCACAGCTGTCCCAACGTTGATCCCCTTCCATCTACCTGTAGTATATCAGAAAGGAAGATTAGAAAGTTTTTCTTTTCCTTTCTGGGTTAGATATAGAGAAAGGTAAGAGAGAATCATATTCGAGTGAGAAAGGGATTATTTCTGCTTCTACGTGCGTTCTAGCCCTCGGAGTATCTAAGGTAGGGGCTGAAGATGTATCCTACGGCTCTGATATCAACACTGTGGGGACCGCCTCCCGGCGTTCCCCCTAAGCATGAATTAATGTCATTCCCTGTATAAGAGTAAGAAAAACATTAACTGTAATGGAGTTGGTAAACGGCTAAATAGATTAGAGGAGTAAAGAGCGGTACTAGGACCTGATCAAGACGGCCTGCAGCACCGGTGAGGAGAGGGAGGCCTTCCGATGGAGCTACACGGTTTCACACGCAAGTCTGAGTACCACCGCACTCAGCAAGTACTTAGCAATTAGAGGAAAGTATATGCATTATTGCGGTTGGCAGGTTATTAAGCTTAGCAGTTTTGGGTCCTGGAGGGGCATGAACCTCCCAACCAGTCCCCGGTGATTCTAGCAGCGATCCTGTCGACCCTGCAATCACCCCTTCTTCCCATCATTCCTATGGGTTATTGCTGGCTAATCAATGGGAGCTTTAACCAAACGGGCTCTTGACCGAGAGCCACGGCTATCTGATAGATTGGATAACTCTGCAAAGATTTGTACTATATGACTATACGGTCAGGCGACCCTTCCGTGACAAAGGGCAGGGCCACCCTACGGGACTCGTACCCACCGACGTCCATTACTAGACAGTTTCCTTCTGGATCTACCCACGGATGCTACTGGGGCCTAAGCAGGGATCACATATCCGTCCACAAAAGGACATCAACCCGGGTATGGATGCATCATATAAATGGGCATGCATTTTGCCCATGGGCCCTACCAGCCCTGTCACGTGCGACCCGTGACGACAGTCCCAGCCCTCTGTCTGGGGCTGTCTCTAGCATATCCGTTGCCCAACCGTGGTCCCTGGGGTAGCTTAATCAGAGGTAGTTGGTGGGGTGTGAGTCGAGGCCTCACATTACAGGGTATTCCTGAAGGCTATGTCCTTTGTGGCCCGTATAGCCGTACAGGGCGTTGGAAAGACTTTCCCAAGAACCGGTCCTTAAGCGACCAAGACAGGCCTCTGGATAGGTGCCTTTCCAAGGCTATCCACCCTACCTCGCATCTTCAATCCCCTTGATGCCTCTCGCGACAAGGGTTTCTGGCTGTGGCTAGTGTTTTAGCAGCGCATCAAGGTTATTTTGGTGGCTAATCTTAATGCATTCTCCAGACGCTAGGGGAGAATAAGAACATATTCATGCAGTTGATTAATGTGAACAAGGAGATCGTTAAGACTTGCCTGGTATCACGGTGGTCTTTGTCGGAAGCTAAATCCTGGAGTTCCTGACAGAGCGTTTACACAAGCATAGATATATGACTAAGTCAATCATCACAGCGGGTGGATTACTCAGAAAGGAAGGAGTTGGGAAGAGTGGTCGTAGGGACGGGGTTTCTAGGTTAATCGAGGGTTTGGGGTCGGCGTTTGGGGGGTTCTGGGGTTTTCCCCGAGGTTTAGCGGGGTTTAGCGGGGTTTAGAGGGGTTTAGAAATTGTCGGTGGAAGGTAATAAATTGATTTCGGGTTTAGGGAAAGTTTTTATGAAATCTAATCCTATGAAAAACCTTAGAATACATCCTAGTATTTTCAAGAATTTATTGGCTATTTATGGAGTCTAATCTAGGGTTTGGCATATTTTGGGGTACGTTAACGGAGGCTCCTCATAGGCTGAAAAGGAATTCATTTAATTCTGAATTCTAGAAATGTGCATAAATAATTTGGGTGGCACTAATCAGCTTATTATTTTCTCTAGTATTTTTGGGTATTTTCTGGGAATTTTCGGGAAGTTCTAAGGTGAAGAATTAACCTTTTGGGTGCACTAAGCCGGGTGTACCTAGCATTTTCCTTTTGTTGAGTGGGGGTCCGCTGACGTCACCGCTGGCGCTGCCCCGCGGTTTACTGTGTCGTGGGCCGGGTTCGTGGACCCGTGGACCATGGCGCGCGAATGCCTTGGGTCCACTGGACTGGGTGCACGCGGGGTAGGAGGGGTGAGGTGGCGGCTGGCGTGGCGCGCGTGGTGGCTGGCAGGCGGGGCCGGGTGCTCACGTGGCTGCTACGCAGGCGCCACGCAGGTGCCGGACTTAACGGTGGCGCGGCGGCGCAGCAGGGGAAGCTTGCCGGAGAGCTCGCCGCCGGTGGCGTCAGGGCGGTTCTCGTGCCGAGGGAGGCACCTATGGGTTCGGGGAGTAACGGCGGCCGTGATGAGGATGCTCTCATCGGGGGTTAGAGTCCGACGCGGTGGTAAGAGCTCGCCGGAGCTCGGCGGCGGCGCGGTGCGGAAAGGGGAAAGTGGCGAGGTGTGGTTCCGGGCGCAGGCACGGCTACGGGCAGGTTCCTGGGGTCGTGCCGCGCACATCCGGTATTTGCACGGCGCTTGGGCGGCCGAGGCCTAGCCGGCGGCTTGCCAGAGCGCGGCGGCGCTCGTGACAACCGGCCATGGCTCGGCCGGGCGTCAGGGAAGGGGAATTAAGGGCGAAGGATAGGACGGCGGGCGGGGTGTGCTTACCGTGGGGTAGCAGGGGTGGAAAGCGGCCGGAGCGGCGGCGGCCTTTGGTCACGGCGGAGCTCGGGCGGCGTTCCTCCAGGGTGCTGCCGCCTTTGGGGCTTGTCACCCAGCGCCTGGTGGTACTCCGGGCAGCGCCACGGTGATCAAGGGGAGCCAAGCGGGCCTAAGGGCAACGGGAGTGCCGGAGCGGAGTGGCGGCGTTTGCGAGTCTGCGGCGGCGGTGGTGGTGTTTGTGCGGGGCGCTGTGGTGAGTGTGAGTCCCATCCGGGGCGCACACGGGGCTATTTATAGCCCGGCGGAGCTCCCCGGGGGCTTGCTGGAGCGGTGTGGCCTCGACGCGTGGCGCGGTAGGCTCGCCGGCGCGCGACGCGTGCAGCCGCGGTTTATCGTGCAACGGCCGGGGAGAGGAGTGTCGGCGCCGTCCTCTTGGTGTGCTGTTTGCGCGAGAGGGCGACACGCGTCCTCCGCGTCCTTGTCGAGCTTATCCCGGCCGGAGGGAAGAGATCGTGCGGCGGCGGCGGTGCTCTAGGCATCACGGCATGGCGGGGGAGAGGGTTCCCGTGCCGGAGCAAGGCCTTTGGTGCGCGTAGGGTGTGGCAGGGGTGGCGTGGCGTTGATCCTGGGGTGCCACGAGGGCTGGGAGCGTCGCGGTGGCGGGATGGGCAACGGCGGCGGCAGCGGTGGAAGAATGAGAGAAGGGGGAAGAACCAGAGAATGAGAGGACGAAGACGACAGCGACTAGTGGGCTGGGCTGGGCCGGACGGGAGTGAACCAGGGAGTGGAGTTGAGGGGGCGATAGCGGACTTCGCGAGTTCTGGGCCGCGACTTGTCGGCCTGGTATGCATAGGGTTCTTTTTCTATTTCCTTTAATGAGTTTTGAAAGGATTTTTGAACTTAATTTTAAACCTATCTTCTTTTGATTTAACCCTAGGGTTTTCGATGCTAGTTTAGTCCTTATGGAGCACTCAAGTTGTAGAACTTTATTTTATTTTTTATTATTATTTTATACTCTATTACTCTTGGTAATTCTTATTTAAGCCGATAGTGGCCTTAATAAATCTGGTAATTAATCTAATAGTCAATTAAATAATGCTTTCTAATTTTGAGGGTGTCACAGCTGGCGTGTTGCCGGCCTTTTGCTCTCGGTGCGTCCCCCGTCGGCCTGTCGCCGGGGCGTCCATGCACTGCTCACGCCGTGCTTGTATTTGGGTGGGTCTCTTTTGTAATGGTTAGAACGCGCCGCCTTCTTGTCTCCTGTTGGAACGTCCGCGGCCTTCGCGACAAAGACAAGTGCAACGATGTTAAGAGTAACCTCTCCAACTACAACCTCGACGTCGTCTGCTTGCAAGAGTCCAAGCTTGCTTCCACGTCGCTGTTCAAAGCCGCCACGTTCCTCCCCCTGGGGGTCTCCGCGTTCTCTACCCTCGATGCTGCCAGCGCCTCTGGCGGCATCATCACTGCTTGGAACCCACGTACCGTGAACCTCTCCAGGGCAGTACCGCCTCTGGCCGACCTGCAGGCCTTCGCCGTCACCAACGTCTACGCGTCCTGCGACGCCGCTTCCCGCCCGGCATTCTTTGTCGAGCTACAAGCGGTGGCGGAGCTCTGCGACGGGCCCTGGCTGCTACTGGGGGACTTCAATGTCGCGCCACAACCCCAGGACAAGAACAACGACAATTTTGACCACGCTGCCGCCGAGCTCTTCACCGACACCATCGACGTGCTCCGGCTTCAAGAGCTGCCTCTACTGGACCGCCGCTTCACCTGGTCTAGCATACGACAGGCTCCGACTTTGGTGCGCCTCGACTGCGCCTTCATCAACACGGCGTGGGGTGCCTCACTGTTCAACTCCACACTCCACTCCCTTCCCTGGCCTACCTCCGACCACGTGCCACTCCTCGTCACCGCCTCCTCGGCCACACCGGTGACGCAAGTCTTCCGTTACGAGAAGTCTTGGGAGCTGCACATCGCGTTCCGGGACGTCGTGCGCGGCGTTTGGGAACACCCATATCCCAATGGCAAACCTGTGCAGCTCCTCATGCGCCGACTAAAATGGACGAGGGCCGTTTCAAGAAGTGGGCATGTGAACACCGCCGGCCCAACACTGTGTTGTCGGCCTCTGACGGCGTCATCGAGCTGCTCGACCTCCTGGAAGAGGCGTGACCTCTCTCTGCCCCGGAGTTTCTCCTGCGACGCCTCGTCACCGCCCGCCACTCTCTAGCGGCCCAAGAGCTCGCCATGTATTGGCGGCAATGCTACTCCTTCAAACTCTGTAAGTTCGACGACGAGAACACTGCCTTTTACCATGCCTCTACCTCTGCTCGTCTATGCAGCAACAAGATCCCCGTGGTTCATGATGGGGCCACGCAAGTCTACACGCACGCCGCCAAGGAACACCTCCTGCACTCCTTCTACTCCGAGCTCCTTGGCAGTGAAGTCCTCGGCGAGCCACCCCCGCCCCCAACTGCTCTCCCTCTTGGAGCCTGTCTCGGGCCTAGCATCCCTCGAGGCGTCGTTCACCGTCTCTGAGGCGAAAGAAGCTTTGTGGCAGATGCGCGTCTCGAGTAGCCCCGACCCGGACGGCTTCGGCCCAGCGTTCTACCGGACGTTCTGGCCGCTGCTCGAGGACTCCATCATGGCGGTCCTCCACGCCTTCCATCGCGGCGACGCGGACCTTGCCCGCGTCAACCAAGCTCTGGTCGTGCTCCTCCCCAAGAAGCCGGATGTAACTTCTACAAATGGGTTTCGGCCCACTAGTCTCCAGAACTGCGTACCCAAGCTCGCCGCCAAGATCCAGACAACGTGGCTTCAAGGGGCCATTCCGGCGCTCGTCTCCGACCTCCAGACCGGCTTCGTCAAAGGCCGTTCCATCACCGACAACTTCCTCTTCGCGTCTGAGCTCCTGCAATGCTGCCGCAAACGTGGAGCGCCGACCATTGCTCTCAAGCTCGACTTCTGCAAGGCGTTCGACTCCGTCTCATCGGCGGCCCTCGACCGGATCCTAGAAGCGCGAGGCTTTGGGGCCTCGTGGCGCGCCTGGATGAGCGCGCTCCTATCCTCCGGCCGTGCGGCGATCCAACTCAACGGCGTGCCTGGACCATTTATTCCGTGCAAGCGTGGGCTACGACAAGGTGACCCTTTAAGCCCATACTTTTCATCATTGTTGCTGACCTGCTCCACCGCATGATCACCGACGTGGCAGCGCCCCTACCGCTCCGGCACCCGCTGGTGGATGACCTGGACTGCCCCGTCATCCAGTACGCCAACGACACCCTTGTTCTTCTCCGAGCAGAAGAACCCCAAGTTCGTCGCCTAAAGTCAGTCCTGGACTCGTTCGCGGCGGCAACCGGCCTCACCATCAACTACTCCAAGAGCACCTTTGTGCCGATCAACGTCGATGAAGGCGCCGCCGCACACCTGGCAGGCATCCTGGGATGTGTTGTGGCAAACTTTCCCCAAACCAACCTGGGGCTGCCGCTCTCCGACACCAAGCTACACGCACGCGTGCTGGACGACCTCGCCATCCCCGTCGAGCGCTGCATCCCAAGCTGGCGCGTTCACCTTCTCAACCGTGGCGGGAGGCTAACCCTCACCAATGCAGTGATGTCGCTGAAGCCGATCCATGCCATGACTGCCGTTCGCTTCCCGAAGTCCACGGTGGAACGCATGGACAAGCCACGCCGAGGAATGTTCTGGAAAGGCTCGCCTCGTTGCTCGGGTGGAGACTGCCAAGTGGCCTGGACTACGGCCTGTCGCCTCAAGGAAGAGGATGGCCTTGGCATTATCGACATCGACACCTAGAACACCTGCCTCCTCCTCAAGACCGTCCACAAGCTCCTGACCGGCGACAACAACCCCTGGGCGAACTGGGTCAGGTACTGGTACACACCAGAGCGCAACCCTCCCCCAACGTCCTCCTGGGCGATGTTCCAAGGCCTCTTGCCTACTTACCGCGGTGTCGTGGGCGTGTCAGTGGGGCGAGGGGACTCCACCTCGTTCTGGCTCGACAAATGGACATCCGTGGGGGCGCTCGCCACGGCTCTCCCGGCGCTCTTCTCCCACTGCACCGACTCCAACATCACAGTGTGCACTGCGCTTCAAGGCGGTGCGCTGCTCCTACCCCTACAGACACGACTCAGTGCAGTCGCCGGCGCTGAACTGCAGGGGCTCTCCTCCAAGCTCGTCAGGCTGCAGCTCGGTGAGGCCCCCGATGGACGCCACCTCCTCTGGGGGGACGAACGCGTGTTCCGCTCTGGCGCCGTCTACAAGATGTTGAAGAGGACCGGCTGTACGGTCCCTTTCACCGACATCAACTGGGACAACTTCGCCCCGATCAAGGTGCGAGCCTTCTTTTGGATCCTCCGCCACGGCAACACGAGGACCAGGGGCTTCCTCCACGGGCATGGCACCCTTGGCGTCGCGACGTGCCCTTTCTGCCCGTCGTCACCAGAAGACATCGAGCACCTGTTCTTCTCCTGCCCCCGCCTCGCCGCGTTCTGGGCGTTCGTCTGCCCTGCCGCGACGCCCCGGACTGTCCTCGAGCTCGCGGCTTCCCTTCCGCTCACTGAGCACCGGCTTCGCAACACCGTTGTCCTCCTGCTGCTGTGGATCGTCTGGAAAAGCCGCAACCGGAAGATTTTTGACAACGTCGATCAAGACCACAGAGCAATGAACAAGTTGGTGGTCGACCATGCCAAGCTATGGGCCTCCAGAGCTCCCCGCCGTCTAGATTGTGCCGCCCTCGAATTTTGGTGCTCTACTCTCCCTGTGTAATACGACCATTGTCAACCAACTACCTTCCCCTGCTATAATCTGTCGCGTCGTGCCAGCGATGTAACAACTTTGGCCGGCCTTTTATTGAAGCCAGGTGGGCGAGCCCCCCCCCCCCCCCGTGTTTATTGACTCAAAAAAAAGGGCTGGATGAGTACCACGAGCTTGGAGCGTCGCAGTTGTATCGTTCTTACATTGGAGATCCAGATCCGGTGACAGTATGAGCGTGTCCATTTTCAATGATACGGCTACAATATAGCGTTGGTTGAGGTTCTCAGGCTAGCTAGATACTTGTTGGATATTTATGTTGATAACTGTTTTTTCTAAATATAATATGGGCAAATAAAGATTAACACCCACATATTTATCCCTATAAGCACAACTATACACTCTCTGTACCATACTAATTAAAGGCCCGCGAAACTGGCTGCAGAGCTTAATGTTAACAAAGTTCTCTTTTATTACAATATAGTCTCGCTATGGACGGCCACGGTCACTCATCATTGAAGAGTAATTACTAATTAGTCGTAAATGGAATCACCGATGTATAAAACATATGTTGAGTCAAGGATTTCGCCACAAGAAACGCTATTCCTAGTTAAACAGCTTACTCAAGAGCGTTGCGTTTAGCATAACCTTGAACAACGAAGACGCATCCTTGCTTTTCGCCTGCATATAGAATGGTCAAGAGCTTTACGATTTGCAGCGAAATCAAAAAGGCGCATCTGGTGTAGTGGTATCATAGTACCCTCCCACGGTACTGACCGGGGTTCGATTCCCCGGATGCGCACTATTTTTGTGTCGCCTTTCTTTATTTTTGAATGTGCCAATATGGTGCTCTTTCATGCAACCAGCAGTAGTACACCTGCCCAGCAAAAAAAATTACTCGTATACACTATGCATGCAGGATGCCGCACCTGGACATCCTCCATTCATGCAACACGAGAGCGAAAAGTGAAGCTTTTGGCAACGACGCCACCGCCGCGCCTCCTCCGCCGCCCGGCTGACGCACCCAGGACTTCCGCAGCAGCCTGGCCATCTGCACCCACCTGCAACCCCCAGCTCCCACACACAGCTCCGTCGCTGACCATTCCCTTGGTAGAATCGAGTTCCACCACTATGCCCAGATCTAGATCTCGGTCTGACAGCAAGATCCAGGAGTGCTCCATGGTGCCGGACACGCCGGTCTCGCAGCAAGGTAAGCCCACGCCACCGCCACGCTCCTTTGCAGAGGTCGTCAGAGGAGAGGCTCCTCTGCCTTCAATGCCGCTCCGACCAAGCCAGCGGCCACCAAGCTCAAGTCCGCCATTACTATTCCAGCAAGGAGCAATTACTACCCCGGCGCCGACACGTCACCTCGACGGGGTACAGCGCCACGCGCTCGCGGCACGGCCGCCCCGGAGGAGACAGCTGCGCGGCGCCATCACGCCTCCTCCGCTGAGACAGCCCGCGGCGCCTTCAATTCGACTGAGGCGGCCGGTGAGGAAGGTTGGTCCAAGGTCAGGCAGCCGTACTGGTGGAGGAAATGCGGTGATTCAACCCGCCGCGGCGCCCCGCAGTTACGCCGACACCAACCAGGTCGCCCAAGAGAACAAAACTCCCCTGCACTGCAAGCCTTCCGGGAGAGAACGCACGGTCTCTGCTTCATCTGCCTCTCCCCCGGCCACCGCGCGGCTGGCTGCCGCGCCCAGTACCGCTGCTTCAACTGCAACCGTCTCGGCCACCGTGCACGCGCTTGCAACCAGAGCTCGTCTCGCCTTCGCCCGTCGCTGCCGGCCAAGTCAACACCCCCCCAGCGCACTGCCCGCAACTACAGATCTACATCGCCGACGCCGACGACTACCAACTTTCATCGCCCGGGCCGCCAGGAACTCCCACCTCCGCCCAAGCCGACGCCGCGGACGAGGATGTCGCGCCTCGGTGACCCGGCCACCAGGCCAGAGGCGGAGGACTGCCTCGTCCAGTCCACGCGCGACATCGACGACACCCTGCGCGACTGGGACACCACGGGTGCCGTCACCTGGGCGGTGCGTGGCCCAGAGTCGACGGGGCCTACGGAGGTTGAAGCGGCAATTCGGGAGGAGTTCAACCTGCGACACGACGAGGTGAAGGTGACGAGCCATTTCCCAGAGTCTTTTCTGATCAAATTCAAGTATGCTCGACATTGTGCGGTGGCGCTGGAGAGAGGCTCGGCGAAGCGCCGGGGCATCGAGGTGTACTTCATCTAGTGGCGGAGCCTCCGTGACGCCGAGGGAGTGGCCCTCCTCTTCCGCGTGAAGCTCTGTCTCGACGGCGTTCCTCGACATGCCTGGTCTGCCGAACTAGCGGAGCGCATCATCAGCCGCACGTGCGCGCTAGAGGGGATTGAGACCAACCTCGACATGCCGGCGGCCACAAAGACAATCGATCTCTGGGCTTGGACGGCCAACCCAAGCTCCATCTCCAAGCTGGTCTGGCTCACCTTCACGGGCAGAGCACGTGACCACCGCTTGACAGATGTTCAAGTCTCCGACACACCGCCAGAACGTTGGCAGAGGGGGGTAAAGCACCCCGTCATCGTGCACCTGGAGGAGTTCCACGACTACACCGCGGCGTCAGTCAACCTCGACAATCGAGCTTCGTGCAAGCCAGCAATGCGCAAGCTGCCGCCCTGGCGCCTGGGCGTCGTGGACGACGAAACGGCTCCGAGGCGTGCGCTGGAGCGGGAGGGACGGACACACCCGTCTCCCCCGCGGACCGGTGAACGTGGGCGTCAAGCGGGCCACGACGACGAGCAACGACACAAGGACAGGGAGGAGAAGGAAAGACCGCGCCGGAGCTACAACAACGACCACCATCATAGGTGGAACGTTTGGCGCCGCAAGGACGACGACGACGAACGCGACGGACGCGGCCGTGACCACGGCGGCAGGCGAGGCGAGGAGAGGCGTAAGGGGAGCGACCGCGATGTCTATCGCGAGCGCGAACGCTCCCCCAGGCATCGAAACTGGGGCGGGAGCACCTCGCATGGCGGAAGGAGGCATGACAACGCCGCACCGACGAAGAACGCTGCGCTACCACAACTACCAAGACTGATCGACCTGCGTACACGTGAGGTCATTGAACTGCAATTTCTTTTTGCCAATCAGGCATCTACCATACAGGAAGCAGCAAGGAACTACCTCAACGGCAACCAGCTCCCCGGCGTCCCCGACACGCAGACGCTAAATGGCCTCTTCAACGACTACATCGGCAAGGCCGTGGCACTTGCAGACAAACTGCAGCTCCACGGAGAGGATGTAGGGGATGAAGCCTGGTCCGAAGGCGAGCCAGGCGACCGATCGACCCGAAGCGGCATCATGCTGGAGCCTCGCACGGTCCCAGTTCCTCAAGTGTACCAGCGCATTCTCAGGAACCTTCCCCCGCCACCAGTGTCGGTGGAGGCAGTGGATGCAGCGCTGCACCACCTGGGCCTCTCCGGCAACCACGACGATGGCGTCACGCTCCAGCGCCCTGCTTCGCCAACCGTTGCCGCGCCGGCCCCTCTCGACGGAAGCTTCGTCGACCTGTACCACAAGCTCCAACGTATGTACGCTGCAGCGACGCCGCAGCCTGCCGCGCAAGATGCCGCGCAAGATGATCCGACGGGTGCCGGGAACGGGACGACGGCGGCGGCCAAGGGGCCGTCTGTGCTCCCGCAGATAGGCCCAGACTGCGGCGACCCGACTGAGCCGCCCTCCGGCCCGACGCGGCAAGTCCAAGAGATGAACGAGCTGGAACATGAGGATATGCAGGCCCCAGCCGCCCAGGCACTACTCGACTACCTCTTCGTCGCCCCGACGCCGGCACTGCTGAACCGCGACGCCATCCCTCCGACGCCGCTGAACCACGACGCCATCCCGCAGACCGACGTGATGCCAAGCGAGGATGTCCCCGTTTTGCCTGCTTCATCCCCACCACGCCACAGGCAGCGACGACGACGAGTCTTCGACATGTCTGCGGTACGTCGAAGCACCCGTCTGGCCAATGCTAGACCGATGCCGGCAATGCAGCGTGCTCAACGTAATCTCTGCCGCAAGCTCGGACTACTCGATGACGAACGGCTTCCTGTTGAAATTGCTTTGCAGGAGTACCTGTCTATGTTCCATGGGCCGCTACCTCACTACATCGTCGCTGCGCTTACGGCCGCCTTCAACCTGGACGACGACGGCGCTGACGAGTTAGACGAGGCGCTTCCTGCCATAGCTGGAGAGGCAATTGCAGATCTCCAAGACGAAGCAGCCAACATCCAGGCGCAGGCTCAGGTGCCAGTTGTTTGATGCGCAACAGCCAACCCACCAACGTGTCCAAGCCAGTTTAATCATGTCGACACCAATTTCAGTATCTCATTTCAGAGCGGCTTGTCAACGCTCCAGACTACCTTCTTTTAGCGACTCTGCTTTCGATTTGGTTGTACCCCTAAAGGCCGAACTTCATGGCATGCGTTCTGCAACTGCTGCTTCTTCTACGATTTGTACTCCTGCAAGTTGGTTTTGCTTCACTCGACATCAACCACGCAACTTTTGCCCGCCACAACATCAGCTGAGCAGCTTCAGGCATCTAGCTGCAACTGAGTTAGCATCAGGTAACAAATGTCAGCGGCCAATTTAGAAATTTTGTGCTGGAACGTGCGTGGGCTCAATCGGAGAGCGCGGCGTGATACTGTACGTGAGACAATTGCCGCCACATCCTGCCATCTTGCATGTCTCCAAGAAACAAAATTGCAGGACGTCGATCAGTACATGGCATCCTATCTGGGAGGCCATCGGCTCAACAAGCACGCCTTCAAACCTGCTGGCGGTCTGAGCGGCACCAGGGGGGCATTATGCTGCTGTGGAACGACAACTACCTCGATGTCTCTAACATCAACGTAGGGGACTACCACGTCACGGCGACTGTCTCCACTACTGAGTCATCTTCGAGCTTCCTGCTAACAGTGGTATACGGGCCAACACTCTCATCCAGAAAACAAGCCTTCCTCAATGAGCTGCAGCGACTTAAGCCGCTACCCGGGGTTCAGTGGCTAATCTTAGGGGACTTCAACCTGATCTACAAAGCGAGTGACAAAAACAACAATCGCCTAAACACAAGGCTCATGAGATGTTTCAGAGAGGCATTGGACGACTGTGATCTAAGGGAATTACACCTTCAAAATAGGAAATTCACTTGGAGCAACGAGAGGCGAAACCCGACACAGGCAAAATTAGATCGGGTCTTTTGCAATGAAGAATGGGACAATAGCTACAGCGGCCATGTCCTACACGCCCTATCAACATCGCTCTCTGACCACTGTCCGCTGTTGCTATCAAACCAAACCGGACCCAGACGGCCAAACTCTTTCAAATTTGAGAACTTCTGGACCAAGCTGCCGGGTTTCCAGGAGACAGTGACAACGGCGTGGAATGGCGCCTCCGAACACCATGAACCCTTTCACAAAGTCTACCATAAGCTTCAAGCCACGGCCGCAGCACTTCGTAAATGGAGCAAACAACTCATTCCAGATGCAAAACTACAACTTCACATGGCGTTGGACGTCATACTTAGACTAGATGAGGCACAAGAAGCTAGACAACTCTCGCTAGAGGAACAAACCTTACGTAAAAGACTAAAGCTGAGAGTACAAGGGTTGGCCGTCGTTGAGCGTGCCCGCCGCAGCCAAGCAGCCCGACTGAGAGAATTGAAATTTGGTGACGCCAATACGAAGTTCTTCCACCGTCGAATCAATGCACGCAGACGTAAGAACTTCATACAGCGGCTCAAAAAAGGGGATGCAGGGTGGGTAACCACGCATGATGACAAAGCGGCTGAGATACAGACCCACTTCAGGGAGTCCATGCGACGGCCGCCAGCCCGACATACAGACTTCAACTGGGAGCTCCTTGGTCTCCAGCAACACGACCTGGTAGCACTCGATGAACCTTTCACGGAGGAAGAAATCAAGAATACCATCAACCAGATGCCGGGAGACAAAGCACCGGGGCCAGACGGCTTCACTGGCACCTTCCTCAAATCCTGCTGGGACACCATAAAACATGATATCATGGAAGCAGTGAATGCTTTTTATTCACTAAGAACAACCAGTCTCCAGTTGATTAATTCGGCCAACATCATCCTAATCCCCAAAAAAGAAGGTGCTGACACGGTGGGGGATTTCAGACCAATTAGCCTGATCCACTCCTTTGTAAAAATCATAACCAAAGCACTAGCACTGAGACTGCAACGATTCATGCCATCCATTGTGTCGCCGTGCCAGAGTGCTTTCATCAAAACAAGGAGTATACATGACAACTTCATGGCCGTGAGGACGACAGCACGACGCTTGCACAGAAATAAGACCCCTGCTCTTTTCCTTAAGCTAGACATCACCAAAGCGTTTGACTCAGTCAGATGGGAATACCTACTTAAGCTGCTGCAACACTTGGGCTTCCCACAGCGCTGGAGGAATTGGATCGCGGCACTACTGTCCACTTCCACTTCGAGGGTGTTCCTCAACGGTGTGCCCAACCCGCCAATTCTTCATGGAAGAGGCCTACGGCAAGGCGACCCTCTATCACCGCTATTGTTTGTCATCGCAATCGACCCCCTGCAAAGAATCTTAGACTTGGCAACCGAGATGGGCGCTCTTAGTAACTTGAGAGGACGAACTCCACAGCTCCGCATTTCCATGTATGCTGATGATGCGGCTCTCTTTCTTGCCCCGAGACAGGAAGAAGTCCAGACCCTGGCTGCAATTCTCAACTCCTTCGGTGAAGTAACAGGGCTCAAAACAAATTTCCAAAAGTCCACAGTCATCCCCATCCAATGCCAAGGGATTGATCTCGAGTCAGTTCTCAGCACACTTGAGGCAAAAAGAACAAGCTTTCCAATTAAATACCTCGGCATCCCCCTCTCGACCACAAGACTGAAAAGAGTAGACTTCCAACCGGTGGTGGATAAAATGTCGGCCAAGCTAAATGCATGGGACGGACGAAATATGACGATGTCAGGAAGGCTCGTCCTTGTGAAATCAGTTTTGACCTCACAAGCGATACATCTCCTTTCGGCCCTGCGCGCTCCAAAAGAAATCATCAAGCTCTTCAACGACAAGCGAAAGAAATTCTTGTGGGCAGGCAAGGAGGAGCTGACGGGAGGAAAATGCAAAGTCAACTGGCCTCGAGCTGCAAGATCGAAAAAGGGAGGAGGCCTCGGCATACTGCACTTAGGCAGATTCTCCCGAGCCTTGAGGTTACGCTGGCTGTGGAAGCAATGCAAAAAAGATCAACGCCAGTGACTGGATGCTGAGACGCCATGTACGACCAAAGACAAACAACTATTTGCGGCGGCAACAACCATCACTGTGGGCAGCGGAGAGCGTATTTCATTCTGGGACAACGCCTGGCTTCAGGGCCGTAGACCAAGAGACATTGCGCCAGCAATTTACAAAATCTCAAAAAGGAAAAATAGGAGTCTCTGTGAGGCGCTGCGGGATGGCAACTGGGTGCGTGATATCGATTTGCAAAATGAAAATTTCTCAGTAGCCCACTTCACTGAATATTGCGACCTTTGGCATCAAGTGAGCCAAACAGCCCTTCAACCAGACACACACGACAGCATCACCTGGAAACTCACAGCAGACGGCATGTTTAAAACAAAGTCAGCCTACGAAGCGCAATTCATTGGATCGGTTTCCACCAATTTCGAAAGTCTCATCTGGAAGGTTTGGGCACCACCGAAGTGCAAGGTATTCAGTTGGCTGGCCATTCAAAATAGAATCTGGACGGTGGATCGTCTAAGCGCGAGGGGGTGGCCGCACAACAACAGGTGTGTGCTATGCCGGGCAACACCAGAAACCGGGACTCACCTATTTGCAGAGTGCCGCTTTGTGAAGCGAATTTGGAGCGCCATCAGCACTTGGACGACAGTAGATGGGCTACATCCGGCGGCCTGGCAACCATTTCAATCGGTGGAAGAATGGTGGACCATGATGGCTCGGCTGCCCTCAAACGACACGAAAGGCCTGCGAAGCCTCATCATATTGATCACTTGGGAGATTTGGTTAGAACGAAATGCGAGAGTGTTCAACCGCAAGGAAACATCATGTCCGCAGCTCATTTCCAAGATCAAGGACCAAGCGAACTGTTGGATGGCGGCGGGCGCAAAGCGCTTAGCGGCGCTCTTGGCTTAGCCTTGTCCAGTTTTTTTCCCGTTTCTGTGTTTTTAGTTTTGTTGGCTGCCCTACCAGCCGGCCGGTCTTCTTCTTTTTCTGAAGGCCAGTGCTTGGCCCGTGTTTTTTTGTGTGGTGTTTTCCTTTTGTACTTGCCCGTCGGGCCTCCTTCTTTTTAATATAGCGGGCAGCTCTCCTGCCGGTTCGTTTAAAAAAAAACATGCTCGATCGTCGGTAGTTTTGTTCGTATTCCGTACTAACCATGCTGTAGAAAATAAATCTCCAAGAAATAATCTTCACTATTCGCGTGTACTGTGTGTCCTTTGTGAAGCAGAGGCAGGAGAGTGGAGCCGTGGAGGCTGTGAAGGCAGTGGGGTGAGGTGCTGCCGTGCCGACGGCTGGCGTAGGCGGCGGAGTGCAGCGCGGCACGCGGCGATGCGGCAGGCTACGCGCCCACACAAAGTTCAAAGTCAGCAACAAACACACGCTGGCGCACACACAAATGAAAACAATCTATTCCAGTGTGACGTAAAGGCCCACAAAACTGACATGCCGCCCGGCCCAACTTGTCGCACATCGGGACGTCGGGTGCTGATTTATTTAGGGTTAATTGGATACACGCCACCGTTATTTTCCCATTTTTGACCCACGCCATTGCTCCTTCGATTATAGGAACCAGGCCATTATAATTTTGCACTTGTTTGAGCGACGCCATTGTGTACGCCTGCGGCGACAATTGGCCCACTGCCAGTCATACGGTTACTGTTCGTATATTGGTATGGACGGGATTGACCCTGGCCCCACGTGCTTAAGGTGCCCGCTTCCCCTGCTCGATACTAGCCTCCCCTGCTTTTTTTCACGCGCCCGCCGCCGCTCGCCTGGACGACGCGGTCGTCGCCCGCAGCGCCCGCCCGCCGCGCTCGCCGTTGCACCCGGCCGCGGCGCTCGCCGCCGCCCCTGCATGCTGCACCGCCGCTGCCCCTGCTCCTCTGTTCCTGTCCCATCCCTTCTCTCCCACCCGTAACCCTAGATTGGCACCCGGAGATGGAGCGAAGGGAGCTTGAGCCGGTGGTGATGGAGGAAGGCTGGAGCGCGTCGGCGCTGGTAGCAGACGGCGCAAGGAAGGAACGCGGAGGTGCCGGCCGACGACAGGGTCAGGTACGAATCGTTTGCGCCATGAGTTGATTGGATGGGATGTAGTAGGTTTATGCGATAGGATTTAGTGGCTGCGCAGTTCGTTGTGTTGGTGCTAATCGATTCGATTTTCGTTTGTTTGGTGGTAGGATTGTTGAGATGTTTTCATTACTGTTAAAATTTGAAGCTTTCTGGACCATTGACTCGGACGGTAGGAAATCCTACAGAAAGGGGAAGCACATTCAGTGGGATGTGGAGGTGGGATCGCTAACCATAGAAAAGTTGATGCAATCTGTGTCAAATGAGTTGGAATGTGGTGAAAATCAATGTGCTACTGTGTGGTTCTATGATAAGAGGATGGGGGAGGATGTAAGGCTTGTAGATGATGGTCAGATGACAAACTTTTTTGACATGTACAAGACAGAGATGCAGTGCCAATTAGTTGTTTCTGTCTTGGACAAGTCACTTTGTGAGGCACATGAATTTGATTATTTAGAACCTATATGTGTGCTGCCACCAGATGATGCTAACCAAACTGCTGAGAACCACACTGCTGCACAACCAAACCAAACTGCTTCAGAGCCTGATATATTTGATAATGAGGAAGAGTATGTGGGTGTCGATGATGAACACCTATTTACCACAATTCCTCCCAAAGTACCACCCCCACCAGCTGAGAACTCTAACCCTGATGATGGCACTGATGGCATCTGTATCCGGCTGCCAGAAGTTACACTGAAGGGCTGTTCAAGTGGCACATGAACAAAATAGCTGAGGTTGCTCCAGAACAAAAAGTGTTCTTGTAGGGTTTGGCAGCTAACTGGGAAACCTTGCAAACATGCATTGGCATGGATCTTGTCCAACAGAGGCCTGAAAATTGAGGATTTTGTTCACGACTACTACTCTGTGGACAGATTTAGAGCAGCTTATGCAGGCAGAGTTGAAGCCATGCCAGATAGAGCAGACTGGCCTCAAGTTGACCTTGGTTTCAAGGTGCTTCCACCTAAACAAAAGAGAGCTCCAGGAAGGCCTAGAAAACAAAGGATCAGAGGTTGTTTGGAGGCGAATCCTACCAAAAGAAAGGTTAGATGCGGAAGGTGCAAGGGGTTTGGGCATTTTGAGAAGACTTGCAAGCTACCTAAACCAGACACAGATGATGAGGAACAAGAGGATGAGGATGAGGAACAGGAGGATGATCAACATGACACATCAAAGAAGAGGTTAATATTGACCTTCAATTGTTCTTGTCATTTTTCCTTCAATTATTCCTAATTGCACGTTACCCTTTCAGGAAGAGGCAAGAAGAAGATGAGGGCACCAGCCAAGGAGTACTTTGTACTCCAGCCAAGAAAACTGCAGCAAAGAAGGCTCCAACAACGAAGGCAGGTGCCAAGAAAACTGCTGCAAAAAAGAGTACTCCAAAGAAAAAGAAAACACCAGCCAAAAAGAAACAAAAGAAAGAGACAAGTGCTCCACCTCCTAAAGTTGTTAGAAGTCTCAAGGATTGGCTGGGAATGACCGCAACCTGATGATGTCAAGAAGTCTAAGTAGTTGGTTATGTTTAGTGTTTAAGAACCTGTTTGTGACCTTGTAAACCTGTTTGTGTGCTTCTGATGTTCAGAACTATGTGCTTGTGAACCTGTCACAACTATGTGTTTCTGATGGTCACAACTATGTGCTTGTGAACCTGTGAACATATTTGTCCATCTGTTTATGTTGTTTATGAACACCAAGTTGTGTTGATTAACCTGTCAAGCAGCTTGTCAAGTATATGTTTTTTCTCTCAGTCAACCTGCCAATTTGTGATGTAAATTGACTGTGTTATTGCGTTCTGTTCAATGATTTCAATTCTTTCACTTTTTTGCGGCAAGCAGACACGGGTGGCTGCGGCCGCACAGCATGCAGACAGGCAGCAGGCGCCGGCGCGTCAGGCAGCAGCATGCAGCCGCGGCACCTGATGCCTGATGCAGGTGCAGCAAAGCAGCAAGCAGGAACGGGCGGCCGCGGCAGCACAACATGCTAGCGCGGCAAGCAGGCGCGGCGGCGGCGCGGCAAGCAGGCACGGGCGGGTCGAGATCCGGCGGCGGGCGCGTCAGGCAACAGGCGCAGCCGCGGCAAAGCACATGGGACCAGGGTCAATCCCGTCCATACCAATATTGGAACAGTAACCGTATGGCTGGCAGTGGGCCAATTGTCGCCGCAGGCGTACACAATGGCGTCGCTCAAACAAGTGCAAAATTATAATGGTCTGGTTCCTATAATCGAAGGAGCAATGGCGTGGGTCAAAAATGGGAAAATAACGGTGGCGTGTATCCAATTAACCCATTTATTTACACCCGAATCAGTGAATCCTATGATCGTCCCATTAAAATGTATTAGAGGCCATGTCATCATCCCATTAAGATGCATTCACGATTATCTATTACCTTAAAACTCTTTGAAAAACGCATCAAATAATCATAGATAATTACACAAAATATCTCGCGGCAACGCGCGGGAAATCACCTAGTTATTGCTACTCCAGCCGCCCCCCAAGACGACGACACGCCCGGCACCCCTGCCCCCAAACCCCAGCCACGGCACGCATGGCGGCGTCGCTCCGCTGCTGCTTCCCCGGCTCCGCTATCGGTAGTAGCGGCTTCGTCAGGCCGCGCCCTCCTGGAGCCGGGGCCGACACTCAGTGGCCGTGGCAGCGCACTCGGGGAGGCGGAGCCGGCCGCTTCTCTGGGGCACCGTACCCGCGTCGACTTCCCCATGCTCGACTAGGTCACTCCGCCCTATCAATCATCTCTGTTCCATCCACCTGTTTGCTCGGGGACATTGTTCAATTAATCCTAAACCGTAGGTTTATTATATAGCAATTGCACATCATTTGTTTGGATTAAGGTTAGGGCACCATAAACCTCAATTAATGTTTGTTGAGTTTTGACACCATAAATGATGCTTTTGCACAATTTGGTTTGGATCGATTAAGGTTAGGGCATGCAAATATTACTTGTTTAATAGTCAATATGAACCGATATTTGTTTATGCCTTACACATTGCGGCCTTTCACTAGTCTGTATTTGGTTTTGCTTCTTCTTCTCTGATCATCGATGCCCCTATCGACAGGCAGATACTGCTGTGCTTGTTGTTATCGAACTAAATCGAATTAGCTCAATCATTGTCCTTCAGTTGGGTGCCAGGAGCTTAATGAATGCACTTAGCTATCTGGATTGTAATTTATTTTCGATTTGCTACGGCCTAAAACCATTTCAATTTGCTTATAAAGGAGATGTGGGTTTGCACATTGCTTGTCTGGTGCATGTATCAATGCTGCTGTGTGGATTTCGATATGATTGATTCCACTTCTAAGCCTGGCTACATTTCTCTAAACTTGGTTGCATTTTATTCTGCAAAGCACAAGTGAGGCCCATTTTTAATTGCTTCTTCTCGTTGAGTTATTTCTGTCAATGTGGCTGAGGAATCGCAACAATGAAAACGATATATTCCAGTGTGACGTAAAGGCCCACAAAACTGACATGCCGCCCGGCCCAACTTGTCGCACGTCGGGACGTCGGGTGTGGGGGGGGGGCTGATTTATTAACAGCCGAATTAGTGAATCCTATATAACTATACAGACGGTCTCCACTAAAGGACTTCTCTCAACTCTTAAAAGGTCATGTCATCATCCCATTAAAATGCATTAGAGGCCATGTCATCATCTCGCTAAGATGCATTCACAATTATCTATTACCTTAAAACTGTTTGAAGAATGCATCAAATAATCATAAATAATTACACAAAATATCCCGCGGCAACGCGCGGGAAATCACCTCGGGGGAGGCGGAGCCGGCCGCTTCTCTGAGGCACCATACCCGCGTCGACTTCCCCATCCTCGACCAGGCCACTCCGCCCTATCAATCATCTCTGTTCCATCCACCTGTTTGCTCGGGGACACTGTTCAATTAATCCTAAACCGTAGGTTTATTATATAGCAATTGCACATCATTTGTTTGGATTAAGGTTAGGGCACCATAAACCTCAATTAATGTTTGTTGAGTTTTGACACCATAAATGATGCTTTTGCACAATTTGGTTTGGATCGATTAAGGTTAGGGCATGCAAATATTACTTGTTTAATAGTCAATATGAACCGATATTTGTTTATGCCTTACACATTGCGGCCTTTCACTAGTCTGTATTTGGTTTTGCTTCTTCTTCTCTCTGATCACCAATGCTATCGACAGTATCTCTGATCATCGATGCCCCTATCGACAGGAAGATACTGCTGTGCTTATCGAACTAAATCGAGTTAGCTCAATCATTGTCCTTCAGTTGGGTGCCAAGAGCTTAATGAATGCACTTAGCTATCTGGATTGTAATTTATTTTCGATTTGCTACGGCCTAAAACCATTTCAATTTGCTTATAAAGGAGACGTGGGTTTGCACATTGCTTGTCTGGTGCATGTATCAATGCTGCTGTGTGGATTTCGATCTGATTGATTCCACTTCTAAGCCTGGCTACATTTCTCTTAACTTGGTTGCATTTTATTCTGCAAAGCACAAGTGAGGCCCATTTTTAATTGCTTCTTCTCGTTGAGTTATTTCTGTCAATGTGGCTGAGGAATCGCAACAATGATTTTCTGTTGCATTGTTGAATCCTATCATTTTATACGGAAAATTAGCCTTACAATCTATTTAATACTACTCCCTCTGTCCCAAATTACTATTCACTTTTGGTTTGTCCTAAGTCAAACTTGTCTAATTTTGACCAAGCATATAGAAAAATATAATAATATCCACCAAACTAAATAAATTCACTACCAAAATATAGTCAATTGTTGATTCAATAAAACCACTTTGGTACCACAGATATTATTATATATTTTAATAAACTTGGTCAAAGCTGGACAAGTTTGACTTAGCACAAACCCAAAGTGGATAGTAATTTGGGATGATGGGAGTGGCTTCTGTTCGATACATACTCAACCGTGGTCTCATTTATTACCATTGCTACTTGCAGGAATTTGATGGTGCGAAATTAATTTACTTCGACAATGCTGCAACATCTCAGAAACCTTCTAGCATAATGAAAATATTAGATGAGTACTACCGATCGTACAACTCGAATGTTCATCGTGGTATTCATACACTCAGGTAATAAATACATATGTATGCTATTTCTTGATGCTATGTATCCAAACTATGAAGTCCATGTTAAATACTATCTTAGGATGTGCGTTCACTATTACTCTATTACCAAGTGTGTTTATGTCAGGCTATATGTTGTGCAGTACTTGTTCTGTTATTTTTGTTTCATTCTGCTAACCTATTCCATCTGCATTCTTCATATACCAAATATTGATTCTATTGATATGGAATCTTGTGGTATTTGATGCTCTTATCTTTTAGTAATATGTGAAAAATATTCCAACTTGTGCGCTGTCAATAGGAAGATATATTAAATATGTCGGTTCATAGTATCATTTGGTTAATGTTCTTACGTTCATCTTGTGTTTTGAGTTTCTGGTGTTTTCCCTTAACCATATGTATCTGTACACAAGTTGTACCTTATCTGACACGCTTGATTCAATGGCATCAGCGCAAAAGCTACTGATGCATATGAAGGTGCGAGAAGAAAAGTTGCAAATTTTGTCAATGCAGCTGATAGAAGAGAGATAGTTTTCATACATAATGCTACTGCAGCTATCAATTTGGTAGCCCGTTCATGGGGCGAATCTAACATAAAACAAGGAGATGAGGTGAGTCCTATTTCTCTTCCTGCCGATACATTATGTTTTACAGTTTATTATACCTGCTGCTTATGTTCCTAACTTTCTGATCCATGTAACTCTGAAAATAGTGCTTCCACTGTTTTGGCTTTCACGAGCATCTATGTTTTTTTAAATATATTTTCCTCATTCCTTTGCAGTCTTGTTTTATTGTAGTGTTCACCTAATGATCCAGAGAATAATGCTAGTTTGTTCAATCCAAATTTACAGCCTTGGAAAATATGCAGTCTTTTGTACTTCTTGATAAGAAACTTCTCTCATATTTTATTTGCCAGATTGTTCTTACAGTTGCGGATCATCATAGTGTTATTACTCCATGGCAATCTGTTTCCCAGAAGACTGGTGCCACTTTAAAGTATGTTGGGCTGACTAAAGAAGAGGTTCCGGACATTGAGCAGTTAAAAGGGCTTCTGTCAAACAAGACAAAGATGGTTGTTGTCCATCATGTCTCAAATGTACTTGGTAAGTTGATGTTTTGAAAGGGACTTAAAGGCCATGGTTATATACTGGTAGCTGTAGTTTTTGCAAAAAAACTGTTAATTTATTGTACTAATGGCAGAATTGTGATTCAGATTCCTGCATTAGACTTTTTGTACGATAATTTATTATTTTTAATAGACAATCAAGCTGAAATTAAACATATTATTATAATGGTTATGCTGTAAGTTAAGCTTCTGGGAACTGTCCTGTGATTGTATCATACAATTTAAGTTTAATTTCATGCTTTTCCTATTTGTTTATCTTGATGGCACTCTAAGGTGTATTCTCCCACTTTTCTTCATGATTTACAGGTTCAATGCTTCCTATTGAGGAGATTGTAACATGGTCAAAAAGAGTTGGAGCTGAGGTCCTTGTAGATGCTTGTCAAAGTGTTCCTCATATGCCAGTTGATGTTCAGAAACTTGGCGCAGACTTTCTTGTGGCATCCTCACATAAGGTTTTCATTATCTACTATCTGAAACTAATTAAATTAATAATCATATTGGAATAGCACAATAATTGGCCTTCACAAATTATGGGCTATACTTCTTAGATGTGCGGCCCTACAGGCGTTGGATTTATGCATGGCACATTTGAGATGCTGTCATCTATGGAGCCTTTATTAGGTAACATACTGCAGATATGTAGTTTGTTCAGTCTGTTAGAGGATAAATTCAGTACTTAGCATTTACTGCAGTGAGACACAGCTGTGCTAAGGCTCAGTTTTTTATTTGCACCTGATTTTCATTGCAGTTGGTGGTGGAATGATTGTAGATGTGTTCAATGAGAAATCCACATATGCTGAGCCTCCCTCTAGGTGAGCAATTGCTTTGATCCTTCTAGATCTTCTACTGTCATAGTTCTGGAGAAAGTCAGTACATGGTATATAAAGTGATAAGTTACTATACAACAGGGCATAATAATACTGTCATGTTTACAATGATGGCATGTCATAATCTCCTTGAAATGGCCTTCAAACTGACTCAGTTACAGACACTAAACATAAATCTCTTAAAAGTTCCTAACTGAACATTTATTCTACTTTCTTCTTCAGCTAATGTTTCTTCTGGTATTGAACTTGAATATTTTCATTTTCATATGACATGCCTTTGAATATTACAGGATGTAACCTTTAATTATTTAGCAAAACACCACTATTGTAATGTTCTTGTTACATGCCTATTGTTTTCTTACATTTGTTGTTTCATCTCTTACTGTATTGGTCCGAAAAGATTTGAGGCTGGTACTCCTGCAATTGGAGAAGCTATAGGATTGGGAGCAGCAATTGACTATTTATCATGCATTGGCATGGATCAGATCCATGAATATGAGGTTAATACTAGATTTGTATCCTTGTGTCATATCCTTTTCTGAAACATTTGTTTTTCATTGGCTTATTGCACTCTAGAAAGCATAAGGAAGCCATTCTTATGATACAACTCACTTCTTCTATATTTTGCTGTCCAGAAAGAGTTGGCAACATATATCTATGAAAGCCTTCTCTCTGTTCCAAATGTCCGGATATATGGTCCGGCTCCTTCTCAAACTGATCACCGTGTTCCTTTATGCTCTTTCAGTGTTGAGAACGTTCATCCTTCAGATATTGCACAAATTATTAATAGCCAGGTAAGTATCAACCATTTGGTTTATACGTAAACATGTTTTTTCTTTTTTTTAGTTAACAGTTATTCAGAATGCTTATTGCTTAATAGAACTTTTATGACAGCTCCATAACTCAGTGGTCCTGTAGTTTCATAATGCTAAAACCTCTCATCCTTGCTCTGCTGCATTGCCTAGCTTTTCTGTAATTAGGGATAGCTTTTTTAACATTCTAAAATGTACCACAAGCAGAATAACCTGCACCACCCAGTGGTAGCTTTGATGCGATGCAATCTTTTTCCTGCTTGGTCTTTGTCCCTCTGACTGTATTATCTAGTTGGCTTTCACTGAAATAACTGCTACCAGCTCCAGATGTTTGGGTTAACATATTATTATATGCTTCTTTTTCTTACTTCCAGTGAATGAATTTTCATCAGCACTTGTAATGAAGTATTGTTTGCTGACCCTTTTGTTTCAGCATAGCGTAGCAATTCGAGCAGGGCATCATTGTGCACAGATTTTGCATAGGACCCTTGGTATCGATCGGAATGGGAGTGCTCATGCAAGCCTTCACTTCTACAATACAAAAGAGGAGGTGGATGTTTTCATTCATGCACTTAAAGATACCATTGGCTTCCTTACTTCTCGACACTCACACAGTTGAATAGTAACCATTGACTTCCTTCTCAACACTATCGCAGTTGAATTTTAGTAAGTTCACCCTTTTTTGCCAGTTTCCTCATTTTTCTTGTTTGAGCTGCTGTATGATTGAGTTGGAACAAACAACCAGGTTTTTTTCCCGACCGGAACCGGTCCGGAAACCGCGGTTACCGGTCAAACTGGTCCGTACCGGTTCTTAAATAGGGCCGGTTACCGCCCCTAACCGATCCTAACTAACCGCTCCTACTGGTTAACCGGCCGGTTTAAACGGTAAACCGGACCGGTTTTTTAACTCTGGAAACCGCCGAACCCATGAGAAAAAAAAAACCTGCAAACAACGCAACAGCGTCCATCCACCAACATCCCAACCTAACGGCGATGACAAAATCAGGGAGGGGACCACCGGCCTCGGCAAACCTGTGGGCATGATCCCTAGATGACCATCACACAATCAGCATTTGCTCCCTGCGTCTGACTCTACCATACCAGTATACCACCGCGATTGATCGACCGATTCATGCAATATCCCTCCACATGCCAAAGCGGCTACTCATTCCCTATTGCGTTTCTGCACGACGGCGTCCGTTTTACAAACCCAGCGAATTTGTTCGGCCTTATTCTAGTATTCTTTTGTCTAACATAATACTATTAAAACAGTCAAAATTAGCTACATCCAACGAACCTATCCATTAGCGGAACTTATCTCTCTGTTTTTTTTAAAAAAAAATAAACATGCTATTTTTGCTCCTGCGAGCGGTAAATCTCGTACCGCTGTAGTACCAGTTACCAGCACTCTTGATTCGATCTCAAGAAACTTTGATTGTTGTTTGAACTGAAGTTTATGTGTTGGCGAAAAGAGGTAGTATGCTTAGACTAACATTTGTCGGTCCATGAGCGAGCCGAGACCATGTGCCCTGTGCCTACCATCATGATGCACCGTCCGGACTCCGGACGCTCGCGGATTACTTGTGTCTGGGTAAAGCAAACTCGCTTCCGGCCATGGCACTGGCAGGTCTTGAAAATTGGGTGCCGACATGTAAAACTAGTTGACCGGGCACCATTAGTGGAGTACTCCTTCCGTTTCAAAATAGATGTCATTCTCGCTACTCGAGAAGTCAACATTTTCAAAATACTGGCAATTATATATTAAAATATATAAATATTTATGCTAAGTAATTAGTATCATTGGAAAGATCTTTAAGTCTAGTTTTTTAACAAATTTATTTGGAGATGAAAATGTTGCACGCTTTTTTTACAAATCTAGTCAAAGTTGAAAAAGTTTGACCGGCACGCATCCCATAACGTCATCTATTTTAGAACGGATGGAGGAGTTGTTTAACCAAAGGGACACCTGAGACTGGGCTGGACCGCACTGCTAATTTGTCCTCGTCTTTCTAAAATACTGCTACTTATACCATATAGGATAGTCCTATCACTGCTACACACATTGTTGTAATTAGCGTGTTGTTATTTTGTTAATCTGCAATTCTGCATTAGTACTGTATGAAGAACTGCAGGTCTGCCGAAAGGATACGGGCACCATGTATGTCATCCGGCTGCACAGTACCCGCCGCGATCGATCACACGGACTGATGCAAATATTGCCTCCACACGAGACAGCGACGGCTCATTCAGCCCGTGCGTTTCTGCATGACAGTTGACAGCCAGGACCAGGAGCCCCAAAACGGAGGGAGACTCGAGTGATATGCGAACTCGTACTGCTACAGTGCTACTTACTCGGAACTACTCCGTATTACTGTTGTATAATTTCGATCGGCATTGATTATTACCGTGACGACGAGGGAGCCCAGTCCAGGCCCGTGCCGTGCTATGGCTGCCACGATGACACCGTCCGGACGGCCACGGATTATTGCCAGCGTCGTGTCTGAATAAAGCAAGCAAGCACGCACCCATTCATGGCATGGCAGGTCTTGAAAATCGGAAAGCTAGCGGGTACGGTATAGCTTTTGTGTGCCGACATGAAAGCTAATCACTGGTGAGCCAGTTCATCATGACGAAATTTGTACAAGTAGAAGTTTAAACAAACAACACCACACTAGCGGATTGCCCTGGTAACTTGTCCTCATCTTCCTAAATTACTGCTCTATCTACTGATCCAGGATAGACATACTGCGTACTATATAGTGTGATTAGTGTCCCTTCGCGCTTTTTTTTTTTTTTTTTTTTTTTTTTTGCCTCTGGCTTCATTCTCTGTCGCTGGTGATTGGTGGAGCTGATCCTTCCATCGGAGGCAAACGAGCTAGGATACGCTCACTTGCGACAACTTATGTCAGGAATAACAACCGAACCCCGAGTCACCAAACCTCTGTAAAAAAATAAAACTAGTAAAAATCAACGCTCCTCGAGCCACATTGATCGGGTTAAACAAGTCCTGTCTAGCAACCCTATTCGGTTCAGTACGCTGTGCACGAGGAGGGGAAGCTACAGTACAAGGACGCGCGCATCTTTGTCAACAGACACGAGGGCACGACAGGATCAATCACACGGGTAGGTTAGCGAAATCCGGTGTCGCCAAGTATTATAAGTCCTACTCAGCAGGCTGTAAGGTTCTCCACGTCAGCAAAATCTTATGTGGAGGTGTGAGAAGAGAAGAGAGAGAATAGAGCAGGCGCATTGTTCTTCGCCGGCTGAAAGCGCAGAAACCGAGTAAAAACCCCAGCTTCCAGCCTGATGCGGGCGAAAAGAGTCGCCGCTTTCTCCCTTCTCCGGATCCCGTGCGCGCCCCCATCCATCTACTCTCGCAGGTTGCCTGTAGCACACCCTGATATCTCATTCCCCACCAAATCGAGTTCTTCGTGCCTCAAATCGAGTTCTTATGGGTTGTTCTTCGTGCCCCAAATCGACCTACATCTCGACCTCCCTCCTGCTGCTCGCGCCTGCGGTGCAGACCTGCCAGATCGACCTCGCCTCCTGAGGGCAGTCCCAACCCTCCAGCAGGGATAGTTTCCATAGCATTTAATATGGTGCCATGTAGGCAAAAAAACTAATGTGGCAAGAGAGTAAATGAAGAGAGAGGAGAAAAATTGAAGAAATCGTTTCTCAGGTGAGAAACGAAGTCGGCTCGCGCACCAAAGCACGAAGACGCCGCACAAATCGCGTTGGAGAGACGCCATCGTTTCCATCCTCGATTTCCTCCCTCCTCCGCAGATCCGGTGCGGCTTCCGCCCGCCCGTACGCCGCCGCGACCGTCCCCCGCGCGTGCCAGCGTCTCCACCACCCCCTCCCGCGCGCGCCTACCTGCAGCCGCGCTTACCGCTCCTCCCGTGCGCGCCATCCCTGCTCTCCTGCCATGCCGCCTCCACCTCTGAAAAATCCTCGCGTCATGCCGCCTCCGCCTGTGCCTGACTGCCTGCTATTCCTGCACGGCAAAGATCAATTTCCCCTTCCAATCTCCCGTGCAAGTCCTTTCCCTCTCTATTTCCCTCCAATTTCCCCTCCAATTTCCTTGTTTGCTGGCTCCATTCCATCTTCCTCCCACCTCATAGCGCCAACCACCTCCAGTCCATGACCTAGCCCCCAAATCAATCCCCAAACCCTCACCAGGAGAGACTAATCGAGTTCGAGATGGATCCATTGGAGAAGCAAGGTGCGCATAAAGAAATCAGTCCCTTTCTACCTCCAGGAGACCCACTGGTGTTGCTGCCACAGATTTTTCATGCACTAGTGTTCCATCTGTTTGGTTTGGATGATGTTTCTGAGGGTTGTCTCTAGGCAGCTCATTCACGGCTGAGCCAAATCCTAGCAGCTCTGAATGGTATGATTTCTATGAATTTTATTTTGTCTTGGCTCATCTCCTAGCAGCTCTGAATGGTATGATTTTGCTGATTTTATTTACCTTATTTTTTTCTGTGATGCCATGGAAATATCTGTAGGAAAAAAAAATTCTTTGAGTGATGTTCAGATCACCGAGATGTGAACTCTTTACCATTATTCGTAATCGTAGTACTCATAGACAACTTCAATCGGACTTGGTCGAGTATATCTGGCACAAGTTTGGGAATCCAAACTAATTAGGTGATTGTACATCATTTGAAGTGTAATTTAAAAACTGTGTTACATGTATTAGTGTGATTCATATTATTGATCACATATTATTGTTTACTAACAGTATATTAAACTGTTCCATTACTATTTTTTTGACAATTGGCTCTATCATTTTTTTCCTTGTAGCAGGATGTGAAGTTGCATTGCATCTGAAAGTTCATGTACAATTGCTGTGCGCATGGAGATTCTGGAGCGTGCATATGGAGTCTGGAGTTGCTGTGGATCATCGTCCCATTGCTACCTAAATATTAATTAGATATTAATACTATGTATTCAGAACTTTTCGTGTCAACATGTCTACCGTATGTCATTGGATTGATATAGTTTACCTATTCTTTTTCTATCAAAATGCTTGCTTGGTATGTACTGTGGATCATGTACGGTGGAAGTAGGAAGCTAGGCTGCATGCCACAGCTGATCAGGTTATGTTTGTGTTGCTTGGCTGAATGCATTAAATTTTGCTCACAATAGAAATTGCTATGGAAACTATGCATTGGGGATGTTAGGTCTACAAGTAATGTCTTGATGATATGGCAACATAGAAACTACTTATGGAAACCATGGGTTGGGACTGCCCCTGCCAAAATGATTTCTCCCGCATCCAAATTCGAGTTGTCTTGCACCAAATTGAGTTTCGAATCACACCCGTCGGTCGCCACCGCCGCCGCCTGTTCGTCTGCGAGATGAGTCTGGAGTCCAAGAGAACCTCTGCACCAAATTATTAATTAAGCAGACGATCAGGACGGCAAGAAAAAGGTTACTCCGACCGGGCAACCAACACATGCTTCCAGCTGGGGAGCCTCGGGCTCGCCGAGAATATCCCGAGGTTATTGCATCTTTTCTCCCGAGTTTCAGAAACGAGTCCCGAGCCTGCCCCCTGCAACGCTCAGCAAAAACAGCAGTACTACTATTGTGCAATTGTTTGTGGTACATGCGAGATTGATAAAACCACATAGTGGCCCTGTTTCCTGTTTAGATGGCATTGAAATTTTTTTGAGTATATTCCCTCACATGCATGGCATATTAAATGTAGTCGAAAAAAATAACCCATTATATGGATGGAATGTACTTCGCGAGACGAATCTAATGAGCCTAGTTAGATCGTGATTAGACAATAAATTGCTACAGTAACATTTGTTAATGACGGATTAATTAGACTCATTAGGTTCGTCTTGCGATTTACTGACAGAATCTGTAATTAGTTTTGTAATTAGTCTATATGTAATACTTCAAATGTGTGCCCGACATACTGTAATTTTTTTTCGAGTTACATCTAAACGCGGCCACTGCAAGTAGAAAGTATGCCGTGCCTGCCTGAGTGCCTCTGTGGAGTGTGGACAGTGGTGGACAGGCAAAGAACCTGGGCAGCAGGGAGCACTGATATCACAAGTCGCAACTCGATGGTTGCCTGGTTTCTGAACTCGCGTAGTATTTGCGATCGTACAGCGCATTACCGTACCGCACGGAAATACGGGATGGCGACCAGGCACACGGCCGTAGCCCGTAGCTCGTGCAGTACGGGCTATCATCCTTTTCTTCAACAAATTTCACAACGCAGGAGCGTACAAACCGTCAGTTTTTTTTTCTTTTTTTGAAAAGACAAACCGTCAGTTGCAAGAGGTTCTTTTTTTTTCAGCACCCGTCCGCCGCTCCGCACCCCCGGCCCCCACAGCACCCACAACGACGGCGACAGCACGCAGCGGGAGCCACCATTCACCTCGTCACCAGCAGGCAAGCATCACGGCGGGGGCGCACGCGCACACGAGAGCCCTGCCGCCACGTACGGCGTACTGTAGGCCTGTAGCTCCGGGTCCGGCATCACGACGACGAGCACGGGAGTTTATCCAACGTGCCGTGGCGTCCAAGAGCAAGCGGCCAAGCCCGGGCACTCTCCGTTGGCCCCGCGATGAGCCGATGACCGTGACCCACCCTCTCGTTGCACGGTTTTCACCAGGGATGGCAACGGGCACAAACCCGCTGGGTTTTGCCATCCTAAACTCGTGCCCACGAAAAATATTTTAACCCATTAAAAAACCCATGCCAGTGACGGGTTTAAAATTTTGCTCAAACCCATGCCCGTCGGGTTAGCGGGTTTCCACGGGTCACCCGTGGGTTTGCACCTCTATTATACAACTCCATGTCATAACTAATAAGTTTATCGTAACAAGTAATAAATTTGTAGTGTAGGTAAATACATAATGAGCACAAAGTTTATTGTTCACTAAAAAGTTAGTGCTACATGGAATAAAAATTATAAATAACAAGTTTTATATTTAAGTGGTCCTAGTATGACATTAAGTCATCAATCCACCGTATACATGAGTACTATATAGAGTGAGCTAGCAACACCCACAACCGCTACTAATATATTCAAGATTCACTAAAGTAGAAAGTAAAGGAGATACACAAAATACATTATAATTTGTAAAATAAAATAGAAATGTACTAGGTTGGACCGGGTTTAAAAAACCCATGGGTTTACGGGTTCGGGTTATATGTTCCCAAACCCATGCCCGCAAACCCGCTGGGTCTAGCTTTTTGCCCATTAACAAACCCATGGGTACAAATATTAACCCATGCCTATGCCCTAATAGAGTAAAAACCCGTCAGGTTTCGGGTTTCGGGTACCCATTGCCATCTTTAGTTTTCACCCACTAGATGCCCGTCCATTGTTTAGCTTTGTGAACGAGCTCGGGTTCATAGAGAGGTCTCCCCAAGACTCAGTCGAAGATTAGAAGCGCCATTGCTACTCAATTATAGGTACTTAACTAAATTGACTATGGATTCGTTAAGACTTTGTGTAAGGTACCTCTGTTGCACATCAGAATGTTCGATGCTTCCCAAATAGCATAGCGGTTATATTTTATCCTCCATCAGAATGTTTCTATCTATGTTCAGATACAAGTGTTTGTATTAATTATTATAAAACCCCGTACTGGTATTCAATGCAGTGAAGGCAGGGGCAAATCTACTAGTGCAGGGGGGCTCAAGCCTCCCTACCTCCCCAAACACTATGGATATCTCCCTTTATACTCCATTTAGATTTTAGAGGAAAGAAAGAAGAAGAAAAGAGAGCTAGTAAGAGGAAGAATAAGTGAAGGAAACGATGCCCCTATCCTAATTTTCAATGCTAGATTTGCCACTAAGTAATAGCCAAATCAAAATTCAGATATCCAAATGTTTCATAAGTGTTAGCAGACAGTCAGATTGCCCATATGTGAGGGCAACTTACAAGTACAACATGTATCACTGCAGGAGCTTACGTCTTGTTCGCTTGGATTATCAGCCCAGCCCAGCAGATTATTCTTCTCACAGAATACTATTGAATCAGCCTAACGGATTTTCTCCTCCCAGACTTTCCGGTTTTTCATGTGATCTTGAACAACATGTGCTCTAGAAAATGCAACATTGCATGCATGCTCATTCTCATATATGCCGCCTCCCTCGATACGTAACCTATGCGGGCATCTGTTGCTGTAGCACATGCATGCGCCCATGCGCCAGCGAGTGCATGCATGAGCGCTTAGAGCATCTTCAACAGTTTCCCTTTCCCTTTCCCTTTTCCCCTTTCTCATCATATAGGGGAATCCCCTTTCACATTTTCAGTGTTTTGGGAAGAGAGGTCAAAATCAGTTCTCCCTTTCCTCTTTCTTCTTCCTGACTTGTGGGACCCACTGTTAATGAGTATCCTTTCTTCTTCCTCTGTCCCCCCTCTCTCTCCTCTCAAGCTCTCCCCTTCATCTTCCTGACCGGCGGCGGCGGCGCTTCGCAGCCCCGGCGCGGGCGAGCACGCGGCCTCCAGCGGCGGCGGCGCTCCACGGCCCCCACGCGGGCGGGCTCGTGGCCGGCGGCGGCGCTCCGCGGCCAGCGCCGGCGTCCGCTGCCAGCATAACGAGCCAGCGATGGCCGGCCGGCGGGGCATCGCCGGGGCTCCAGCCGGGCGAGCGCGTAGGCTGGCTGTGGGGCCGGCGAGGTGCAGGTGGCGCCGCTGCGGCCGGGGTGGGCCGGCGCGAGCGCGGGCGGCGTCGCCAGGCAGGGCCGGTGACGCGCCGACAGCGAGGCAGGTCGGCGGTGCGGGCAACGGGCGGAGAGGTTAGGGAGGAACGGTGCAGATCGTGTGGTAGAGAAGAAAAGAAGGAAAGGGAGGTGGAGATGGATTGAGAAAAGAAGGAGATGGAGGGGAAATAAAGGGGAAAAGGAAAAGGAAGAAAGTGATCTGTTGGAGATTATTTTTTGCTCTTTGTTCCCCTATATGGATGAACAGTGTAAAGGGGAAAGGGGATAGGAGAATTGTTGAAGATGCTCATAGACTGGACAGAGCAACTGGTAAGTCGCTATAGCTTTCATAAAAAAATAAGTACCTAGAGCCACGATGGTATCCTATTCCTCTAACAGTTTGGTTACTAGATACCGCATTTGTTCTCATCGCCGCCACCGCATTTCCTGAGACAGTGACCACGCCACAGAGGTCGAGCCCCCTAACAACGCAGCGAGTTTAGCGATTTTGTGCGATCCTCGTGCCGCCGAGCAAGTACCATAGAGGAAGAAGAATCGTTCATTGTCCATTCCTAAATAACTACGGTGAGATCAAGACAAGACATGGCAAAGACCTTTGGCATGGGTATTGGATCTCACATGACAACAATAGATGTGCGAACCAAAGGGGTGTTTAGTTGGAAGAGAGAGGATGAAAAGTACTGTTGCTAGAGAAGCGTGTATAACGATAAAAATGGACTGATACGGTTTTTTAGGATGGATGTAAAAAATGAAGAAACTAAACACGGCCAAAGTTGACCGGTGGAAGAGCATGCCATGGCGTGGCAGACGGTGTTTGGTGTGGTAGATGTGTCATTTTTTTCCTCTTTTCTTTGTATTAAGTTATTTGTAATTTTTTTGGCAATAGCGATGCATTTATATTTTCTCAAGAAAAATGTTCTATTGGAAATGTTGTTTCAATATATTTTCTCTATAAAAGTTAATCAAATAATTATTTCTTAGAACAATTATTCCATTAGCTTTTGTTTACATTTTCTTGTATTATTTTGAAAATTAATCAGTAAGTTGTTCCGATGACTTTTTTGGTGAACATGCTGAAATAAATTTAATTGTAAAAAGTTGTTACAGTTACTTATTTTTACATACATTTTTGTATATATATTTTTTGTGTAATAAAGTTTAACGTAGTGAATTTTTTTAAAAAAATGTGGTGATTTTGATGGGGATCAAACAAAGGCTACATTTTGTCGTTTTGCGGTCTGAGAAAAGGAAGGGCAGCGACCACAAATTAGTTCGTGTCAACACGACAATAATGATAATTGATAAATGTCTTTACTAATACCACATATGTTTGTCATACTTAAAAGACGACTTGTAAGAGCATCTCTAAAAGAGTTGTTAAAACTGGATTGCTAAAATTTGTTTTAGGTATAGGAAAAATAAGATTTAGATAATGGTTTTGTGTTCCTCTTCAACAGATTTGGTAAAACTGGATACCTATACCGCTTGTTGGGACTAATTTGCAAGTCAAAAATATTACTGAGGGCCTTTTTGCAATATGTCACCTCCATAGCGAAATCCCCTTCTCCTTCTTATTCTTCTTCACGCCGCTCCAGCCTCCTCGTCTCTCCAGTCACTACCACCTCTCTCCGATCTCCTCAGCTCCTCCTGCCCGCCCCTCCCTGAACCGCCGCCACCTCCGTCGCTCAGTGCAACTCTTCCACTTCTCCACCCATGTCGGTCCTCCACTCGCCCTCCCTTCGGCTCCCTACTCCTCATCTTCATCCTCACCGTCGATTCGAGGCCGGCTGCGCACTCGAACATCAAAATCGAGCATGGATATGGTCGCGGCGGGTTGTATGCTTCCTCCCCTCGGCTCCGACCTCCTCCCCTCCCTGGTCGGCGTCCTCCTCCACCTCCCCCCTCCCTGGCCGCATCCTCCTCTCCTCTTCACCGCCACGCCGCGCCATGCCGCTCGTCCGTTGGCCGCGTCGCTCTCCGCCCGCTACCACTTCTCTGGACGACCCTGCCTCCCCCTTCCCCCAACTCCGACACCGCCCCGCAGCAGATCTTGGGGCCTCGTGTCGTGCCCTGGGAGCTCACCCACATTGGGATGGGGTTGGGGGCGGCAGCGCGGGCCCCAGCGTCTTATATTCCCTTCCCTGGTGGCCGGAGGCGAGCAGCAAGCCGGCGATAGGGCGGACGGAGGCGGAGCGGAAAGCTCTGAACAGGAGTTGTTGGCCTTTCCGCGGGTACACACGGAAGATATCAATCTAACTAGCAATTCGGAGTTGGTTTGCTATATTTACCAATCCAGGGAAGAGTTTTAACAAATTTGCTAAAAAAATTTAGGTGTAGCAATCGATATAGTATATCTGTTGGAGCACAATCACGACAGTTTTTAGGTATGACAATCCATTATATCAATTCTGAATTGAAGATGCTCTAAAAGTAGTGAAATTCGGCGACGTAGCCCGTTACAAAATCATGAACAGGTTGAGTAATTGGCTTTGGATCCCCAAAACAAGCTCAGTATTGAACCGTTTCGACGCCATTAGCACAAGCAGCTTTAGCACGAGAAATGTTCTTGTTATTATTGTCATCGCCTAAAAGGGACTATAGCCATATACAACTACTCCGTATATACGTACAAGAAAGTGAAGGAGAACGTCCTACGTAACGTCCGGTACAAAAGTATACAGGGGCTCGGATTGGATAGTGCTACGTTCGTGTTCGTCAGGCTGTTGGGCCCACAGGCCAGGTGGGCTTTCGAATTCCGAAACAAGACAGCGCCACCCCCCTGCCCCGGCGCGCGGCCCGAGGCGGCAAAGGCAGCAGCCTCCCTCCTCACGGGAAAGCGCTGATGGGGATGAGAGAGAAACGCCGCAGCAGCAGCAGCAGCGGAGGCCCATCGCAATAAAACCGCTCCCCACCCTTCACACTGGCCCGGCGCCGGGGCAGCAGACAGAGGTGGTGTAGTTGAGCGAGTCCGTCCGCGAGATGGCGTCCGGCGCGTCGTCGTCTCCCCCGCTCGCCGTCGCCGCCGCCGTCCTGCTCGCGCTGTGCCTGTGCGGCCCCCGCGTCGGCGTCGACGCCAGGCCGCCGCCGCCGCTGCACGGCGTGCGCCCGCTGGCCTTCGACGAGGGGTACGCCCAGATCTTCGGCAGCGGCAACCTCGCGCTCCTCCGCGACGGCCGGCGCGTCCGCCTCGCCCTCGACGAGTCCACCGGTGAGCGCTTTGACACGTACTTTCCTTGTTCCCCTTCCGATAATTTCCGGGAGAGCCAAGGGGCGCATTGCACTTTGTCTATTTCGAAATCGGTCCCTCCTGCAGTCCTGCTGCAAACCAGGGGAGGGGCGTGCACGGGATTTTCGCTAAATTTCTTGTGGTTCCTCGCGAAACTGTCTTCTTCCTCCGCGCAGGCGCCGGGTTCGCGTCGCAGGACCTGTTCCTCCACGGCTTCTTCAGCGCCGCCGTCAAGCTCCCCGCCGACTACGCCGCGGGCGTCGTCGTCGCCTTCTACGTACGTCGCGCGATTGGCTGCGGCCATCAAGAAAATATACTCATGAGCTTTATCTATATACTAATCAAAAAATTAAAAATGCTGAAAGGAAATGTTCTACTGCTACCCTCTCCTGCAGCTGTCGAACGGCGACGTGTACGAGAAGACCCACGACGAGCTGGACTTCGAGTTCCTGGGCAACGTGCGGGGGCGCGAGTGGCGGGTGCAGACCAACGTGTACGGCAACGGCAGCACCCACGCCGGCAGGGAGGAGCGCTACGACCTCCCCTTCGACCCCACCGACGACTTCCACCACTACTCCATCCTCTGGACAAGCCGCCGCATCGTGTGAGTTGCTTGCTGCCCCTGCCCGGTCTCTCTCTCACAGCGTTCTTCTCCGTTCAGTTACTGCCACTGCTTTGCGAAAAGAATCAGTTACCACTTCCAATTCCATGCCCCGTCCCCATCCGCTTGGCGCGATTCGGGGAAGGCGAAGCGCACTAGCGCCTGCCTGGTGAGAAATCTAGGCGTGGCTTGCGCCTGCCGTGTGGGGCTCAGTGTGCATCTGCATTCGCTGAAACATTTTCGGGGGAGGAGTACTTTTCTTTGCCTCTTTTGCTTGCTGGCGTTTGCCATCCTGTGACCACGGCCAATTTGGGGCCTTTCCGAGACCTTTGCGCCCGTTTCAATGCGCATTTCTTGGATTCCCTTGCCAAAAGGAGAGCAGCTGGAAGATACTCGTGTCGTAACAAAGGAGATATTCTTGGCTCTTGCATTCAAATTTGGGCATTTTTTTTTTTGTTTGGCCTTGCTGAAGAGCTTGATAGATCAAGACTGACTGACTAGTTCGTCGTCCGTGCTCACTTCGTATGTCCGGCACTGACATCCCTTGTTATTTGGGCGCCAGGTTCTACGTGGACGAGACCCCGATCCGCGAGGTGGTGCGGACGGCGTCCATGGGCGCGGCGTTCCCGTCCAAGCCCATGTCCCTGTACGCCACCATCTGGGACGGCTCCTCCTGGGCCACGCTGGGCGGCCGCTACCGCGCCAACTACAAGTACGCCCCCTTCGTCGCCGACTTCGCCGACCTCCTCATCCGCGGCTGCGCCGTCGACCCCGCCGGTGACCGCTCGACTACCTCGGCGTGCGAGGAGAGGACCAGCCTGGAGTCGCTCGCCATGCCTGCCGAGCAGCGCGCCGCCATGGCTGCGTTCCGGCGCGCCCACACCTCCTACTCCTACTGCCACGACCGGCGGCGCTACCCCGTGGCGCTATCCGAGTGCGGCGGCGGCGACGGCGCGGGGCGACTCCACGGCCGCTTGTTCGGCCCCGACGGCATGAGGCAGCGCCGGCGCCACCGCGGAGGTCGCCGCGGCGCCGGCGCCCAGGACGACGCTGTGTGATCCCGGCGGGCCTGTAGCTGTATAAAGGCGGAGACGGGCGGGCGTGATTGCTTTGCGGTGGGATTGATGGTTAATAGCTCGCTCGCGTCGCGCTGGTACCCCTGTGACCTGCCACCATTCGCCATTGCTGTAGCTAGTGTTTATTGCCCGCGCTGGACCATTTCCTCAGTGCTTGCCATTGATGCAGAAAAGCTATTGCAGTAAGGCCGTGTTTAGATGCCCTCTCAAAAAAAATTTTGAGGCATTAAATGCAAAGAATCTTGTATGCATGAAGCACTAAACGAAGTTTATTTGTAAAACCTTTTTACAGATCGGTGCAACTTTGCGCGACGAATCTAATGAGCATAATTAATCTATGATTTGGTACAGTAACTCTACAGTAACCATCCTCTAATCGTGTGGTCAAAGACCTCATTAGATTCGTCTCGAGAATTTACCTAGGGTTGTGGAGATAGTTTTGTAAACTGCCTTTAATTAATACCTTTTAATTATTGATCAAAAGTGCATTTATTGCTCATTCGCGGCTCGTCGGCTCGGGCCATGTTTAGTTCACACCCGAAATATTTTCATCCATCACATCAAAGGAGAATCTTTGATGCATGAAGTATTAAATGTAAACGAAAAAGGTGAAAAGTTATATGGATAGACTGTAAATCGCGAGACGAATCTAACGAGTCTACTTAATCCATGATTTGCAACAGTAGTGCTACAGTAATCATCCGCTAATTATGGATTAATTACCCTCTAATTACCATCGTTAGATTCGTCTCGAGATTTCCAACCTATCCATATAACTTTCCACCTTTTTCGTCTGCATTTACTACTTCTAAATTGATAAAATCAAAACCCGAAATCTTTTCACGAAATGTTTTCGCGAACTAAACACGGCCTCGATCCTCAAGAGAGTATTTTTTTTTTTTTTACTGCGCGTTACAGCTCGCGTTCAAGGATGATCCGGGCGCGCCGTCTCGTCTCGTGACGCCCGTGGTCGCGGGGGGCCTCGCCGCTGCGGCCGCGGCATGCCTCCGTGACCGTGGCAGTTGGGTCGTCGCGTTGCGTTGATGAGGGGCGGCGACGGCGGCGGGCGCTGGCCCAGGCTGAGGCTGGGCTCCACGGCTGCGAGCATATGTTCGCGCGTCAACGGGGATGCGTGCCCGGTGCCGAGGTGGAGGGTGTGGGGTCTGTCAGGGCTCTCGGGGGCCGGGGTGCCTGCCGTTGTTGGTTCGTGTCGTCGCGGGCGACGGAAAGATTCTCGCCTCCGTGACCGTGTGGATACGACGAACGGAGATTCGTGCTACTGTGCCGCGGCGCTTTGGTGCGCGTGTCACTGTTCCCAAACGGGGAAGAGGGAGGGAATCCGAGTCTCGTGATGTTTTCCCCACGCACTCTACCTATCGGCCTTTTCGCTGTGAAGAACAGGGATGCTCGTTTCGTACTGCTGCTCAAACGTCTCAGTTCTCACCATTACAAAACGTTGCCGCGCCATCCCGGGGCGCTGCCTAACACGATAGTTCAGGTTTCGGTAAGCTAAATGCCGAGCTCGGCTGCCCAGCGCGCCATCGTCTACCTTGCGGACGGTCGCGTCCAACCATGTCACGCGCACGTGAGACTGGGAGAATGCAAAATGCTACTGGTATCTCGGCCGCTGGCGACAACGGCAGCGAGCACACAGTCCAATCCAACCCCACCGCCGCGTGGCGTTTGTGCCGGTTTTCATTTCACGAAGCCGCAGCATGATAAATCCATCCATGGATTTATTGCGTCTGGGCTCACCAGTGCCTTTGATTCCTCCCTTGAGATGCAGGCCTCCTTGCTTTCAAAGGCTTTGGGTCTGAAGCTCTACGAGGGACCCCTTGAAATCTCTTTCACCTGTATGTAGGCCGGCTGTAGCACTAATGCTTGTCCGTTCACAGGCTTTTGATCAGGCTGCACTGTGCTTGTGATAGAAGCTGGCCTGCAACTGTTGAAAAACAGCTCTCGGCCCTGTTTAGATGTTTCGTGAAATTTTTTCCGAGTATGTTCCCTCACATGCATGTCATATTAAATGTAGTCGAAAAAATAACCCATTATATGGATGGAGTGTACTTCGCGAGACGAATCTAATGAGACTAGTTAGGTCGTGATTAGACAATAAATTGCTACAGTAAACATGTGCTACTGACGGATTAATTAGACTCATTAGGTTCGTCTTGCGATGACCTGACATAATCTGTAATTAGTTTTGTAATTAGTATATATTTAATACTTCAAATGTGTGCCCGACATACTGTAAATTTTTTTCGCGAAACATCTGAACGCGGCCGATCTCCCGGCACGTACCAACTTCTGCAGGGAGAGGAGACGAGCCATGGTCGGGGTCGCCATTCATACGCAGGACATGGGCGGCATTGGGTATGGGGGCGTCTCTAGTTTTCTCCGAGTCCCAGCCACGCGGCCCCTACATGATGCATGGACCGGACGGCATCTTGCCTGTAAGGCTGTTCGCACCAGTGGAACTCTGCTCCAACCTTTAAAAGAGAATATTCTGTCCTGGTCAACGAGATTCTTTACTTTAAATCCGTTTCTTCCGCACCCGTCAACCTTTATATCCCATACTCTATACCAACTATACTATACTTTATTCAACCATCTCAACTAACATCTCCTCCCCCCTTCTCTCCACCGCGGGGCCCACCACTCTTCCTCCCTCCTCTTTCTCCGCCAGCCTCTCTCCCCCTCTTCTCTCTCTCCACCGACGACGCTGCCCACCGCCTCCTCTGCTTCCCCGCGGCCCTCCGCCCGCCTGCACGCGCGCCGCTCCACCTCCCTCCGCTTGCGAGCGGCGGGGAGCTCGAGCCCGCCGCGCCGGACGCCAAATCGAAGGCGGAGCTCGAGCCCGCCGCTCGCCCCACCTCCGGCGCGCCGCCATCTCCCCCGCGCACTCCTCCACGCCGGCACATCGGGCGCGGGGCGGCGCATCCATGGCCGCTCTTCCTCCTCCCCTCCGCCCGAGCGCCGCCGCCTGCCACGCCTGCCGCCGGCGGCGCTCCTCCGCCCCTCCTCTCCGCACAGATCGAGTGGATCGAGCTCGCGCGTGGCCGCCTCGGCTCCTCCCCGGCCAGCCCTCCTCCGTCGCGCCGCTCTCTCCCCTACCTCTCTCTCTTCGTCCGCCTCGACTCCTCCTCGGCCGGCCCTCCTCCATCGGCGGGTGGATCTCGGGCGGGTTGGCGCCCGTCGGCGCGGGTGGCGGCGGCCCGAAGCTTCACGGCGGAGCTTGCCCGGCCCGGCGCCCTTCTCCTCCCTCCCTGCGCGCGGGAGCAGAGGCAGAGGAGGCGGATCTCGCGGCGGCGGCGCTCCTCCTCACCGGTCGGAGCTCCTGCTGCCTCTCCTCCTGCAGGCGGCCTCCTCCCCTCCTCCTCCTCCTTCGGACCGGCGCGGCCTCCTCGGCGGCCCTCCTCTGCTTCCTCCCTCTTCCTCTTGCACCGGCGCAGATCAAGCTCCTCGCGGCGCAGCCGACTTCCTGGTGGTTGGAGAAGGCGCGCGGTAGGCGGGCCCCATGCCAACGTGGTTGGTACCGGGCGCATTTTCCGCACTCTGGTAGTACCGCGCGAGCGCGCGTCCTGGGAGGTATCGAGCCGCTCCCAGGTCGCCGCTGCACCCCAAAAACGGGACCCCGCACGGCATGCACGCCAGATGGCACATACCGTGCGGGCTCCTAGGTCCCGGTGCCGCACCAATAAAACTCTACCACCAACCTTTAAAAGGAATATTCTGTCCTGGTCAGCGAGATTCTCTACTTTAAATCTGTTTCTCCCGCACTCGTCAACCTTTACCCTCAACCTCTATACCAACTACCAGCCTGTGTGTAACACCCCGTCTTTTTAAGAGCATTTAAAAATATATAATTTCTATAATTCCTCTGAATTAAATATAATCCTTTTCCCTCCGAATATTCAAAATATATTTTATAAATTAAACCGTGCATTAAACTTGCCATGTGTGATGCATCTGAATGCTTAGATCCCTTTCCGATCTTTAAATTCTAAGAGATAGAAATTCCTCCAATCTCTCGATTTAATATTCAAATCTAATTTGAATATTAATTTCCGAGTTTAAACCTTCCCAAAATATTCTATCGCCATCCCCTTCAAGCCCCCCACCGCGAAATCTCATTCGAATTCATATTCAAACTCGAACCCCAAACAAATAGAAAATCCTTTTAATCACTAACGGGCCACAACCATCTTTTCAGCATATCTCCCATTGCAGCCCAAACCCAAAGTCTAATATTCCTCCTCGAACTCCCCACACCATCCGCCCCTCCCCGCTGCACGCCTCGCGGCCCAGCTCCGCGAGGCCCCGGCCGCGCGCGCTGCCAGCAGGCCGCCGCCGGCCCAGCGCTGCTAGCGCTTGCGCTAGCAGGCCGCGGCCCGCCCGCGCGCCGCTCTCGGCCTAGCCAGCCCGCCCGCCCCTTTCCCCCTCTCCCTTCCAGCCCACCGCCACCACGAGGCCCACTCACGCGTGCGCCGCACCTTCCCTCCTGGCCCGCTCTACCGCCAAGCCGCCTCCAGCTCCCTCAGGCCCGCGCGCGCCAGCAGGCCGCAGCCTACGCTCGCGGCCCGCGCGCGGCCACCTCTCCCCGCTCGGCCCACTCACGCCAGGCGCCGCTCGGCCCACCCGTGCGCCAGCCCGCGTGGCCTGCTTCCTCTCCCTACCCTAGCAGCTGCGCCGCCGCCGCCACAGGCCACGCCGTCGCTGGAAGCGCCGCCGCCGCCGCTTCCGCGCAGCTGCCAGCCACCGAAGCTCGCCGCCGCTCGCCGCCAAGACTCCTCACCTCTCCCCCTCCCCATTTTTCCCTCCTTCCTGGCTACTGTGTGCTCCAGCCCTCGGCTGCCGTGGCCGCCAGCCGGCCGTGCCATGGCCGCCGCCCTCCTCAATCTCGCCGGCGCGGCCAGCGCTGGCCATCCTCCGTGCGCCACCCCGCAGGCCATGTGGGGACCCCATTGCACTGAGGCACCCTCCCCTGCGCGTTAATGGCACGCCAAGGCCGGCGCACGAGCCAACCAGGCCGCTCTCGTTCTCTGCTTGCGTCAGCCCGCCAGGCCGACCGCTCGCAGCTCGCCACGCGCCGCTGGCCACCATCTGCCCGTGCTCCACGTCGCCCCAAGCCCCCTCCCTCCGTTCGCTTGGCCCCGACGCAACCTCGGCCTCAAGGCCGGCGCCCAGCAGGCCTCTCCCCTTCCCTGGCGCCTATAAAAGGCCATGCAAGCCCTCCAGCCCGTTCACAGCACTGACACACACAGAACACAGCACCGCACAGCACGCGCACACACAAGAGAACAAGCGCTCGAGCTCTCAGCACGAGAGCTCAGCTCTCTCAGCACACAAGCGCGGGAGCTCCGGCTCTCCGCACAGGGGGCTTCACCCCGCGATGCGGTAGCGCTGCCGACGTACACGTAGGAAAAAGGTGCGCCAACTGCTGCTCTGCTCTGCTTCCGGGTACGCCTGGAGCAGTCCAACCAGCGGCGTAGCTTTAGTCATATCACCCCGCCCACGTACACAATCGGAAAGGTGCGCCAACTGCTGCTCTGTTCTGCTCCCGGGTCAGCCCGGAACAGTCTAACCAGCGGCGTAGCTTTAGCCACATAAACCCGGCATTGTGGACGATGCCAGTTCGGCTGGCCGTGCAATGCCCAACCCCCGCCGCTAAACCCCATCGCCGCTCGCCGCTTCGCAACCCTAGCCGGGATGCTGCCCGATTCCCCAGTTTCCAGGCCAGTCCACCCTAGTCGTCATAATGCCCGACCGAAATCCTGATCCTAGCCCCACCTAGCAGTTATGCTGCCCAAACCCAAACCCCAGATATCTCCCGGCATAGCCGTTATGCCGCCCAACCAAAAGCACCGGCTATTAAACCCTAGCCCATATAGCCGTTGTGCCGCCCAAATAAAACCCTAGGTTTCCGATAAAACCTAGCCCTTGTGCTGCCCGACTAAAATCCTAGATATTAGCAAAACCTAGCCGTTATGCCGCCCATAATATTCCCGAAAATTATATTAATAATTTTCTGGAATATTAATAGAAATTCAATTAATATCCCTTAATTATTTAGAAATCCATTTCTAAATAATTAATATAAATATCCGAGAATTATTCGGATATTCCGTAATTCCCAGAATGTTTATCCCTAGCCTATCCATCCGCACTTAGAAGCCATCCCACCCGCTAAACCCCTCCTAAGCCCCATCATCCCATCCATTAATTATTATTAAATAATTAATGGATAATCTGTCATACATCCATCCTGATCCCAAGGTAAGCCCCGGAATATCTATCTCCCCTTTCTCTTTCTAATCTATAGGCATTGATTAATGTATTAATGTTATTTTATGTGTTTTATCGTTCGCTAGCATGACCGGGCCTCGACGAGACGCCAAAACTTTCAGGTGCCAGAAGCCCAGCCCGGCCATCATCGATAACCGTACGCGATAAGGATCCTCAATAAAGGCAAGTCTTAGCAATTTCCTTGCTCATAATAATCAACTGCATTAACATGCTCTTCTCTTAGCTAAATGTCTGTAGTTGCATGGGAAGTTAGCCACTCAGATACCCCCAGCTACTAAGACACTACCCAGAGCCAGAAACCCTGGTTGCGAGAGGCACCAGGGGGAAGAAGATGCGAGGTAGGGTGGATAGTCTCGGAGGAGCTCCTATCCAGAGGCCTACCTTGGTCGCTTAAGGACCGGTTCTTGGAAAAGTCTTTCCAACGCCACGTACGGCTATACGGGCCAAAAAGGACATAGCCTTCGGGAATGCCCTGTAATGTAAGGCCTCGACTCACACTCCACCAGCTACCTCTGGTAAAGCTACCCCAGGGGCCGCGGTGGGCAACGGAAATGCTGGAGACAGCCCCAGACAGAGGGCTGGGACTGGTCGGCACGTGTCGCATGTGACAGGGCTGGTAGGGCCCAAGGGCGATGCAGAGGCATGCCCTTTATATATTTGGTGCACCTATTCCCCGGGAAGGTCCTTTTGTGGACATTTATGCGATCCCTGTTTAGACCCTAGTAGCATCCGTGGGTAGACCCAGATGGAAGCTGTCCAGAGATGGACGCCAGTGGATACGAGTCCCGTAGGGTGGCCCTACCGTCGGCCACGGAAGGGACACCTGACCGTATAGTTTCAAGAGTACAAACCTCTGCAGAGTTACCCAATCTATTGATAGCCGTGGCTCTCGGTCATGAGCCCGTCTGGTTAAAGCTCCCATTGATTAGCCAGAAATAACCTATAGGAATGATATTAATGAGGAGATGGTGATTGCGGGATCGACAGAAGGATCCGCGCCAGAATCACCGGGGACTGGTAGGGAGGTTCTTGCCCCTCCAGGACCCAACACCGATCTACTTGAAAACCTGTCAACTAATAATGCATATTCTTTCCTTTTGATTGCTAAGTACTTGCTGAGTACCGTTGTACTCAGTCTTGCCTTCATTGATACACAGGGTTGGGCCGTCATGGTGCTTTAGCTCATTCCCGTCACGGAATAAGCGCCAGCCCCACTTTTCGCTAGAAAAGGTAATAAAACTAGTTATTTATACGTTATTTATTGCTTTTGACGCTAATCTCTGATGAGATCTGGATCAGCTTACTGATCCAGGGCCTGTTACAGGTAATCTCGGGACTTTCGAAGGAAGGTGCCCACACTGTGGGACCCACACTTTAATTTTTTTTAATCCCCACCCCACCGACGCCTCTCTCCTCTCTCCTCTGTTCTCTCCCTCTGCTCCCCTCCCTCCCTCCTCTGCGCCCCGTCCCTGCAAAGGTCCACCGCCCCGGCGCTCCACCGCCTGGAGGATCTCGATTCACGGCGCATCCAGGAGCACGACGGGCGGAGCTCCGGCGGACAGCGTGGAGGAGCGCGGCCTCGGCTCCTCCGCCCGTGCGGCAGCGGACGCTCCGCCTCCGGCTCGGCGCGAGCTCCTCCGGCGGAGAGCAACTGCGCCACCGCGGCGCGAGCGCGGGCATCTGCATCTTCCCCGGCGCAGAGCTCGCGCGCGAGGCGGAGCTCAAGCTCTGGTCGGAGGTCGTCGCGGTCCTGGTCCCCTCCTTCCTGCACGGCCGAGCGGCGGCGGCTCCTGGAGCTCCGCGGAGGAGCTCGAGGAGGAGCAGAGGCCGAGCCTCCTCGCGCAGCGGGCCTCCTCCCACGGCCGGCCTCATCCTCCTCAAGCGGCCCGCCTCTTCCTCCTCCTCCTCTCCGGCGCGGCGGAGCGGAGCTGGCGAGGCGCGGAGATGCAGCGGCGGCCGGCCTGCGAGCGGTGGAGCACGAGCGGGCGGCAGCGAGCGAAGGAACCGGCGCAGGCGTGGCGGCGCTCCTCCAGCAGCATGGCCTGGCGGCGGCGGCCTCCTCCCTCTCCTCTTCCTCTCTCTCCCGCTCGCGGGTGGTTGGGAGGGCGCGCTGCGCGGGGCCCGCGCCAACGTGGCGCTGTGCCGTGCGCGCTCTACGCACGCTTGCTGTGCCGCGTCGAGAGCTCGAACGGGACGTCCCGTTTGGGTTAAAGTATGCCGCTGCAGGCCTTAAAACTGTATATGAAACTGCATGCACGCGACGTGGCCGGTACAGTTTGGCTTACAGAGTGCCGGTGCAGACAGCCTAAAGAGCAGAGCCACAGCCCACAGCCCCACACGCCACAGCCACCCAGGCGTGAGACCGCAGAGGACCACGAGAGTAATTCAGACTTTGAGAGTGCTAGGTCCAGCATTTGGATATGGCATTGCTCCAATTTTGGAATGGGGAAGCCAAACGTTGACGCTCCTGCAGAAAACAGCTCTGATATGATGCTACAATCAAAGTTTCAGGAGGCAGCCGTTGAGAAGCTTAGGGTCAAATAGAGGTCAAGGTTGGTGGCCATCAGAGCGGCTGAGGACAGTGAAAAGCTTTTCTACCTACAAGCTAATGGAAGGTGTAGGAAGAATGCCATTCAGTCCTTGGAGACAGATACTGGGGTTTGTTTTACTCATGAGGAGAAAGGAGCACACATTTTTCAGCATTTTCGCTCACACTTAGGGTCACCAGTCCAAAGAGAGACCACACTAAATTGGGATGCACTGGGGATTATTTAAAAAGATTTATCCCATTTGGAAGATGCTTTTTCGGAGGAAGACATACTTGCTGTCATACAGGACATCGCAGTGGCAAAGCACCAGGGCTGGATGGGTACATCGGAAAGTTCTTAAAGCAGCACTGGGCTCTAATCAAGGAGGATGTGATGAGGGTTTTTTATTACTTCCACCAGCAGCATGCGCAGCACTTCAGGCTGCTTAACACTGGCCACCTAGTGCTTATTCCTAAGAAGCCTGACGCTAAGCGCATCGTGGATTACCGGCCGATCAGCCTGTCACACACACTGGCCAAGTTGATTTCAAAGTGTCTTGCAACAAGATTGTCTGATGAGCTGAATTCTCTAGTTTCCCGAGCACAAAGTGCATTCATCAAGCGAAGAAGTATTCAGGACAACTTCTTATATACGTAGAACCTAATCAGGAACTTACACAGACAAAAAGAGCCAGGGCTATTCCTCAAGCTGGATATTGCAAAAGCATTTGATACCGTTAGGTGGGACTTTTGCTTGAGGTGCTGCAGAGAATGGGTTTTGGCCCAAGATGGAGAAATTGGGTGTCAATCCTGTTATCCACTTCGTCTACTGCGGTACTTCTGAATGGAGCACGGGGAAGATGGTTCAACCACTACAGAGGGCTACGCCAAGGGGATCCACTGTCCCCCATGTTGTTCATTCTTGCCATGGAGCCTTTGCAAAGATTATTCGAGATTGCTGCTGCAGAAGAATATCTTGCACCGATTGCTAGTCGAGCGGCTAGAATGAGGGCCAGTCTGTATGCAGATGATGCAGCAGTATTTGTCAAGCCTACAAAGGAAGATGTGTCGGCAGTGGCCGAGATCCTAAATATGTTCGGGCAAGCTTCAGGACTAACAGTTAACAGATCCAAATGTGCAGTTTATCCCATTCACTGTCAACATGGACGAAGTATTGGAAAGTTTCCAATGCCCAATTCAAAGCTTTCCTTGCCAATACCTTGGCCTCCCTCTGCATACCCATCAATTGAGGCGGGTGGATGTCCAGCCACTTATTGATAAAATGGCAAACCGGTTGCCTGCCTGGAAAGGGAAGTTCATCAATCGAGCAGGAAGATTGCGCCTACTCAACACTGTCCTCTCAGCCCTACCGACCTACTTCCTAACCATGTTCGCACCAAGGAAGTCGATGATAAAGAAGCTAGATAAAATTAGAAGGCGTTTCCTTTGGACAGGTTCGGAGCAAGCTTCGGGAGGGCACTGTTTGGTCAGATGGGCAAATGTGAAGAGGCCTAAGCAGCTTGGTGGCCTTTGTGTTCTTGATTTAGAGCTCTTCAGTAGAACGCTGAGGCAGCGGTGGCTATGGTTTCAGTGGGTTGATCCAGATCGACCATGGACAGGCTCTGAAGTGCCATGCAGTGAAACTGACAAGCAGTTATTTAGATCCAGCACTAGAGTAACTGTAGACAATGGGGAACGGGCTCTGTTTTGGGAGTCTACATGGCTGGATGGAAGAGCACCCAGGGATATAGCGCCTAACCTCTACAAATTAGCTTGGAGGAAAGGGCACACAGTGAAGGAGGATCTTTCAAACGATCACTGGACTAGAGACCTTTGGCGAATGGCGTCCACTGAGGAGATGGCAGAATTTGTAACGCTATGGGGTCTGCTACAGGATGTACAGTTGCATGACCAGCCGGACACAATACAATGGAAGTGGACAACAAATGGAATGTACACTGCCAAGTCAGCATATCAAATTCAGCTAAAGGGTTCGTACTGCACATTCCAGACTAAAGCAATCTGGCAAGCAAAGGCTGAAGGAAAGCACAAGCTCTTTGGGTGGTTGTCGATTCAAAACAAGATACTGACAGCTGATAGATTGTTAGCCCGCCACTGGCCCTGTGACCCAATGTGATGTTTATGCGATCAGACATTTGAGTCTGCTGAACACTTGTGCTTACACTGCGTTTATGCTCGGGAAGTCTGGGTCCTCGTCTTAGGATGGTCTGCAGGCCTGGTGAAGATGCCGTCCAGGGAGATCACAGTCGAGGACTGGTGGAATGTGTCGCTCCAAGGCATACAATAGGAAGATAGGAGGAGAGCATCAGCGATACTGCTGTACACTGCTTCAAACCTGTGGAAGGAACGAAATCGAAGGGTATTTGATGGAATCACAGCTCCGTCCCTATAAACACACGTACGCAAACTCTATCCCTATGACTGAGCACCCGACAGATCTAGAGATTCTCGAAGTCAACATTGACGGCCTCGTTATCGACAAGAACGTCACTTACCCCTTAACGTATAACGTCGGTGTTGCTTCGAACTCTAAACTGGCTGGGCCATGGATAGATGCATTCTGTTCCTTCAAAAAAAAAAAAAAAAAAAAAAAAAAAAAAAAAAAACTCATCCCCCACGAGCCGGGGACATATTGACACAACGCCGCAACAGCGGCCCATATAGAAGGGCACGTACGCACATTTTTGTTACTGGGCCTCGCCCGGTGGCAGGCTGTGTGGGCTGAAAAAAGATTACTGGGCCCCGGCCATGGACCGACAGAAGGATGTACTCCAATAAAGGCCTATCGCTAATCCGTTAGACCGTTAGTTTCCGTTGGGCTGCAGGAGGTTCGGAGAGGAAGGGCCCGACGACAAAAGCAGCCAACAGGCCGTTATACCCGTTGGACGATAATCCCGTAGCAATTACCAGGAGGCCAAACTGTCAAAGGCTGCGTGACCGTGCCGTGCAGCTACTCCAACAGAGTACGAACGATAAAAGCGCCCAACTGTGGAGTACAACACAGTACCAATCGTCGTCGCTTTCCGTTCCCGTTGGGCGCACGGTGGTGCACGTACGTACGTACGGTGGTGTTTGCCTGGTCCCAATTACAGTAAGTCTTAAAATGGTCTACAAGTACACCGTGCACTGCCGCTCCAACAGCACTGAACGTGAACGGGTAACGGCGAGTACTACTAACTACTATGCCCGCCCTCGCACATCCTCACGCCTCTCAATTCCCCAGCTGCAGATCATCAGCGCCTGTGGCCATTACGCCTTTAATTAGCTGCGTCAAGACATGCTGCTCGGGACCTCGTCGTCCTGAACCCTACCTCCCTTTAATGCCGATTAGGCCAGCGCTTGGTTAATTAATTAATTTGTCTGTTGGAAAGTTGGGCGCCCCCTACTGCTGGCTGGCTACCAGTTGAATGAGACATGGATGGCAACGGGAGCTGCAGCAGCAGTGCCGTCGGTTTCAAGTCATCCGCTCGTTGCTTTCGCCTTTGCGACGGATGCTACCAATTTTCAACGTGTTTTAATTCATGACGTCCGATGTTCAAGGGGAGAACGAAACTAAACCGTTGAAATTTCAGAGAACATTTATGTAGTACAGTCAGGCCATGTATAGCCGCCGCCGGCGATCTCTTCTTCGCCCCTTGGAACGGCCGAACAGTTCAGCTGGTCGCAGCGCTGCCGGAGACAACGCCCCGGTCGTCCGTCTCTCGTCCGTGATAGCCTGATAGGCACTCCAGCTGTGCTCACATATATCATTTTTTAATAAATATTTTTTGTAAAAATAAGAAGTCAAAGTTTGTTTTGAAGAACGTGTTGTTATCCAAAAGGTTATCTATTTCCTATACGGAGGAATTTATATGTGGTGCTAGCTGCGGCTGGGACACGGAATTAATATGGAGGAAAGGTTTTTTCCTAGCTTTTCCCCTGACGGGTCGGTGCACACACATGAAGACGGCTGCTCTCTGTCCCCAGCGCTGCCGGTGGCGGGTGCCGCGTCGCCATCCATGGTCGTTTGCAGCGTCCATTCTCCAAGCAAACGGAAGGACATCCAAACGGATGAGCGCTCGCTAGCGACCCGGCCGATCGTGACGCCCCCGCCCCAGCACTGTGCATGCATATACCTCGTGCTAGCTAGATCCATGCATCTTGGGCCACACGCATCACCTTAATACTTGCTCTCGTTTGCCTGCAGATCGGATCGAGCAACAGTACGTACAGTCGAGGTCAATTTCTTCTAAAAACAAGCCGCTATAGACATTATTTTATCGTATTGATCCCTGAAACTTTCAGGCTAACCAATTTTAATTTCCTTCTCAGTGCTTCTGTGTTTGGCCCTCGTGTGTGTTTGCTCCATCGGTGATCAGTTGCAGGGACCAGGGGGAGAGGGGGTGTCCACCATGGGCGGCAGCTTTCGTGCAGCTAGCAGCGCCACTGTTTAGTGAGCGCGAGCTGCGACGCGGCTGTTGCTGCTGCGTGCTGTCGAAACGCATGGATCGACTCGACCCGAGCGATCGATCGGCGCGCATCTCTGTAACGGCACAGTGCTCTCGCTGGGGCTCTTGTGAGGAAGGTTGGTCCAGCGGCGCTGTGCCGCCTGTCTGCTGGTGGCTGCTTATACAGCAATCTGGTATCTTGTTTGTGAGCCTGCCACACGCATCGGCATCTTCTACATTCCGCGGATGCCGACTGGACTGTTTGTTGATAGAAGGCCAGCCGAGCTGACGTTGAGCGGACGGGCCCATTCCTTAACGGGCTGCCGGCCGACTTATCAATGTCGGCAACCCATCATAAGTGGGCTTTTGTACATACAGTGGTGATTGAATCTAGTAGGGTGGCCCGATGTGCCACGGCCCACCCTAAACTTTTGCAGCTCAGGAGATACGAGTATGTATGAAATTGTTCATTTAGCAAATAACATGTATGATACCCTAAAAAAAGCAAATAACATTTATGTAAATATTAAACTCAGTTGTTAATTTAAGGTGTTTAAAAATATAAAGCACATTATAAATATCTTATTGGATACCTTTACTGAATTATATATTTCTATTGCGTGTAGTATTTCCCTGCATGCAAATTTTACATAAGTTGGACCACCCTAATCCAAAATTCTAGATTCTCTGCTTTTGTATGAAAAAAAAAGAAAAAAGAAAAAAACAAGTCTTTGTTGATATCTTATGCACCCACCTCTTCATCTTAGGGGTTTCCTTCCTCTTATACGTGCATCTCGCCGGAGGCTGGAGGGAGTGGGGATCCATCTCTCCCATTAGATTCTAATAGATCGAGTTTAGGTTAGGGCTGCGTTTCATGGTATGGGAGATTTGTTTCCTCCTCCTACTCTCTGGCAACAGCGAAGAGATAGGGTGGCTTGAGTCTCTCCATGGCGACACCGATGAAGGAGGCAGAAAGAGGAAGAAGAAAGACGCAAGAAGGAAGAAGAAGATTGTGCTCGTTTCAGTCTACATGAATGTTGGTCGCTTGTTTTGGTGCTTGCTCTCAGCTAGTTTGCTGAGTGTATGCCTATGCGGCTAAGTTTGCTGAGTGTATGCCTATGCGACCTTTTATTTGATCTTTTACACATGTTTGAGACTGGGATTTGGAGCTACTTGCGTGAGAACATTGAGAGTGTTATGTATAACTTAATGATGTACTCACCTTTGATATAATACAATTATTCTTTTGATCTCAAACAAAAAAAAAGTACCTGTTGACATTGGCTTCCTAGGCACGCAAGTAGGTAAAACAATAGAGAATTGAGTTACCTACCCCTTTAATTCCCTTGGCCATAAAAATCAAGAAAAAATAAACTCCTTTTAGAAACTAAAGAAATGAACTAATAATTATGTGAAACTATATACTTTCAGTTTTAATAAAGTCAGCCCTAATGAGTGGGTAGGAGGGTACACGCCTCAGGCATGCAAATGCTCAATCAAATAAATCCAGCCCCAAGATCAAGGTAAGCACAGTGACCTGCCGTCACTTCAATAATCCACAAACATGTGGCATATGGGCATGCCTGGCATGGCTCCAGCTCAACAGTGAATGTGCTAACAGCCGCTTCTCTCCTTAAACGCTGCCGGCTCAGACGAGTCGTTCTCTCTCTGTTTAAGCCTGCAAATGGGCAGCCCACTGGGGCACGCAGGCGTTAGAATGTACGGAGTAGTACCGGTCGCTGCCATTATCTACCGATCACGTCTGTGCAGCGGGCCCCGGCATACACGCGGCCAGCAACTAGGCATTCGAGAGATGAAACGCACGGAGCATGAGGGAAAAGAGAAAAAACACATTTATGTCCGATACTGTTGGCGCATGCACGCTGCATGCAGAGAGCCAAATGCTGTGTATTATTGAGATGACAATACATTGCCTGCAGGCCGTCACCTCACTAGTCACTTATGCTGCCTTTCATGCAGTGTACCCTCTTTTCACTAAACATTAGTATAAGGCATCATATACGTACTCCTCCGTAAGTATATACAGTAGTACGGAGTACTATGTTAGCTAGCATCCTGGAGTAGGTGTGAGTGTGGCAGTACCAATTTTAAAGAAGCTATGTGAGTATGTGACCTCCCTATTTTTTTTTGCTTTTGATGATTTTTCAGTTCCTATATAAATGGGATTTGAACACATCATTTTTCATGTACTCGATCGCAGCATTAGCCTGAAAAACCTGCGTATATACAGCTAGTTTAAATTTAACTTAATTCCCTTTTCCATCTCCACTGATACTTAAAGTACATACTCCTGTGTGTATTAGCGTTCCGCTGGTGTCGTGGTACTACGTGGCAGGAGCCAGTTACCGAGAGGAAAAGAGCCATGCATGCAAGCTCTCTGGTAAGTGCTGAGTGCTGACATGGACGGAGGAGGACGAACCAGGCAGGAGGCAGCCGCGCGCAGCAGTGGTTTGCACGCACAGCGGACTGCCATCTGGGCCCGGCATCCGGGACCGGTCCTTTCTAAAGACCTACGGCAGCGCTACGAGTACGACTACGAGGGAAGTGAGAGAGAAAAGGGGAGAGACTAAGAGGAGAGAGAAAGGGGGGAGCCGGACCGGAGGTGGAAGAAGCGCAGTCGGTCATACTGCTACACGCACATCTATCATAAGGCCATCATGACTTCTTTTGTGTGTCAGCGTCAAAAGAAAACAAAGAGAGAGAAAAAGGAGGAGAGAGAGCAGGGAAAGGCAGAGCTCAATCATAAAGCAGTAGATTACAAAATCATTTCGCACGGCCTCACCCTCTCTCTGTTCTGTACGTTTACGTATTTATATCAGGGATGTTGCCCTTCCTCTTTACTACTTCCTGCTCAACCAGTCAGTCGGTCGGTCGCTTCTCTCTCTCCCCCCTCCATGGCCATGCACGAGGCCACGAGCTGAGGCTGAGGCTGAGGCTGTGGCTGAGCTCTCTTTGTTTCTCTCTCTAGAGTACTACTGCTGGCGCCTCCTTTGTTTCTTTCTCCCTCTTCTCAGTCAATCTCTCTCTCTCTCCTTGTTGAGGCATGAAGCAGCAATCCGTCTGACAAAGAGAAGTCATAGTCGAGGAAAGCAGTAAAATACTCTGTGGGCGACTGACAGCAGCTTCAATGCGATTGCCTGTCTCGCTCCCTCTTTGTCATCCCCCCGCTCGCCCCTCTCTCTCTCTAGACTCCTCGTCCGTCCGATTCTAATCGCCCTCCCTCCCGTGACTTCTTTCAGCGCTGGCCTCCCTTGCCACCCCCATCTTGGGCAACGTTATTTTACTGTACCACTGTTACTATTCCTAATGTCGATGCCTTTTGACCACGGCCCCTGCACAATCCGCCGCCCCCCGGCCGGGATGCTCTATGCACACATATCCTATGGTCACCATTGCTTGTCCGCTAGCTAATTCGCTCCAACTAACTCCTTTTAGCTAAAGATCATGATTCGGCCGGCGATGTCCAATCGATCAGCAGACACAAACCTAGTTCAATTATTATTGCAAAATACATGTGTTTTTAGAGCTAAATCCACAGTGCACTTGTTTAGTCATGCATGGGACCTGCTTCCCTGTTGACTTAATTTGTTCGCCTACCGACAGAGCCGGCCGAGGACCGGCCGGCCGGCACATTATCTAGCGAATCTCTCTCCGGGCTAGCTCTTTTAAAAGGCTAAAAGTGTCGTTTGGGAATAAACATGGCCGTGTCGTCACTTTATGTCAATGGCACCACCGCCCTGTCAATGTCAAAAGCTATTAGCAAAGCGAGCGATGCCGGTACGGTGGTTTCCATCTGCTGCACATCGTCCACACCATGTGCTAGATCGACCGATCAATCGGAAAGGGCAAAGGCCATGCATGCATGTGAGTGTGTGCGGCTACCAAAGGATTTCGTGTTCAGATAGGATGGAATGGGAAAGCCTGGCCGTGTCCGGCCCACGTGGCCCGCTCTGATTGGACGGGAGGGGGTAGCTATAGATGGCTAGGGGTGGAATGGGAATAAGATACTCTATATTCGTTGCTTGCTGCCGTCCTCCTAGCTAGCAGAAGCAGGAGGAGCTCTTTGTTTGATTTCCTCCGTCAAAGAGAGTTTAGAAGTAGGAAAGCGATGAAAGGCTAGCAGAAAAGACTAGTGCCGTGGGGAGTTAAATTCCTCCAACCTCCCCGGCCCCACTAGCTCATCCTCCTGTATGATGGCCCACTGCGGATGCATATGCATGCATGGATGTGTGGCTGGATCCTCTGCGCATCATATATGGTATGATCTGATTCTGATCACTCACAAGGTTAGAGCTAGCTAGCTACTTAGATGGTCTCTTCGTGGTGATGAGGTCGATCTAGCAGGTCATGTCTCATAGAGTCGATCTTAACATAGAAGTAATATGTATATGGGCCTCACATAGACAGGGTGGTGGTTACCAAACTCCCCAAAAAACATCTCTTCAGCCCTAAAAGAACCTTACAACTCATCATAGACAATTGTATCTATATAGAAAGTGGTCCGAGAGAGAGAGAGAGAGTAGGTTCCATATATGGTGGTAAGTTGACTTTGAGTATTATTAGGGTTTCTAATTCATTGTTCACACACATTCTACTCTAGAGTGCCATCCTTATATATTGCTGGATGCAGTAGCATGATACTAGTATAACTTTAGTATACAGATGACGCGAAAAGACCGGGAAATGCTGTTTGGTGTGTGACACCGGTCGAGAGAATAGTTGATACACTCTGTTGTCTTATCATATATGCCTAGTAGTGTTCAGGGAACAAAAGCATTTGCACGGGCTGTGCAATATTTAAGCGAGCATCAGAGATGAGGTGTACAACAGTAGTACACATATATATATAATAAAAACAACGCATCGACAGGAACGGTCAATAATAATGTATCGTCCCTACACTAGTGATAGCTATTATATATGATAAAAAGTAAATTATTAATGTTATACATATCTCAGCAATATAAATTAATGTCTGTATTTCTATATACTATATCAATAATAATAAATGCGTTATCACAAGTGTAACACCCTTATTTTTAAAGCATTTAAAATAGAGACTTTACAAAATTTTTCTCTAAATTAAACCATGCATTTAATTTGCCATGTGTGATGCATTTGAATGCTTTAGAGCCCTTTCCGATCTCTAAATTCTAGGAGATAGAAACCCCTCCCAAATCTCTCTTCCATTCCCATGTTTAGAATTAATATTCAAATTTAATTTGAATATTACGATCTCAAATCTTCCTAGAAAACCCTAAACCTATCTCCTTCAAGCCCCACCTCGAAATCTCAGTCAAATCTAAATTTACATTCAAATTCTAAACCAAACCTAGATTAGATAAATAGGAAAACCCTTTTAATCCTAACCGGGCCACAACCTCTCTTTCAGCCACCCCTCCTTTCGGCGCATTTCAGAAGTCCATTTCTCCCCCTTAAACCCTTTTCCCTTTTCTCCGCCCAGCTTCCCGCCTCCCTCGGCCAGCCCACGGCCCAGTCCGTGCCGCGCCTCCTCCTCCTTTCTTTCCCCCGCGCGCGGCCCAGCACGCCTCCCTGGCCCACGCGGCCCCCTCCCCGCTCGGCCCACTCGCCGCAGGCCGTTGCAGCCCACGCACCGCACCGCGGCCCGGGTGAACGCGCGGCCCACGCTCGCCCCGTCTCCTCCCCAGCCAACCCTAGCGCCGCCGCCGCCGCCACTAGCGCCGCCGTTGCCGTTGGCCGCCGCCGGCGAACTCCGCCGCTGCAGGCCATACGCGCTGATGTCGCGTGCCCCGCTCCACGCCGCGCGCTTCCGCAACTGCCGCGTGCCCTCTTCCTTTCTCCCGCCGATACCTCCCCCCAATTCCCCTCTCTTCCCCTAGCCGCCGGCATTAACGGCCGCCGCCGCGCCCATACCGGCGCCCAACCGCCACCCACCTGCTGCTCCTACTCTTCCTGCCGTCCATCCCCGCGCCATAGGACCGTGGAGACGCCAAGCATGCCCACCTCGCCGAGCGCCGTCGTCCGATGCGCGGGCATCCAACCGCGGCCAAGCCGCCGGTGCCAGCCCTCCCCACGGCGCTGCGCTACGCGGCCGTCATCCCCAGGCCCTCCTTCGCCTATAAATAGCGGCGCCAAGCTCCCCCGGAGCACACACCACACCCACCGAGCTCCGGCTCCCTTCCCTCCTCCGCCACCAAGGCCGCGCCGCTCACGCCGTCGCAAGCCACCACCGCCGTGCACACCACCGCTCGCTACGCGCCCTGCCGCCGGCATTGCCCAGCCGTAGCACGCTGTCGGCCGCGCCTCGCTACCCCGCAGCGGCACCACCACCACTACTTCGCACCCCTCCCTCCTCTACTTCGAGCACCACCGCCAAGCGTGCCGCTTGCACTGCTCCACCGCCTAGCCGTTGCTGGCCACCCCCACGCCGCCGCAAGGCCACCACGCCGAGCCACCACTAGTGCCACGTGCCTCGCGCCGCCGCCGGCGCTGCCCGCCGCACCGCGCCACCGCGCCGCCCCTCGCTGCGCACTGTCGTGCGCGCGTCGTGCCGTTACGCCCACCACGGCCGCGCTCTCTCCCGCCAGCGCCACCGCACCCGCTCGCCGCTCCGCCGCGGCGAACCCTCATCGCCGCGCCACCGCACGCCGGCAAGCCGCGCCGCACCCTGCGCCACACCGCCGTGTCGCACACCCCCGCGCTGCCACCAGCGCCGCCAGCCACAGCGTGCCGCCGGCCGCTCCTTGCCGGTCGGCGGCGGGATCCGGTCGGTCACCGGCCCCTTTCCCCTTCCTCCTCTGCTCGACGGAGGGAGTAGAGGAGCGACTGAGGGAAAAAGGCCGGGCGGCCAACGCCATCCCCGCCCTCTCTCCCTGAGGGGCGAGCCCAAACCGGCACCGTCAGCTGGTGACGATGCCGTCCCCCTCCTTCGGCCACTGCCCGGTGGGACCCACGTGACGCCGTCCGGGGGCCGTCGGCTGTCCCGGCGTATGGACTCGGTCCACTAGACCGCAGGACGCGATGCGAGCAGTCCACCAGCCCACGGGCGCGGTGCACCGCACTGTGCACCGGCTGGGCCCCACTGTTGACACTAGCCCCTTCCGAAATTGCTAGGTACACCCGGTGAGTACACCCCAAATTCTATTTAGAGCCCTTCCTCCACTCCAAAAATTCCCCAAAATTCTCCAAAAATATTATGAATATTCCTGAACCTATTAGAGCCATCTAAACCATTTTAGGATACTTCTTAACCCCAAATCCCAAAAGAGTAGCTCTCATCTAATAGAAAAGCCCCTTTAGTGTACCCCAAATGTTGCCAATCCTATTCCAAAGCTCCATAAAATCACCGTGAATTTCCATAAATACTAGGGATTATCCTCAGCATTTTCATATGCTTGTTTCCCTAGGATTTATACTCCAGCTCCCAATCCCTGTTGCACTCTCTTAGTGCCCCGCTGAAACCCCGTCCGAATCCCCGCGGACGTCGTTTCGCCGCCCAATCAAAACTCTGGATTTGGTAAAACCCTAACCGTTGTGCTACCCAATTCTATTCCATCCCATTGATTATTTAGAAACTTATCTCTAAATAATTAATATAATCATCCACTGATTATCTCGGGATTATTGCTTGGCAATCCAATGATCCCCGTACCCACTGTTCCAAACCTTTCTTAGAAGCCACCGTCATCTGGGAGTTATTCCTTAGAAATCCATGTAACTCCCCGGCCGTTCGATAAATTCCGAGGAAATGTTTATCAATTTTCCCAGAAATTCCATTCCTTTGAATCCATTAATTATTTACCATAATTAATGGATTATTTCCCAAAAACCCTAATATCCCTTTTTATCCTTTATTGACATTCTATAGGAATTGGTTGATATATTGTTATACTGAATGTTATTATTCATGTTTTGTTGATCGTTAGGTCGATGGTGTGACCAGGCCCCGATCAAGATGCCAAAGCTCCAGAAGGCCCAGAAGCCAAGCCTGGTCGGCATCGAGCATACATACGCGTTAGCGGACATCCAAGTACCGTTACCGTTCATGAAGGCAAGCCCTGGCAACCAACTCCTTGGTCATGCCGGTCCCAGTTCCAGCATAATAAAATCGACCAAGTTAATAATATGGACTGGATATTGTATTAAATTCTAAGGAAAACCCTCCACATTCCACCTCCACCTTGGTTTAGAGCCATTTCTAGCCAAACAACCTGTTAACAACCCCGGTCACGACCCGTCGATGACCGAGTGTTATTTAGAAGTAGATTCTTAGAAATCTCTGAACATTTTGTTATTTTGAAGAGCTTCAGAGAGAAGAGAGGGAATGTTGGAATTAATATAAAATGAACCAACTAAGAATAGAACCCCGTAAGGACGGACTTGTGAGTAAGGGAGGTAGCCTCGGTAGAGGATCCTGTCCCAAAGGCTTACTCTGGTCACATAAGGACCGGTTCACGGGCGAGTCTTTCTAATGCCAGTACCGCCGTACGGGCCAAAAAGGACATGGCCTTCGGGAATGACCTGTAATGTGAGGCCTTGATCCACACCCCGCTAGCAGATCCTAGCCAATCCATCCCAATGAGCTGCATGATTGGTACGGAGGCGGACCGAGGCAGAGATCGAGTAGCTAACGGTGCCTGGTCGTGTCGGTTGCCAAGTCGGGATACAGGTATACTGGAGACAGCCCCAGACAGAGGGCTGGGACTGGTCGGCACAGGTCACATGTGACTGGGCTGGTAAGGCCCGATGGCAGGATTGCCATCCTTAATGCATGCAGTTCCCCTGGAAGGTCCCTTCAGTGGACAAATATGGGACCCTATGCAGACCCCAGTATTACCTGTGGCTGGACCTAGGGAATGCTGTCTGGAGACAGACACCGGCGGGTAAGGGTCTCGTAGGTCAGCACTACCTTTCGCAGAGGCTATGCGTTGACCACCGTATGGCATAGGGTACAAGCTCTGCAGAGTTAATCAACTTATCTGGATAGCCGTGACTCACGGTCATGAGCCCATATAGTCAAAGCCCTCGTTGATTAGAATTCACCCTTAGTATAAAATATGAAATGGTGAGATGGGCGATGGCCCAGAAGAGAGCAAGGCATAAGCTGGCCCAGAAGGACCTTGACGGTCTCTAGGATGGAACTAAAATATGGGGACTGGCAGGGATGAGAATTCCCCTGCAGGACCAAAACAACTTATTAATCTCCCTTTCCCACCCCCTGTTTATAAACATAACTTTACTTTATATTTCCACTAAATGTAACCCTTACACCTCACTTCCTTGCATGCATTATAATTCTTGCTCCAGGCTTGCTGAGTACCAATTATAGGTGTACTCAGCCTTGCTTTCAATTGTACAGGTACATGGACAAGTAGGGCACCTTGGTCCGTTCCCTCCCTGAAATGGGTCATAATGCCACTCTCCGCTAAGGCGAAGGTAGTTACTCTTTATTTACTGTGCTTTTATTGCTTCCGATTCTAACCCTGTGTAAAACCTGTATCAGCCTACTGATCCAGGGACTGATACAGGTGATTAAGGGACATCCGAAGGATAGTCGCCACAACAAGTCTTCAATAAGGCTAATATCAATGGGGGAATTTTATATTGATATTTACAAGGAGTCACATTAGCATCAAGTAAATGAAATTGTGTTTGCAACTACCTCGATCTCTAGTGCAAAATTTTATGGTGTGATTTTTCATAAACTCCATATGAGCATTTAATTTCATAACCCATTGATAATTGGTAACCACAGTAATGTACACGTGGTTTCATCTCGAAGAACTCTCTCTCTCCCCCCTTAAATTTGATGCCATATCATTAAAAAAATCCTACGTGGCATGCTTATTAACGAGAATGAAACCTCCTATTCCGAGTAGCCTAACACTACTACACATTTACTAGTATATATATTTCTTGCTCCCAGGGATATATATGCATGCAGTGAGCAAACACAACCATAGGATCTGGGGCACAAATTTGGAGATAAGTAAAGAACAATTTTTTTCCTTTTGGAAGTGGGTTTGACCGGCAACCACTACGGGAGAAACGGCCTTCCATCCCTCTCTTTTAGTACCGGCTGCAGGCAATAGTGGTAAAAAAGATGTTAGTACCGGCTGGGAACACCAGCCGGTACTAACGTGCGCTCCTGTCCCTACCTCTCAACAGGCAGATGGCACGTTAGTACCGACTGATCTCCCCAGCCGGTACTAAATGTGTCTAGGGGCCTTTAGTACCAGGTAAAGGCTCCACCCGGTACAAAACGTAAAAGTTTAGTACCGGCCGGAGCCCTCACCCGAGGAGCGCGCGGCGGCCTGCGCGGCAAGCCCTGCCTGCCTAGCGCACGGTGGCGCGGGCGCGGCCGGCGCCAGCGGCATGAGGTGGGCGCGGATCGAGGCATGGCCAAGGACCGGATCGAGGCCTACGGGTGTGAGATTTTTGTGATTCTTGTGTTCATGTGATTGTTGATTCTTGTTGAGATATTAGGAGATATTTTCTGTAATTTTTGTGATGTGATTATGAGTTGTATATATTCTTGTGATTGTGAGATAAATATGTGTGATATAGTAATTCTTATTGTGACTGTGATGTGATTTGATGTGATTTGTTTGTAATGACCGCACTGGAAGGAAGAAAGAAGGAATGAGAAAAGTAAAAAGAAAAGAAAAGAAAAAGAAAATAGGAAAAGAAAAGAAAATGAGGAAAAGGAGGAGGCGAAGGGCTGTCCGGGCATCTATGGTTAGTACCGGCTCGTTTAACCAGCCGGTACTAACTTGCGCACGTTAGTACCGGTTCCTCGTGACCGGTACTAACGTGTCACCACGTTAGTACCGGACCTTTAGTACCGGCCACAGTGACCGGTACTAAAGGTCAATTTTCCCGTAGTGAACACGGTGGCTTGAACAATTTCATTCAGTACAGATGTTCAATCAAAGAATAGTAGCTCGAAACACGCTTTTAATTATTTGGTTTTCTACATTTTTGTGCCCGGATCGGGCAAAAAGAAACATTATTAAGTTAAAAAAGCGGTTTAGTTTATACAGTAGTCTCACATGGTATATATATATATATATATATATATATATATATATATATATATATATATATATATATATATATATATATATATATATATATATATATATATATATATATATATATATATATATATATATATATATACACTCCGGTTCAGTATTAGAAGTCGTTTTGGACAAGGTTTGAGTCAAACATTGGAAACATAAATCATGAATAACATTTAAGTCGTTGAGTTTGAAAATGTGAAAATCATATAAATAGATTGGTCTTGAAAATTACTTTCATAAAAATATACATATATAACTTTTCAAAAAATATTTTTATAGAAAAGAGAAGTCAAAGTTTTGCTTTGGTGACCGTGTCGCTGTCCTAAACGACTTTTCTTCTGTACGTTCTTTTCTTCGCGAGGGATAATAAATTAAAAGAAATGGTAAATAAATGCAATCTGGAGATTCGTACGTACGTGAGGGACATGTGTACGTACGTATGACGCATATGCATGTCAGCGCCCACACGAGGACGACAAACAGGGTCTAGGTAGCATGTACCAGACTAATAGTGAAGTTTGTTTCTGCGCCGCTGCAAATACGAGTATTAAGTGCCACCAGATGACGGAGCCCACCCACGTTGCATATGCATACGGCAGTATAGGGCAGCACGGTCCGGTACTCCAATGAAAACCTTTCGTCGAACAATATGCATCATGTACTCGCGCGAGATCCTATAGCTATACAAATCATCGTATACTACTAGTACTAAATTTTTAAGATGATGACAAGAAAATATATAAACCCTAGTTTTATATATTTTTAATGAAACTACTTTTATTTTATTGTGCAGGCTAGGTTAGGATATATTCATTGGGAGAGAGGGAGACTGTCAGGAGAAAGAAAAAGGACAGACCGGATCAGTTGAAGCAAGATGATCATATACTATATCTTGTCCTAACACAAAATGTTTACTCCTCCTCCTACTTGCATTGGATTTGGCACGGCCGTCGTCGTCCCTTCTCTACGAGCGTGCAGTGCAAGATTCCACAGGAGATTGTAAATGCTGATGCAGGCAGCAGGGGGGGGGGGGGGGGGGGGGGGGGTGTGGGGGGGCGGCATTGAATGCTGGGCCAACCGCGTCGCGAGTTTCCAAGGAGACCTGTCCACTAACTGGTGAGAGAGGGAATAACCACATGTCTCTTTGAGGCCTCATCAACATCGGCGCTATTACAGCAGCTACATATACCCTAGAGAGCGAAGGGCGCATGCATGTGTATTCGTGCACTGCATCTGCATGCCCCGTGTATTAAAACCGAGAGAGAGGGAAGGCCGCAGAGTTAAATGTGTCGATCCCCCTTGACCTCAAAATCGCTGCGCGTCGTGTCCGTGTTCCCGAGAGGGATGGTGCGATGCGGAGGACGGGGGCTCTCTCCGCTTGCATTGCTACTGTTGATGCCACTGTACTCCCTCCATACTCGTATTAGATGATGTTTAGGACAACGACACGGTCACCAAAATGTAACTTTGACTTCTTATTTTTACAAAAATATTTATTGAAAAATAATATATGTATACTTTTCTAAAAATACTTATCAAGACAAATCTATTCATATGGTTTTCACATTTTCAAACTCAACGACTTAAAAGTTATTCGTGATTTATATTCCCAATGTTTGACTAAAACCTTGTCCTAAACATCATCTAATACGAGTATGGAGGGAGTAGTATACAGGGAGGAAGGCCGGCACGCGGTCGAGGACGAGGAGTGCACATCAAGGAAGGGCAGCAGTCTTGTTGTTACTCCATAATTGTGCATGCAGGTCTTGTCTTGGTCGTAAAACTGTAAAGGAAGACGAGAACCATCTTTTTTGAACGAACAAGACGAGCCATCTTTTCTCGTTTGGACGTAGAGAGTGCTTCAATTAGTAGAATTAATTATATGAGTTTGGGCTTTCCAGATCATGTGGCTAAGTAAATGTTATCACAAAAATATTTTTTGTTCCAAATCTCTGACATTTATATATGTACGAATAAATTGCAAGAAGAACACAAATAATGTGCCATTGCAATTGGAGAAAAATGTATGATGGATCGATCTCCACCTCTGACGACTCCGATCCACCGGCTCATGTGTGCATGTAATGAAGCAGAAGGCCGGGCATGCAGCAGGCAGCTACTCCAACTAGCATTGAGTGACGCAGGGCCATGGCCATGCATGGCTGGTGCCCGGGCATTGAACCCGGCCACGACCACGTGGTGCAGGCGGAACGCAACAGTTTGTCTGCACCGGGCGAGTGAGCCAGCAGCCAGCGTTCGTACGTACGTGCGTGCTCCCCCTACTGCCCCCCCGAGAGCCTCCCTAGGCTGGCTTTGCTACTGCATGCATGGCATGGCATGGAGATTTGCATCATGGACCAGAAGCAAAGTGAATGGTTGGGTCAATCAATGCCACCGATCCATCCATCACCCTTAAATAAATTTTGGAATCGCATTGCAGTGACGACGGAGGATGCTGCAGCAGCAATGCAAGCAAGAGGAGAGGACTTAAAGTGACGGGCCGCCCGGCGACTGCCACCCGCTAGCGGCCGGCCTGACGACGGATGATGGGTGGATCGATTGCGCGCCATTTATGCCAGCCACTGTTCATCCTCTTTTCCCCCCCGGCCCTTCACCCCACCCTGTACCCCGCCTTTATCGTGTATGGACCCTCTTTCTAGCTCTCAATTGGTTTATGGGGGGTATGTGGTCACTCACCCTCATCAGTCCTCACTACTACAGAAACAGTTTTTAGGCACGGGCATTTTGAGGTTTCTAAGCGCGGGCGCCCCGCCCGTTGCTGCTTTTAGCGGCTAGAAATGGCGCTTTAGCAGCAACGGGCGAACGTCCGATGCTAAAAATAGATTTCCACGCTCGGTCCATGGCATAGTCCGTTGCTGAAAACCCCATTTGCAGGGGCGGGTCACCCTGTCACCCGCCCCTACTGTCCGATTAAAAAAACAAAAAAAGGTAGCCAGGCTGCGCCGGCCAGCCGCCGCCGCCGCTGGTGACCCATGCAACCCCCGTCGCTGCCGCACACGACTGCTGCTTGTCCCAGACCCCGTGGGGATCAACCAGCTAGCAAAAAGATGAAAAAAATAGAAGTTCGAAGTCGAACAAACATGGAAAATCTAGTCAGAGTCATCGATTGAAGGGAAGTACATGGTCACAAAACAACCCAGAGCTAGCAGGTGGAGCACAAAACTAGTAGAAGTAATAATCGAGTACAACCACAAGCTAACAGGTCCGGATTAATACTGAATGGGCTGCAAGATGCGGGTGAAGAGATCTGCACAGCATCTCATGTGATACCCGCGACAGATCGAAGCCTTCTGCCTTCGTTGACGGCAGACGGAGCAACCAGTGGCGTCGCCGGCTTCTTCGTCGCACCCGCGGTAATGGCGCCCCGCCGGCCGTCGAGCCACCGCTCCTCCAGCAACCTGCGCGTGGGGCTGCGGCCCCGCCGCCGGCCTCTTACGCTTGGGGGCTGCACCACCACCGTTGGCCGGTCGCCGGCACGAGGAGGACAGCCGCGATTGCCCTCCGCGCTGGCCTTCCGCGGCCACTGGCTCGCCACACCCGTCCAGCCTGCTGCGCCCTACGCGCCGGCCTTCCGCGACCGCCGGCTACTCCGTCGCTGCCCTGTACGCTGCATGGTCTGACTAGTGTGTGTGACAGTGTGTGAGAGAGACCGATGGGAGGTGAGGGAGTGAGGCCTTATCTGGTCGGCGTGGGAGGGAAGAGTGATCCGGCTGCTGGGGATTCGACCATTAGGAGACCACCATTTGAGGTGCATGGATCGATGATGTAGGCAAAGTGTGTTTGTTTGATACAATTTTTAGGTACGGGTCATCCCACGACCAGCGCCTAAAAATAGAGACCATTTTTAGGCGCGGACGATGGGATGACCCGCACCTACAAATGATCATTTTTATGTGCGGGTCATCCCATCGCCCGCGCCTAAAAATGATCTCTATTTTTAGGCACGGATCATCCCATCGTCCGCGCCTACAAATTCATCTCTAGCAACGGGTGCATCCCGAGCTTTGTAGGTGCGGCTTGACCTTCTGTCCGTGCCTGAAAAAGAAATGGCTGGCCTCTACAAATCGTTTCTGTAGTAGTGCCTCTCACTTGCACTTTGCCCACATGCTTATGCCATGCATGGAGATTTTCTTTTTTTTTAAAAACATGTGCACGTTATGATCCATCTCTCATCAGTTTATTGGTTGAGAATGTATGGAGGAATGTTGACAATTAATCGGGCCAGCATTGCTGTCGCGCGAGTTTATTGCCTGTCATAAAGTGATGCCGTTGAACAATTAATTCTACAATTGGGTTATATAAAATGGGGTTAAGTTTCAGATCGGGCTTGGGTTATGCTGATTTTTTTTAGCGAACCGGCACTGACCGCCATGCGCCCTGTTTCTATTGATATAGAAGAATTACATGACTATAGTCCAGGCTCCTCGGAGACCATAATCGGAAAAAGAAAACACAAACCACACCAAACACAAGGTCAATTCCAAACAAACAGAAAGCAACTCAAAAGGCAACACCATTGCCGGCCTCCTACACTACGAATCTCCTGCACCGCACGTATGCAATGCGGAGTAATTCGTCGAAACATTGGACAAGCCACTGCCATGCAGGACCACCTGCTGCCACGACACCAAGTCAAAGTCGACCTCAGGTCACACACTCACAGTACCAGGGGCGGATCGATCTAGGGCTTGGGCTAGAGGGCTGCAGCCCGGGTCCAGCCCATCTAGCGCCTAGTACCAGCCTGCATCAATCGCTCAGAGCAAGAAAGAAAAGCTGAGTAGGCCAAAATCAGCCCAATTCAGAGAAATCCAACATGCAAAATATGACTCGGGGGCAAATGCTAAAGTTACCGTGGCTATTTTCACTTCGTTTATCAGTATACAATGTGGTAGTATGCGGTGGATCATAGGCGAATAATTGGTCAGTAGCTCACTAGGCTAAGCTAGAAATTTCGAGATAAGTCCGGTCCTCTCAAAACTAACATTGCATATATCAAAACGGAACTCTCACCCAACCACTATATTTTTCATGTGCAAAGGCACGCCTTTCCCCTCTCTGTTCCTCGACAAGGGCCAGAAATGGCAAGATGGCCTATCTAATTGGAAGCTGTTAGAGACGCCTCTCGCTGTCACGGAAAAAGCTACTAACATGGGCATATAAAATCACACACGACCTGGTAATTGTGTCGCCAGCAGGCCGGGAGGGATTTTGCCGCTATTGCAAAAGGAATCTCGCCCAAATCGCTGTACCAGCTGCTAATTCCTCGCGCTGGACCGAAGCAGGGGGGAGTGTACCGGCCGCGGGTACACCCCGCACATGGCAAACCACCTCTCTTACTCAGTGATGACTGATGAGAGCGAGAGGGACAAAACAGAATAGGCCCCCACACCCTCACTGTGTGTGTGCGCGCATGGAAGAGCAATGTAGTGGCTTGAGCTAGCCGTGCCTGCCTGCCTGGGCGGTTTTGCTGTACACCGCATATGCGGTGTACCGAACATCACCGCACACCTCTCGAGCACAGGTAAACTGCATGCATGCACCTTGCACCCTCCCTCATCAAGTGACGTGAAATGATGGGCCCCATGCTGTACAAGTAAAAAAAATTATACCTTCTAAATTAAATGTCCAAATAAAATTTTGATTGCACCATTATATTTCTTACGATGAGATCTTCGAAACTAGACCACACTTAAATATATTTGGATGCACTTTTCGTTGGAAATTTTTTTTTTAAAAGTTGAAACATTTTATCGTGAAGCTAGAACAATTGCATCCTGTTCATGGTGAATTTGTTCCAACCATTGACGGAATTGTTCCGCCTTCGTGAAAATATGTTCCAGAAAAAATATAATTAAAATGTAGTCAAGTGTGGTCTAGTTTTGTAAATCTCGTTTTAAGAAATGTAGCGGTGCAATCGGAATTTAATTTGGCTACTTGGTTTATGAAATACGAATTGTTTTTTTCAAATCCTCTCTCATGGACCCCAAGTATCTTAGCAGTGCTGGGGTAGGAAAGGAAGCTGTGCGTGGACGGCCTGGTACCCGCACATGCGGGTGCTAGTCGCTCCCCTGCCTGGGCTCGGATGTTCTCCCTGCTGGGGCCCACACATGACCCTCAACTCAAGAATGTTTAGAGAGAGAAAGAGAGATGTTGCTAGAGAGAGAGAAAGAAGAGGGGGGAAGTCAAAGGGAATTGTGCAGAATCTACGGAGCATTCCATTCTCCAAAATGTTCCTGGAAGCACGATGCATGATTAAGCTGTCATTGACCTCACGTGCCCTTGGAAAGCATGGGATCCAAGTAAGTACGTAAGCCAGTAAGGTCGTTGCTCGTGGGATTACGCTTGCCTCGAAGCTTCTCTCTCGTTTTAATCCTTCCTCTGATCCCACTCCTCTCCTCTGTCATGCATGCTGTCTGTTGCATGCATGCATCTCAAGGCAACTGTCTGTGGGGCTGCTCTGCATATTAGTTTTGCTCTGCAGAAACACATCCTCTTACGCACAGGGATGCCCTTAAAATGTCAGATTAACAGTAGAATGCTCCTCTCCTGAATGTGGCCAAGTGTCAGTTAAAAATACATTTGTTTATGCTTTAATTCTACGCGCAAACTTCACATTGTTGTTTTTCTTCCCGGGATATAGTAACCCATCACTCCCTCCCGTCACAAATAAGTGGCCTTTTCGACATTGACATGGTGTGTAGAAAACAAAATTTGACTAGTGCTCTTTATCTAAATAAATATATCATAGTGCACTATTTATTAAACAAGTTTTTGAGACAATTCACTCGTAAATATTTGAATATCCAATCTCAGAACACACGCACAAAAATTATATAACCAAAGTTTGGAATTGACGTACGTGCAGCCTAACACAAGAAAAGAACACTTCTTTGTGACTGAGGGAGTGATGGATTTATGATCTATGTAATACAGCAAACACAAACAAATCCAAATGGAGGGTCATGTATTACCCCTTATGTTTTTGCAAGAATGGCTTCACTATTTATTACTAATAGAATACATTCAAAAGCAAATAATAAAAGAAATAAGTATTGATAATAGAAGAGGTTTGTATACCAATTAAAATCTCCAGCCAAAGAAAAAAAAGTCCCCCCAAAACAGGGCTTAAACCAGTCCAAAAGTGCTCTTTTCTTCATACTCACTCTGTGGTACACAGTGGAGTACTCTATGGCTGGCTTTTGACATTGTTGCTAGCAAACAAGGAGAATATTTTGCGTACGAGTGCAGCTAAATATAACAATGCTCCCACTTGATGCGGCTGCAAGCAAATGTCTTGGTCGGATAAAACTAACCCTAGCCCCATAGGGCTCGCTGCTAATCAGCGTTAACTAATCCAGACAAGGTAATCGCCAGCTGACCAATTAATAGCCGATTAATTAACCTGAGATTTGACACTTGACCAAGTGTCAGCATCAGTGCTAGCTGCTCCTAGTACTGTAGTGGTGGTCTCTTTTTACTCCGCGAAGCCAGGGTCACGTGATGACATCTCCGGCTCACGTGAGGCACGCCCCGGGAATCTTTGCTTCCATTCCACTTCCACCCACCCCTTTCATTCTCCTCCGCCTTCTCTGCTGCCTGTCGCTGCTTCTTCTCTCCTCCTCCATGAATTTTACTGCTTCCGAGAAGCATTGTCAGATCAGACAGCTATTTTACTCTGGCACTGGTAAAATTTCCCGTTTTCTTACTCCAAATCCCTAGGCTTTGACTTGTTTTATGTCGCCAATCACAGCCGCATCATTGCCCAATGATTTCTGGCCGTCCGTGCGCGTGGCTGACCCGCACGTGGCGGGATCTTGGTGGTGCTCTCTGTGTGTGGTTCTGGAAGCTGCCACACCATTGGCTGCTGCTGCTCATCCGCTGTGTGGGCCTTGGAGTACCTGTATCTCTGCTACATACGGAGTACTGGAGTACTACCTTTTCTCTTTCAAAATATATTGCAAAATAAATGGTGCAGCATATGCGTAGTACTCCGTATAGTAGTATTAATTCTAGCTAAGTTCGCAAGGAACAAAATGAAATGCTACTGCTAGTTTAATAAGTTTTTTTATTTATAGTAATACATCACGAGTCAGAACGCTTTTGTTTTGAAATAGATGTCATTTCGATCAGGAAGTTGAATTTTTGTTTTTTTACATCGATAGTAACATCTTCCGTTGGACACACATGTCGGTAGCGCGCAGAGAGAGGCCTGAGGAGAGAGAGACATGGCTATGGAAATTAAATTAGCAGATGCAAGCTCCCATCTTCCGTTGGGCACACATGTCGGAGTATGTCAAATGGAACAAGGGTGTTAACTGTGCCTTTGTTATATGTGTGCGTGGATCTAATGCCGAGAGGTAAATCGGTCTGAAGGACAAAAGACTTGACTGCAAATATGAGAGCTAGACACATCTCTGTATACTACATACGGAGTATACTCCATATGGTCCTCCGAAATCAAAACAACCATTATATAGCCGGCACATGCATTAACATTGATCGATCAAGTTAACCGAAATTTCTTCATAATTGCAATGATGAAAAGGTTTGTGGGGGCATGATGGAGCACGCCGCCTTTAAATTACGACATTCTTAATTAATGTCCGTCTTGCCTCGAGTACAAACTTACCAGCCGTCCAAAACAAACATATGTTAGGGACCACTTAGGTTTATGCCACTTAATTTTGTAGTTGTACCAGCACCCTGCAAAGCGTGTAGTATGTATACATGTCTCCCAAGAAAGTCTATGCTCGCTCCGTTTTCTTCTGGATGATGTCTCCTAGATCGGTGCTGTCAAACTTTCTAAATTTTTACCGTTACTAGTGTGTTTCGACTATCAATTAGCGCTTTCCACACACACAAACCCAGTGTTTATCAATGTAAAATTAAATTTGAATAATAGTTGTAAAAACAGAATTTTGGAGCCCTCAAAGAATTGAAAAGGACTTGATTAAAGGGAGGCCCTCCTCCGTTTAGTCTTAGCGGAGGTCCTTCCCAAAATGAAAAAAATTCTCATTTCTGGGCATTCTATTTTGGGAAACCATCCCTTTCTAATCACCCTCCCCTCCCCTAGGCTCCAACTCCTCCTCCCCCCACCTCCCCTCCCCTGCGCGCCTCCTCCTCCGCCGCGCCTACCTCTAATCCTCCTCTCCCACGCGTGCCGCCTCCGCCGTCGCCGTCCGACGCGGTCAAAGCTCCCCCGATGGGATTCCTCCGCCCCGCGGCCCGCGGCTCCCGCCGCCGCCGCCCCACCCGCAACCCTTCCCCAACCATGGCGCCGCCAATTTCACCCCTTCCCCAGGAGCTCCCCTGCCCTCCCTGGTCCCAACCGTCGGCCTCCACCACCCGCGGCCGGCGGCGCTCTGCCGCCTCGCCGCCCCGCCCACCGCCGGGCCGACCTGCTTCCCCCTCCCTCCTCTATCTCCGGTGAGTGATAGATCCCAACCCCAACCCCCAACCCTACCTAGCGGCAGAGGATGCGGCGGCGACGGAGGAAGAGGGAGGTGCTGGAGGAGGAGGATGACACGGGAGGTAGGAGGAGGGGGGGGGGGTGGAGGGGTCCGCTGAAGACTAAAGGGAGGCCCCCTCTCTTTAGATTTTGTGTTAAAAAAAATGGATATACTATGATAGTGTGGGGGATATAGTACCCGGGTACCTCACGAGCAAGCCTGGCAGCCCACCAAAAGGGGGCGGCCCAGCCCATCGTTCTGGACCTGAAGACGTGCGGGACAAGTCGGCGCACGGAGGAAGGATCTGGAAGAAGAAGTCCTAGTTGGAGTAGGAATTATTGTAAAGAAGGAAAGGATTCTTAGAGATAGGATCGGATACAAACCGACTTGTAACCCTGCCCCCCGATATATAAGGCGAGCAGGGACCCCCTCCAAAACAACGACACCACAGCTGAACACATCTCAACTCACAATCTACGCAATACAACACCCCAAAACAGGACGTAGGGTATTACGTCGAGTCGACGGCCCGAACCTGTATAAACCCTTGCGTCTGTCCATCCTAACCATCTTGCTTCCGATCTTTGCGATCTTCCCTGCATTACAAATCACTTCCGTGGGCTACCCCGTGGAAGACTGCCGGAGATAATATCACCGACAGTGGCGCGCCAGGTAGAGGATATCGCCGAGATCAATCTGGCAAGCTCGATGGATCACGTCTAGATCTTGGACAGCTGCAACCTCCCGGACGTCGACGAAGTCGAGATCCAGTTCGGGGACGTCATCACCGCCGCTTTGGATACCCAAGCGGCAGGAGCTACGATCGCCACGGAGGTCTCCTCTCTGGCGCCGACTTCGGCCATCACGGCCCAATCCGGTCCGATCGCATCTGATCGTGCCGGATCTACCCCGCTGAGTCCATCGCAGAACGCGAGGCCAGACCAGTCGGGAACAATCTACACTCACTCGGTTCCGATCCGACTCCTGAGAGTCGCGTCGCCGAATCATCGCATAGCGTAAACGCTCAACCAACACGCGTCCAGAGCCCTGAGGTCATTACTGTTCAGACCCCTGGCTTTTGCGCGCTTGCTCGGAAGCAGAAGAAGAAGGACATCGTCCAGTCGGATGATTACTTCTCTGGGAGCGACTCCTACGGGTTAGATCTACTGGGACCCTCAATCCTGGACGATCTGCCGGAAGGATACACAGTGTCCGATGCCTCTACAGAGCCGGAACTACTAGGATCACTCGGAGAATCGACTCCGAGTAGTTTGGAGCGTTATACGCCCACATCCGACTTCTCCGAGTCCGAGGAAGACTACCTCGCGCAAGAGGGAGTCGGATCATATTGCTACATGGTGGCGCCAGCAACGCCAACCAATCCTGTCTCTGAAGACGAGGTCACTCCTGCTGAGGAGACGACCGAAGCCAGGAACCAGCGTCGAGGACGCAATGCCAGTCGGGCGACTCGCAGAGCCGCACGACCACACGGAGCCACCGCGTCAGGATCTGGCACTGCTCGACTCCAAGAGCCTCACTCTGAAGATCATCGTCGCCAACGGGATCAACACGAACGAAGGAGCACCCGGAACTTGATGCGCGACGGCATGTTTGAGTTCAATGGATACGACGTCTACGAGACACCGGTCCAGAACCTCGTTACTATCAACGAGGAAATCAATCGGCTGCCACCTAACACTCCGGGCCTGGAAAAGGTAAGGGCTCTCGTGCAGGCCGCCTCCGTCCAGGTTCACCAGATGCAAGGCAGAACGACCACGGACGCTCCTGAACCCGGTCCATCTCGACACCGGGCCGGCGGCGGATCGGGTCGTGATGAAGACCTCCGCACCACGATCAACAGAGATCGAGATGCGAGGGACATCATCACCAACAGCACCGAAGAGCGCCACCGTGAGGAGATCCGACGGCGCGAAGAGTACGATCGGGATCATGGAAATCCCCGTCGTAACCCCAACAGGAGCGGCTACTCGACGGAGTCAGACTACTCTGACCTCTCCGGTAGCCCAAGGCGCGGCAACAATGGCGGCCGCACTCCGCCACGACGACGAGTGCTTCCACCACCCAGGCGACCGACTCCACCAAGAGATCGAACTCCACCGCGCAGCAGAACCTACCGGCAGGACCGAACTCCACCCAGGACTCGGAACTATCGGAGGACCCGTTCCCCGCCCAGGGACCGGGATCGCAGGAGGGACAGCACACCCCCAAGAGCAGCTGACGGATCGGGACCGAGCGATTCCCGCCCTAGAGGTCGGATCGGCGGATTCCAGTCGTTCACCGAGCGCTTGAGAAGCGTGACGTGGCCCAGAGGCTTCAAGCTGTCGGATATCGACAAGTACGACGGGAAATCTGACCCATCTCAATGGCTTCAGATCTACTACACCGCCGTACAAGCGGCCGGCGGCGACGAGGACGTGATGGCAAACTATCTTCCCATCATGCTCACCAAGGACTGCCGCAACTGGCTGGCAGGACTCCCGCAGGACGCCATCGACAACTGGGAGCAGCTTACCGAACTCTTCATCGGTAACTATCTCGGTACCTGGGAAAGGCCCGGGAGCAAGCGGCTCCTCGGTCAGATCAGGCAGCGCAAGAACGAGACCCTGCACGACTTCGTGCGCAGGTTCTCAGAAAAGCGCAACTCCATCACGGACGCCACGGATCAGGAGGTGATGTCAGCTTTCCAGCGCGGCATCTCCGACGGGAGACTGATCCATAAGTGGACTCGGAAGCCACCCGCGACTGTCAATGACATGTTCCGGGTCGCTAGCACGTGGGCGGACGCCGAGATCGCGGAAAGAGAACAGCTCAGCGAGATCAGAAGTCGCTGGGAAGAAGAGAACAAGACGACTCGCAAACGCGACCGCCGCGAGGACGAAGACAGACACGACGATCATCGACGCAATGACAGCCAACCTCGCAAGAAGAAGAGCGAGGGAGACATGGTCGCCGCCCTGGACCGGTCCAGAGGCCGGGTAACTCCAGAGGACTTCCAGCGCATGCTCGATGAGCAATGCCCTTACCACAAACACAAGCACTCGGCGCGAGAGTGCTACGGGCTCAAGCGAGCCTTCACTGGGGGCAACAGAGGCCCTCCATACAGAAAGAGGAACGATGGTTCCCCGCGAGACGACAGGCGAAACGACGAGCCAGGCGATGACTTTCAGGAAGCCGACCGAGTGGTCCGCATGATCTATGGCGGACCAGAGTTCGAGTCGAAGCGCCAGCAGAAGCTCACCCATCGCCAGGTCATGCACGCAAGGGAGCCACCGGTACCTGAGTACCTCAAGTGGTCGGAAGTTCCGATCACATTCACCCGGGAAGATCATCCAAACTTCATACCGAAGCCCGGGTCCCATGCCTTGGTGGTAGCCCGACGATTCGCAACGTTCGGCTCACCAAGGTACTAGTCGACGGTGGCAGTGGCCTGAACATCCTCTTTGCTAACACATTGAAGGAGCTCGGCCTGACTACTCTCGACCTGAGTCCCCCCCAATCCGCATTCTACGGTTTGATACCGGGAGAGAGGGCAGAACCACTCGGGCACATCACGCTGCCCGTCACCTTCGGAGACCGGAACAATTACCGGACCGAGCACATGCAGTTCACGGTGGCGAACTTTGAAACTGCATACCACGCCATCCTTGGGAGGCCGGCACTCGCTAAGTTCATGGCGATTCCTCACTACGTCTACTTGCAGGTCAAGATGCCAGGACCGAAAGGCGTAATCACCGTCTTGGGAGATGTCCGAGTCGCATACACGTGCGAGCAGGAAACTCTCAACGCGGCAGCCGCCCTGGACATGTCCAAGCGCATGGAACAAGTACTGGCTGCATCACAGGAGGTGGACAAGGACGCTCTAGAGATCCCCACCAAGAAGCCAGCAAAAGAAGCCATTGCACCAGGCAAGGAGACGGAGCTGAAGAGGATCTCTCTGGACTTGGACGACCCAAAGAAGACGGCCATCATCGGGGCAGAGTTGGACCCCAAATAGGAAGAAGTGCTCGTCAAATTCCTAAGGGAAAACGCCGACATATTCGCGTGGAAACCATCCGATATGCCAGGTGTCCCAAGGGAACTTGCCGAGCACTCCTTGAAGGTCAATCCGACTGCCAAACCGATCAAGCAAAGGCTTCGTCGATTCGCGCAGGACCGCAAGGAGGCAATTAGGGCAGAGATTACAAAGCTGTTAGCAGCCGGGTTTATTCAGGAGGTGTTCCACCCCGACTGGTTAGCTAATCCAGTTCTTGTAAGAAAAAAGAATAATAATGATTGGAGAATGTGCGTCGATTATACAGATCTCAACAAAGCTTGCCCTAAAGACCCCTTCGTTCCCCCCCCGCATCGATCAAGTCGTTGACTCCACGGCAGGTTCCGCCCTGCTCTGCTTTCTCGATTGTTACTCAGGATATCACCAGATAGGCCTGAAGCTGGAAGACCAGATAAAGACCGCGTTCATCACGCCATTCGGCGCCTTTTGTTACAACACAATGGCCTTCGGTCTGAAGAACGCAGGTGCAACCTATCAGAGGACAATTCAAGCATGTCTGGATCAATTGATCCCAGACATAGTAGAAGCTTACATCGACGACATCGTGGTCAAGATCATGAACCCCGAGGACATGATAGGGAATCTGACAAAGGTCTTCGAACGCCTACGCGTATTCCGGTGGAAGCTCAACCCGGAAAAGTGTGTCTTCGGAGTACCCTCAGGTAAACTACTCGGCTTCATGGTCAGCAACCGCGGGATCGAGGCAAATCGCGAGAAGATCACGGCCATCACCAAGATGCTACCACCAACCTGTCAAAAGGACGTGCAGAAGCTTACTGGATGCATGGCAGCGCTCGGTCGTTTCATATCACGACTCGGCGTTCGCGGATTGCTGTTTTTCAAACTGCTCAAGAAGCAGGACAAGTTCGTGTGGGATGACGAGGCGAAGCGATCTTTCCAGGAACTCAAAGATTACCTGCAGAGTCCTCCCATCCTCGTCCCACCTCAACCAAGAGAACAACTCTACCTCTACATCTCTGCTACTCCCCGAGTGGTTAGCACGGTACTAGTGGTCGAGCGTCCTGAAGAAGGACACGCATATGGAGTTCAGCGACCAATCTACTTCATCAGCGAGGTTCTGACCGTATCTAAGGTACGCTACCCCCATGTGCAGAAATTATTATATGGAGTTCTTATCTCAGCAAGAAAGCTGAAGCACTACTTTGAGGCCCATCCAATCTCGGTGGTGAGCGAAAATCCTTTAGGGGAAATTCTCCATAACCGAGATGCCAGCGGCCGAATCGTCAAGTGGTCAATAGAATTGGCTGCCCATCACATAAACTTTGTTCCACGTACTGCTATCAAGTCTCAGGTCTTGGCCGACTTCGTAGCAGACTGGACAGAAAACCAAGCTCCGGCTGACGACGAGGTAGTTGAGTACTGGGAGATGTACTTTGATGGCTCCCTCCAGATAAAAGGAGGCGGCGCAGGCGTACTCCTGATCTCTCCAAGTGGACAGGAACTAAAATACGTCCTTCAAATCATGTTTCCAGTATCCAACAACGCAGCTGAGTATGAAGCAGCCTTGCACGGTCTCCGCATTGCAGTATCTTTGGGTATCAAACGCCTGATGGTACGCGGGGACTCTGCCCTGGTCATAAACCAGGTAAACAAGGACTGGTCCAGGACCAACGAAAAGATGGACGCATACTGCGAGGAAATTAGGAAGCTGGAAGGGAAATTCTATGGCTTAGAGTTCCATCACGTGATGCGCGACCATAACAAGGCAGCAGATGAGCTCGCTAAGATGGGGTCCACCCGTGAAGGCGTCCCACCCGGAGTTTTCATACAAGATCTTATCAAACCATCTATCAAGATAAACCCGGATGGCACTGTCGCGGAGCAACAAGTCGGAGAATCCCCAGAGTCAGCCACATTAGTGGTAGACGAAGCGTTGGACTGGAGGACACAGATCATCGATTATCTGGATAGCGGCATATTACCCGCAGAGGTCGCGGAAGACAAAGATCTAAACTCGCTCCACGAACAAATCGTGCGGCGCAGCAAAAACTACGTCATCATCGGAGACAAGCTGTATCGTCGATCTGGAGCTTCCCAAATCCTACAAAAGTGCGTGAGTCGCACTGAGGGTATAGAGCTCTTGACTGACATACATAAAGGAATTTGTGGCAATCACGCCGGGGCTAGAATCATTGTTGGTAAAGCTTTCCGGTCTGGTTTTACTGGCCGACTGCTGTAGCAGACTCAGAGAACATCGTGCGGCACTGCAAAGGGTGTCAGTATTTTGCAAGGCAAATACATGCACCTGCACAACAGCTGCAAACCATACCAGCGTCCTGGCCCTTCGCTTGTTGGTGCTTGGATATGATTGGTCCATTTAAGAAGGCTCCTGGTGGTTTTGACCATGTCCTTGTAGCTATTGACAAGTTTACCAAGTGGATTGAGGTGAAACTAGTCAGAAAGCACACGGCAGCCAAGACCATCGAGTTCTTCACCGACATCACCCACCGCTTCGGAGTCCCAAATCGTATCATCACAGATAATGGTACGAACTTCGTGGCGCAGGAGTTTGAAGACTGGTGCAGCGAGAGGAGCATCAAGCTATGCCCCGCATCCGTGGCACACCCAAGGGCCAATGGCCAAGTCGAAAGAGCCAATGGCGAAATAATCAAAGCGCTCAGGGCCCGAATATTCAAACAGCTGAAGCAACATGACGGACGATGGATCAAGGAGTTGCCGGCTGTAGTCTGGGGGCTGCGCACACAGCCGAGTCGTGCCACGAAGCAAACTCCGTTCTTTCTGGTTTACGGCTCGGAAGCTATCCTACCAACGGACCTCACATACGGCTCCCCCCGAGTGGAGTTCTATGATGAATACGACGCACAAGTGGCGCGCATCGAAGACCTCGACAGCATCGAGGAAAAGAGATTGGCTGCCCAGATCCAAGCCGCGCGTTACGCTCAGGTCCTGCGACGCTATCACGATCGATCAGTTAAGCAGAGGTCCTTTGAAGCAGGCGATTTGGTTCTGAGAAGGAAGCAAGACACCAAGGGCGCGCACAAGCTTGCGTCCCCTTGGGAAGGTCCATATATCATCAAGTCAGTAAGTCGCCCAGGCTCATATCGCCTCATGACGGAAGACGGCGTAGACATCCCAAATCCATGGAACATCGAGCACTTACAGCGTTTCTACGCCTGAATCAGTTATGTGTTTATCTTTTCTATTTTAGATTTATTTTTTTTCCTTTCCGAGTGATTTTTGAGGGTAGTCACCCCCAGTTACGACTCGGCATGTTCACAATGAGTTATCAATAAAGTTGATTTCATCTTTCATCTATTTCTACTACTCGCATTTCCTCTTTCGCGTCACGCACATAAAGTATGAGTGGAATAAACCTTAAATCGAGAGGGAAAGTACTCGCCAAGTCAAAGCTCTAAACGTACGACAAAGACTCTGCGGCATGAGACTGAGACCAACGAGGCTAATCTACTCCGTAACAGGTCAACCACTCAGAAATTAAGGCTAGCGCAGAAAGAAAGGGAGTTGTAGACCAATAAAAACTTATATACAATAGTGACAATTCAAACATTGTTCAAACAATACTGGTTCGACCAAATACTACAAATATTTTATTTACATTGCAGGGTCACCAGCACCAGACGGGGCCGCTTCATCCGAGTCATCAACAACGTCCTTGGACAGAACATTGGCAATTACCACCACTCGGCTCTTCCGAGTGCTTCTTCGGCAGCTCGACTCTGCATTTCAATGTTGAGTTCAGTTTTTAACCAGAATTACACCCAATGGGTGGCATTGAACACACAAGTTTGCGCCTGAGCAAGAAAGAAGAACTTGGATGCGGTGAAGGCAAATGGCAAGTAAAGGAAGAAGAATGCGGCGGGGGTGGCTTATAAAGGAATAAACCGTTCCTCCCGCGCGCGGCGCGGCGCTTGTCTCGGGAACTCAACCGACGCAGACACGTCCCGTCGCTTTGAATTCAAAGATACGGTAGGGAGTCGCGATATCTCGCGATATCTCGCCTTCCGTAAAGCAACCGTTAGGGACGCAACGGACTTTGCGGAGTAATGGGCCTAAATGGGCTGAAATATAGCACGACCTTTCGGTTCTGTTACGATAATAAATTTGTGGGTTCCTGAGCTAGGGTTCAGGGGCAGAAACCACTCGGTCGTGAGGCTAAAATTAGTCGACGACCAGACTTGATTTTGCAATTAATATTGCATCCTTGCAATTGATTTTTTACGTAAGGCATGCGATATTATCGCTAAATTGACTCAGAAATCTGGGTCAAATGCCGACAAGTATAAATCTTGTGAGAAGATGGCTTACCATATGGTCAAGCTGGGTCGTGGGACACGACTCGGAAGTCATGCCAAGTTCAAAGAACTTGAGGACAAAATCCTTATAAAGGGAAAATAAAAAAGCCTCTGAAGGAAAAGTTTATCCAAAATCCATGCCCAGAGGCATGGGGGCTGAAAAATCAGTCGGAATTCATGGCTTTCAGAGTCTTGACACGATCATGCTGAATCGTAACAAGACTCGGGGGCTACACCCAATGGGTGCACCTGGAGGTGCACACCATTGATGGATTAAGTCTAAAAAGAGATTCATAATATTTATTTTTGACCCTCGACCAGAATATTCTATTCTGCTCAAGGCTCGGGGGCTACACCCAATGGGTGCACCTGGAGGTGCACACCATTGAAGATCAAGATACAGATGTGTAAAAATTGAAGACCTTTGGCCAATTTCATACTAAAATTGCCCAAAGCCCGGGGGCTAAGTGTATTCACTTCGCTGTCGCGTCGTGAAAAAGAGCACTCCTTCCCCTCATTTTGACTGTAATTGAAGAATTGTTTTCAGGAACGTCTGAGCAGGCACTCGGATCTTCCTCGAAAGCACTCGGATCTTCCTCGAAACCACTCGGATCTTCTTCGGAACCACTCGGATGAGATCTTAGACAACTTGGAGCACTCGAATCATGCAAGAAAAGATGGAACAATTACAGCCAACGATCGGCCAAGAAGTGCTCGGGGGCTACTGTGGAGGATATAGTACCCGGGTACCTCACGAGCAAGCCTGGCAGCCCACCAAAAGGGGGCGGCCCAGCCCATCGTTCTGGACCTGAAGACGTGCGGGACAAGTCGGCGCACGGAGGAAGGATCTGGAAGAAGAAGTCCTAGTTGGAGTAGGAATTATTGTAAAGAAGGAAAGGATTCTTAGAGATAGGATCGGATACAAACCGACTTGTAACCCTGCCCCCCGATATATAAGGCGAGCAGGGACCCCCTCCAAAACAACGACACCACAGCTGAACACATCTCAACTCACAATCTACGCAATACAACACCCCAAAACAGGACGTAGGGTATTACGTCGAGTCGACGGCCCGAACCTGTATAAACCCTTGCGTCTGTCCATCCTAACCATCTTGCTTCCGATCTTTGCGATCTTCCCTGCATTACAAATCACTTCCGTGGGCTACCCCGTGGAAGACTGCCGGAGATAATATCACCGACAGTGGCGCGCCAGGTAGGGGATATCGCCGAGATCAATCTGGCAAGCTCGATGGATCACGTCTAGATCTTGGACAGCTGCAACCTCCCGGACGTCGACGAAGTCGAGATCCAGTTCGGGGACGTCATCACCGACTGTAGCATTACTGTTGCAAATCCTGGATTAAGTAGGCTCATTAGATTCGTCTCGTGATTTACAGCCTATCCATATAACTTTTCACTTTTTTCGTCTACATTTAGTACTTCATGCATCTAAGATTCTCTTTTGATGTGATGGGTGAAAAAATTTTGGGTGGAAACTAAACACGGGCCATGTTGCAGTTCCAACCAAATTCAATTGTCTCAGCAGCATCTTGACAAATTCAATACATGTGCTTCAGGTACCGGCCTGTTAGGCATCTCTATTCAGATGCTGTGTAGTCTGGATTCTCCTTAATAAAAGATAGAGGCAGGTGTACGTATGCATGTACGTACAAACGCAGGCGTATAGGTTGCGCGTGTGTCCTTGTAAGATTTCCAGGCACGATACTGATCGCTGACAAACTAGCGCACATCATATCCATCAGTGTACACGTATGTAACAGTGTCGATAGCAGCAAGCAAAAGGACGCTGCGTAAGTGACATCTGAACGGACCTGCATGCTGTGCAAATAAAGTAGAGAGAATTAATGGTGGCCTCTTGTTTTACCAATATAATGTGGTCCTCCTGCAAGAAAATATACGCTCTTCGTTTGGACATGTACGTACATTATATTGTACGTCCTTGCACACTTGTAAATTCTTTGGTCGCCATGCATGCATGAGAGATGATGCTTCGATCATTTTTCTATTCTATGGCAGGAGATAGGAAAAAACTTGGGTACACTTCGGCTGTACGTACAACCCCATTCGCATGATTAGCATTTTGCATCCGACACGGGTGATGGCTGCATCGGGACTTTCCTTCCATGACTCTGTAAAGGCTCTGCTATGTATGGGAGAGGGGGCTCTATACGTACAGGCAAGCTGTACCCAAGTTTTTTGCAGGAGATAACGGCAATAATCCACGCACCACGGTGATTCTGAGGTCAAAGGACGTACTGTATGCGTGAGAAAAGGTCTCAAACCTTGGATCACCTTAAACGAGACGGCATTGTTCCTTATTGGGTGACCCATTCCTGCCCGGCGTTAAATTCCACGACACGATTGCCATCACGGCAGGTTTCGATCAACACATCTTGGAACAATGTAGGGATCGACCACATAGCAATCAAGCTATAGTAGAAGGGAGATAGATGCTCCGAGCATCTTTCCATCTTGCTAGTCGACGTGTCCTTGTTCGATGGACACAGCTCTCGATCGATCACACTAACTACGGCTGCTGGCTAGCTGCGTCGTCGTCAAATCATCAGATGGAGCTAGGAGAGAGGCTTACTGTGGTATGTACAGCAGAGATCGAGCTAATAAAGTGATTACCTCCTTGAGTTGGACCAAAGGAACCTGTCAATCTGTCATATACGTTAAACCATCATGTAGTATTTGTTTGGAAGGTTGTCAAGGGCACGTGTTTCTTGTTTTGCTGTAGGTCATCTATCGATTTGACAATCCTCTCCCGTAAGGCATCTCCAATTCACTAATGAAAGGTCCTTACATCTGAAATGTACTATACAATATACATGCAAAAACGTGTTGTATTTGTCGTCGTTGACTTTTTTTCGTAACATTTGACCATTCGTCTTATTCAAAAAATTATTGTAAATATACGAAAAGATAAGTCAAACTCAAAATTCATTTTGATGATAAAGTATGTCACAAATAAAATAAATGATACTTGCATAATTTTTTGAATAAGACGAATGGCCAAACGCTACGACAAAAGTCAACGGCGACAAATATTTCGATACGGAGGGAGTATTTAGTTTCCTCATTTGCATTATTGTTAACCCCATCTTCTAGAAAAAGAAGCTTAAGGAACTGAGCGGATATCATAAAGAACAAATTGAAACCGAAACAAAAATTTAGATGAAGAGGACTGAAACTTGGTTGGCATATATAAATGTCCACGGATTTTCTATTCAAAATCTCACCCTCTTTCTTCTCTCATCATCGACTGTATGTAGGGGCTGCATGCATGCATGCATGGGTAGCTAGGTTTCCACTTTCCAGTACACGCTGTGTGTGGCCTGTGGACAATCAAAGGCAACGGGTATGATGCGCAGAGATCAGATTCCACAGGCTGCATATACGTATGGAACTCGCACTGTAGCATCTACACATAGCATGCATGCATGGATCATCAGCACCAGTATTTCTGCGTGTTCAATGTAGCTGCTGCTGTAGCGATGCTCGATCCCCATCGCTAGCTCTGGCTGCTGCGAACGAAAACAACCATTTCGCGGCCGATCGGACGCCATGCAGCATGCAGATCATCATCAGACGGCCCGCGCAGCCGCATGCAGTCGGCAGGCAGGCAGGCCCTTCGTCGTTCAATTCCGAGCGTAGTAGCGAGATACCTATCGAGATGAGATCGGATATGGGATCTCTCGCTCTCTCTCTCTCTCGATCATAAATGTGGCCCGGCCCCTGCAAGGCATCGTCGACTGTGGGTGACAAGCGCGAGTTATGATCTAGCCATATGGTAGTGTCCCTTGTTGCGTCCTGAATTTCTCGTCGAACGAAAAGCTTTCAGCGAAGCATGCAGTGCAGCGCTAGCTGTGTTATGGCTTGAACAGTAACGCTCAGCTACCCTCAACAGTCTTGCGCTCCTTAAAGAGCCGGGCACTATGTGGCAGTGCTGATAATTTGGTCCTGTTGATCGTAAGCTGTGTGCATTGTCACGTCACATCCGTCTGTCTTGTTACTAGTACGACCCGTTCTGGTTTTCACTGTCCCTAGGCACGCATGTTTCGAATAATGTTACTTTTAGTGGTTATTTCTTATAAAAATGTTTGAAAAATGCAAGCACTTTGCAAGTTTTTTTTCATGGAAAATCCAATCATAAATTGAATAGTAATGTATTTTTTCAGGACAGAATGAGCGCATATGAACATGACAAAGTATAGAAATTGAATAATAATGTTGACACTTGTTACTGCTTTTTTCGATAAGGGAAACTTTATTGATTTCAAGGTTTTACATCGAGATGATACAAGCCTTTGAAAAAACTATGCCCGGCCTCTGCATGACCAAGATACACCCCAACCAACTTATTACTGTTAGAGATTTTATTTTCCATTATTTTAGCACTTGTAAGTTCTTCGCACAAGTGACGGTCTATATAGGTCCATCCTACGCCACTCCTTTCTACTCCCTCCGTAACAAAAAGAATTTTCGCTTCCCGAGAAATTCCAGAATCTTAAATTTGACTAATTATAGATAAAAAAATATAAATATTTATGATATGAAATATATATCATTAGATTCGTTTTTAAATATAGTTTTTATTATATTTGTTTAGAGCCATAAATATGAATACAATTCACTAGAAATTTGGTCAAACATGAATCACTTTAACACGCACGCTCTCCAAACAAGCATTCTTTCTGGGACGGAGGTAGTAACAAAAATGCTTTGGATCTAGGCCTGCTCAAAAATGGCAAAAGGCGGGAGAAATTTGCTCTTGAAGCAAAGAATATTTCAGACTAGGAGTTGTTCCCAACGCGTGTGCATGCAAGGGCATGTAGGCCTTGCCCGATGGAGCCTTGGGGTTTGGAGCCATATGATGATCATGTGATGAGCACAGCAGAGAGTCAACTTGCATTGGCATACATGCATATGCGTGTCCCTGCATCGATTTGGTCATGTGGAGGTGACATAGTAATCCCAGACAGGGTTGTCCCTGGATTAGATGGAATATCTTGGGGGAAGACATGCAAGGGGAAACCAGCAGTAGAAGATTTCAGGAAGGGTTTGGGTTCTGGATTCGGGGAAGTACCATTTTTATTCTAATCACTGTGGTCTGTTAGTTTAATCAGTTAGCTAGCTAGAGGTACACATGTAGGGCAAATTGGAAAGAAAACAGAGTAAAGGGCCCAAGAGTTCACGTGGTTTATTTTTCATGACATAAATGAATAAAACGACACCTTTTTTTAAAAAAAAAGCAACCACCAAGAAATTTACCAGACGCGCAACAAAGAAAAGAGGAACCACACATGAAGGCAGCAATAACAAAACATCAACCACAACAAGCATCGGCATTCGAACCCACCACTCCGCGTGCTTCAGCAACAACCCCATTGAGAGGTTACCTCAAGGGAGGGAAAATAACATGCAGGAATAATGGAGGCGATGCTTTAATAGGCGAGCATCATGGTATTTAGGTTTGGTTCAAACATGACTCCTACTGCACAGGCAGCTCACAAAGATTCAATCGCTAATATGTTTAGTGAGTAGTAATGCAACTACATTTTTCCATTGGGTTATTCTAAAAAATCCCTTACGTACGTAGGCATTTTCTTTATTCTGTTTTGATCATCTACTTGCATCAAGTGTAAGAGGAACCAAATGTATGTGGCAAAATAAAATAATAAGAATTATTTGAACTCAAACCAAGCCAGCAGGAGGAAACATCATGACACATGCAACCAACAAAGACTCACCACTTTGCACAAATATATAGATCATAAATAACAGTACCCCCTCCGTAATTGTAAAGAAAGTCGTTTTGGACAACGACACAGTCTCCAAAATGTAACTTTAACTTCTTATTTTTACAAAAATATTTATTAAAAAATAATATATGTATATTTTATTATGTATATTTTATATAAAAAATAAATAAAAAGGACGGCCTTTGGTGCAGTGGTAGAGCTTCACCGCCTGTGACCAGAAGGTCCAGGGTTCAAGCCCCAGCCTCTACACATTTATGTGTGGGAAAGGCTGTGCGCTAAACAACCTGCCCCCAGACCCCGCATAGTGCGGGAGCCTACGGCACTGGGTACGCCCCTTTTTTTATATTTTATATAAAATACAATTTTAAAGACAAATCTATTCATATGTTTTCTTATTTCCAAACTCAACAACTTAATAGTTATTCGTGGTTTATATTCTCAAAGTTTGAATAAAGTCTTGTCCAAAATAACTTGTATTTCTATATAGAGGGAGTATAGCACACCGATATTTGAATATGATGATGGTAATATTTATTCCAATGAGAAGAATAAGTCAAAGTGATTAACGAAGAAGACAGAAAGTCTTAAATGTCAAAGGTATCCGTTTCAGGTGCTAAATAAAGTGTGCACAGCTCAAACAAATAAGTGGAACAAATTGATGAACGAGTGACAAAAGTTAAGAATCAAGGTATCCGTTTGTGTTGCAATGAAGGCTACCCTTTACAACACAAGCGCATCATGGCCTCATGGGTTTTCTATTCAAACACGAAACCTTACATACACACCACCACAAAAATCTAGAAGGTGCACTTACTGAGTAAGTTTAATGAGTAAACACCTAACACATTGTTTTCACCAACTGCTAGGATGTTCCAAAATTCTTTATGTAAGCAGTTTTGTATGATGGTTATGTCACTTCAAAAAGCAAAACCAACAGAGACGACACACACCATGATACATTCACTTGACATGAACTTGTCACTTTGTACAAATATCACAAATCACAAATAAGACAAACAATTTGAACACGATGCTATTCAAATGTACGACTCAGATATTTGGTCAAACGACGGGGAGAGAGAGAGAGAGAGAGTCAAAGAACACATCTCGAATACCAAGGTATCTGCGTTTTATGTGCAATAATGAAGGTTTGTAAAATTCAAAAGAATCGGAGGAAAAAATTGATGAACAACTAACAAAAAAGACATGGATATCAAGGTATATCGGTTTTGTTTATAAAAAATAGTCCTTCATACGTTTCAAAATGTAGTCATTTTGACATTTCTAAATTCATAGCACTTGCTATGTACGTAGACATACGTTATATCTAGGTCCATATATATCAAATGTTATGAACCTAAAAAGCTAAAACGGCCTACATTTTGAAACGGAGGGAATATCATCTGCGGGATGAGCATCTCACAGCCTTTTCAGTTCAATCACTAAATTAAACCTTCCATGCCAAATACATACCAGGAATATGTAAATGGTGGCTTGCTTACTGAGTAAGTTTTAATAAAGTAGTAATGCTAACATACTCCGTATATGGTATATGTTTGTCCGGCTACTGGAATGTCCCAAAAATACCTTGTGAAGAATCACTAGATCAAATTGATGAAACAAGCAACCAAAAAAAAAGTCATGAATATACCAAGGTATCCATATTTTTGTCGCAATGAAAGCTATGCTCCACTAGGCAGGCGTCATGTCTTTTTTTTTTAGGGTTAAACACAAAACCTCTGATCCAACCGTCGCACTTATTGAGTACATTTAATAAGTAGGAAGTAAACACATTTTTTTCTCTCCAACCACCGCAATGTCCCAAGAACCCCTATGTAAGCATTTTCGTTTGATGCCGGTTTACTCGCATCACATTGTATCAAGTGTGAAAGAAGAAGTTAGATGCAGGTGGCAAAGAGTCTGCAGAGGATGTGTCAAGTGAAAAGGCAGCCAGCAGGAAGCCAGGAGCACACACCTTGACACATGCAGCTGGCAGGAAACTCACCACTTTGCACAAACACAAAGTACTCGGTTACTATGGGGGTGCACTGCAAATTGATGAGAGGCCCGGTGGTGTGACTGCAGAATGTGGACCTGGTCACTGAGCCCCCCCCCCCCCCCCCCCCCCCCCCCCCCTCCCCACTGCAAGCAGTGAGAGAGAAGCTTGTAGTTTTAGAGAGAGAGAGAGTCTGGCCGGCTCCTCCCCCATAAAAAAAGGGTGCAGGGCTGCACAGAGGCAAGGGTGTGAGAGAGAGAGGCAGGGGTTTGTAGCTAGAGAGAGAGGGGTGCCCAAGCCCTGGGGGCGTGGGGGGAAAAGCATCCCAGGCGCACGAGCTCACACAGCCTTTTCATCCCCAAACAAACCGAAAAGAATTCAGATCACCAGTCTACTGCAAAAAACAAAAGAAGAAAATCAGATGCAGTCTTCTCCTACAATACACACTCCTACATGACCATGGGCACATATTTTTATAATACCATAAAGTAATAATTTTTCGGGGACAATATAAAATACTGAATGGAATACACCTGCATCTTTATTAGTCTAGTCTTTATTGTGTGTGTAAGGATGATGTATAGTATAGGTATGGAGACAAAAGCACGGTTCCTTTGACTCCACTTGCTCCCTAAGTGTCATTTTCTCATACATGGTGATCCCTGCCCCTCCTTAACAACAAGATAACCTCACATTCTATCTCTCCCCTTTCTTCCTTCCTAGCTACCCTCTCTTTAATTTCTCCCCTCTCTCTCTAACTTTTTATGCTACTAGCAATAAGGAGGGACAGCACAAGAGACCAGTTCATCCCTGGTTGCCTCTCATAGTCATCTTCTCCAGAGAGAGAGAGAGAAAGAGAGAGGAGAGAGAAAGGAGGAGTAAACTCCAGTACTAGAGACACAGACACCCACCAAGGCCAAAGCAGAAGCACAAACAAGAGAAGAGCTTCCCTCTTCCACACAACACCAAGAACCTTCTCCTCCATCTCCTCCTCCTCCCTCCCTCCCTATATGTGTATATATCATGCATCCATCGATCGCATGAGCTCTCCAAGCTAGCTGGAGACCAAGAGAGGATTGCGGCGCGTGCGATCAGGATAGAGAGCCGCGCGCGTGGTCGGCGCGGAAGGTAGACGGCGGTCGGCGGCGGCCGATGGAGGCGAGCTCGGCGGCGCCGCCGGACCTGTCGCTGCACATCAGCTTGCCGAGCAGTGCGCCCGGGTCCGGGCCGTCCGGCGGGCGCGCCGCCGTGGGGGGAGCCGGCGGCGGAGGCGCAGGGGGAGACCCGTGGCGGAGGCTGAACGGGTCGACGGCGTCGACGGAGCTGTCGCTGTCGCCGCCGGCGGAGCATCAGGAGCACGCGGATGCGCTGCCCTGGCGGCACCACCGCCCGTCGGCGGCGGCGGCCGCCGCGCCGCCATCCGCGGCCACGACGTCGGCCGGCGCCGCGGCGCTGATGCCCACCATGCCGATGCTGCAGCCGCTCGACGGCGGAGGAGGGGGCGGCGGCGCGTCGGCGTCGGCGGCGGCGCCAATCCGGGGGATACCTATCTACAACGGGCCGGGTGGGTTCCCGTTCCTGCCGCCGGCGGCCGGCGGTGGAGACGGCGGCGGCGGCGGCCACCACCACCACCAGAAACTCGGCGGATTCTACGGCGCCTACCACCACCCGGCCACGTGGCCTTCCTCGCTGGGGTCCACGTCGCCGGCGCCGCCGGCCCCGCTCGTCGACCCGGCGGCGTTCCTCTCGTCGCCCGCTGCGCACCACCGGATGCTGTCGTCGGCGTCGGGCAGGCTGATGAACGGCATGCTCTCCGACACGCTCCGGGGCTACGGCGTCGGCAGCGGCATGGGAGGCGGCGGCATGGGCGGGCACCACCACAACCACCACCACCACCTCCACGGCATAGGCGCGCCGCCGTTCGGGCTGGGGTCCCGGTTCATGCCCAAGCTCCCCGCCAAGCGGAGCATGCGGGCGCCGCGGATGCGGTGGACGAGCACCCTCCACGCTCGCTTCGTCCACGCCGTCGAGCTCCTCGGCGGACACGAGAGTGCGTGACGGGAATTACACACCTCGCTGCCCCATCCGATCTCGATCTCCGATCAGAAAAAAATCTCACCTTTGTGCTGTGATTGTGTCTTTCACCTGCAGGGGCGACGCCCAAGTCGGTGCTGGAGCTCATGGACGTGAAGGATCTGACGCTAGCGCACGTCAAGAGCCATCTCCAGGTACATGCCCTGCCATTGCCAGCCATCTCCGGATGACAATTGCTTCTTCTTCTTCTTGCGAATTCACCTACATCATCTCCATTCCAATGGACCTTTGTGCTTGCTTCCTCTCGCATGCTCCTGCCAATCTTGCTCTTGTTCGGGTGAGACAAGAACGCCAATGCAGTAACTCCAGAGTTAGTGAATGGCGGTGAAACGGACAGATGAGGGCCGGCCTCGTCGTAGCCAAAGAAACTGCCATTCTTGGTGGAGAGGAGAGAGAGAGAGGGGGGGGATGCATGGTGTGGGGATGTGTGCGAGTGAGAGAGAAAAAGTTGCCATCATTACACAATAATGCAATGTATGTGCATCCGCGCCTAGTTAGCGTATGTGTGTGTAGGTGTGCGCGCGCACGGCCCAAAGAACCATGGCCCTGGCTGCTGTGCTGGTCCTCTCCTCATCCCAGAGGAGAGAGGAGAGAGAGGAGAGGCTAGGCTAGTACACTTCCAAGGCGAGGGTATGGCATCATAGTATTTCCATGTGTCCATTTCCTGGTGTTCTCTTGCGCGCCCCGATCCACCTGCTCATCCATTTGCTTGTCTCTTACCGGCCTCCCCTCCCCTCTCCACTGGCTCCTTGGCCTGTGAGCTGATCTCTTTGCTTTTTTTGGTGTGCTTTCCTCGCTTCCCCTTTCAGATGTATCGGACCGTGAAGAGCACTGACAAGCCTGCAGCGTCATCAGGTACCTCCACTGCTGCTAATCCGCAATGCCATTATTCGTCCTCCTGATTTGCCAGCTCAATCAATCCTTTCCCTTTTCCTAAACTCTTGCTGCTAAATCAAACGGATCGAGCTGGGATTAATATAATCACTGTGCTAACTAATGTAATGGCGGCTGGCATTGTGCGTCCAGGGCCCAACGACGGCGGCTCCGGCGACGAGGACTTCGCCGGCGCCGGCCAGGCCGCGTCCGGCGGCGACAACAACATGTGCGCGAGGCCGTTCGGGGAGCACCGGTCCACTTCCGAGGGGGCGGCGAGCTCGGTGGGCGGCGGCGGCGGCGACATGGACCAGTCGTCGGCCGGGAACACGAGCACCAGGTGGAGCAACTCGTCAAGGTACTTTCACTTCTCATGCACTGCACCTCCTGGATATATATGATGTACTAGCGCTGCTACTAAATGACAGCATGAGATGTTTTGCACACCTCTGATGACCTGAAGCCCGGCCCTTTGTTTGTTCCCCAACCAGTACACATCCGCACGTTTGCCTTGTTCTTTCGCAGATAATAATGACATGTCATGGGATAACAGCGTCATCTTTTTGTCTAATTGCTAGCTTAATCGATCCCAAAGACGACACTGCCAGCCAAACTTTGGTACTTAGCATGCATTGGCATATATGTAAAGTTCTGATCATATACTAGTACAAATCCTGCGACTGTATATGTTTATTCGGCTGGATGTAAAAAGGTTAAAAAGAATGTTTTGGGGGCGCACACTACACACATGCTGACATGCACACCTGGAGAAAGAGGTGCACACAGGGCTGCCTAGCTATCTTCTAGGTGCCCAATGCAATGCTGTTGCGTCGCAGAAAAGACCAAAAAGCCACGCACCCCACGACCTCCATTGACTTGAGCTTCTGCTCTGTGTGTTTTGGTTTTTGTGGATTTATAAAAAATACTAGCTCTTCTTCTCCTATCACAACATTGTGTGCTGTGTCATTGAGTGTGTAGGTTCTTGCATTGGGCTCCGGCCTTGTCCTCTTTCTCTCCTGTTTCTCTCTCACCTTTCTCTCTCTCAATCCCCTAGATAGTAGGGGACGGAGTAGGCCGGGGGCTCCATTATCTTTTCTTATAAATGCATGGCTCTGATTCCAGGGGGATGGGGTATTGACCTGACATGCCCTATTGCCTAGGAATATGTAACCAAGGACTCTTGGTTCTTTCCCATCTTCAATCTCTTCGATGACTTTCTTTTTTTTTCCTCTTGCAATTATTTGCACGGCACCCACACGCATGCACTCTTTCTCCCTCTAGTTTTAGGTTCTGAAGCCTGATGGTGTAGTTGTACCAGATATTACCACAGTAGTACTGTACATTACTATTATGTCGTAAATCTTAGGTTGAGCCAGTCTATATATAGCTCCAAAAAAAGCCGTACTAGCACAATGGCTTTTAGTTGCTGTTAGATTTGTCTCACCAATTTGGGTTTTTTACATACATGATTCAACATTTTACCAAAGATTATTGGGTAGAAAACATGACTTCTGAGCAATTTGGAAGCAAGTAGGAGTACAGGTGAGCCTGTCTTTTGGCTATACTCGCTTTTATCTTTCTCCACTACATCTTTCTTGTCATCCCATCTTTTGTCATACTTGCATTCTTTTGATTTCTTAGTTTTTCCTCTCAGTTTCCTCTCTGCATAACCATCTTTCTCTCTCTGGCCCATGCCTTATTGAAAATAATTCATTTGCTTGCAACAAAAGTCCATTCAGATTTTGAAACACTCTTTCCTTTTTCTACCTTTCTTGTTAATTCATAGCTGTTTAAGTCAAAGAAAAAAATTCATACACGTCACATATTTTGGAAGAGTTTCTGGTGACACAATACAGTCATGGTAGTAATTGGCAACCATCTCTGACCTTTTTAAAAATGAAAAGAAAATGCAATATTTTTTTCTTCAGAATGATCTTCACTTTTTGTTTGTTTTGACGATGTACTTATCTGTTGTTGTTAGGCATTTTCTCGAAACTCTAGACAATAAATGGGCAGGAGTACCTTGCTCGTTTTTTTGGGTTCATTGTGTTGATCAAATTAATGCAGAAATATGTGTTGTACATATAAAGATGAACAAATTAAGTTGAGAAAACGCAAAACATGCTATATCTTATTCGCTAGTAACTTGTTGACGATCAAATATTTGTACGAACAACATAACATGCATGGATCGAGAATATAACACGAGTAATTTTCTTAAAAGGAAGAAACTATTTTATTTGATTTTCTAATGTGGCAATTTTATTAATTATTGATTCAATGCTTTCTTTTGTGTATTTTAGTCTTTAATCAGTATTGACAATAAAAAAGGAACTTATTGCTTAATTAAGTTTGAGATGTTGAGTCATGCAATAAAATTTTGAAATCCGTCTCCAAATTTTGTTTTTAAGTCAATTGAGTTTTGCAGTAGTGATCTTTCCATGCACTCTAGGACTAGATTAACATTCAGACATAACTCTGAGCACATAAAGGAGTATGTTTGATAGTATCGTTGACATTCAAAGTCTCATGGCTCTTTAATTAGTGTATAACAGTATAGTTATTCCAGTCAAGACAAAAGCACTTTAGAAGGGTTTGGTACTGAGTAGTTGGTATTATCTTGGTAGAGTAGCGGTAAAGGAAGGCACTTTTCTTGATGCACCAAAATCACAAAAGAAAAAAGGAAGCAGAATTGACAATCAGCTATTTCATGATCTCCATTCTCCAACATGTAGGAGCATCCACAGACATGTTTTTGTCTCTATGAACGCCGCAATTATATACGTATTTACACCTCTGCATGTTACTGCTAGCTAGAATCAGTATTAAGGAATTGTTTTTTATGCAAAATATTTACGAAATCTGGAGATGACTTCAGAAAATAGGTTAGATGCTTCAGCAAGTGTACATTTTTCCTGTCATGGAGCATTAGATTCCTTGCTTCAGCCTTTGTTTTTCCTTGGTTGCTCATGGCAGGAGCCTGCTGATCATTCACAGGAAGACTGTAGTGAAGCGGAACATCTTTTAAGAGCTTGTTGCCTAGAAAGGAGTTATGTAACTAACTGATCATGAAGAGCAACTGTTGCTTCTCACTTTAGATAAAGCTAACTGGAGATTGTGCATGAATGGCATGTTCCTACCTATATGGCTATATAGTAATATTAAACTGCCCAATAATTGGTTCACTCAAAGAAGAAATCTGCCCCCAACTGTAGGACTGCAATATAAAGCCCCCAGTTTGGTAGTATTCTTCTAGTCTCAAATTGGACATAGTATCTTTAGAAAGTTTGTAACAGCTTTGCTAAATGGAAAAATTCTCTTGTTCAGGGACCCATGGCTGTCGTCGAATTCATGCAACATGGACGCTCATCGCTTGGCAGGACTGTCCTCTCCAATTGAGGTAAATATACCGTTGAATGGTTCGTCGCTCTCTATATACCCTGCAATCTCTATATGTGCACGTCTCATTGGCATGCATATGCATGTGCGCGCGCATATACAATGTGCTAATTAATTTCTTATGCAAATTGTGCATGATGTGTGTTTCAGAACGCGGAGCCTTGCCGATCGAGCAGCTCGCAGGTGTCTAACCACGAGCTGAGCAGCCCTAGCCTGGAGTTCACCCTTGGGAGACCGGACTGGCAGGGTGCTGATCATGACTAGCCATGCATCCCCAAGCTCACAGGACCTAGAAGGCTAATTTCTTCATTGAGACATACAGTAGCAGTACTGATACCATGCATGCATGCTTGATCCCCAACTCCGCGAAGAGCAACAAGTTTTCATCAGCGAGAAGAATCAACAGAGAAGAATCAACAACAAGAGCAGACACAGCCGCAGCCGCGTTTTCACCGGTCCGGATCGGAAATGGAGCACCGGAGGGTCTCTCTCAGTCTTTGGGTGGTTTCTTAGATTGGCCATGTCCCTGATTTCCTTTTCTTTCTTGCTTCTCTTTTTGTTTCCTTGTGCCGTGGCAGAGCGCCGCTGGCGGTTCAGGGGATAGTAGTAGATGATGATGGCGAGAGCGCGGCGTAAAGCCGTGTGCGTGTGGTGCGAGTGAGCCGTGTGCGTTCGTCCATGTTTGGTGAGGGTGAGGTTGATGTTATTTGGCGCCCCTGGTGGTGTGTGTGGAGCTAGCACCTAGTAGCGTATCATTAGCACATGGAAAGTTGGAAAGGAGAAAAGAAAGAAAAGGGAATGAGTTCTCATGAAGCAATCTAACTGAAGGTGAAGATTTCACCCTTTTTCCCGTGCATGTGTGTGCGTGATCTCTCCTTTTGTTCTCGTCTTTAGTCCCTGCAGGTTCTTGCCCGTGTCAGTTATTAGTAGCTTGCTTGACACTCCCTTGCCTGCCTACACTTTTCCAGCACGCAGGTGTGTGAAACCTTGACCACCAAATATTTTAGCTAAAGGCCACACTTTTGCACTAACATGATTGCCATGCTTTTGCACTAAGCTGATTATTGCACACACTTAACCACATATCAATCAGATCGAGTTGATGAGACCAAAGCAAACTAAAGCATATATTGCCTTTTCATAAAAGATTAAGGAGTTACTACAAAGGCACTGAGATGTGCATGTCTGTGCTCTCGGCATCACCCTACACACACAATCAATTCCGGTACCGCCTTGTCAATGATTCATGGCCGGATGGTCCTGATCTCTCTCCCTCGATCAGTATAATCCATTGTGGTCCAAGAACTAGCAATAGGCCGGGGCACGATCAAGTACTGTACATGCCAGCATAAACCCCAATGGACGCAACCAATCTGCCTGCCTGACTGCGAGATCGACGATCCCTCTCATCTCACTGGTCCTTCTCGATCCTGCATATATCTGCCGATCGGCGAAACATTTGGTGACGCAGTACAGGTGTGTTTTCGGCGCCGGCCGGCCGATCCCCAATAGACAGCGGCAGCTGAGACTGAGAGAGACGCCGGCCGTACGTGCTCGGCCGGCGGCACCCATCGGCAAGCTAGCTAGAGAGATGACATGGATGGATAGATGGACTCGTACGTTTGGTGCCAACCTGCGATAGCGTCCCAACGGAGGCTAGCTAGCGGAGGATCGTATCGATGCTCGGTCATCCTCTAGCACTAGCTAGCAGAGGTCCAGGGCGAGCTCTGAACGAATCGATCTCTGATGATTGATGAAGATGGATACATGTCAAATTAAAGGCGCCTCGATCTGATTGACCGGGCAGCACCTGCCGTGAAAGCTTGGCCTAGCAACGGCGACATCCCTTCACCTGGGGAAACGCCGTAATGGTCGAACCTCTAATGGATGGGATCATATCATCCGGCCGCCATATTCTCGACTTCTCGTGCATGCTAATGACAGTACACATTCCGACTGATGGCGATGGGTGGAGCCAAGCTAGTAGTAATAGCCTTTTCTGAGCCTACCTAGCTGATGGCTTGTTCCTTGTTCTATGCGCAATGAAGCAAAATCCACTGATTTTCTGTGCCCTTTTGTGTTAGTACACATACTGGATCTTAACCAGCACGTAGGACCAGGGCAAATAGGCAATTTGCCTTTACATGCTGATGCTGCTGACAAACAGTGGTAGGGTCTCACAAAAGCTCCACGGAAAAGTGCGGGTTCACATAGGGGAACTGGGCTAGCCTATCAGTAAACTGCCACCGGCCCGGTTGGACTGCCGGTGCCTCCCTGTAACATGAGAGGGAGTTTTGATTTGACATGGTGAGAGACTGATTACTAGCACTGCTCCCTAATCAAGCGTCAGCACTGATCCTCAAGGCATTGCAATTCTACAGTGCTTTGTAACAGACTAAAGGAATCAGCGCAAGAAGGGATGGTCATGGATCATGGTGGAAAAAGCAGAATCAGAAGGGGTGTAAACGGAAAAGGAGGGCACAGCCGCACAGGCACAGCCCAGCGCAATCATAAAGCAATGGATTGCGAAATGATTTGATTTGGTGCATGGATGGATGCAAATGCAGTCCCCCCATGTTTCTCTGTCCCCTCATTCAAGTCATTCTATTGTTCCCTCTTCCTTTGTCGGCCCTCCGCCCCTTTTCCTCGCTCTCTCCTTCAGCCTGTGCCTGACAAAAGAGAGAGAGAGGAGGGGTAGAGAGAGAAAATGGACGAGTGAGGTTTTAAAGAGGGCGCAGGAATAAAAAAGGCGAAGCAAGGCAGCAGCGCCACAAGGGCGAAAAAGAAAAATAAAGAGAGCCCGGCCGGCCGGCCCTGTGCAACACCTGTGTGCGCTTCAATGCCCTGCCGTCCTCCCCTGTTCTGCCCTGTGTCTCTCTCTAGCCCTCTCTCCCTCTAGCGCTCTCGCTCTACCAGCTCTGACACTGTAGCGTGGGCCCCGGTCGAGGACGTGGCCTAGTTCCTGTTGCACTGTGCGCCTACGAGGACAGAGGAGAGAGAGAGGGAGGGGCACTGGCACTTGGAACTGGGCATTTATTTGCATGGGGCCTTTCGGACCCGTGCAGATGGGAGGTTTGCCCGAGCTTGGACCACCCGAGTACGCACTGTGGTGTATCAAGTGGACTTTCATTGGGGCTCTGTACTACTATACCAGCCGGGCCTCCCGTGAAACGATTCCCCCCACCCCACTTGAAAAATCAGGGGTCAAAACTGGGTCACCATTTCGCACAGAATTTTTTGTTCCTTTTCCTTTGGTCAAATGTATCCCGTCCCACAAAGAATGTAATTATAGATTGCATGCTAGTTAAAAGAAGTTCTCGATTGACAAGTTGCTAGAGAATTTTATATTTATGGCTATAACAAAATTTATTATAAAAATACATTTTATAATTAATCTAATGATATTTATTTGATATTATAAATATTGATAATTTTATCTATAATTAATCAAATTTAAGATACTAAAATATGATATTGTGCTAGAGTCTAATTCTTTTTAGACCGAGGGACTATATATATGCTGAATGTGCCAATAACAGTGCTACAAATATACTCAGCAGCCACCGTTTGAGAGACTCGGGTTTTGTTTAGATCTAGTTTTACATTGAGAAACAGATTATTCTTGTCACTTTGAGGACAACTTTTGCTGCAAATCAGACCCCTATTTTTGTTCTACACCACTGTGGTGATTAGTATTTTTATGATCAGAACTTGAACCTTTCATATTTGCTTCATATTCATCTGCAATTTTCAGATTTGCGTGTTTATACCTTCTTCCTTGTGTTCTTCGATTCACTTGCTTCTCGGCGATGTTAATCAACTTGTGCTTCGACGCAGCGTCTACAAGGGTTCAAATCATGTCTGATTGGATCGTCAACTGGTCTCCACAATCGAACGTACCCTTATCTCTCGAAAAATCGGGCCACATCTCCATCAGCCGCCACTCTGATTGCGTTTCTATTACAATAAATAACAAAATTATTGGAAACATTTTTTTGCTTCATGCTTTGTAGCAAGAGGACCATGAGTTCTTTTAAATAATAAACTGGTCGGAAGAACTGACGATTGTATTAATTAAAATGAAGAAACCTGAGGCTGCACCACGAGTTCCCACAATCATGCTTGCTTGACGGTTTATTCCATTTCCGGCGTTTGTTGTACCATAAGATTGTAAAGAATTACTCTCATTATTGCAAGATGCACCCGTCCCCCAAAAGTATCACGAGATGTACAGATCAATAGGACCTTTGTGGTTGGAATGAATGAATGGTTGAAATGTCGTGCATTAAGTCTTACGAACTACTAAAGTCATAACCTTTATCAAAATAATTAAATATCTACAGTAACTAGTATTTCGACAAGGGGCCTTACAGTAACTAAACATAACTACATATGCATGCACCAACCGAAGGCCTTTTTTTCTTCCCCATATCCCCTTACGTATCCAACGCCTCAGTGGAGCAATGTTTCCTAGATCAGCACTCTTGAGTCATATCCATGCCTCTCTTGAGATAAAACTATTTAGTTGCCTAGTATGTCTTTTGTTTTTTGCGTTACTGTGTCATCATTGTTGCCAAAAGCAAGAACCGGTGCATGATGGTGGAATAGACCCAACAGTATTGCCAACAAAGGAAGAAATCAAGTGAAAGCTATTCGCACTATCGATTTAAATTGCGCCGAATCTTCGCACTTGAAAATAATTATCTTGTCCCCATAATTAATTAATTAATTAATGTTATTAGCTATCATGTGTATGATGAAGATCATGTGAACTAAGGTCCTTTAATTATTTTACTACCCTGCAAAATATCCATCTTATTTCAAACGCAACATGTCAACATTAATTTTGACTTGTTACATCCACGTACGTCTAATCCAACGGGCCGCCACGGGTTACAGCACATTATTTAAGCTCCGGTTTAGCCGTGCATGCATCAAGACATAAGGACCACGACGAAACTGTTGGCTGACCCCTCTAGCTCGTGCGAGACGAGATTGAGGTCGATCGACGATCAAGAACTTCTTGGTGTTGCAATTAATTAAGCGCAAAATTATATATATAGCCAGGGGTGCAGGCTACTACGATCGATGATGAGCGAGGCTAGGCAAGAGCAGGGATGAGTCTGAGTACGACGCCACCAGCAGTCGATCAGCACCTCGATCGTTAGCGTGCGCTCATGCATGGGGGTTGGGGGAGATCGTCAGGTATGGTACATAGGTACGGTAGGGCACGTGTAGGGTGTGAATGCGAGAGCTACTCTCTACCATGGCAGCTGCTCCGCGGTTCACTGTAGCACAACCTGGGGGTAGACCTAGCGCGTAGGTGTAGCAGGTGTTCAACGGAACGGAAACCAGGGGATGATTGGTACAGGTGGTAGCTCGGCGGCCGGCCTTTGACCACCTGCGACTTTTTCCAACGGCGAGGACGCGTTGACGTCCTCTTCAATGGTCCAAGAAAAAACTGTCGGTCTTGTTGGGCTGGATTAGGCCCAGTGTGGAGGAACGGCCTGCTAGTGTGGTGGTTGGTGGTGGAGGAGGGCTTCTTCCTCAACATACTATCTAGTAGGCCCTATAGGAAAAAAAAAAACTATTAGGCTGGGCCGGGTCATGGCTATGATCATCAGTGCTTTTACAGAGGGCTTGGGGACTCCACTACTACGGAAGTACGGATGCATAATATGCATGGCAAATGATGATAATGACGTGTCAAAATGCTAGCAGGTACTCTAAAGTAGACGCCGAGCCAACTCCGCTCAACTCAGTCTGACCCGTTAGCCTAATGAGCCAGCTCAACTCGGCTTGTTAATAAAAAATAAAAAGGTTGGCTCCGCTCGCTCGTTAACAGCTCGAGTCGGGTCATTTGGTTTGCGAGTCGGATGTAAATTTATCTTATCACATATAAAACATAGAAAAATTAATAACTTTGAAGTTCTAAACTCTAAAATCCCGCATGTATGGACCATCTCAGTTTCTCTTCAACAGCTAGATAGCTTGGCTCATTATACTAGACCTTAAGCTTCTAACTTGGTTTGCTCATGAGTAGATCGAGAGTTGGCTCGAGCTAGCTTGTTAAGGAAATAAGCAAAAATAGATGTTCCGCTCGATAAAAATTCTACCAAGCTGAGTCAAGCCAACTCACGAGTTTTCAACTCCACGTCCAGCTCTAATCTTGGCCTTGGCCCTTGTGCTTCATGTGTTTCCACCAGATATAAGGACACCATTTTTTTTAAAAAAAGATATAGGAACACTCAACTCTTGGTCACCCAAGCTACCTCAAGCCAAGCCAGTACCCCAAGCTGGAACAATGATTATATTGAAAAAACATGCTTCTTCTCCCTCAACCGTATGTAGCCAAAAATACAAAACCCCTAACTATTGACATATCAGTATATTCAACTCTCTTCCACATATTTCTAGTTGCATCACTTTCAAATAATAAACGGGTATTGCTCTCTAGCTTAGACCAACAAAGACATTGCTCGCTTTCATCCAAATATCATTTTAAACTAACAAAAGACATTAAAAAACCTTCAAAAAATCTTGGGATAAAAAATTCCGGGGATAGTTTAGGACACGTGGAGTCCAAATAAAATATTTTGGGCTCATAGAATGGTTTCAAAGCTTCAAATAAAGCTAAAAATGGGAATATTACTAGAAACTCTAGAAAATTCCAAGAAAAATCGAGCGGGCATCTAAACATGTTTAAAAGGTTTTGACTATCTTGAAACACAAGATGCAACTCATATTGAATGTGATTCATTATTATAACCTAGATTGTTTTAATTGAATTTTAGAAATACTTAATTTCATGCACTAAAGGTCTTACGATTAAACAAATGTTAAAAACTTGAGAGAATCAATGTGTATTAGTGTCATTTTTGAGGTGTGATAAAAATTTCCAACGAGGTTATGCCGAAGTTGATCTCTCTAAGATGGCAAAAAAAAAAAGATTATGTTTCAAAACATTACAATTGTTCATGAAATATGGTAATAATGATATATATAGTTCTAGTAAATTGATTTTTTAGGATATGATATTGTAAAATTTAGAAAATAATTAATGTGCATATTCACGACTTAGATGCGGGAAAAAGGATTGACAGTCGCTGCTACATTCGGTCTTGTTCATACGTAAGCAGCCCAAGCTCCTAGAGCGATTAATAGTGGTTGTTAATGTCCAAGCTGCTAGGGTGGTTGTTAAACATGCTAAAGTTGAACCTGTTGCTGGTCGAATAGAGAATGCGTAGGCACGGATAACGGCTTAGCTATTCACCGACGTCGACAATGTAAAACTGAAGCACAACCTTGTTCATATATAAATAATTTTTAAATTTTGTTCCTATCAATGGTTTAATAAAATTTAATTGTATTAAACTTATGATATATTATCTTATTTGTTTGATTCTATATATAAAAGAAAATTATGTACAATAGGCAGTACAAAATAAATAAGATAATATATCATGAGTTTTAGAAAAAATGAATGAATGTAACCATTTTAATTTAGATAACAAGCATGTCTACGAATCTATGACATGTCACAAAGTTTAATTTGTTTCTCAATCACATTGATGAAGACAGTACAAAACTAACTCAAAACTTTAATACTAAAATTGTTCAATTGCGAGATACTACCATGGTTGCGTGTAGGGCTGGGCGCCTAGCTAGCTCAGCTTGGATCGACTTCATTTGGTAACGAGCTAATTTGGCTTGGATCATTAATAAATCGAGCACAACGGGTGGCTCGGCTCGTTAATAGCTCGAGCCAACTTCTTAATCTCGCGAGCTAATTGTAAATTTGAGGTTTACCCCATTAACATATATAAAACAAAATGAAATAGAACAATTATAAATTTTTAAGCCTCTAAAATTCACCATCTATGGAACATGAACAACACAAGTCACAACTAATGAGCAGTTGAGCCTTGTTGACTGCTCGACCAACTTATATTAGCTCCTTATGTTGGGCCGCTTCGGCCTTTGGCATTCTAGCTTGTTTAGCTCGTGAGTAGCTCACGAGCTGGCTCGAGCCAGCCCATTAATGAAACAAGCAAAAACTGTTGTTTGACTTAAAAAAATTCTACCGAATTGATTCAAGTTACATTCAGGCGGAGCTAGCTCGCGAGTTTTGAGCTCGGCATCCGGCCCAACTCTGCGTCAATGACTCTGGTTGTTCTTTCCTGAAGGAAACCTGCAAGAAGGTGAACACTTGTTCATATGCAACCATTTCCCAATTATATTTGCCTTTTGCTGGTACCCAACATTTGGTTAATACTCAACATATATGTGTTCCATATCTCTCTGGACAATGAGATTTCTATAATGTCAAAAAGGAAAAGCGCTAAGTCTTTTTTCCTGCAACTCGATTAGTTTTGTTTCATCCATAGCAATGCACGGGCACATACTTATGGACAAAAAAAATCTATTTGAAGAATACTTTGTAGCTAAGCTTCCTAAAACATTATTGGCAGTGGAGCACTGGTTTCTGATTGAAACAGACATCCTGGAAATACAACTAAATCATTGTTCGGCCAATTATGACACATCTGAATACAATTAATAGCTCTATTATTATTGCGTGCTAATTGGTACTATAAAAAAACTCGACCTGCGACGGGCAAGCCGTCCCCCGGGCATTTCATGCAAGAAGAAGGTCTTCTCACACAGGCCAAGAAAATCCCCGAACCCCGGTTGCACCCTGACACTGGGATACGTAACTTGTGAGACTCCTGCCTGGACCACACATGGTCCTCAGGCCAACCTGGGCCGTCTCTTGACCAGTGCTTTGTCACACGGGACCGGCAAGGGGATTTTTTTATATTTTTTCACAAATTGTGCAGCACCTAGGGATTGGTGGGTGCTCCGCAGCCGTTGGCCTTTGTCACTGCATCGTGAACCCCTTTGCGCTAATTGGTACTATCAAAGTAGGAATAACTGGTTTCCAAATGAACACACGTTTATCAGTAAATGTAATTTACATAATTCATAAGGTGACAATTTTTTTAAGTCTACCGTACCATATTGATCATTTACCATGATTCATGACAACATGAGCAATTAACTGAATCGAAGCATATCAGATGCCTCAAGTTTTATGAATTTCTCTAGAGACAGATCAAGGATTATGTTATGCTCGTGAATAACAGAAAATAACACTCAGAAAAATGCTGTTCACATGGCAGCCTATAGGTTATCAATGTGGAATAATGGTGTAGTTATGTACAAAAGATTTAATGCCACCAATCATATGTTCTTTCAGTTTCTAACCATCCGAGCTAAACATTCTGTCATACGTTTTCAATTATTACAAATTACAAGGTAGGTAAAAGCAACGTATCCTATGAGAACCCAATTCTTGTGAGAACTATGAGAACTTAAATCTGGGCCATATGATCTTAATGCAAGGGAAAGATGGGAGGAGCGATTTGCAAAAGTATAATTAAGGGGGATGGTGATTTTGCAAATCCTCCTTCCCACCTCTCCCTACGCGCTCCCCTTGGATCAAGATCATGTGGCCCTGATTTGAGTTCTCACAGTTCTCACAAGAGTTGGGTTCTCATATGATACGTTGCCAAACTAAACAGGCAGTCAACGTGGCGTTATAGATCAATGCCAACAAACACCTAACTAACCTCATCCCCATTAAGGTAGGAAATGATAGCCCAGCAAACATCAAATGGGTTATGTATACAAACCACTGATCACAAGAAAGTAAAAGGAGCAAAAAACAGATGCTGGTTTCTACTTAAGAGTTTAAAGTAATTTTCAGTAAACATCTGTACGCGTGCATGTTCTTGTGTAAGAGTGCTAAGGCAGTAAGGCAAAACAAATCCAATAGTACTAGAAATATGCAAGTGTTTAGTTACCTGCCGGGCCGTTCAGGCACCTGATAATCTTACTTTTTTGAGGCGTCAACGGGGGTGGAGCTCGCCCACCTGAACTCAATAGAACGAAGCACAGAGGCTCGAGGTAGTTTTACATCAGTGGCACGGCGTGACATAGAGTACAGCTGGGGGAGAAGGAGTATGCGTAAGAGAGATTACACTAGAATAGAGGAACACCATGACTCGAGAGGACCGCAGTCCGGCCGACAGGGGGCATGGATGATGGATGGTCATAGTCGGGCGTGTTCAACGACCACAGCTTTCATTTCTCGGCGATCTTGGTTGTGGGCGTCGAACACCATGCGGTTGTGGTTCTTCCAGATGATCCGGAGCACCAAGAGGATGGCGGCGTTCCGGGTTGGCACGCCGTGGATCGGGATGGCTGAGGCAAGCTCGGCCACGCTCCTAGGTTGTGCAGCGGGACAGGCAGCTGTCCAGAACGCGGTGATGCGGGGACAACTAAAGAAGAGGTGTTCCATGTTCTCCAGTTGATAATCTTACTAATCATGGCACTGTTAGGATATACATGGCTAAGGTCGAAACTATAGCCCCGCTCCTTTATTGGATTCTCGTAGAGTTGGTATGGCCCAAGAGATTTCTTCTTCATATCAATTGTAACCATCCAAGCCTCATCATAAAAACCAGGCCCCTTGACTATAAAGTGTAGAATGCTGGGCTCCAGCATGTTGAAGACCGGAAATGTTGGCACGGCCAGTGGCAAAGGTGAATCTTGGTAGCTCCGGTGAGACAAGATCTCTTCGAGCTGGAGGACAGAGTCCATCTCCCACTCATATTGTGGCATCTTCAGAGTCCAGGTATTTATGACGCACCCATTGACATTGCTCTCAATGAACTCATCGTCGCTATCACTACCAATTGACACATCCTCCTTAATATTAACGGACCGGAATCGGCCATTGTCGACATCCACGAACTTCATATGGCCTTCTCTACAGATGGAGACAGTCCTGAACCTCGTCGGAAGTGCTCGGTCACCGCACCTCCAAATCTCAATACCAGGAAAACGGAGGAACCGAAGCTCGGGATCGGAATCGCAGACATTGCATAAGAGGATACCGCGGTGGTAATCAGCCCAACAGATAAACCCATTGAAGGAGAACACGGCATCGGTCTGCCAGTGGAACTCAACGAGCCCCTTCTCCGTGTCATGGGGCATGTCGAGCCGCTTGATCTCCCACTTGCTGTCGGGGCCGGATGATCTAAAAATCCACACGAAGGCCGCCTCCGCCTCCACCTCGATCCCCGTACTGCGGTCGACGACCACGCGTGGCTTGAGGCTGGCCACGACGAAGTCCTTGTCGCCCCTCTGGATGATGCTGGTGTCCTCGCCCTGGGCAACCCAGTCGTGCGGAGGAGGGAGAGACTGCATCCATGGCGGCCGCTCGGGGCTCGCATTGAGGACGAAGAAATTGTGGCGGGACTTCATGGTGCGCCTTCCCTTGAAGGGGACAACCATATGGATGAGGATGAGGTCGCCGTCCGTGGCCACGACCGTGGGCCCTCTGAGAACCTCGTCGTCGGTGTATAGTTTCACGATGGAAGAGCGTGGCGCCGGTGCCAGGCGGAGGGACGCACGCACCGCTCGGTCGTTGCTCGTAGTGCAGCTGGCCGTGGTTGCCGAGGACGCGGGGTTGAGTTGGGCGACGCGGGTGTCGAACAAGATCCACTCCTCCATGGTGAGGGTGAGGGTGGGGGTGGCAGAGAAGGGGATTGGTACACGGCGGTGGTGGCTAGGGTTAGGCGACGCCGTGACGGGGACGAGTGGATGCGGGAGAAGCTATCGATCAAGGACTATGGACGTGTCGTTGTAGCGAGGGCGTTAAATTCAGGCCCAACAAGACTAGTCCAAGTCCAACCCTGAAACGATAATCGATGTTAATACGCCACGTAACCGCGAACCGTTGGATCGGAGACCCATCTGTGCACTGGACTGAGTCTCCGACATGTGTGTCCTCCCGTCTGAGGTCAGAGCGCGCGCCTGAGTCCTGATCCTGACTCCTGAGTCCTGACTCTATCACTGGGCCGTGGAGATGGGCGAACCCGTCGACGACGGCGCTGCTGCCTCTCCCTCGTCCTCCTCCTCGTCGTCGTTGTCCGGCGCCGAGGAGGACGTGTCCTTCCAGGACCAGCCCAGCAGGCACGGAGCACGCGTGCCGCCAGCGGCCGCCGGCGTCGGCCAGCAGCCGATCCCGCGGCGGCTCTGGGCGGCGGCGCGTGCCGGCGCGCCAATGCTGCGACGGCCGTGCGAGAACGCGGCGGGGGAACTCGTCGCGTGGACCAGGCGGGGCGGCGCGCCCCGCGCTCTCCTCGTCGTGTCGGTGAGCCGCGCGCATGCAGCGACCAACACAACACACCGGCCGCCACCACTCCTCGACGATCCGATCCGAGCCGCGGTCGCATTTGCGCGGTTCGATCTGATCCGTTTCCATTCCTGCTGTGGTTTCGTAGGTCGGATCTGTGGCGCTCGCGGCGCTGACCGGCCTCCTGGTCGTCGTGTTCTTCGTGGCGGCGGCGGCGACGAACGCCGCCGTCTTCTCCGTCCTGGTGTCCATGACCGCCGCCGGGGGGTTCCTGGCCGTGATGCTGGCTCTCCTGGCCGCGGCGTACGTCTGCGCTCTGTCAGTCGCCGTCTTCGTCATCTCGGCCACGACCATCACGACAGTCATCGCCATCACGATCGCAACTGGTACGTTCTTCAATCTTACAGGCCGGAATAACCCAGCTTTGCAAAGCGCAAATCGTCAGCCCCTACTCCTCTAGAATGCCTGTCGAGTTCGTGCCTACTTGCTGCTGCAATTCACGCCGGTCTGAACCGTGCTTCGTATGCGTTTCAGGTTGGGCTGCGTTCTTCTGGGTTGTTTGGTTTGCGGCCAGAGAATGCCTGAACCTGACGACCAAGCGATGGGCGACCGGCGCGACAATCCCGTGATCTGAAGTTGTCAACATGTAAAATTTTACCTCTGACGAGATGGTATTGCAGTCATCCGTGCCTCGTATGTACTGTACCTTGCTTTGTGTAAATAATTCCATTTTCCCCCTTGTTAGTAGGTAGTAGCTAGAGAACAGAACGAAAAGTTAATGTTAATTCCTGTGTGTTTCGATATTGATTGTTTGGAAAAAAAAAGGCCTGTTAGCTGTTACTTAAAGCAAAGTTGTAGTACTGGTACATACTCCAGCCGTTTTGTTGGGCTATGCCCAGTTGGTCCTTTGGACTGATCTGATTCGCTGAATTTATCAAATAAAATCTGAATCACCGTTTTTTCCCTAAGAAAATCAGAACTACATAGTGCACCTCTTTTAACCGGATGAATCGCAAATTCATTTGATGGCACATTTTGTCCTGCATTACACACTTACACTGTAATTACAAAGCAGCATATATGAATATGATGCTGTAGCTGCTTCATTATTCAGTAACACAACTCCAGTTGTCCGCCTGCTTTTTGTTACTGCTAGTACGGCCCTCTAGCCTCATGTATGCGTGTCTGCGATGGCTATCCAGCATTTTATTTATTCTTTGCGACATGCAAATATACATAAAAAATCGAGTAATAGGATTTATTTCTTTTTTTATGTGTTTTTAGTTGAAACCTTAACTTGATTTATGTGTTTGTCTTACAAATACATATGCTCATATATGTGTATGACATATATAATTCCCCCCCCCCCCCCCCCCTAAATTAACAATAACAAAAATGAGTCATTCACTATATATACAAGAGTAATTTGGGATATTTTTAGTGACAAAGGAGGTGGATAGTAACTTAGATGCAAATCTAGAGAGTTACGTTCCGTAACAGAGTATGTGGCTATTTTAGATGAAGCTAGATTGAAATGTCACTTTAGATTGTGGGTAATTTAGACATAAGATTTTGACGGGTCGCACATATAGGTTATCTTTATAAGCACAAAGGCATTGTGGTTTTAATTTGAGAAAACAAAATAGTTCCAATAACTATTATCATTAATGATGATTAGAGTTGACATAATTGATTGGTCTTTCTGGTTTTTGTGAGAATTTTTCCTACACAGCATGTGTGTATTCACATCAAAGGTTCAAAAGAAGTCTTCAATTAGTAGAATGATGAGCAATTAGAAGAAAAGCTCCAATGAGTCAGAGACCTGATTCATGTTAGCAAGCAATGAAGCAAGCACGATTTGTTTTTACCTACTCCGTAATTCGTTAGCCACTGCAAACAGTGCTCGCTATGGTAACCGGCCGGCCGTTTTACCATGGTTTTGGCCTTGGCACTTGGCAGTGCCTTGACCGGACATGTAAGAGATGCATGGATGCGGCTGGATATCTGGGATATCTTTTTTTGAATTAAATATCTGGGATATCTGAAGGCATACATTCAGGACCAGGGTTTTTTTTCCCGACCGCTACCGGTCCGGATACCGCGGTAACCGGTCAAACCGGTCCGGACTGGTAGCGGTACCAGCCAGTTGGAAACCGGCCAAATTTAAAATTTAAAATTTGAATTTAAAAAGTTGAAAAATAAAAAAAAATTCTTAAAAATACTTTAAGGTGAGTAGATTGTAATGGTGTCAAAATTTTTCAAATGTTAGTTCATTTAGAAGTTCAAACAGCCTACTAAATCAGCACGTTAAATTTCTAATGCCCGCAAAAAATATTAAATGCATTAATATTTAAAATTTTTTGACACCATTAGATTCTACGCACCTTAAACTATTTTAAGGAATTTTTTAGAAATTTTCTTTTATTTTTCAATTTTTAATTAAAATTCGAAAATTTGTCAAACCGCTCAAACCGACCGGCTCACCGGTCAAACCGACAGGTTTACCGTTCGAAACCGGTTGAACTGCGAATTTAATTTGGTTTTTAAATTTGTCCGGTTTCTACCGGTTAGCCGGACCGGTCGGGAAAAAAACCCTGTTCAGACTAAACTCACGGTGCCTGAGCACCTGACGCTGTTGCGCAAGCTCGATCGATCGAGCAGATGTCGTCGGTAAGTCCTAGGCGTGGGCATTCAGTTTAAACCGACAATTCGGTTCGGTGTTTTCGGTTTTCAGAAACTTCGGTATTGAGAATTCAAGAACCGATCGGTATATGAAAAATCGAAAAACAGACGACTTCGGTGTCGGTTTAAATCGGTTCAGTGTTCGGTATTTACCGAAGTTCCTGCCGCGCTCCTCGCTCATCCCAATCCCACTCATGTTCACCAAAATCACAAAGCGGCTGCCAAATCAAAGCAGCAAGCAAGGAAATCGAGCAAGCAAGCAAGAAGATTGAAGCAGAGGCTGCGCTCGTGCAACCGCACGCCTGCGCGGATGCGTCGTGTGGACGCCGCCTTGTCCCACCGCTCGGGTGAATCGCGCGGCCACTGCCACACCCGTTGATGGCTGCCACTGGATCGCATCCCAGCAGGCCCGCTCGTCGAGCGCCGTCACCTGCCGGCAACGGCGGCCAAACTGCAAATCCAAGAGCTAGCGTATGGGGATAAGGTTGGGACTTGGGTGGAAGGTGAGGACGTTGACTGGAGATCTAGTTGTGGCCTGGATGCGGTGGCTTTGGGCCGTTGTGGGCTGGGCTAAAGTGAGGTCACAAAGGTTTAGGAGCCCAACAACATTTGCATGGTTACGTTTTAGAGGCTAGCGAGAGCCGAGAGGTGATGTAACTCGGTTTATCGGTGGTTCGGTTTTGTGGTCTTTGAAAACCGACACCGAACCTTCCAAAAATCAAAACTGAAAACCGAAAAACCGACGTTCGGTGATCGGTTTTCGTTAAAAAAAATGCCCACCCTGAGTGTCAGTCCCAACTCCCAAGGCTAGGCAGCGAGGCCACGACCACGACGTGTTGTCAAGTCGAGCGATTCGAAGCACGCATCGAAGTCCAATCCAAACGCGGTGCTTCGATCGATCAATCGTTTTTCACTTTTCACGCGCGTCGGCACATCACCCATGCCGCGCGGCGTGAAGCATCTCCGATCCGGGCCCGGCCCTAGGCCCTGTAGGGTGTGGCCTCTGAGCCACTGTTGCTTGGTGCGAGGTCACGCGAGCAGACAAAGCACAGCTGGGCGACGCTGACGTAGGCGCCCATCTCGTCGGCAAATTTCTGCTTATACGCGTCATCATCCCATACGACACAAGCTAGCGGGTGTCTCTCGATTCGAATCTCGACGCCTCGATCCACCCTGCAGCTGTGCAGCAGCATGCATCCTTGTGCGCCGCGCAGGTGTGCGTCACTATGGTTGCTGCTGGCTGCCTTCCGTTTGTTGTCGATCGGCAGGCAGGACCGGAGAGTCCAAGACCACATGCTCTTTTCCATGAGCTGATTGGCGCGGCTGATCACCCAATCCTTGTTTGAATAGGAGCGTTTTGAAGGGGATGGAAGGAGATTGGATCTAAAATGAACTAATATCCACACCAATCCTCCTCATTTCAATATCTTTCTCAGAGGTATTGGAAGGTATTGAGGTGTATTGAACGGGACCCCTCTCGTCCCCCGCGTCGCTCCCTGAGGGGCGGCTCGGGCGGAGCCCCCAGCCACCGCCCCAAGCTCCTCCTCCCCCCGTTCTCAACGGCCGCCGTCGCCGCCGGTACCCGCCGGTGGTGGCGGCGGGTCTCCCGCGGTCGCCTCCCTCTCCTCTTCCCCCTGGTCCACCCACAAAACCTAACCCTAGGTCGTTGGTCGGGTCGCCGCCGCCGCCGCTGCCGGACGCCGGGCCGGCCATCGCCGGTCCCGTCGTCACCGAGCTCGGATCCTCCGTCGGGCCCCCTCTTGCGCCACCGTCGTGACTTCCCCGCCCCCCGCGTCGCGGCCATGGCTTGCCCGCGCCGCCCCCTCCTCCACCGGCGGCCGATCTGCGGCCTTCGGGGCGCGCCACTTCCCCAGTCGCCAGGCGCCGCTGCCTTCCCGGCTGGCGGTCCCGCGGCCTACTGCGCCGCCGCCCCCGGTGGCCGGACCTTGGGGCGCCGTCGCCGGCGGCCAGATCCGGGGCCTGGGGGGCTCCGCCGCCTCCCCAGCGCCCGGATCCGGGGCCTGGGGGCGCCGCCGCGCCCGGATCCGCGGCCTTGGCGCCGTTCCTGGCAGCCCGCCACCCCTGGCCGTGTGGGGCCGCGTCGCCGCCCTGGTGCCGGCCCATCCGGGCCCCGGGCCCAAATCCGCCCCACGGGCCCAGATCTGCACCGCCCCGTGCCTCCCGGCTTCCTTCGCTGGCCCTCCAGCGCTGGTGGCCTGTCCCATGTTGCAGGGGTGGCCATCTTCATCTGCGCTAACTACATGCTCTCCTTTCATACTTCATCGCCAGGCTTGCCGGAGCTACGACTACCTCGACGACCACGCACGGGCGGATGCTTTGCCGCCTTGTCGCGCTGCTTGTCATTTGTCGTTGACGGATGCTTTGTCGTCGTGGTGTGTATTGGTCGTTTCTGACGGATGCTTTGCCGTCGTGATCCTCCTACTTCTTGCGGATGCTTTGCCGCTTAGTTGTGTTGCTGGTTGCTTGTCTTGGACGGATGCTTAGCCGTCGTGCGGCATGGTGGTCGCCTCTGACGGATGCTGCTACTTCTGGTGGATGCTTGGCCACCCTCTCGTCGCTTGGTAGTCTCAGCCTTCAGCCTCGGTGGTGTTGTTCATAGTGTAGGCTCAGATGTTGCTAAGGTCGCCGCTTTCTGTGCCTGTGGTTGCCCCTCTTCATTGTTGTCGCCATGATTCGCTCGCTGCCTTTCCCATCGTTTGGTTCTCTAGTCTCAATGGTCTGCGGTGTTGTGTTGGCTTTGGAGGCCTTTGGCGAAAGCCGTGGCCGGTGTTCGCCGGTGCCGACAACGGCTGCGTCTTTGACGTAGTTACCTTGCTGGCGTTGTTGTGGCTGCCAAAGCCATTTGGTTTCGCCAGGTGAAGACTTGGACCGCTTATTCGTGGGCGGTCGGACGATGGCGGCGCCGTCGTCGCATCCTTCGTGAAGGCATCGTTTTGCAGGACCCTCGACCTCTGACCTTTGGCTCAGCGTATCAATCGGTGATGTGCGTGTGTTCATGGTGCCTATCTTCGCTACAGGCCTCGGTCGTGTTAGATCTTCGTTAGGTGGACGTCTCGGTCGTGTTAGTTCTTTGTTAGGTGGGTCGGGCCCTTCTGCTTTGTTATCTGTGTTGTTTTTACTTTCCTTGTTTGCTATGTTGTAACTTCGCGCTTTAGGGGCTCTACTAAAGTTGCTTCGTTGTAATTCTCTCTTCCACTTAATGAAAAATGTGCTATGCACATCTCAAAAAAAAGGTATTGAGGTGTATTAAGAGGTATTTTGACTTGTTAGAGATTTAATACGTCCCAATACGACCTAATGCCGCTCAATACGACTCAAAACGAATGAGCCCTTAATCCCGAAGTATTAGGTACTTCTAGATTGAGGTGGAATGAGGGGGATTGAAGAGGATATTAGTAGTTAATTTTAGATCCCCCTCAATCAGTTCCAAAACGTACGCCTCTATCCGAACAATGTTCAGAAGCGAAAAAAGGCCAAAACCCCCAAACAATAATGCGCGTACTGATCAGTGGTTGCGTTGCGCAGCCATCCGTCAGTGATCGATCTTTGTCGCCAGACCTTACATGTGCAGGCTGCGGTGGTGTGCTTGCTGTTAAGGAAACATGCACCGAGTCCGCGAACGCTAACCCAAGTCAAGCTAGCTCATCAGGTAGGTCGTCATCGGCGTGCTTATCATCATCAGGGCGACGAGTAGGGAGCACAGAGGCAGCATCGTCTTTTTTTTTCGAACGGACCAGCTGGAGATTGTGCTAATACAGGCAGCATCGTCGTCGTCATATATCATACAGTGCTGCGCGTCCAGCGGAATTGAAGAAAGATACCGTCAGGATATGGCCGGTCGTCGATCTCAAGGGAGACGCATCGGCCCGCCATGGCTTGCTTGTTCTCGAGGAGCTAGGGAGCGAGCCGAGGAACAGTGCCTTATTACGTGTGTGTGCTCTGCTAGGTCGTCAATGGCTCAATGCAATACCTCTGGCAGACCGAACAAATGGTGGGACCCAAGCTGCATACGCTGTTCATTCCGCGATTACTATTATTCTACAGTGTAGCTACTAGTGGTTTGGTTACATGGCCTGATGATGACCACCAAATTAAAGGGACGTCGAATCACTCCAGCTTATCACGGCACCACCCTAGTACCTACTCCCTCCGTCCCTAAAAGAGTGTCGTTTTGGGTGTGCGTGTCACAAGTTTGACTCGATTTGTAAAAAATACGTACAACATTTGTATCTTCAAATAAATTTGTTAAAAAACTAGACTAAAAGATCTTTCCAATGGTACTAATTATGTATCATAAATATTAATATTTTTTAATATAAAATTAATTAAAATAATTTCTCGGGAAGTGAGAAAGACACTCTTTTAGGGACGGAGGGAGTACTCCGTATGCTAATACCAAGGATGAATCACACGGAAAAATGCCAAAAGAAAGATATATGAGTTGGACAGACTTCTTACTGTGAACGCTTTGGCCTGGGCTTGAGCCAGCCCTATATATTTATATATATAAGTAGAGATACATCGCTGGGAGCTTTCCAGCGCTCCCAGCACCCCTAGCGTGGGGTCTACGTGGGTCCCACGCTACAGTACCCCATTTTTTTCCCAAAATAATTGTGTATCATTTCGGTTCGCTGCACAACATGCTAATTTTTCTGCACTGTACTTTTTTTTATAGTACGTCTGTTTTCTCTGCACGAGTGTCACGTCTGATGATGCCTAAGTATTATCCCTAGACGAAATACATGGCATTCATGCTGTCCACCCCGAGCTAACAAGCTTCCCATGTGAAGCCACGGCCACCTTTTTCGTGAGACAAGTTTGTCGAACCGTAGTTCCTGCCCTCAGTGGTTCTCTCTCCTCTCTTTGTTATTCCTCGGCCAACAACGTCACATCGCGCCGCTTCAATTCTCAGTTCCCACGAGCTCTAGCGCGACAGTGGTAGAAGGGCCTCCTAAGTGCGCACTCTATGTCAACAGAGCGACACTCTCTATGGTCGAGAACATCTGCCTTCTGCCATCGAGTTTGCTGATGAGTGCCAACATGACAGCATCACTGTCCACGATTTTTACTGTATGCGTACTTTCTATGCATATTGTCTACTTCATTCAACACGTGTGTGTGGTTGTTTCATCCAGAGTAAATTTCACCAGCGGTCCATGAACTTGTCCCGAGTTCTCATCTAGGTCCCGGTACTCTCAAAATGCACGTATATGCCCTTAAACTTGTCATGTGCTCTCATCCAGGTCCCGATACTCTTAAAATACACACAACGGTCCTCCAACTTGTCTCACAGTCTCATCAAGGTCCATATACTTCCAAAATGCATTTATTTATTTGAAAAAAACATTTTTGTCAATTAAAACCTTCATGATTTCATACCAAGTTTAAATCCCACTCAAATTTGATCCAAAATTTACGAGAAAATAATCACAAACACATGGTTCATTAAGAATATTGGATATAATAGTTGGTGAGTTTAAGAATTGCAATTTTAGCACAATTATTTAATAGTTGAGTTTATTTTACAGATAAAAAATTTATTGATAAAATGACAAAAAATTATGGAGAAATCAAGAAATCTCTAAAATAGCCCAGAATCAAATTATTTTTTTCTCATTTTCTCAAGAATAATTTATCTCTAAAATAAAATTAGTTGTTAAATAGTTGTGCTAAAATAACAACTCCTAAAATCATTAAATCTTATATCCAATATTCTTTCAACCATGTTTTTTTATTATTTTCTCGTGAATTTTGTATCATTTTTAAGTAGGATTTGAACTTGGTTTGAGAACATGAAATTTTTAAACATTTAAAAATATTTTTTTAAAAAAGTTTAATATATTTTGGAAGTACATGGACCTAGATGAGACTGCAGGACAAGTTGAAGGACCGTTGTGTGCAATTCAAGAGTATCGGGACATGGATGAGAGCATGGGACAAGTTTAAGGACCTATACGTGCATTTTGAGAGTACCAGGACCTAGATGAGAACTCGGGACAAGTTCATGGACCGCTGGTGAAATTTACTCTTTCATCCATGTAACCATTTAGTGTTCTTAGTGATTAGAAAAATAAAAATAGAGAGAATAGAAAACAATCCATGATGGTAACAAATAATTACTCATGTAATCTTAACAGGCGCAGCGTTAGCGCGCCGTTATTCCTAGCAATGAACATGCAGCACGGCAGACGGCAACCTTACAGAAGGCGAGGAGGGCCGGTGGTGTGGTTGGAGCTGCAGGGCGCTGGCAAAGCCTCCAGCCTACACGAAAGTCGAAAGGCTAGCGTGGCCGGCCGGTGGCGGTTGTTGGAGCTTGGTCGGACAGCGAGCCGTTCAGGAGGCAAATGGCTTCAGCAGCAGCGAAGGCAGCCACGGCCACGGACGAGGGCGGCGGCGCCGAGCCGACGGCGACGACGATGGCCTCGTGCGCGTGCTGCGGCATCGGGGAGGAGTGCACGGCGGGGTACGTGGCCGCGCAGTTCGCCGGGGCGTGGGTGTCGAGGCCGCGCGCCGCGGCGTCGGGCTCGAGGCCGCCACGCGCGCGCACGCCGAGTTCGTCGTGCTGGGCGCAGCGAGATCCGGCGGACACGCCGTGCAGGTCGCGCAGGCCCTGCTCCAGCTGCTCAAGAAGTTGCTTGCCGCCGCGCCAGGCGCCCCCGTTCTGCCGCCAGCCGCAAGGCACAACGTGACGACTCGCGAGTAAAGACTCCCGCTCGATCTAGATTGAGAGCTCAGGTCAATGCAGGCTACTGAATTCGTAGTTGAATTGTGGATACATCCATGAGCTCAGCTTCCTTCTAAAGGCAACAGTCTACTGAAGAGCTGCATCCTGCAATCTGTGACTGCTTGTATGTAGCTTTTAAGGCACTTCTATATGTCCTTCGTGTAGGAACGTACGTAGAAACAGATATGGTACGAAACTAAATGATAGCAGCGAACAGTAATACCCAGATAAATTCACTGATGAAGGAAATGGGGTGAGCACACACGAACATATCATATTGTTGGTGTTAAGAAGACACACGACAAGCCCACTGCAACCAGCAATCGCCCTAGTGCTCCGTCCAGAATTCTCCAACATAAACCCCAGATCCGCACATATACACGAACGGTTTACACAATCATACTAGGAACACACTTGCGGCAGTTAGACAAGTTCACAAGTCACTACAGATAAATGGCGACATCATAAGTTTTCCAGGTAGGTCGCGGCGTTTAGGGTGGATCATGGAATTTTCACGTCCGAAACATAGCCTGATAAAAGCAGTGGAAAACACATGATGAATACGAGACCGGTTAGGGGGAAAAAATAATTGCAGAACCTTCAGACGAACCTAGTGGCCATGACCGACAAGCGAGAGAAGGAATGTCCGATAGTTTCCTGATGTTTCAGAGTTGATAGCCTCGGCTAACGGCTTCTTGTACTTCTTGAAGTACTCTGCCTTGATGTACTGCATATCAATCTCAGTCCTCGTCACAACGACCCTTATAAGGGTTTTGTCATCAGTGCCTAGACCTTTCATGGACTTCCGTAGGAGCTGTATTCATGTAATTTAGAGACAGATTGGTCACTTGCAAGTATTACACCAAGAAAATAGAGGCCTCCAACTATCACTAGATGCCTTGAATGTTGACCAGAAGGAATTTAACAAAGATGACAACAGGCACAGAGATTTCTTAAGAAGTTGGTTTGAGGATGCTATCCTAATCTCTGCTTGAAAGAAAACTGAAATCATAAAACAAAATGCCACATGAACTAAGGTTAACAGCATATTCTAACAGCACTCTCATGTTTAAGATATTAAGGTCCAGGCTAATAGGATATGGGGTATCATAGGCTCCAAAGATACATGAATAAACAAGCATGTGCTACTTTGGCAGAGCATTAGCAGAAAATGACACTTTCAGATGGTGGCAAGCTACAGTTAAAATAAGAAATAAAGTATACAAAGAATCAACTCCAGACGATACAGCAAGCTTGTTACGGTGACTATGCTTATCAGAAGCTACAATATTTCTTTATTTGAGAACAGCATGAGTGCAATACCTTTGCAAAATACTTTGCTGGACTCTCTGCGCATCTGAGGATAGTTAAAAGTGCAAATTCAAAGTTTCCGGATGTTTCACTCTTGATAACCTATCATATATACAAAAGTACTCTGTGATACACTCCAAGAGAACAGAAAATACTTATGTGAGGAATATTGAATGGAAGTGCTACCTTCTCTAATTTCCGGTCATACATATGATGGTAAGCAGAAGAAACAGATGCTATGTGGGCCCAACTACGTTCAGTGAAAATACGGATGAAAGTCTTCTCATCCGTACCCAACCTTTTCTCACCAGCTTTGTACAAGTCCTTTGCATCGTGTGTCACTATAGTAGGATCAACCTCAGGACCTTCATAGCGTGGAATCCCCACATAGGCAAGTAAAATCTGAAACATACATAATATCATTAATTACTTCCGGCAGAAAAAAAAAAACCCTGCAACTTAAATTCAGACAGATATAACTGCTACTTCATGTAAAGAATACTGATTGGAATACTGCACAGGGAGTTCACGATACAGATTTCCTTGTGCATCAAGCAAAAGCTACAAAAGGTTAAAGAAAAGCCATCGCAGCAATTTCTTATCAGTCATTGCAGTATTGCACAATGAAGATAGACGCAACTCCTTATACAACATAGAGACACTAGATGTGAGGATGTCCCACTGACATGTGTGATCCTATACACCATGTCAGACTCACACTGGCAGATTACAGTCATTCAGTGGCGTATTGAAGTTGTTCGAAAGAAAATTATAGCCAAATATTCTTCTTCCCAAAGCTGGGGAGTGTAAAACTAAAAGTTGAATAGAAAGTAAGTAATTTCAGTGACTTTCATGTACCATGCATTAGGTGAAGAAGTAAAACAAATGCAAAGAAGATGCTCTAATAAGAATCAGGACCTTCTGGTGATCGCCGGATGTGTGGTGACCAATGTCATGCTCAAGATAAGTACCGAACCTTGCAAAATAAGTCTGTTTCATTATTTGCAACTGCGATGGTGTCCTGGAACATATTATCTCAGTGGCTGCTCTCAGATCCATGGCGTCACCAATTAGAGATTCTCTCAAAACAGTTGCATCACGTCCAGCAGGATCAAGAATCCACAGCAACATAGCTTTCTGGAACCACATGAAACAAAGTTGACATTTAATACAACAATTTTGAGTAATTCAACTCAACTCGGGATTCAACAACACATATAATTTATTAAATTGTCAGTTATATGTGGTGAATACATAGTACATTGATTAAGCATATTTCTCCACCTAGCTTATCACTTTGATTTATTTAATAGAGATAATTCTTTGAAAACTTTCCGTGCCTTGTGGTTTCCACTGAGTTCAGATGAAATTCGATGGGAGAGTTCTTCATGATACATAGCCCTGTATTCTTGTTGAATGAGTCCGCGTTGCACTGAATCACGATGAGTAAGTATGTTTATCACAGCTGTACTATCGCAGCCAAAACCTGAAAAACCATAAACCAAGACCCCAAAAAAAAATGACAGTTTGTTAACCATTACCTGCTGAAATTTAGATAATGAAGTTTAAAATGAAAATTAACCTTTAATGATTGAGTAAAAGCATTGAACTATGTGAACATTTAACCAAAGTTCAAATCCAAGTTCAACTATTTGTGCTCACTTACTCACAGCAGGCAGACATTATTCGAGCATATCAAGACCAACTCGCCCTAAGCAACAATTTATGATGGAAGAAAAATAACATTTCATAAAACACTTTTGTGATAGTACTTGGAAAAATACCTTGGATAATATACAAACTACACATAGTAACACTGACATAGTGTTATGGTTTTTATTTATGTAAAGTTACAAGAAGTAGTGGTTAAAGGAGCATTTCTAAGTTGTAAAAGATCAGAAACACGAAATGGAAAAGGGAGCGAGTAAGAAGAGCATAATTCATTTAGTTTCAAAGTTGCTCTTAATAACAAATGAGTTCTTGGAAAGCTAGAAGCAATTGTCCAGTTACTGGCTTTTATTAGCTGTTGGTGCTTAGTGCTCTTAAGATATGCTGCTGTCATTGGAAATCTTAAGGGAAGAAGACACATACCAGAATACAAACGAACCAAACAAATAAAATATTTAGAAAATGCATCCACATGCGTACCAGCCAGTGTCTGAGTTCTTTAAGCATAAATATTGTATATGAAATAATGAAGCCACTCCATACTTTCCTAGAAACGAAATTCTAATATACATGAACCTTATAATCATGCTTGGCCACCAATTTAACTATCTAGTAAATATGTGCAATCTATAGCTGGCAGAAATTACACGATTGTTCTCATTGACCCCAAAAACTGACTATTCAAGGATCAAGAATCCAGTCTTTGACTTGACCTGGAATTAAACAGGCACCCACTTGACCCCCAAATTGCAGTCAGAGGAAAACAAAAATGTCTTAATCAACGCAATTACAATCACTGCATCCAGACCGACTGGTACCCAATTCGTAACCTAGCAACCTCAGTCAATTCCCCTCCCTCTAGGAAATGTATGAGATGGCCTATATAAGCCTCTCTGAAACCAGCCCTCCTCAACCATAAAGCCTTAACAAAATCCATAACCTCCCCATGTGCCACCTGAACCCAATCCGGCCACCCCGTGGAGCAGGGGATTCGAACTTCGTCCAGCTTAACACACCCCTAACCTCACATGCACAGATAATCGATTTCGGGCAGGCGACTGCCGAGTGCCGACAAACAAATAATCCCAGATAATCCCCATACCACACTCCCCTGCCCATTCAGCCTTATACATGTCCAGCAAAATCGAACAACGAAGCCGCGTCCACGGCGGACGGGGGGATTTGCGGGGAAGACGGGAGATTGGGGCGAGAACCCGAGGGGAAAGTGGTGGCGGAAGCGGACCTTTGAAGGCCTTGTGGAGGTCGATGGCGTCCTGGCGCGGATTGGGAGGCGCCGGCGGCAGGGTCAGGCTGGCCATCGCCGGCGGTCGATGCGGATGCTCGCGCGCGCTCGCTCCTCCGCGATTCGATTCGATTCGATTTGGTCGGCTCCGGGAGGGAGATTAGCGATTTGGGATAGGTACGATTTGGTGCGCGCTTTGCGTTAAAAGAGGAGGAGAGGAAGGGGAGCCAAAGCCAAAGCGTGGACCGGGTCTGCCCGTCCTAGGTCCTGTCGATCTGTCGTCGACGACGACGACGTCGCGGCTTCAATGAACGGCACCCGCCCTGCCGCCCCGGGGCCGGGATATTTAACTTTTTTACCATTATAGTGAATGGTCACTTTTCAGATAACACTATAACGGATGACGCTACATTTTTACCATTATACTGATGAAAAGGTAACATTTTTACCAAATGTGCTCGCGTGGCACGCCATCTGCGCATGCCACAGCGAGAGAGAGGGCACAGCCGAGAGAAACCCCAAAGCCAAAGCCAGTCCGCTTCCATTGTGAGCATTGTGGAAGGGATGGACACCTTGAGGAGTTTTGTTGGAGGAAGAAGAGGGAGGTGAGAAGAGAGAAGGAGGTGGGAAACAGGGACAGGTACTACTCTTCTTGTAGTGTGCCTGTGTCTCGTTCACCCTGGCCGAGAGGCGACGCTTTTGTGCACAAAGTTCCTGTGGTTGCCAGTCGTGGTGTTTCAGCTATTCGTGAGTTTGCTAGGCGGCCTTCGTTTCGTGGTCAGTTTGGTTCAGGGAGGTTCGACCGTAGCTTTGAGGCTAGGAGAGAGTCTAGGCCACGTTTTCCCCCGCGTGGTGCTAGAGGTCTGATGGTGAGAGACGAGAGGGTTTCGCGTGGTAGAGTTGATTTTGCTAACCCCTCTTTTGAGCAGATGGCCCGACACTGGTTGACTCGTTTTGTGCTAACCCCAGTGTCGAGTCATTCGCTCATTCTCGTTCTCGTTTCTGATTGTGCAGGTGGGAGGCTTGGAGAACTTTTGGTTGATGGATTCTGGTTGTTCGAGACATATGACAGGTAATGGTAAGTGGTTCTCCAGTCTCACCCCGGTGGTGTCCAGGCAGTACATCACTTTCGGGGATAAGGGTAGAGGTAGAGTGTTGTCTGAGGGTGCTATTCAGGTGAGCGACACTTTCATGTTGAAGCGGGTTGCTCTTGTCAAGAATCTTGGTTTCAATTTGCTCTCAGTTTCTCAGCTTCTTGATGAGGGTTATGAGGTTCGATTTAAGCGTGGTGATTCTAAAATTCTTGATTCTCGAGGTGACCTTGTGTGTATGATCATCCCCGAGGGACAGATTTTTCGTGCTGATTTTTCTCGATCTTTTGGTCCTTCTCGGTGTTTGATCGCTGGTACTTCTTCTGAGCTTTGGAAGTGGCATAGGAGATTGGGTCATGTGAGCTTTGATCTACTCACACGCTTGAGTGCTCTTGACCTTATCTGAGGATTGCCCAAGCTCAAGTTTGAGAAAGATTTGGTTTGTGCACCTTGTAGGCATGGAAAAATGGTTGCTGCTTCCCACCCACCTTTGACACATGTTATGACTGAGCGTCCAGGGGAGCTTTTGCACATGGACTTGGTTGGCCCCGCTCGTGTTCGTTCAGTTTGTGGGAAGTGGTATGTTCTTGTGGTTGTTGATGACTTTTCTCGATATGCTTGGGTGTTCTTTCTGGCGTCGAAGGATGATACTTTTGATTTTGTTCGAGATCTGATTTTGAGGTTGAAAAACGAGAGTAATGGTGGTGCCATGAGAGCTATACGTAGCGACAATGGTACGGAATTTAAGAACACTCGTTTTGATGCCTTCTGTCGTGATCTTGGTCTCGAACACCAATACTCTTTGCCATATGTTGCTTGTCAGAATGGTGTTGTTGAAAGAAAGAATAGAACACTTTGTGAGATGGCTAGGACGATGCTAGATGAGCATAGGACTCCTAGGAAGTACTGGGCAGAAGCGGTGAACACAACTTGCTATGTTTCGAATCGGATTTTCCTTCGTGCTTTCAAGAAGAAAACTTGCTATGAGCTTTTCCATGGTCGTTCCCCCCGTGTGAGTCACTTTCGGGTTTTTGGTTGCAAGTGTTTCATCTTGAAGAAAGGAAATTTGGACAAGTTTGAGTCTCGTTCGATGGATGGAATTTTTCTTGGTTATGCTAATCACTCTCGAGCATATCGTGTGCTCAATCTTGAAACTAACCAAATCATGGAGACTTGCGAAGTCACCTTCGACGAGACCATTCCGTGTAGCTCTTCTGGTTTTGAGTGTGCAGGTGATGATGATTTGGGACAGCCCATCTTTGAGGAAGAACAGCCTGATGATGAAGATGATGAGGAAATTCAGGCACCGTGTGGAGACCGTGTACCTTCTACTTCCACTACTACCATGACGTTCGACGACGGCCCCTCTGCTACACCTTCGTCGAGTCGCGCTCCAGATCGAGTTCAAGTGGAAGCTGATGTTGAGGGGGAGGCAATCTCAAGGCGAGAAGCTCCCCGGCTGGTACAGAGGGATCATCCACCTTCGAAGATCATCGGGAACATGGATGAACGCACTACACGGTCGAGGTCACAGAACATCTCTCATTATGCTCATTCTGCTTTTATCGCGTCTTTTGAGCCCAAAAATGTTGGACACGCTTTATCTGATTCTGATTGGGTCAATGCCATGCATGAAGAGCTTGAGAATTTTGAGAGAAATCAGGTGTGGAAGTTAGTAGAACCACCTCCAAATTGCCATCCCATAGGAACCAAGTGGGTGTTCAAGAACAAGAGGGATGAGAGTGGTGAGATTGTGAGAAACAAAGCGAGGTTGGTTGCTCAGGGGTTTTCGCAGCAGGAGGGGATAGATTATGAGGAGACATTTGCTCATGTTGCCCGTTTGGAGGCAATTCGGATCCTTCTAGCATTTGCAGTTGCTAAAGGGTTCAAATTGTACCAAATGGATGTGAAGAGTGCCTTCTTGAATGGGGTGATCGAGGAAGAAGTGTATGTGAGGCAGCCCCCGGGTTTTGAGAGTGAGAGATACCCACACCGAGTGTACAAACTCCACCGAGCTTTATATGGCCTAAAGCAAGCACCCAGAGCGTGGTATGGCAGGTTGAGAGGGTTCTTGCTTAGCAAGGGGTTTGTGATAGGGAAGGTTGATAAGACGCTCTTCTTGCTGAGAAATGGCAATGATCTTTTAATCGTTCAGATTTACGTGGATGATATCATTTTTTGTGGCTCTTCTCATGATCTTGTTGCCAAGTTTGCAGATGATATGAGCAGGGAATTTGAGATGTCGATGATGGGAGAGTTGCAGTTCTTTCTCGGGCTGTAGATCAAGCAAACCAAGGATGGGACGTTCTTGCACCAAAGCAAGTACACCAAGGACATTCTCAAGAAATTTGACATGAGCGATTCCAAGCCGATGACTACGCCGATGAGTACGACTACAGCTTTGGATGCGGATGAGGACGGAGAACCAGTGGACCAGAAGGAGTACCGGAGCATGATCGGCTCCCTCCTCTACTTGACGGCGACGAGGCCGGACATACAGTTCAGCGTGTGTTTGTGCGCTTGTTTTCAGGCTTCACCGAGGACTTCACATCGTCAGGCCGTCAAGAGGATTTTCAGGTATCTCAAGTTCACTCCTGAGCTGGGTCTTTGGTATTCCGCCGATTCCACTCTTGCACTTCATGGCTTTTCTGATGCGGATTTTGCTGGATGTCGTGTTGATCGCAAGTCTACTTCTGGTCAGTGTCAGTTTCTTGGATCGTCTCTTGTGTCTTGGTCTTCTCGCAAGCAGTCTAGCGTAGCCCAATCCACCACTGAAGCCGAGTATGTTGCTGCTGCTAGCTGTTGTTCTCAGTTGCTTTGGATCACATACACCTTAAGAGATTTTGGCTTAGACATGTCCCATGTTCCACTTCTTTGTGATAGCACCAGTGCCATAAGCGTAGCCAAAAATCCCGTGCTTGCAGACATTTTCACTAAGCCACTTGACCAAGTTACCTTCACCCGCTTGCGAGGAGAACTTGGTGTGTGTGCGGTTTTCTGAGCTGAGTTTTGGAGGCTTCTCTTGTAGCATATGTATATTTTTGTACCATCTTTGTATCTTGATTTTTCTTTTTTTGTATCTTGATTTCATCTTTTGTATCATATCTTAGGATGAGCTTCTCTTATATGCAGTGATTGGTACAACTTGCTACATGTAGAGTTTAGGCAGGCTGGCTAGGGATTGCTTGTATGGATGGCTATGCTCTTGATGGTTTTGATATATATTTTTTTGAGATAGTCTCTTTTCGAAATTAAAATGACAAACTGAACTTAAATTTCTTCACCCATAAGTAAATGCCTTTGCATGTCTTGTTTGAGCCGAAATGGCTATATCTGGCTTAGGATCATGTTAGGGTGTGATATTCTTTTCAATTGGGTCAAAGACCTTTGTCATTGTAAATGTTTAGCCCATGCTTTATCTTGTGGAGGAGCATAAGCTTCTTTCTGTCGCAAAGACATTTCATGTACCATGCTTAACTTGAAAAATTTTAAAAGATGAGATGTCTATGCATGAAAGAAGAAAAGTTGAGAAAAAGATATACTTGCAGAAAATTATGCTCATGTCTCTATGCTTTCACCATTGCACACACTTGCACACATGGGTGCTAAGCGGTTGCATGTTGTTTGCCGGAGAAGTCTCCCATGAGAAGTGAACACATGGCTCCGTGCTTTGACATGACATGAGGTAGAACTTGGGCGTTTATGGTGATCTTTTTTCAAGAATACTTGTCCTTTCATGATTTTGGTGAGATGAAGTTTATTTTTGCTTAAACAATCCATGGTTAGGACTTTGCTCATGTGGTGACATTTTTGATAAAACTACACAACTTGCTCATGGCTTTGTCAAGTGGGTATATGTCTTCACCTTCTTGATGCCAATGCCCGTGTGACATGATGAACTATCTTGTTTGCCTTTTCTCTAACTTGTAGCATTTTGTGAAGTTTCTGAGAGTTTGATCATTGGAAAATCTTGCTGGGCACATGTGGAAGGTTTTCAAGTTGGAACGGCATCGTTGCGAGTTGGTTTGTGCATTTTTGGCATTTTGGCCTTGGTCATCTGCCAGGGGCGGTTTAACCGCCCCCCCTGGGCGGTTTAACCGCCCCTGTGCTGAGTGCACACAGTTTGGGAAAGTTTGGTTCATGTTCGAGTGTTTTTCGCACGCACAAGTTCACTTATTCAGGGGGAGTTGCATCTTTGCAGGGGGAGTGCTTTGAGTGTCCTGAAAAGTGAGTTGGAGGATTTGAAGTTTGTGATTTGTGCTTTGTGCTTTTGCTCTTTTGCCGATGGTGTTGAGCCCTTTCGCTTCTTCTTGAAGGGTCGGCGTTTCTGGAGCTTTCTCTTGCAGAGTGACTTTGTTCTCGGTTTGTTCTTGGTTTTAGTCACTTGTTTGAGTCTTGTTTTCGATTTCTTTTACATTTTCTTCTTATCAATTGGTTACTATGTGTGTGTTGTCAATGCACTCATCAAGGGGGAGATTGAGGACCCGGTGTGTCCGAGGACCGGTGGATGGTCGCTTCCTGGTGTGATGAGTGATTGACAACGTGGTGTGGATTGACGTTTCCCTTGGCTCAAGTATTGCAGGTGTAGAATGCGGCTTGGTCGCATTGGTGCGGGTGAAGAACAGGCGCGAAAGGTCTTAGCCATGGCAGCCTCCGAGGAGTGGAGAGACAAGTAGGCTTGGTTCGAGGGACCCGATGGCCGGTGGATCAAGTGCGGTTCACATGCTGGCAAGAACGAGCAAGGGGACGTGGTTCCGGTGCGAGGTAACGGCTCACAACCGAAGCTCGTACGCGGACGAGAAGCCGGCGCAAGGTGGCGGCTAACAACCGAAGTTTGCGTGCGAGGTTTGGTGATTTGGCCACAAAATCATCGGTGGACGGTTTCCCTTGGTTTGTGCCTCAAAACCAAGGACCGAGGACTCGACGAGGCGAACTTGGGCAGCTGGGCCGAGTGAGGCTGACCCCCCTGGGCTGGCCCAAGAACGGCGTCGAGGAGCTTCGATCCAAGGACACGCGGCGTGACTGCAAGGCTTGCGTCGGAGGGAAGCTAGCTTGCAGTGGAAGGTGCCCGAGCCGGAAAATATCTGAAGATCAAATATCAAATTTGCCCCTGAGGGGTATGTATCACTTAGGGGTAGTTTAGTCTTTAGAGCACCACCACTTGGACTACTAATAGGCCCCTTCAGGGCTGGTGGCTATCATCTCTTCTAGTTATCTCCTTAGGTTTTACTTTGAACTTGTTTTCCCCTACATCCCCTCCACCTAGAACTACTTCGAATCATTCCTAGTTTGTATAGGTGAATTCATGGTTATGTGATGGAGTGTGTGCTGCTCATCTTTGTGCCATGATTTGATTTCCCAAGCTCCCTTTCCTTTTTCTATTTTCGTGGGTATTTTCGTTCTTCTTGTTCTAGGGCGTTTTCTCTCGGATTTCTTTGGGGGATTCACGTATGAGTGCCTTGTGCCTCTTTTGCTGGTGATCCTTTGCCCCCAAACGCCGAGAATCGCTCTGGATTTGAGATTTTCGGGATGAACTCGAGGTCATGGTGTTCTTCGCGAGATCTGCGATTCCGGGAGTTGTACTGAGTTAGAGGCCGAGATCTTTTGGGAAAACACTCCACTGGAGGCCTAGATCATCTGACCAAAATCTCGCCTCAAGAGCTCAAGCGGTTTGGGAGATCCACTTTTGTTTTGACTTTTTCCCGAGGCTCCCAGGCCTGGGCGGTTTAACCGCCCCCCTGGCCGGTTTAACCGCCCCCCCTGGGTGTGTTAGATTGAGCCGTGTTTCGGGTCGTTTTGGTGTTCGTTTCGATTGGTTCGAGTTCCGCTGCTCGTTTCTTGTTCCTAGGGTCAGTAGCTTGACAGTAGCTACGTGATCTTGGCAAGATTGCTCTCGGAGGTTTCGGAGTTGTTTTGGGAGAATAGCCGGATCGGTTGGAAAGAATTTTTATCGGCTCCCATTCACTCCCCCCCCCCCCCCTCTCTGGTCGCCGTTTCGGTCCTTCACAACTCATCATTTTCATCTTGCAAGCGATTCACACACTGTTCTAGCTCAACATTCTTCAAAGCGACAACATCACAAGCAGAACAAGAGTTTGCAATGGGAGATTTCAATTGAGCTTCAAGTGAACTAATCATGGTGCGTGATTCAAGCAACTGAGCATGCAAAGCACGACAAGGAGTACAAGCACCTAGCAAAGATGATCTAGACTTCAACTCAGCAAGCTCAACCCTAGCACCTTCTAGTTCATCTAAGCATGTCATGTGTTTCTCCTTAAGCACAACCAGATCAGCAAGATGCACATCACAGAACGAGCATTCAATTTCATCAGACACAAGAGGAGCATCTTTGAATACAGCAATCTCTGAGTCAAGCTTAGCTGTTCTCTCCCTAGACTCGCAAAGCAAAGACTCAATCTCCATCGCCTTCTTTCCAGTCTCAGAAAGCAAGGTCTCAAGCTCAGCTACTCTATCCTTGGACTCTCCTAGCAAAGACCTAAACTCTCTCTTCTCCTTGTTGGTCTTCCTAAGCACATCATCACGGTTATCGACCAACTGCTCTAGTCTAGCAATCTCCTTACGCAAAGAGGTGGGATCGGTCAATACCTCATCCTCGGAGTCGGAGTCGGAGTCGTCCTTGCTCTTCACGGAGTCGTGCGCCATGGTGCAGTAGTCGACGGCGGCGAAGGAGATGCCGTTGAAGTTGCGGTTCAAGTTCTTCTTCTCCTTGCGGTGGCCGCGGTCTTCATCTTCGTTGCTTGAGCTTGACGACGTGTTGGTGGAGCTTGTGTCGATGTCGCTCGCATCTGCCACCATCGCTCGAGATCGGTTCTTCTTGTGTCCACCGTGCTTGTTCTTCGACCTTTTTTCTTCCTTGTTCTTGTGCTTGGAGCGGTACTCATCTTTGGGACGGTGCTTGTGGTCGTCTCGCGGGCGGTGCTTGCGGTTGTAGTCGTTCTTGATCTCCTCGGGGCACTCGGCGATGAAGTGGCCCATCTTCCCGCATCTGTAGCACGTACACCCGGCACGCCTCGAACCCTTCCGGTTCTGGTACATCCGCTCGAACCTTCTCGTGAGCAACGCTCGATCCTCCTCGCTCAGCACCTCATATTCTTCATCTGGAAGAGACACAAGACAAGACAAAGCAAAGTGTCTGGGAGTGTTAGCATGTCCATATCCAGAGCCACCGACTAGAGCCAGACTATGGGGATCAGCCGGACTCTTAGCCTTGGCAAGCAACTGTCTGTCCACCTCGGAAGACTTCAACTTCGAGAAAAGCTCATCAACAGACAGAGTCTCATAGTTTGCCGACTCCATGATCGCCTCAACCTTGGCACCCCACACGGATCTATCAAGTGCTTGCAGGAGCTTGATAGCTCGGTCATGATCCGAGTACGGGAGCACGGTAATGTTGGCTTTCATGTTGTTGACAATAGAAGTGAAACGCTGAAACAAAGCATCAACCGACTCTCCAGGCAAATGAGCGAAATTCTCATATTCTCTCCTATACATCGAGAAAAGCCTAGCCTTGACATGGCTATCACCACCGTGGGCTACCTTAAGCTTCTGCCAGATCTGGCTAGCTAGGTCCTCGCCCAAAACACGCTCAAACTCCTCGGCGGACAAAGCACGGAACAAGTAGTCAACAGCTCGGGCATTCGCCTCAAATCTATCCTTTGCATCCTGGGCATCTAAGTTGGTGGGATTGACATAGTTTTCATCTTTCGTCACATCCCACAGCAACTTTCCTTTGCCACGCAAGAAAGCGCCCATATGCGCGACCCAGTTCGGGTAGTTCTCCCATCGAAGTGCGGAGGCCCGGAACCCCGATCTTGGTACGCCATCTTTGGATCTTAGACTGGTTAGAGTCGCAAAGACCCGTAACCGGCTCTGATACCAATTGAAGGACCGAAACGGCGACCAGAGAGGGGGGGAGTGAATGGGAGCCGATAAAAATTCTTTCCAACCGATCCGGCTATTCTCCCAAAACAACTCCGAAACCTCCGAGAGCAATCTTGCCAAGATCACGTAGCTACTGTCAAGCTACTGACCCTAGGAACAAGAAACGCGCAGCGGAACTCGAACCAATCGAAACGAACACCAAAACGACCCGAAACACGGCTCGATCTAACACACCCAGGGGGGGCGGTTAAACCGGCCAGTGGGGCGGTTAAACCGCCCGGGCCTGGGAGCCTCAGGAAAAAGTCAAAACAAAAGTGGATCTCCCAAACCGCTTGAGCTCTTGAGGCGAGATTTTGGTCAGATGATCTAGGCCTCCAGTGGAGTGTTTTCCCAAAAGATCTCGGCCTCTAACTTAGTACAACTCCTAGAATCGCAGATCTCGCGAAGAACACCATGACCTCGAGTTCATCCCGAAAATCTCAAATCCAGAGCGATTCTCGGCGTTTGGGGGCAAACGATCACCAGCAAAAGAGGCACAAGGCACTCATACGTGAATCCCCCAAAGAAATCCGAGAGAAAACGCCCTAGAACAAGAAGAACGAAAATCCCCCAAAAATAGCTCCGAAAATACCTCCGAAAATAGAAAAAGAAAAGAGAGCTCGTGGATTCAAATCATGGCACAAAGATGAGCAGCACAAACTCAATCACATAACCATGAATTCACCTATACAAACTAGGAAAGATTCGAAATAGTTCTAGGTGGAGGGGATGAAAGGGAAACTAGTTCAAAGGAGAAAACCAAAGAGAACTAAAGAGATAACTAGAAGAGATAACAGCCACCATGCCCTGGGGGGCCTATTAGTAGTCCAAGTGGTGGTGCTCTAAAGACTAAACTACCCCTAAGCGATACATACCCCTCAGGGGCAAATATGACATCTGGTTTTCAGATATTTTCCGGTTGGGACACCTTCCACCGCAAGCTAGCTTCCCTCCGACGCAAGCCTTGCAGTCACGCCGCGTGTCCTCCGGATCGAAGCTCCTCGACGCCATTTTTGGGCCAGCCCAGGGGGGCGGTTAAACCGCCCTTGCCAGCCACACTTGGCCCAGCAGCCCATCTTCGCCACGTCGAGTCCTCGGTCCTTGCTTTTGAGGCCCAAACCAAGGGAAACCGTCCACCGATGATTTTGTGGCCAAATCACCAAACCCCGCGTGCAAGCTTCAGTCGTTAGCCGCCACCTTGCACCGGCTTCTCGTCCGCGTACGAGCTTCGGTTGTGAGCCACTACCTCGCACCGGAACCACGTCCCCTTGCTCGTTCTTGCCAGCATGTGAACCGCACTTGATCCATCTGGCCACTGGGTCCCTCGAACCAAGCCTACTTGTCTCTCCGCTCCTCAGAGGCCGCCATGGCTAAGACATTTCGCGCCTGTTCTTCACCTGCACCAATGCAACCAAGCCGCATTCTACACCTGCAATACTTGAGCCAAGGGAAACGTCAATCCATACCACGTTGTCAATCACTCATCACACCAGGAAGAGACCATCCACCGGTCCTCGGACACACCGGGTCCTCAACTCCCTCTCCCTTGGTTCCCCTTAGCTTCCAGAAAAAAAATCTTGTTCATCACCACTGTACCCTAAGAATCTTAATACCACTTTCATCAAGTCAACTTCCATGAAAATTCCCACAGAAATAATAAAAACCTACGCCTATTCATCAGGATAATCGAATTATTGATGAAACCAGGCCCTTTTAACCACCACTCACTTCTACCAAAGTCCCCAATAACCCTCTCTAGAAATCCAATCTCCTCTCTCCCGAAAACTAGCTAAACCCACTCCCTCGCCAATGTCGATGCACCAAGTACGTTGGCAATCCTTTCCAAGCAAACTACGCCATTCAATATCTCCCGATAAATCTCCATCCATTTCCTCCCACACCGACAATACTAGAGAAGTCCATATATTCCTCTCTCTGGTAAACATTTCCCTTCCAGCTCACCCTCCCCTAGAATACCATCAAGCCTCAAAAAGAAACCTCGTATATCCATCCCCTCGACCTCACCCTCCATTACATATACTCTCTTCCAAAACATTCTGAGAAACCTACCCTCATATACTCGTAACCAAACCGATACTCTGCCAAAATACCTTGGCCACCACAAGAACCCACTGCTCTTAACAGGAAATCATCTTGCTTCCTGGCAGATCATTGAAGCATGCAAGCTTCTCTAAGCCTGCCCCTCTCCCGTCATTCACCCACAAAAACCTCAGAAGCAACCTGGGAATATTACTCCATCACAACTCCGCCCAATCATCATCGTTCGATCATCCCCTCCCCGTCACCGAGGATAACTATCCAGGTTATACTCAAAATCACAGAACCTGACTGTAACCATCCACTCCTTCTAAAGACACACCTTCAGCCACTCCATGAAATCATCCCCCCATCAAAAGAAATGGTCAATCAAGATCATTCCTTTAGAACAACCACCCCAGATAAAACAGGATTACCAAGAAGAGAACTACGACCGAGACAATTGAATGATCAAGAATAGGACACTGAAGGAGTAGTAAAACCAAACATGGACATATCCAAGTAAAGGAAAAACTTGGATAGAAAATTTGGACGAAAACCCCAAAGAAGATATGGAAATCCGAGGTTTTCATTTCAAAAGAAATTTGAGAAATCCATTCGGAAAGAGAATCTCGGATTAAAATCAAAGGAAATCCTGAGTTAATACTTTCAAGGGGGGTAGTAACCCAAACAAAGGAAAAGGTACTTGACCTCAAGAACTTGAGGATTAAAAAAACTCAGGAAAAGTATTTCATCAAGTCACCCCAGGTGCGGCAGTGATTAGTTGGATACATTCGGGAGTAAAGGAAACAAACGTCAACAACAATACTCCCACACACGGAAATAAGAGACAGGTATATCGCAAAGAGAAGAATTCCTAAAAATTAAAAGGAAGAAGAGATTCCTTTTAATAAATATCGGAAATCCTTATTAAATTGGGAGAATGCAAGAGGAAACCCTAGACATTCTTTCTAGCCTTAAATCTCGGGACGAGATTTCCTTAAGTGGGGTAGATCTGTGACACCCTCAAATTTAAATAGAATTAATTTAGGATCATTTAATAAATACTAGACTCATTATAGGTAATTATGGAATTAAAAGTATAGTTAATGAACTATAAATAACTATGGGAAAACAAAAAGGAATGCTTTACAACTTGAGTGCCAAAACAAGTCCCTAAAACCCTAGAATCAAACTAGAGAAGGGTTGGTTTGAATTTGAATTCAAACTACCTTTGAAAACCTACTCAAATTAATAGGAAAACAGTTTAAACGTTAACCGGGCCGAAACCCTTCCTTCTGCCCCAACTATCCCTCACGGCCCAAACCAGAAGTCCGTCCCCACCCCTTGAACTCCCCCTTTGCACCCGCATTTCCCCCTTCCGCGCGATCCGGACCACACTTTCCTGCGGCCCAGTCCACCTCCCCCGCCCGCTTGGCCCACGCGCCCGCCTCCTTTCCCCTCGGGCCGCAGCTCGCCACCGCTTTCCGCGGCCCAGCTAGCCTCCGCCGGCCCATTCGCACGCCTCACGCGCGCGGCCCACGCCCGCCGGGGCGACGTCATGATGACGTCACCATCCCGTTCCTCCCTCACTTGCCTTCCTCCCGCGCCGCCACAACGGACCGCCGCCACCCGATCCTCAACCGCCGGCCAGGATGAGTCCCAGAGAGGCACGCGCGACGCGTGTCGCCACCACCAGTTGCCACCGCACCGCGACTACGGCGCCGACCACCCTCCACCGGCCGGGGTCGAGGCCGCCGCCGCCGCCGTGACGTCGCCCCCCCCTCCCCCTGGCGCCACGTGTCTTCACCCCGAGGGTCGTCCTCGCTCGCCGGCGCGACGTGGCGAGCTCTACAGCCTCCCCCGCGCCTATAAAAGGAGGCATACCCCTCCCTTCTCCCCACACACGTCGAAGCCGAGCCAAGCTCCGGCATGCTCCCATGGCCGCCCCTCCTCCGCTCGCTTCTTCCCCCAAATTAGTGCCGGAACGAGTTGCCCCCGTCGTCCTCTCCGCGCCCGTGGCCTACCCACAGGCCGCGGCGGCCGAAGCCCCGAGATCAGGGGGAGTCCCGAGCTCCACCCCCACCTCCCATGGCGCGGACGCCAGGAGAAAGAAGACGACCCTCTGGTCGCTCTTCCCTCCCGTGCCATGAGGATGACAGGCGGGCCCGGCCCCTTCCCAGCCGCGTGATCCCAGTCCACAAGGACCGGAGACCTGGCCACGCGCCGGTCCACAGCCGGCCCACGGCCTCCCGCTGCCCGGACCCCGCGTAGACCCGGTGCACGTGAACCCCGAGCGGGGGACGCCGCGGTCCACCGGCCCACGATTCCGGCCCACGGAACAGTGCCGCTGGCGGACCCCACCTGCTGTGTCAGCCGCCTGGAAAACGCTACGCACACCCGGGTAAGTGCACACACAAGTTTATTTAGAGCCCTTCCTCACCTCCAAAAATTCCCCAAAAATACCCAAAAATATTAGGAATATTTCTAAGCCTAGTGATGCCACCCAATCCTTTTTAGCACATCATTAGAGCCTAAATCCAATTAGGCTAAGTTCTAGCCAATAAGTGGTCGTCCCCAGTGTACCCAGAAAATTCCCCTTTTCACATCTTAGCTCGATAAATCCCTAGAAAATTCTCATAAATATTAGGGATTATTCTAAGCATTTCCATATGCTTACTTCCCTAATATTTATATCCTAAGCCCAGCCTAGCCATTATGCTACCCAAACCCCGCTGTTACGCCCGCCTAAAACCCCGTCGCCATGCCAACCGCCCGCAAACCCCTAAATACCGATGAAACCCTAACCGTCATGCTGCCCAAAGACAGATAAGGATTCTCTAGAAATCTATATCAGTCATTCGGGGTTTATTCCTTAGAAATCCATATAAATCTCGGAATACTGATAATCATCGTTCCAGCCACCGTCCAGGGAATTATTTAACAATTCTCTTATTCTCATCCTTTAATCCAGTTATTTTATATAATTAATAGGTTATTAATCCAATTCCCAGCCATTAGAAGAATCCTTCTAATCCCTGCCTTCTTTCCTTTTACAATTTGATTGATGTACTGTTATACTGATTGTTATCTTATGTGTTTTATCGATAGCCTGACCGGGCCCGACGAGACACCGAAGCTTTCGAAGCCCAGCCCGGTCAACCTACGGAGTACGCCCGCGTAGGAAACGCCTAAGGACGACAATGAAGGCAAGTCTCACCAATAATATCACTTTAATCACTAAAGTTTACTGTTCTTGCAGCGTAAGCTATGGTGGGTGAATGCCTGGCCCCGCTGTAGTCATAGGATGCTGATTGGGAGTGGAAGGAAGATCCCAAGGAAGGGAATTCTGTCCTAAGAGCCACTCTGATCCCAGCTAAGGACCGGTTCACGGGAGAGTCTTTCTAGTGCCCAGTACAACCTCGCATGCCAAAAAGGCATAGCCTTCGGGAATGCCTATTTATGTGAGGCCTTGATTCACACCCCGCCAGCTGAACCTAGTAATCCATCCCAAGGAGCCGTATGATTGGCGCAGAATGCTGACCGGCGAACTGGGTAGCGCCTGGTGCCGGGTCGAGTACGCGCCAAGTCGGGAAACGGGTATACTGGAGACAGCCCCAGACAGAGGGCTAGGACTGGGCGGCACGGGTTGACTAGGATACAGGGTCTGAGACCCTATGGGCCAGAGGCCCGATGAGCTCATCGAAAAACCCGGGTTTATATCCGCGAGGCGGATGATTAGTAGCCCCTGCTTAGCCCCCAGTATGCACATGGCTGGACCTAGGGAATGCTGACCAGCGATGGTCACCGGTGGGTACGAGTCTCGTAGGTCGGTACCGCCAAGGTACACGGTATGGGCTGACCGAATGCGGGGTAGATAAGTACAACCTCTGCAGAGTGTAGAATCTATCTGGATAGCCGCGACTCCGGCAAGAGTCCACTTAGTCAAAGCCCCCGATGATTAGTCTTTACTTTTTCTGTACGGGGAACCTGAGACGACGAAGGTACCGTTGATCAGGTTCGGGATTGTACATCGGGACTGGTAGGGAGGAAGTGCCCCTCCAGGACCGACCTTTATATTTAATTTAATTCATATATATATTATTGAATTTGTGGGATTTGCTGGGTATTCTCTTCAGAATACTCACCCTTGCTTTCATTGTCTTACAGGTTTAGGACTTCAAGGCGAGAAGGTGCTGCAGCCCATTCCTGTGGAGGAATGAAGTGCCTGCCCGCTCCCCGCTAGCTAAAAACGGTGTTAAATCTATTTAAAATATACAGTATTTACCTCTTCTGATACTAATCTGTGATAAGATCTGTATCAGCGGCCGATCCAGGACCTGATACAGGTAATCAGGGAACCTCTGGATAAGGGGTCCCCACACTACTCGCCGCAGGATTCATCAAGGAAGTCTTCCACCCCGACTGGTTGGCAAATCTAGTCTTGGTGAGAAAGAAGAACAACAACGAGTGGCGCACGTGCGTCGACTACACTGATCTCAACAAGCATTGCCCCAAGGACCCCTTCGGATTACCGCGCATCGACCAGGTTTTTGATTCCACGGCTGGCTGTGCCTTACTTTGCTTTCTTGATTGCTACTCGGGTTATCACCAGATATCTCTGAAAGAGGAGGATCAAATCAAGACGGCGTTCATCACCCCTTATGGTGCTTATGCTTACACCATGATGTCATTTGGGCTGAAGAACGCTGGTGCGACTTACCAGCGCGCGATCCAACTCTGCCTTGAGAAGCAACTTCATCGCAACGTGGAAGCCTATGTCGATGATGTGGTCATAAAGACCAGAAAACCAGAAGAACTCATCGCTGATCTGGAGGAGACTTCCGCATCCCTGCGGAAGTGGCAATGGAAGCTAAATCCAACCAAGTGTGTCTTTGGAGTACCCTCTGGGAAACTTCTCGGGTTCATCATCAGTCATCGCGGCATCGAGGCCAACCCCGAGAAGATCAATGCCATCACAGCAATGGAAGCTCCAAAGACCATCAAAGACATCCAGAAGCTCACTGGGTGCATGGCTGCGCTACATCGATTTATCTCGTGACTTGGAGAGAGGGGCCTCCCCTTCTTCAAGCTACTCAAGAAAGGCGACAAGTTCCAATGGAACGACGAAGCGGCAGCAGCATTGGCGGATCTCCAGCAACATCTTCAAAAACCGTCAATCCTGACTGCTCCGCAGGACGACAACAAAGAATTGCTGCTCTACATCGCAGCAACGACTCATGTGGTGAGCACTGTATTGGTGGTCAAGCGCGCCGAGGACAATCTTGCATATCCTGTGCAGAGGCCGGTTTACTTCGTCAGTGAAGTACTCACGGAGTCCAAAGTTCGATACCCGGCGGTGCAAAAACTACTCTACGCAATACTCATCACATCCAGGAAGCTGTGCCACTACTTCGACACGTTCACCATCACGGTGGTGACAGAGTTCGGCTTGGGAGACATCTTACATAACCCGGACGCAACCGGGCGAATTCCAAAGTGGGCCGTCGAGCTTGGCGCCCTCAGCATCGAGTTCAAATCCAAGAAGGCCATCAAGTCGCAGGTGCTGGCAGACTTCATGGCAGAGTGGCGCGAGAATCAAGTGGACATCCCCGTCGGCAGACCAGAGCACTGGACCATGTACTTCGATGGCTCCCTGAAACTCGAAGACGCCGGCGCAGGAGTACTTTTTATCTTGCCCAAGGGTGATCAACTTAAATATGCCCTGCAAATCTTCTGGAAGGTGTCCAACAATGAAGCTGAGTACGAGGCATTGCTACATGGTCTACGACTCGCAATCTCTTTGGAATCAAGAGGCTGATGGTGTACGGCGACTCCTCTGTCGTCATCAACCACTGCAACAAGGAGTGGGATCGCCAGAAGGAGAACATGGATGCTTACTGCGAAGCTGTGCGCAAGCTAGAGAACAAATTCGCAGGGCTCGAGTACCATTGGGTGGTCCGTGATGACAACATCGCTGCTGACGTACTCTCCAAGCTCGGATCCACTCGTGCAGAAGTTCCAGCAGCAGTCTTTGTTCAGGAGCTCCATAAAAGAATCATCGACTTCGAGAAATCCACACCGTCACACAATGACGAACACGGACCAGATAGAGAGGTCTTGACAATCGAAGAAGACTGGCGTGTCTCGTTCATCGAGTACATCAAGACCCTGCCTTTGAACAAGACTGAAGCTGAACAAGTCGTCCGGAGATCGAAGAATTATCTACTCATCGGCGATCAGCTCTACAGGAGAGGACTCTACACTGATATTGCCATGAAGTGTGTCCCGAGAGCAACAGGCAAGGGTATCTTGGAAGAAATTCATGAGGGTGCGTGCGGGAATCATGCAGGATCAAGAACAATGGTGGGCAAGGCACTCAGTATTTGATCTGCGAACTCTCGGCTTCATTCATGCTTCGGTTGTCTTATAAGACTACCCTAGCTTCTAATACTTTCGGAGTTCCCTTTGATACTTGTTGATTCAACAAAGTATACATGGGTCAAAATCCGAAGAGTAGCTCACATGACTACTTTCCAGGATCCCTGAGTACTTAGATTTAACAAAGACCAGGCTGAACACCTGTAGAGGCCAGCTAGCCTTATAAAGCAACTACCCACAAGTGGTAATTTCAAATCTCTGAGTACTTATTTAAAAGTATTCTAGAGTCTACTCCACAAGACGAGTAGTAATTTCAAATCTCTGAGTACTTATTTGAAAGTACTCTAGAGTCTACTCCACAAAATGAGTAGTGATTTTAAAATCTCTGAGTACTTATTTGAAAGTACTCTAGAGTCTACTCCACAGTATGAGTAGTGATTTTTAAAATCTTCAAGTACCAGTTATCAAGTGCTTTGAAGTATAACTCGCAAAATGAGTAACAATTTCATGGCACAATCGTGTCAACACAACACAAAGCAGTTGCAATTCATACTGCGCATATATATATAAACATATACATATCATGCATATGTTGCAATACATCTTGTTTCTTACAGGATTACAAAGTTAGAAGAGCTTCAAAGTTCTCTACAACTTCTGCTGCTATGGGCTCAAAGTGCTTCAGGTGTTCATCAAATTGGGTCCTTTCACAGTCCTCTGCTCTACCAGTCGGAACAACATCTATCTCCGCTTCTGGGAAGAAGGACTGGACGACCGCCAGCACGTGATCTACCACATAGCAGCAGATCTTCTTCAAATAGGCAGTGAACTTGCCGGGGGCTTCCTGGATACACTGCAAGAGTGGTTTGGATGACTCATCGGGCGCGTCATGATCAATGGAATTCACCAACGTGGTGGCTGCCTCAACCCGTTGTAAGTTATCAAGACAAAAGGAAACTCAAACAGAGATCACGTATGCATATCTATGTGCACCTGTGTTACAAGCAAGCAGGACTCAGCGGCCGTTATATCAACATATTGCCAGCTCGACTTCAGCTTATGCCGCGGTACTGCCGTGTCGCCAATGTGCTCGTGATGAACTCAAACTAGTCGGAATCAACTCTGACTAGTCCGCTTCATCGACAAATTACAACAAACAAGCTAAGTTACTTGTTTCAATTATTTTTATTAAAATTTTGTTATAACAAGATTGGCCAAGCGCCGACAACTTTGTTTGGATGACAACTCTCTAGGCCGTACAGCGTGCTATCACATCTTCGCCAGCTTCCATGCTCGGGGGCTGACGCTAAAATTACAACTCGGTTCGCCATCAGGCTTACCTAGTTGCCTTTCTCCAGCATATTTGAGTCGCCAAGTACCAATGATGGGGCCTCGACTACATTGGCACCTGACTCCTGTTTCTGGGGAGATCGCGGCGTGAAAAGTCAACCACGACCTCCTCTGTTTTGCTACTCTATTGATGGTGGCTATTTCGACTACATACTACTCGATGCATCTCCGCTGGCTCCTATGCTCGGGGGCTGGGTGCAAGAAAACCACTCGATTGACAAGATTCGATGTGACCATTATTTCTAGGCGTAAATTACCACTCGGATGATGATCTCCAAGATGATTTGATGAACACTAAGCTCGCTGGACCCTTGAATTGATCATTCTGAATCGTTTCAAGGCTCGGGGGCTGATAGGCTATATACAACAACTGATGATTTTATTTTTTCTGAAGAATGAAGATTTAAATCAAGACCCTTGGCTTGATTCTTTGATTCAACCCAAGGCTCGGGGGCTACTTGATATCAAGTGCAAATTTTCCAAAATTGCACATTTCAAGAACAAGATGAAGATTCAAGATTTTGTGGACCCTCAACCTGATTCTTTGATTCAACTTAAGTCTTGGGGGCTACTCCATATGGAGTGCAATTTTTATCGCACACCATATAATATTTTGAAGACTACTAATTTGATCAAAATAAACGGGGCTTAAGCACCTCATGGCCTCGTGACAACCAAGACCTGTCCAAGACTGATCAAACACTCGAAGAACTCGAAAAAGCACTCGATTGGCTTGGCAAGCACTCGGTTGACGATACTCGACGATGAAGCGCTTGGAGGCTTGTTGGAGGTACGACCATGGGCCCACAGGGACGCATGGATTATCTCCAGAAAGAGTCGTACCAGGCGTGAAGAATACGAGTAGAGTACTGCAAGGACTCTTCTCGTTATGGAAACTAGTCGTATGACTTGTAAACTACTCGGATTGGCTTGTAAAGCACTCTGTGAGTTGTAATTGGTTAGGATTCTACTCGAAACCGACCTTGTAACCCTGCCCGCCGTGTATATAAGGCTGGGCAGGGACCCTCTCCAAAACAGACGATCTCATCAATACCAACCACCATACAGGACGTAGGGTATTACGCCTTCTAAGCGGCCCGAACCTGTCTAAAATCCTGAGTCTCTTAGCCTTTGCGTTCCTGATCTCGGCGAAACCCACCTGAAACTCTACTACCTCGGGATACCCCTCGGTAGGATCGACGGTAGAACATCGACATGCCCATCTTCTATCCCCAATTCACCATTGCAACCTTGATCCTACATTACACATCAAATGCAAATCATATAAAAAAACCCCACAAAATCCAAAAAAACCAACAAATAAGAGTCAATTCTCGGCTCACTACAGAAACCAAACTACACACAATACTCCCAGATATACAATTTTCAGCAGATCCACGAGAAAGACCTGAGCACTTACCTCGATTCGACACTCCCGCATGCCGGAGTCGACCATGATAACCTCCGACGGACATCCCCGTGTTGCTAGTCACCCCCGCCCCATCCCCTCGCTTCAATCCCACCAATCAATGATACTGGGCAATTATTCACAACAATTTCACAACAACTTATAGGACGTTGGCGCCTTCTCGAGAAGTGAGGCGTCTCCTCTATGCGCCTCGTGGGAAGGGGCGGGTGGGCTGGGGATGAGGCGGATTGGTGTTGCGGGCTGGCAGCGGCGACGCGGATGCTGGAGATAGGATTTTCTTGAAATCGATCCCCAATCTCAGATGGAATGCGATCTAGAATGCCTCGGAGGCTTCTCGATGAAGTTAACCTTGAGCGGCCGGCCATGGGCGGCAACAGTAACCAACTCCTTGGCGTGCGCTGACCGGCCGGCCATGAGCGGATAGGAACAGTAGACAGTTGTAATTTTTGTCAACCTTAAAATGTTTGTCACACAACATTTAGTCTCGCGACCGTATCCGTATCAACCGTGCGCTAGCATGGGCGCACGCTTTAGTTGCCATGCTGGTGGCTCAAAAGGCCAGCAGCTGACACACTGCAACGGGCCGAGGGAGGCGAAGACAGAGGGCCAGTCAGGCTCTGATCTGCTACACATTAATGGGCTCTCACATGGCCCATTCAGTTCCACATGGTCAGCCCAGTCCGCGGACTTGGGCTATGTCACTGCCATGTGGGGACCACCTGTCAACTTCATCTGCTTCTTTGCGCCGTCTTTTTCCTGCCGCCGGTGAAGCCCGCCGCCGTTGCCATCTCATCTGGACGGATGAGACGCCTCCCATGCCGCGATGCTAGATGAAACATGCATGTGGCCTCGTAGTCGTCTGTTTGGTTCGGCTGAATTCAGATGTATCCGGCCGGGGATAGATCTCCGACGCGCGCGCCGCCGCCTGGTACCTTCATTAATCCAGCGGAACTCTGCCATGGCCCCTCTCCGTCTCGATCCACTCCTCCGCAGATGCACCAGAGAGCCTAAACCCTCGTCGCTTGCCTGGCCCCATGGGCAACTGCGGCAGTGCAGATCTCCCTGCCTGGCCAGCGCGTGAGCGGACCGCCAAAGCAGGCGTCAGCGCCGGCCGGGGCCCGGCTAGGGTTGCTCCACGGAGCCTAAATCCTCGTCGTTTGCCTGGCCCCCTGGGGTACTGCGCACCAACCGGTGCGGATCTCCAGCCATGCCAGCGCGTGAGCGGACCACCGGAGCGGGTGTCGCCGGCCGGGGCCTGGCCAGGGTTGCTGGTGGACAGCCGCGGGACTAATGCACACATCCGCTGCCAGGTCCCACAACACCGTTGAAAAGATGATGAACAACACTCGTCACCGTTGCGATGGCCGATGGCTCTTTGCTTCAATGACGACAGGTCATGTGGTTCAATGACAAAAGTTTTGCTCGCGTCATGGTTGCAAAGGGGCGTTTGACGAACGCCGGAGTTTTGTGACAAATCCTAAAATTTCGTCATTGATGTGGTTGCTTCAATGACGAAATTTTGAAACGTCAAGAGCGTTTCGTCATAGAAGCAACATTTTGGCATAGCATGCGGCCGTTGTCGCGCGAGCGGTGGGCAAGGAGCTCCGCCCGTGGGCACGACAGCAGGCGAGGCCAATGCTCACCGCCTCCCCAAAAGGTTTTAGCGTCAGCGAGGGACGGGGGAACAGAGGTGAAGTACCGTGTGATACACATATTGATATTGCACTGCTGCCTCACAGGTCAACTAAACCACAACCAGCTGCGAAATAGGAGTATAAATTAATCAACACACGGGACCGCATGGGTCAACCCATTCCACGACGGGGTAATATCGGCAGGCAGAGGGGCACAGGACGGCAAGCTAGAACGAGAGCGCGGTTGCGGCTTTACGGGTGAGACACCTGACCCAGTTAAGAGTAACCCCAACCCACATCTCATTTGGCCTCCTCTTCATTTAGGAGAGAGAACCAAAAAACGTCTGCAGCTGACATTCTATCTCGTTTCTAAGAGACCTCTCATCCTGAGCCTTACTCCTACATCTAGGAAAGAGATGATAGACACTCATTCGGATGCAAGTATGAGAGGTGGGTTGAAAAGGAGTGTGAAGTAGGAGAGAAAACAGATGACTCTCATTCTGGTGTAGGGGGTGAAAAATAGGAGGCGGGTTGGAGTTGCTCTTGGTGGGTTAACAGGGTTAACAGGCGACGTGAATATCACGTCCGCCCACTAAATAACCCAGCTCTTCGATTATTAAAGAAAACATTTACTGTGCTAAATAACAAACATAAAAGTTTTTCAAACAGAAAACATTTACTGTGCTAAATAACAAACATAAAAGTTTTTCAAACAAGGAAATACAGACTAAACCCAACAAAGAGTGCCAAGTATTTAATTAACATCGAAACTTACCTGTTCCAGAACAAACAGAAACGAAGCTTAAACATGTTCCAGCACAAATGGAAAATATGGTCAAGTACACACCGATCTAGTGCATGATCAAACGACACAACACCAAACCACTTGATAACCAAGTTGCTTAAGAGGGACGACTACATTTCTCGACCAGGAAATTCAAAGTGCAGCTGACACAGTAACCTTCACCAATATGGTCGCCATATCAAGCTTAATCTCACGATGGACACATCCGTGGTACTTGGAATTGAAGGAGCAATAATGTGCAGCATCACCAGAACCCTTCTCGCCTACCTTTAACTTCAAATGCATGACAGTTTCCATCGGGACAGCAACTACATACCGTTTTGTGACCAACTCGCCAATTGTTCCATGAAAAAGCTGAAATTCTTGAAGCTCCTCTGTAAAGGAAACAAAGGAACTGAGGGATAAATGAAAAGCTCTCTGAACTTCTGACACGATCACTTCTATTGTGGTCTCCATTCCAGCGTCCACAAGTGTTAAACCCATGTCAACTGCTCCATTAGTTCCGTTATAGCGAAGTGTGAATGGTCTGGTCGATATGCGTTGGCTGAAGACTACTACTCCATCAATCAGCTGAAGGTCATGTTCTTCTTTTTCTCCAGTCTTGATCCTCATGTCAAACTCCATTAAAACATCAGAAAGCACCAAAATGCCTCTTTTAGGGCCAGTCATCTCCATGTGGGAGCCCTGCAAAACATTGTTTAGTAGCTTTGCATAGCAAAATACTTATGAATTATCTAAAGCTAAATGGTATCCTTACAACCTAGGTGCCAATAGACCTCAAATAGTAGCTGAAAGGGAAAATTTGCTACCGGACATTGGTAAAATGTGGTCTTTGCTGTAGACCACTAAAAAAAAGTGTCTTGGCTGAAAGATACTACAAAAACAGGTACATTTGCTGAGGAACACTATGGATGATAGAATAATATGTTCAACTCAAAACTCTTTAACATGGACAAGTATACCCTGCCCAAATTCATCATCGTTGATCGTGATGCATGGTATGGAAAATAAGAGGAAAGAAAGGGATAGAATCAAAGAAAGAGGCATGATTATCCCATGGGCAGTGAGAAATCACCACTGGATTTTTGGAGCCTACCCTGCCCTTTAACATGGACAGGTATGCCCTGCCCTTTTCATCATCGTTGATCGTGATGCATGGTATGAAAAATAGAATCAAAGAAAGAGGCATGATTATCCCATGGGCAGTGAGAAATCACCACTGGATTTTTGGAGCCAGGCAGAGCAAGGTATGTCGGGGTGCTCCTATAGAATGGCAGAGAACAACAGCACAACCACCAGAGAACAAGCACCCCGGACTGCCGGACTGGGGCCACGGCCGGGATCCTACCACTGCGAGGCGCGAGCATCGCCGCCCAGTGGGAGCTTCGTCGGCGACTCAGCATGCTGCTCGTTCGCGGCACGTTGTCCCTACACTCGTCGCTGAGGCCTTCACGCTGCTCGCTGCATCTGGAGCCGTCGCTGAGGCCACCGGGAGGGGCTGCCGCTGGGGCACGCGCCGGGAAGGGACCTCCACCGGGTGTGGTCACCGCAGGGGAGGGGCCGCACACCTGGAGTCGAAGAGCGCCGCCGCTTGGACTTCATGGGGCTGCAACTTCACGAGCCTGCAAGTGGTTCTATAGTGCTTGGTATATTTCTAAGAAAAAAATTGACTTTATAATGTGTTATACCATGATTTATTAGAATGTTTTGTACGAAACTGTGATTAACCCTAGTAAAAAACTAAAACCAAGGGAAACATATATTTCAACATATCCATCCTCTATCTCATGTGCGATACAGCTTTTGTGATTAAAGGAGAAAGCACATAGGTTTCATCTCATTGCTACTATTGAGCATAATCCACAATGATTCCACATAAGTAATAGATGTGCACCTGCTCCACGATGAGTGGATTATCCCTGCTACGATTGAAAACATAATTAAGCAGACCATCCATATCATCCCGCGTCGCCATGTATCCATATAACTGTATGGAGCCACTGCTGACAGGGGCTTTAGCCAACCTTAATGAGAAAATCTGGATCATTGGACATGGCAGATGGCGCACACAATATTCCTCATGAGGAAGGCAAGGTCCCTTTGAACGCTTCTCTAGCTCCGACACAGCTTCACCAAAGATATAAAATTGTTAGCAACACGACAACACAAGTAATTCTAATTCATACCACAAGGTCAGAAACACAGTATAACACAGCAAGCCAACAATCAGTTCAGTCCCTCATCCACACAACAAAAACAGCCGTCCAGTCGACCCAACAGTTTCTTGTGTGGTCAAATTGAAGCTTCACAAGGGGGAACTCAAGGGCTTTAGGCCGACAAAGAGACACAGGAGACAGGTATATTCGATCTTTGCTCCCCTTTCATCATGGCCAAGCTGGGCAGCTCCAGCCGGCGACAAGTGGAGACGAGGATGACGAGAATGGGTTGAATCGATTGCATGGTACATGACGATCTTATCTGCGATGGATTCAGCGAAGGGATGCATCGAGATGGCCATGACGGAGCTGCATGTGGTACAGAGGGAACACACGAGCACGCATGGGTGTTGGGTGCACTTACATCTAGGCAACGCGGAATGTGCCAAGCCCAGCAGCAGCATTCAACATGGGATGGACCAGAGTTTGAGGGAGAGACGTACACGACAGCATGAAAGGTGCCAGCAGTAGATCTGCAAGAGCTAATTTCCTGTGATGCCAAGAACAGTATATCCAGCAAGCTATGACAGTTGTACAAGTATGTCAGTGGTTGAAGTCTAAAGTCAGCGTGTACTCCAAAGGTGTGAGCCTACTGTGAATCAAAAGAGAGCTAGGAGCCTATGAACTAGTGTGCCTCTTAAGTATCTTGCAGCAGCTCCTCTTTCCTGCCCGCGGCCACCCAAAGTCAACAAAATCGCCCACTCCAATGGTGGAACTAAGAGGCAGAAGAACCTTTGTTTGAAAAGGGTGAAAAAAACCACATAGTGAGGAAGATGCCGTGGAAGGGAAAGTATTAAGTCTTTTTTTAACCCTATGGGTTCCATTTTGCAATGTGGAGCCAGACTATTGCATGTGAGTTGTTTTGAATAAAATTGAGTGTCCAATATATGTAAATATTCAAAATATCTCTTGGAATACCATAATTGATTGAAAAAAAAACAATAGAATCAAGTCAAAGATCATACATCGATCCTACCATTTGAGTCCTTGATTATTAGATCTAAGATCCACAATTCTGACAATGAGGGCACGTTTGGTTTGTGTCCGAGTCTGCCCTACCAAAAATCGGTCATAGCCAAATCATGGGCAATGCCAAAACATGGGTGTGTGACGTTTGGATTTTGACCCTACCAACACTTGCCAACTGTAGTCCAAAACATGAGTATTACATGTGGGTTCTTCAAAATGTGGTCAATTGAGATCTTATTTTGTAGATTTAATTGCAAGAATTATTAATATGCAAACCATTTTTGAATAGGCTGCACCATTTAGAAGATATTAGGACTAAAAGCTTCTCAATCCACACTTTTTGCAGTTCGTGCAGCAAATAAACTATTGCCACGTAGCTATTGGAGCTCACGTTGGCTGCCAAAACATGGGCGAGCAATTTCCTCGCCCTTGTTTTCGCCCGTGTTGCCCGTGCTATCGGACTAGCAGTTCGTTGGCTCGCCAATCATCGGCTGGAAACCAAGCAGTGGACATAATCTGCTGGCGCACCAAATTTTTGGTATGGCTGCCATTGGTAACCATCCAAACGTGCACCAGTCTTTGACCAAACGAAATGCTAAAATGTTTCAAAACTTTATGTCGAGCTGACTCCTAACTTATCCCTGTGAGAAGTTTTCCTTATACAATGTTGTTTTCCATAACTCAATAATAGCTAGGGCCAATCAGAACTAAACTCTAATCTAAAAACTTCAACATTTCAGTAAAAGCCAGATTAATTAACCACTTGTCTTGCCACCCTAAGAATATGGAAAGAGAATTATATACTAGTATACTTACTTTCATTTCGATCATCCATATGCACAAGATAATCTCCCCATTGACGCTTGTATATAGCACCATCACGGTGGCTACTGTCATCAAGGATTGATGCATGCCATATACGTTCTGTGGTCATGCTTTCCTCATCATTGACCTTCCTCTTCTCTGGCTCAACCTGTCCTTCAGTGGTCCGGTCCAACTCCTGGAACTTCTCAGATCTTAAGCCAGTGCCATGATAAAAATCAAAAGCTCCATTTGCGAATCTGTTGATCACAAAAAACAAAAGGAATAGCCAATCTTAGCATCCCTACTGTGTCGGGATTGAAATCAAATAAGATTTATCATAACCCGGCAGCACTGAAAGGGTAACCATAGTAACAATACAAAAACTGAATCGAATTTGACCAAATCTGAAGGTACATGGTAGAGAGAATAAATGCCTCCGTAGTTCCCATCCGGCCAGATGTGAAAGTACCTCAGCAAGGCGCATGGATCTTATCGTGAGGGGAAAGAACTCGGTAGTCCTCACCCTGTCAGATCCAAAAATTATTAAGGCGCATGGATCTTACCGTGAGGGGAAAGAACTCGGTAGTCCTCACCCGGTCAGATCTAATAAAATTATTATGTGAGGGGAAAAGAAGCTCTGTAGTCATCACCCGTCCAGATCTAAAGAATGCTAGGAAGTAAGAAAAACAAAGCGAATTAGAACACACCTTGGAAACAGCCACAGTAGTTTTTCCGCTAGGGCTGATACCGCCGGATTCACTGGAGGTCGACGAGCAAACCCTGGGGAATACAAACGAGGCGCGACAGAAGCGATAAGACCGGCGAATCTACAAAATCGGCTCTGCATCTGAGCTGCTGGGTATTCGCACCGAGCGGTGGATGGGCTTTAGGAAGATTGGGGGCGTAAGGACGCCCTTTCTCACGAGCTTGTAGTCCGGGAACCAGGACTCTGCGCCCTCAAGTCAAAAAGCTTTATTTGTGGGCGACATTAGAGGCACCGCGGGGACCCATTTGGTGCGACGACCTAGAAAAAGATAGCGCTACCGCAGGGACCCCGGTCCAGCCTTATCCGCTCCCCTCTGCAAATAAAAGGACTGTTTGGCGGCCATGTTGTTGAGCAGCAGGCCGAGCGCGTCGCGGTCGGCCACCCAGCATGTGTTTGGTTCGGAGTTTGGTTCAGAGTGAAAATAGGATAGGATGATCCCAAGTTTTGTAGGACGGATGATCTCGTCTCATGTTTGGTTGAAATGGGACGGAACGGTCCCGTTTATTATTTGTTTGAAGAGATGGATGACTATATTAACGGGATTTGCTAGATGCCGCATATGCGGTAGGAACGCACCCACTGCAAACCTTCCCTTCCCTTCACTTCCGGGTGGACCCTCACCTCCCGTCGCACTGTTTATCTTCCTTGCGAGGTCCTCCGTCGCCGACGCCTCCTTTCTCGCCCGAGGCTCCTCTCTCTTCCTCGTCGGCGGTCCACTGTCCTCACCCGCGCTGTCGCCGTGATGGGTTAGGGTTCGGCGGGTGGGCGGTGGGTGGAGCGGCCGGCGGTGAGGTCGCCGCCGGCCGAGGGCGGTGGTCGAGGCGACGGCTTTATGGTCCCGGGTTTCCAGGGGGGCTCGGGCTCCGATGATCCCCGGACCTAGAGGACAGGGCTAGGGGTGGCGGTTGGCCCGGCGGCGGCGGCGGAGGGCGCGGCGGCGCGGGAGCCCGCGGGCCGGCGGGGGAGGACAACCGGTGGGAGGGGTAGGCAGCGGGGGCGAAACGTCGACGAGGTTGAGCTTTGGCGGCGGGGGCAAGACGGCGGCGAGGTTGGGCTCCGGCGGTGGAGATAACGACGGGAGCGAACGGCAGGAAGAGCGGCGAGGCGGCGCTTCGCCGCCGGCCGCGGGTGGCAGGGGCGGCGCGGGGGCGCAGCGCCGGAGTGGTTCGGAAGGGCGGGGTCGAGACGGCGGGGGAGGACGGCGGGCGGTGCGGCGAGGCGGCGACAGCCGCCGGCCGTGGGCACGAGGAGGAGGAGGCGGCGGGTGTGCGGCGGGGTCTGGGACCCCGCAGATCCGGGATAGAGTCACTTCCTATAATAACACCGTTAGTTGTAGTTACAGGCCAGACCCACATGTCATTCGTGGACCCTACATGTCATCCTCATTTTATCACTTAGCCTTATCTTCTCCAACCGTCCGTTGCCCCCACCCTTCTCTCCATGGCTGCCCCCACGGGAGCTCGTGTTGCCCCCTCCAGACGCGCCCGCCAGCGGGAGGAGCTCGTGCTGCCCGCGCTGCCTGGCAGGAGGAGCCTCACCGCTGACCGTCTCCACCTTCCCCGGCCCCCTCCACCCGCCCGCGCCGTCCCTACTGGCAAGCTCGCAGCCATGGCGGACGAGCTCGTGTAGCCCCGTCGAGCCGCCCGCTCGGCCGCAGGCTAGCTCGCTCCCGGTCCCTAGTCGCGCCATCCCTGACGGCCATGGTGTGCATGCGTAGCTCGGCCCCGCCAGCCTTGACAGGCGCGCGTAGCTCGGTCCGGCGGCCATGTCGGGCGCGTGCAGCTCGTTCCGGCGGGCGTGCGGAGCTCAGACCCGTGCGGCCTTAGTGGGAGCGCGAAGCTCAGCCCCACCGGCCATGGACGAGCCATGCACCTGCAGCTTGCCCTCCTCTGCAAACCTGCACGCGATGAAGAAGAAGACACTAGAGAGACGGCAGAGACGGCGTGAGAGAGGGACGAGCCCGTCCGCTCGATTTGGGTGGACGTAGTCATCCCGGATCTGGAGAGGATATTCCCTATAGGGGGTGACACCATCCCATCTATTTATCAACCAAACATCTTGAAAAATGGGATCATCCCATCCCTCCATCCAAACACATGCCCAGTCGGCGAGGAGGTAGCAGGACCACACAGCGAAGCGTGACAATAGGTGGGAGGAGCGCTTGCGGACGAGGCTCACGAAGATCCTATAGCTTCGTTCGCTTGGCTTATCTGCCCTGCCTAGTGGATTATTTTTCTCACAGAATACTATTGAATCAGCCCAAAATAACTTAAATCAATAGAATTACGCTCATATTAAAAAACTATTCAAATTATAGGTCGTTCTGGCTTTATTAGGTTTATAATTTTTGCTATGTACCTAGATAAACGCTATGTCTAGACTCATAGGAAAATCTATGAACCTAGAAAAGCCAAAACGACCTATAATTTGGAACCGAGGAAGTACAGTTTTATGAGCTACCGCTACGTATTACCACGGTATTTGAAAACTACTATTTTTCTCGAGTAAAATGCATGAATAGTCATTAAAACTTGTATCAAAATCTTAATCGAGTCACTTAACTTGTAAATGCTATACATCACATCATCAAACTTGCATCCTTGTTCACCGGAGGTCTTTTTTTGCAAATAACACATGACGCATCATCAAACTTGCATCCATGTTCACCGGAGGTCCTTTTTTTTATCACGCCTAACACTTGTGAGGGCTGTGAGGTTTGCCCAAGTTACGTTATGAAGAATTGCAATTCACTTCAAGTTCATATCCCACAATAATATATGAAATTATGAATTCACATTATCACTAAAACTGAGTTTACAGTTCATTCTAATCGAGTTCACAATAAATATATAAAATTACTTCTAGGTTCACACAAATGTAAACATAATTAAAAGATTGATCCTTCACTACATAAAAATGATAATGAAAAACAAATAGTATTTCTTTATCCTAAATTATGACATTTCTTGGGTCATGAGATCAGCTCGCGCGCCTTGTGTAGTGTTAACCCCCTGCACAAGATTTTCTTCATGCTGTTATTGTTCACCTTGCTTCCACGCTCTGGTTCTACTACGCCTTCTTGGTGCACTAGCAGGAGTGTCTTGTGTTCCTTCGTTGTTCTTTCCCCTACCTCTTCCTTTTACACCTCCCCTTGTTGTACCACTCTCTCTTAATGCAATTATAGATGGATTATTTTGCCTTCCTACACTGTTTTTTCCCCTCCCTCTAGTTCTACCTCTTGCTCGTTCCCTGCCTATTGTTGTAGCTATTGTCAACCTCACATCTGGAATGGATTGTTTATAAGCCGCGGCAAAGGCAGACTCACCTCATTATCCATAACCTCATAAACCCTATGACCTGCTGGATGAGGAGTAAAGTTACCAGACCAATCTGCATTTTTTTGTACTTTCTTTGCTATTGTTGGAACGCACACCAACATTCACCGCAAGCGCACGGATCATCGTAGCCTTTCCCTTAGAGTATTCTTCCAAGGTTATCAATCCGTGGATCGACTACGAACTACCTAGGGTTTTCCATCTAATCTAATAGATCTAATCCTAACATGAAGCATAGATTGCATATGAAAGGGTAAACCAATATATGTGAGTTAATGTATAGGGTTGATCTCATCCACAAGCGCAGGCAAAGGCAAAGTGAAACCAAAAGGATAACTAGGCCTATCGCCTTCTAGTTGTAGTTCTACCCAACGAGCAAACAAATCATGCATCTCATCCAAAGCATCTTTAAACTCTTACCTCCGGTCAACCTCCCGAGAATCACCACCTTACAGACCACACCCTGTCACGACGCTCCCTTCGGCGTGGTAATTACAAGGGCACACCCACAAGGAAAGTGTCTAGAAATTATGAAGGATCCACTAGCTATGTCTGATCACCATGATCACACAAAGCAAGCTAAATAGTCTAAACTAGCATTAGACTAAGGGATATGCATATTCATGAAAGGTAGAAAGCATAGAAAGTGACATTGAGTCGCTAATAGATTGGATGACAAGATTATCATTACTCAGACAAATATGTTCATTACATCATCACCTCCGATGCATACCATAGACGACGAATGATTGGCTCCTGAACTCCACCATAGCGCAACCACGTAGGGCGGCCATGGCGGCTAGTGTTGGCCTAGGCCATCCCCTAGACAACTTCGAGGACTTGCGGCGACCATTGTCTCCCTCCGGTGCTCTCTTCTAGGTTTCGCCGACTTCTGGTGAATGAATGATGCCCTCCTCTGGAAGACGGGCTGTTTATATAGCGAGGAAACGGTAACTCGAAGGGGAGGCCGAGGCGGCGCAAAAACGGCCTGGGCCCCGCAGCCAAGAGGGCTCCTGGCCGGCCGGCCCAGGGCTTTTTTTGGCCCGCCTTGGTCCCATCTTTTGTGTGCACTCTTCTCTGATGTTTATGCGTTCATGTTCCAATTTTTGTGGGCTTTGAACATCGGTTGCTCCAGGATATGGATGGGTCTTGATGGGTCTTCCGTGTCTGCACTGGATTTGCCTTGATCTCGAAGTACTTTGGCTTTATCTTCAATTGAGCCTTGTTAGAAGTTGGCCCGTTGGAGTAGAGCATAAACGGGTTTCGGTTGCTTTTGGCTTCATTAGGGCTTTTGTCCTTCAACTTGTCGTGTTGTTGCTAGTTCTCGGATTCAGCCCATATTCGTTCCAAAATAGCCAATTAACCTACGTAAACCAAAATGCTCTAGAAATATGTACACAAGCGGAAACGAGGTTATTTCAGTGCCAAGTGACGGGGTTAGTATAAAGATTAGTCAAAAACATAACCTAGATGTACTAAAAGTGTGTCATTTAACAGCGCCAACAGCTATCTTTGGGCAAAGAGTTCCTGTCCACTTCTCCAACGCCTCCTTTCCCTTTGTGTAGAACTTGTTCATTAACTGTGACCTGATCTTCTCTAGCATGCTTAATATAGGTAATTCTCTAGCATCAAGAATGTACCTACATATGTAAAAACACATTTAGTGATGAAAAATGCACAACGGCTAGTTTAATAAATTGTACACTAGGGGAAATAAGTGGCATACTTGTTATATACTTCACAAGTATTATTTAGTAGAATACCACACTTAGCGACCCAATGTGATGACGAGGCCTACATCTACTATTATATTCCCTTAGCGATATTACAACTTAATTGAAAAATTAACAAAAACAAATGTGATGATGAAACTGAGGACCGGATGTATCCGAGGACCGGTGGATGGTCGTTTCCTGGTGTGATGAGTGATTGACAACGTGGTGTGGATTGACGTTTGACTTGGCTCAAGTATTGCAGGTGTAGAATGCGGCTTGATTGCATTGGTGCAGGTGATGAACAGGCGCGAAAGGTCTTAGCCATGGCGGCCTCCGAGGAGCGGAGAGACAAGTAGGCTTGGTTCGAGGGACCCGGTGGCCAGATGGATCAACTGCGGTTCACATGGTGGCAAGAATGAGCAAGGCGGCATGGTTCCGATGCGAGGTAGCGGCTTACAACCGAAGCTCGTACACGGACATGAAGCCGGTGCACGGTAGCGGCTCACAACCGAAGCTTGCACGCGAGGTTTGGTGGTTTGACCAAAAGACCATCAGGTGGACGGTTTCCCTTGGTTTGGGCCTCAAAACCAAGGCCGAGGACTCGACGTGGCGAAGATGGGCCGAGGGGCTGCCCACCCAGGTAGGGCCGGTTTAACTGCCCCTCATAGGGCCGGTTTAACCGCCCCTCTGGGCTGGCCCAAGATCGGTGTCGAGAAGCTTCGATCCGGAGGACACGCGGCGTGACTGCAAGGCTTGCGTCGGAGGGAAGTTAGCTTGCAGTGGAAGGTGTCCCAGCCAGAAAAATCTTCGATTCAAATGTCAAATTTGGCCCTGAGGGGTATGTATCACTTAGGGTAGTTGAGTAATTAGAGCAACACCACTTGGACAATAAATAGGCCCCTAGGCGTTGGTGGCTGCTATCTATCTCTCTAGTTTTATTTCCCTTGCACTTTGAACTATTTCCTTAGGTTTTCCTCTCTAGTTTTCCATAGGCTAGCCAAGTGCTTCACCGGAGAAATCTTCAAAAGGGTAGGATGAAGGGAGATAGCTAGCCTCTTTGTAAAGAAGTTGGCCTTCTTGTATCCCTCTTTGTGTGATTTCTTTGTTCATCCCGTGGCTCTTTTTGGTCACTTTGCAAGATTTTCGATTCCTTGTGTTTGAGGCCGTTTCTTTGTGGGATTGCTTGGGGGATTCACACATGAGGTCGTGGACACTCTTTTTCTGGTGATTAGCCCCCTCAAAATCCAAAGAATCGCTTCGGATTTGGGGATTTTTGGATGAACTCGGGGTGGATGTGTTCTTCATGAGATCTGAGATTCCGGGTGTTCTAGTGAGTTAGATGCCAAGATTTTTGGGGAATATACTCTAATTGAGGTGTACATCATCTCCCCAAAGTTTCGTCTCAAGAGCTCAAGCCGTTTGGGAGATCCATTCACGAGTTAACTTTTTCCCGAAAGCTTCCAGGCCAGGGAGGTTAAACCGCCCCCCTGGGAGGTTAAACCACCCCCTAGAAGAGGAGGTTTTGTCTTGTTTTGGTTTGATTTCGATTCAATTTGCTAGATTTGTTTTCCGCTGCTATGATCGTGTTCCTAAGGTCAGTAGCTTCTCAGAAGCTACGTGATCTTGGCAAGATCGTGTTGCGAGGATTTGGAGTTGAGTTGGGTGAAAAGCCGAATTCGTTGAGAAGAAATTTTTATCGGCTCCCATTCACTCCCCCTCTCTAGTCGCCTAATCGGTCCTTCAATTGGTATCAGAGCCGGTTACGGGTCTTTGCGACTCTAACCAGTCTAAGATCCAAAGATGGCGTACCAAGATCGGGGTTATGGGCCTCCACACTTTGATGGGAAGATTATCCGAATTGGGTTGCGCGTATGGGTGCTTTCTTGCGAGGCAAAGAAAAGTTGTTGTGTGATGTGACCAAAGATGAAACCTATGTCAATCCTACCAACTTAGATGCCCAGGATGCGAGAGATAAGTTTGAGGCCAACGTTCGGGTCGTAGACTACTTGTTTCGTGCTTTGTCGACTGAAGAGTTTGAGCGCGTTTTGGGCGAGGACCTAGCTAGCCAGATCTGGCAAAAGCTCAAGGTAGCCCATGGTGGTGATAGCCATGTCAAGATTAGGCTTTTCTCGGTGTATCGCAGAGAGTACGAGAACTTTGAGCATTTGGTTGGTGAGTCGGTTGATGCTATGTTTCAGCGCTTTACTGCCATGGTCAACAACATGAAAGCCAACATTGCCGCACTCCCATACACGGATCATGACAGAGCTTTGAAGCACTTCTTTCACTTGATCGGTCCGTGTGGGGTGCCAAGGTTGATGCAATCATGGAGTCGGCTAACTATAAAACTTTGAAAGTTAATGAGCTTTTCTCTAAGTTGAAGTCTTCTGAGGTTGATAGGAAGTTGATTGGCAAGGCTAAGAGCCCGACTGATTCCCATAGTTTGGCTCTAGTTGGTGGATCTGGTTATGGACATGTTAATACTTCCAAACACTTTGCCTTGTCTTCTCTTGTGTCTCTTCCAAATGAGGAGTATGAAGTGCTGAGCGAGGAGGATCTCGCATTGCTGACCAAGAGATTCGAGCGCATGTACCAGAACCACAAGGGATCGAGGCGTTCCGGGAGTACGTGTTACAGGTGCGGCAAGATGGGGTACTTCATCGCCGAGTGCCCGGAGGAGATCAAGAACGACTACAGTCGCAAACACCGATCGCATGACGAGCACAAGCACCGGTCCAAGGACGAGTACCGCTCCAAGCACAAGAACAAGGACGAGAGAAGAGCGAAGAACAAGCACGGTGGCTATAAGAAGAACAAGTCTCGAGCGATGGTGGCAGGTGCTAGCGACATCGACACAAGCTCCACCAACACTTCGTCGAGCTCGAGCAGTGAGGATGAAGACCGCAGCCACCGTAAGGAGAAGAAGCATATGAACCGCAACTTCAATGGGCTCTCCTGCACCGCCATGAACTTCTCCACCATGGCGCACGACTCCAAGAACAACTCCGACTCTGACTCCGAGGACGAGGTAATGACCAATCCCACCTCTTTGCGTAAGGAGATTGCTAGGCTAGAGGAGTTGGTCGATAATCGTGATGATGTGCTTAGGAAGAGCAACAAGGAGAAGAGAGAGTTTAGATCGTTGCTTGGAGAGTCTAAGGATAGAGTTGCTGAGCTTCAGACCTTACTTTCTGAGACTGAAAAGAAGGCGATGGAATTTGAGTCTTTGCCTAGTGAGTCTGATAAGAAAGTGGTTGAGCTTGAATCCAAGTTGGCAAGTGTTAGAACTGAGATAGGTGTGTTGAAAGATACTCCCATTGTTTCTGATGAAATTGAATGTTCTGTGTGTGATGTGCATCTTGCTGATTTGGTTGCTCTTAAGGATAAGCACATGACATGCCTTGATGAACTAGAAGGAGCTAGAGTTAAGATTGCTGAGTTGAAGTCTAGATCTTCTTTGCTAGGTGCTTGTACTTCTTGTCCTGCTTTACATGCTCAGTTGCTTGAATCTCGTACCATGATTAGTTCGCTTGAGGCTCAATTGAAATCTCCTATTGCAAATTCTTGCTCTGCTTGTGATGTTGTCGCTTGGAAGAATGTTGAACTAGAACAATGTGTGGATCGTTTGCAAGATGAGAATGATGAGTTACGACAGTGTTTGGGTTGGTTGTCTGGTCATGAGCCACAACTTAAGATGTTGATTGCAGGGTTTAAGAGAGCTGATGGTCGTGGTCTGGGTTCTGAGAAAGCTGGTGAGAGTAGTGGTGAGAAAGAGAGAGAACCAGAAAGTTCCACCACAAACAATCCAACACCCCCACCGAAAACCATCCTAAAGAACAACTTCACACCTAAACCTAACCACCTGTTGAACAAGCTTGACACCACTCCTGATCCTCCCAAGTTTCCCCCAAAGACAAACAATTTCCAGAAGAGAGTAACCTTTGTGAGGAGTGGGGTTTACCAGAAGAGAGAGAAACCTAGGCCGAGAGAAACCCCAAAGCCAAAGCCAGTCCGCTTCCATTATGAGTATTGTGGGAGGGATGGACACATTGAGGAGTTTTGCTGGAGGAAGAAGAGAGAGGTGAGACGAGAGAAGGAGTTTAGTAACAGGGACAGGTACTACTCTTCCCATAGTGTGTCTGTCTCATTCACCTTGCCTAGGAGAGAGGCGTTTGTGCATACAATTCCTTCTTGGGTAGTCGTGGTGTTCCAGCTCGTGGTGAGTTTGCTAGGCGACCTCCTGCTCGTGGTCTGTTTGGTTCAGGGAGGTTCGACCGTAACTTTGAGGCGAGGAGAGAGTCTAGGCCGCGTTTTCCCCCGTGTGGTGCTAGAGGTCCGACGGTGAGGTACGAGAGGGATTCACGGAGTAACGCTGATTTTGCTAACCCCTCTTTTGAGCAGATGGCTCGACACTGGTTTGACTCGTTTTGTGCTAACCCCAGTGTCGAGTCGTTCGCTCATTCTCGTTCTCGCTTTTGATTGTGCAGGTGGGAGGCATGGGGAACTTTTGGTTGATGGACTCTGGTTGCTCAAGGCATACGACCGGAGATAGGAAGTGGTTCTCCAGCCTCACCCCGGTGGTTTCCAGGCAGTACATCACTTTTGGGGACAAAGGTAAAGGTAGAGTGTTGTCTGAGGGTGCTATTCAGGTGAGTGACAGCTTTGTGTTGAAACGGGTTGCTCTTGTCAAGAATCTTGGTTTCAATTTGCTTTCGGTTTCTCAGCTTCTTGATGAGGGTTATGAGGTTCGTTTTAAGAGTGATGATTCTCGGATTCTTGATTCTCGAGGTGAGCTTGTTTGCATGATTATTCCCGAGGGTCAGATTTTCCGTGCTGATTTTTCTCGATCGTTTGGTCCGTCTCGCTGTTTGATTGCCGGCACTTCTTCTGAGCTCTGGAGGTGGCATAGGAGATTGGGTCATGTGAGCTTTGATCTACTCACACGCTTGAGTGCTCTTGACCTTATCCGAGGATTGCCCAAGCTCAAGTTTGAGAAAGATTTGGTGTGTGCACCTTGTACGCATGGGAAAATGGTCGCTTCTTCTCACCCACCTTTAACTGAGGTGATGACTGAGCGTCCAGGGGAGCTTTTGCATATGGACTTGGTTGGTCCCGCTCGCGTTCGCTCAGTCAGTGGGAAGTGGTATGTTCTTGTTGTGGTGGACGACTATTCTCGCTATGTTTGGGTGTTTTTATTGGCGTCGAAAGATGAGACTTTTGATTTTGTTCGAGATCTGATTTTGAGGTTGAAAAACAAGAGTAATGGAGGTGCCATGAGAGCTATACGGAGTGACAATGGTACGGAATTTAAGAACACTCGTTTTAATGCTTTCTGTCGTGATCTTGGTCTTGAACATCAATATTCTTCGCCATATGTTGCTTGCCAAAATGGTGTTGTTGAGAGGAAGAATCGGACTCTTTGTGAAATGGCAAGGACGATGCTAGATGAACACAGCTTGTCACGTGTCAAATCGCATTTTCCTTCGTGCTTTCAAGAAGAAAACTTGCTATGAGCTTTTCCATGGTTGTACTCCACGTGTGAGTCATTTCCGGGTGTTTGGTTGCAAGTGTTTCATTCTTATGAAAGGAAATTTTGACAAGTTCGAGTCTCGTTCGATGGATGGAATTTTTCTTGGTTATGCTAATCACTCTCGAGCATATCGTGTGCTCAATCTTGAAACTAAGCAAATCATGGAGACTTGCAAAGTCACGTTCGACGAGACCATTCCGTGTAGCTCTTCTGTCTTTGAGTGCGCAGATGATGAGAAAAATCATGCACCGCGTGGAGATCGTGTACCTTCTAGTTCCACTACTACCACGACGTTCGACGACGGCCCTTCTACTACTACTTCATCGAGTCGCGCTCATGATCAAGCTCAAGTGGAAGCTGCTGTTGAGGGGGAGGCAATCTCGAGGCGAGAAGCTCCCTGGAAGGTGCAGAAGGATCATCCTCCATCAAGGATCATAGGTGACTTGGATGAACGAGCGTAGGGGGCTGGCGAGCTGGGCCGGCCCATGTGGGAGAGAGGCGGGGCGGGCTCGGCTGGGCTGGCGGCCCATTAGGTTTTCTTTTATCTTTTTTTCTGAAAATGATTTCCCATGCAATAACAAATCCAGGAAATCTGAGATAATGTTTTTAAAGCACAAAAATACTCAGAAAATCCCAAAAATCTTAGGAAAAATCCTAGTGGTCGATTGGGACACGAGAAACCCAAATAAAATACCTGGAGCTCGTGAAAAGAATTTTAGAGCCTTTTAATAAATAGAAAGAGCTCTAGGAAGAGGAGAATTAATTCCGAAAAAGTCTAGAAAATTCTCAGGAGAACCTAAACGTTACGGGGGCGTATTTAAAAAGCTCTGCACTCATGAGACACCTAGATGCATCGGCATGAATGCATCACACATAAGAAACTTATTTAATTTCAAAAGAACAATCTAATTGTTTTTCCTACACTAAATTACCTGTAAAACAAATAGATGTTAGAAAAGTTTTAAAATTATGAGAAATCGTTGTTAAATTTTTATTTCCAATCACATCCTGAAATCCAACAATTTCAGGGTGTGACAGTTACGCCGGCTACCAACCTTGGGAGGCTATAAAAGGCACCCTCCTCTTCACTCCAAGACAAAAACTACAACTCAAGTGAAGCACTTGAAGGAGCTCTTTCACTTTTCATTTCTTGGATTAGGATTAGAGTTGGGAGTAGAGTCGAGTCGAGTCGAGCTTAGCTCGGAAGTCCAGAGTCTTCGGAGTTCTGGTAAAGCTCTTGTATCTTTTATAGTATATTTAATATATTTACTTCTTTATTTCTAGAGTTTTAGTATTCGCTTTCTTTATTCCATTCTGGATAAAAGTTTTCCCTTTAGCTTTAGCGTAGACTCAGTTTAGCTCTACCGGGATCCATCTCGTGGGTTTTCTCGCCTCGACCAGGGCCGTAAGATGCCTCTGGAAGGACGGGGATTTCTCTTGACAGGCCTCAAGAGAAATAATCCTAACACTCAGGAACAGACGTGGTGTCTGGCTTGGTGTTATCTAGGGTGCCTCTCACTCTCACTCTAACTGTCCAAAACAAGCCCTCCCTAAATATCCCAAAAACTATCATCATATCACCCTCTTCAGACCACTACACCCCTAACAACCCCTTACTCTCAACCGTCAAAAAAAGTTACCCGGGTTGTACCTAAACCCGTTTCCGAGACCTCGGAGTCTAGCCATGACCATCCCCTCATCAAACAGGGTTACATTTCTGACCATTCCCCATCTCCTTAACAATTGACCAAGTTCATCCTCCTAAGGGTACCCTCCTAATCCAATGCCTAAGAGATGGTGTCCAACCCTGGACCATTTAGGAAATCCTAGGCAGCCAATCTAGGAAGCAAGAACAGAAGAAATGGTCGTAGCACCAAAATTGATCATGCTGCAGGAACAAAACAAGTGAGTGATTTAGCAGAAGAATCACCACACAAAATTTGGAGATCCAAAGTAAGTGACCCTGATCCATGTATATGATCAAGCTCAACCACAAGGAAATAACAACCTAGCTCCATCCGGATAGCTAGTAAACCCATCAACCAAAGACCCTAACCATCCATGCACTCTAGAAGGAGACACTTCTCGAAACAATCAAAAGAATCATCATACCAAGTTTTACACTGAGAAGTGGTCACCCAAGTATCTTACTCTAGAACCCCTTTTCCACACTCGGTAACCCCACAATTTTTATTAGACTCCTTTTAGGAAGACCGAAGTAGCTAAAACCCTGATCCTCAAAAAAAAAAAAAAGAGTAGCTAAAACCCTGACGACAGTCAAAGCCTCTCCCGAGCCCAATTACCCTAAGAAGGATAAAGATATCAGAAGAGTGGGTAGAGCAAAGATAGTGCTTGCTATCCGAAAATAAGGAATCCCAGCAGTAGCACACGTTCCGGATTAAGGAATACTTGGGCCATAATTAATACTCTCAAGGAAAAAGAAAATCCAGGAGTTAATAAGCAGAAAGCCCAGGTCAGGATAATCTTGGTAGTCAAGAATAAGACATCTGAAGGGTAGTACCAAACATGAACATATCCAAGTAAAGGAAAACTTGGATAAGAAGTCTAAGCAGAAACCCCAAGAAAGATATGGAAACCTGATATTTCTATTTGGAAAAGGACACAGAAATCTGAGAAATCCCCTTAGGAAGGAAAATCTTAGATTAAATTAAGGGAATTCCAAGTGGATCCTCTTTAAGTGGGTAGTAATCCAAACGAATAAAAAGGTACTCAATCTCAAGAACCTGAGGATTAAAACAATGCGGGAAGAAAGTATCCCATCAAGTCACCCCAAGTACGACGGAATTTATTGGATATATTCAGAGAATAACGGAAATAAGTGTCAATAATAGCATTCCCTCACATGGAAATAAGAAATAAATAGTTGCAAGAAGAAAGAATTTCAAAATTTTAAAAAGGAAGAAGAAATTCCATTAAATAAATATTGGAAGCTCCTACTGTTGCCCTGAATAAGGATACATTAGGATGAAACCCTAGCTCTTTCTTTCTAGCCCTAAATCTCGGGACAAGATTTCTTTTAAGTGGGGTAGCCCTGTAACACCACGTATTTTACAGCATTTTAAAATACATATTTTCTATAATTTTCTTGAGATTAAATATAATTCCTTTTGTCTTCGAATATTCAAAATATATTTTCTAAATAAAACCGTGTATTTAATCTTGACATGAGTGTTGCATTTGAATGCTTAAGAACCTCTCTAATCTCTAAATTCCAAGAGATAGAAATTTCTCCAAACCTTACTTTCCCTTTAATCAAACCCTTAGGTTTAATATTCAAATCCAATTTGAATATAAAATTTCCCATCTCAAATATCATCAGAATATTCTAAAAATTATCTCCTTCAAGCCTCATCTCAAAATCTCATTTGAATCCGAGTTTACATTCGAATTTGAACCGCAAAGCCTTTTCAAACAATTAGAAAACCTCTCTATTTCCTAAATGGGCCGCAACCCTTCTTTCCAGCCCATCGCTGAAGTCCATTTCCCACCTGTTGGCGCTCTTAAATAACACGCTTTTGGTGTTGTTTATATAATGATTTCATGCTTATTCTTATGCTAACCCCGCCACTTGGCACTAAAATAACCCCGTTTCCGCTTGTGCACATATTCTTGGAGCATTTTGGTTTACGCAGGGTATTTGGCTATTTTCGAACGAATATGGGTTGAATCTGAGAACTAGCAACAACATGGCAAGATGAAGGCCAAAAGGCCTAATGAAGCCCAAAGGAACCAAATCCTGTTCATGCACTACTCCAACGGGCCGCCTCTAGACAAGGCTTAATTAAAGATAAGGTCGGAGCAAGGCAAATCCAGCGCAGACTCTGAGGACACATAAAGACCCATCCATATCCCGAAGCAAACGACGTACAAAGCCCACAAGCATTGGAACACAGTATATTGAACATTAGAGAAGAGTGCACGCAAAAGATGGGATCGAAGCGGGCCAAAAAGGCCCTGGGCTGGCCGGCTAGGGGCCCCCTTGGCCGTGCCGCCCAGGCCTTTTCTGTGCCGCCTCGCCTCCCCTTCGAGCTAGGGTTTCCTCTGTATATAAATATCTCGTCTTCTAGAGGAGGGCATCATCCATTCACCAGAAGTCGGCGAAACCTAGAAGGAAGCACCAGAGGGAGACGACGGCCGCCGCAAGTCCTTGAAGTTGTCTAGGGAATGGCTTAGGCCAACCCTAGCTTTCGTGGGCGCCCTGCGTGGTTGTGCTGTGGTGGAGTTCAGGAGCCAATCATTCGTTATCTATGGTATGCATCGGAGGTGATGATGTAATGAGTACATTTGTCTGAGTAATGATAATCTTGTCATCCGATCTATTAGCAACTCAATGTCTCCTTTTATGCTTTCTACCTTTCATGAATGTGCATATCTCTTAGTCTAATGCTAGTTTAGACTATTTAGCTTGCTTTGTGTGATCATGGTGATTAGACCTAGCTAGTGGATCCTTCATGATTTCTAGACACGTTCCTTGTGGGCGTGCCCTCGTAATTACCACGCCGAAGGGAGCGTCGTGACAGGGTGTGGCCTGTAAGGTGGTGATTCTCGGGAGGTTGACCGGAGGTAAGAGTTTAAAGATGCTTTGGATGAGATGCATGATTTGTTTGCTCGTTGGCTAGAACTACAACTAGAAGGCGATAGGCCTAGTTATCATTTTGGTAGCGCTTTGCTTTTGCTTACGCTTGTGGATGAGATCAACCCTATACATTAACTCACATCTATAGGCTTACCCTTTATGCAATCAATGCTTCATGTTAGGATTAGATCCATTAGATTAGATGGAAAACCCTAGGTAGTTCGCTGTTGATCCACGGATTGGTAACCTTGGATGAATACTCTAAGAGAAAGGCTACGATGATTAGTGCGCTTGCGGTGAATCTTGGTGTGCGTTTGCGCCGCCAACAAGCTTTTCTGGCGCCATTGTCAGGGATCGGCAACACGAACCCTAGGTCGATCTATCTAATTTTTTGGACTAACCCTAATTTTTTATTGCATATATATTCCTATTTTTTTGTTTGTGTCCTTGAAAGCAGGTAAAAATCTAGACACTAAACTCGGGCTTCGATAAGTCCAATTGCGCTTCGTCAAAACGACGAATACATGAAGATTTGCTCCTTGGTGGTAGGTGCTAACTTTGTTAGTGGTCCAGCATCTGCCATTGATCCCACGCTCAAAGAAAGCGACGATAAACAAGGTATGTCATTGTGTCAATAATTTTTAAAGACTAATGTTTTTGGAAGATTTGTTCATCCAAACAATAGGTGTTGAAAGCAACTATGTCAAGCAAGGATCCCATCGCTTTGGCTCAAGCAAAACAATGAAGAGGACGCACCATTGCCGCCATGCCACCCGCTGGTGCAGCAATGGTGGTGACCATGGAGCTAAGAGATGCACGACGTGATGCCCCGAAGACCACAAGATCGAGTTCATCGCATCTCCGGATCAATCTGCAAGATGATAGAGATGTCATCATGATTCTGCACATCCTCAGAAGGATACAACTGAATATTTTTGGATATTCAGTACGCCTATGAAGTCTACGTTCCAACGGATCAAGCGTCAAGGCAATCGGAGGTTCCTACGACCGGCAATGGCCAAATCATCGAACGTCGCGCGTCCTGAAAATTTTCTGGACAGCACGCAGCGCTGGAATAAAATGGGCATATCTCACTCATCTAAACTCCGTTTAAGATGATCAAACACTCATTGGAAAGGTAATTTTATAATATTTTCAATAAAAATATATTTTGATGTATGTTCTGTTCGGTATGCATGGGCAAATCCACGAAGAAGAGGCAGCAGCAAGACGATGACATCAAGATGGAGGAGATGGAGATGACGAACATGTAGAGAAGCTTGGGCAATGCTTTCGTGGAGTGTACATGAGAAAATTCAGAGGCTAATAACATAAACAAAGACTTCTGAAGCATTGGCACATGAAGACACAAGGATGAAGAAAAAAGCTCCAAGGCTAAGTACAAAGGATGTCACGCGAGAAGATTTTTGCTACTCCTACCTACCCCTACATGCAGAAGCAATGGAGGGAGCAGCCATGCGCATAATGAATGATCGGAGGAAAGATAAAGCTAAGAAGCAAAGGAGAAAAATAATGTGCAAGACAATGAAGGAGTGATTCACAAGCAAGGGGCGGTGTATACCTCTGAAGCACAAGGACATGGGCTTATTATGGAGCTAGCAACATGTGGGAGAAAGGGGACAAGGAGGAGACACGACAAGGTGGTGCGCCGGCCGGCTCTGTGCCCCGAGAGCAGCCAGCCTAGCCTTGTTAAAGATCCTTTGAGGCTCTCCTTTCATAGGTACGTAGTTCATAAAGTTTCTAGTTTATGTTCTTGAGTTCATCCACTTTTAGCACCAGAAACACTCCGCACAAAATAAAAGAAATCATTCACAAAGATTTGATCCTAAGTCTACAAAAAGTCCACGACAAAACCAAGCTTAGTTTTCCCCTCGATATTTTGCTCTTCCACCAGCAAGAAACCCCCGGAGGTGTAGTAGTTCTATTAGTGCAGCAAGGGGACCCAGAGGAAGTCTTTCTCTGACTTTCATGGAAGAAGGAGAAGGACACGATCATCAACGTCGCCCGTTCCACTTCAACATACAATGCAATCAACTACATCACCATCGTATGCCAAGATTTTGGGGTCACAAGCATGTTAAAGGAAGAAGAAGAATGGTTTGCAATCCCGAAGGACACGAGAAGCAAATGGGTAGAAGGAAAGGCATGCCCGAAGAACTACAAGCGAAGATCACCGAACATCTCCATCCCTCAGAACGATAGTCGCTGTCTTCATCAATTTTTGAGCACATGTTCAGAGAGCTACTATAGAAGAAATATGGATATTCAAAAGGTCCATCAAGTTCCCGTTCCAACGCATCTAAGATCGATCAATTTGAAAACCCATGCAAGGAGATATGGCAAAAACATCGGACGCTGCGCGTGCTGAAATCAGCTCGGGACAGATTGTAGTGTCGGAGTAAAACGGGCATAACTCACTCGATCGGAAACCTTTTTGGGTGAATAAAGACTTGTTGAAAAGAGAATTTTATATACGACGTTTTGGAGCAAAGTTTGGCTACATGTTCTGATCTGGACAGAAGGGAAAAATTCATGAAGAAGAGGCAGCAACAAGAGGGCGATGGAAAGAGAGGTGATAATAATGTAACCGATGATTGGGCAAGTCTTCCATTAAGCGTGATGATCATGTACAATGTGTTGGAAATATGTGTTTAAATCTACCATATTTTAACTCGAGGCATATTTAAGAATAGATTGCTACTGCTATGTGAAACAGATCTAATCGCCAACAAATTAAAAGAAACCGAAACATGCTCATGTAAACGGTATGTTAATCCATCAGACTTACAGATCAGCGCTCCGTCCTCATGTAGACTTGACGCAGTGTAGATCGTAGATGAGGCAGCGTGGAACGTAGTTGGTTGATCTCGAGTGGTCGTGCAGTTGCGTTGCCCAGAAACCTTATTGCCGCCCCTCGTGCAGGCTTCACGACGGCAACGGCTCGGAGATTCCGCTCACCCTTCTCCTCGGTGCACGCCAAGGAGAAGAGCCGGCGAGACTCAGCAGCTCAGTACCACAGCATAATCACCAGATGGAAAAAGGAGAAAGAATGAGAGCGTGGGATATTCCGGTGTTTGAATCAGTTTGTTCTTGGACGTCTCTAGGACCTCTTAGAGAGGAGGCGATCAGCTCTCTGTTGACTGAATCGCCTACAATAACGCCCCACTAATTGGCAGTAGTAACCGCCCAATTAACTCGGGATTAAGGCATTGACTGCGTGTTAATTATCTCTAATGACCGTTGTCAAAATTAACACGCTGATGGCAAAAGATTTGTGCTGACTTGGCTTCGCTGCTCGCTGCGTCGCAAGTCACAAGTCACGCGATCTGTCACGCGAAAAGGAACGCGTATACGCGCGCACGTGCGTGCGTTGTATTGTGTAGACCAAGCCCCATTCTCTCCTTCACACACATTCAGTGATGTGAGAGAGCTCTTCTATTTAAGTTGGCTTGCACCATCTCAAACTAGCAGTATGGGACTAACTTTATGCCATGCACTCTTGCTTTGGAATTTTTGAAATGGGCCTCTCCATGGGCCTAAGTTCCAGCAATCCCCTACCAATGCCAAAGTAAGAATAAGAAAGACAAAGGACATTGTACTCCCTCTATCTGCTGAAGCTCATACTGAACTTGAAAGCTTAAAAAATTTTCTGCAGCCTTTCATCTATGATGAATCTGCAAAGGATGAGTGGACTTTCCTTTGGGGAAATGCTAAATATGCAATAAACAAACTCTACAAGCTCGCCTGAAGTTCTTTGCTTGGCTACTTGTGGTGGACAGGCTCAACACAAAAGATATGTTCTTTGCTTGGCTACTTGTGGTGGACAGGCTCAACACAAAAGATATGTTGCACCGACGAAGATGCAATGTGCAAACTGGTGTACAATGTCTGATATGTCATCAAAATGTCACTGAAGATAGGGATCATCTTTTCTTCACCTGTCCATTTGCAGAGCAATGTTGGAACATGATACATTTCTTCTGGCCTGATTCCCCAATGATCCACGACCGCATCCTTGCAGGAAAGCAAATGTCTAACCTGCCCTTCTTCATGGAAATTTTCATTATTGCTGCTTGGGAGATTTGGAAGCTTAGAAATGCAGTGATCTTTGATGGTGCAAGAGTTACTCATCGACTTTGGTGAAGTTCAAAGAGCAAGTTAGCCTCCAGCTACTTCGGGTCAGGGAGGATAAGAGGTTAATAGTTAATCAATGGCTTAGAGATACTTTGTAATGTGCTGCTACTGATTCCATCCTAACCCCGTCTGTAAATAAAGTCACTCGCTGTAAGTATCCCTTTTAACTATAATGGAAAAGAAGCACTGTGGGGAACTCCCCCACAGTTTTACCTTCAAAAAAAATATACCAGCGTTTTAGTGTAAGTCCCGTACGGGTTGAACTTACACCTAGAACAACAAGATTCATCTTCATGCGGCCGAAGAATGGACTAGGCCTTGAATTCCCAGCTTTAGTGCAGTCGGACTTCATCTGAAGTCATAGCTGATACTAGGCTGCCAATGAGACCTCGCCTAACCGGAACGTTAATGGTCTGCTCCCATATCTTTTAGTGAGTTTTCGAAGAGAGCGCCCTCCCTCAAGAACTGCGACCTACAGTTAGACTCACGTAGGTGTTCCCCTTCAAGATATCCTACTGGCTAATATCTTTTCAACGGAAAACATTAAGGCTTTATGCCAACCTTCCAAGCAATAAAGAGTACTTTAGTTGTCATTTGGACACGGGTACATTTTTACTTTATTAATGTACTCTTTGAGTTCACCCTCAACTTGTTCTTCCTATTACCTACTTCACGGGATCTCCGATCACATAGGATAGGTTACCATTGTGGTGTAACATACTCATATGGGCCTCATACCCATGTCCTTAGACATCACAGAAATCACATTCTGTGATAATCCCTTTGTAAAAGGGTCTGTCAGATTCTTCTTAGTTCTCACATAGCTTACATCTATTACTCCAGAGTGTCTCATTTTTCTGACAGTTTTAAGCCTCCGCTTAATGTGCTGGTCGAACTTGGAATTATCCTTTGTATTCATAACCTGAGCTAGCATTGATTGGTTATCGCAATATATTAGGATGGGTGTGTTGACACCGTTTTTTGACACGTGTCAGAGTTGGAGAGATCGGTTGTATGGCATCAATGCAAAAGCCTATAAACAGTCAGGATTGCCGATGAACCGAGAGCCTGCTAGTGGGAATTCATCTGTGAACAAGCGAAAATTAAAAGAGCTTGCATAGACATGACGTGAAAGATTTTGGTTGACCAAAGCATGGCCGGAATATTATATTATTAATGATGGATGAAGCAACTAAGCTATCGGAGATACATTCATCGGAATCGGAAATACGTTCAGCCGTTCCAAGCTGCTAGGGGAATTCAAATAATGCATCTTTGTCGGATACGTGGAGACGTCATTTAGAGGCATGTGGGGTTATTTTAGAAAATTATGCCTCACATTGGAAGATGTATTGGCTTATCAGATTATGGAGTACGTTGATCAAGAGGCAGCATATGCCTGATGACATCATCATGAGTCCGATTTTGGGAGAGTCCGATTTAGGAAATCCGATTGTCACTTGCCTGTAGAAAGCATGCTATGAAAATTATGTGCATATACGTGAGTCTCCAAGACTACGTACGCGAGGGAAAAAGCAAAAGAAGATTATTTATTGTTAGCCTGAGGCAGAATCGGAAGGTAGAATCGGAAGACAAGCCTAGCAGGTGCATCTGTGGATAATTAAAATAAAGAAATCTGCACACACATGCTGGAATGGGAGGCAACATCAAGCATCGTGTGATGAAGCAAAACAGACATGGCGCTGATGTCCGATTCGTGAGTCTGTGGATATGGACAAAGAGCTCGATGGACAAAGTAATAAATGGAATAAAATAAGGATTAAGGTACCGATTTGAGGAGGACAAGTCTAAGCTAATGACTTCTTCACCGTCAAGACAGACCGAGAGTAATATTAGCAAGGATTCTACAAAAGGGAAAATTGGAGTCCATGTATTTTAATATTATTTTGTTTAGGTATTTCTTTTCTAGCAAGTTTGGTGTGCCGTGACTAGCTAGCTAGGAGTCATTAGTCTAGATTATAAATATGTACCCCGTACGCTGGGAGAAGTTTTATCACAGCATCAATAAACAAACCCTTTTATTCCAGTACCTTTACTTTTCCGTACCGGCGGCTTCGCCACCCTTTTTATTTTCTTCACGAGTTCTTTCAAGTTCGTCGGGCTGCATCGCCTTGATCTCCGGCTTGCTTGTAAGTTCCGCTTTTACCGAGTAATTTCTAGGCTTTAACCTCCGGGCGTATCGCTGAGGTTTCGTCTAGATTTATTCAACAATTATCGATATCTGCTAGATCTACAAGTTTTATATCAATTCTTGTTGTTCTAGTTTTTATCACCAATTTATCCTGTTTAGATCTAGATTGTTGTCGGCTCATTATCAAGTGATCTGTCCAGTATATCATCAGCAGTTATAGCCGACTAGATCTGTTTCTAAACATTATTCACAAAGTCTCGGCTAATCTGTTAGCCGTTTCTCGGCAGTCTCGGCAATCAGCCGATTCGGCCAGGATTTTACGATCTGGTATTCCCTGTCAATCAACAGGTCAGATTGACTGGCACGCCCCGGATTTCAAGGCCACGCCTTTGCTCGTGTGTTAGTACGCATCTGTCTCCGCCTGATTTTTGCGTCAACAGGGTGGTACCAGCTTCTCAAGCAAAGGCAAGTCCATCAGCAGCTCTCTAAGCCATTCAGCCTCATTAGTGGCGGTCTCAAGTGCTACAAGTTTTGCTTCAGCCGTTGATTTAGTCAAGACTATTTGTTTGCAGGACCTCCACGCAACTGCTGCACCCGCTAGAGTAAATATATAGCCACTAGTAGCTTTGATCTCATCCGCATCAGAGATCCAATTGGAATCACTATACCCCTCTAACACAGGTGGGTATCCCAAGTAGTGAATTCCAAGGTCTGAAGTACCTCTCAGATAGCGACACACTCGCTCGAGTGCTTTCCAATGATCATCTCCTGGGTTTGACGTGAACCGGCTCAATTTGCTCACAGCATAGGAGATGTCTGGTCTGGTCGCACCAGCCAGATACATAAGGGATCCAATTATTTGCGAGTATCTCAGTTGATTTCTTCCCTGTCCTTTGAACTTTCGAAGTTTTACACTTGCATCATAGGGAGTTGGAGCGACTTTACAGTCCTCAAAGCCAAATCGGCTGAGAATCTTCTCCGCGTAATGGGATTGACTCAATGTTATCCCATCCTCATTTTTAATCAACTTAATATTAAGAATTTCATCTGTTGGACCCAAGTCTTTCATATCAAAACACTGAGATAAGAAAGCTTTGATCTCTTTAATCACAGCAATGCTGGTCCCAAATATAAGTATGTCATCGACATACAAACACAGTATAACGCCTTCACCCCCACCATAATGGTAGTACACACACTTATCTGCCTCATTCACACTGAATCCTGCAGATATTAAAGTGGTGTCGAATTTTTTGTGCCACTGTTTTGGTGCTTGTTTTTGGCCATATAAAGATTTAATTAATCTGCACACTTTGTTCTCCTCTCCAGGAACAACAAAGCCATCCGGCTACTCCATGTATATTTCTTCCTCTAACTCTCCATAAAGGAAAGCCGTTTTTACATCCATTTGATGGACGTGTAAACCGTAGGAAGCTGCTAACGCTAGCAGTACTCTAATGGTAGCAATCCGGGCAACAGGATAGTATGTATCAAAGAAATCCTCTCCTTCTTTTTGGGTATAACCCTTGGCCACAAGTCTTGCCTTGTACTTTTCAATAGTACCATCAGGCCTCATTTTCTTTTTAAAGATCCACTTGCATCCAACTGGTTTACACCCGCTTGGACAATCAGTGATGTCCTAAGTCCCATTGGACATGATGGAGTCCATCTCACTATGGACTGCCTCTTTTCAATACTCTGCATCAGGAGATGCATAAGCCTCTGGAAGTGTTTTTGGCACGTCATCCACAAGATAAATGATAAAGTCATCACCAAAGGATTTCGCAACCCTTTGTCTCTTACTTCTGCATGGAGTATCATCGACTTTATCATCATCTTCGTCAGATGTAACCGGTTCACTATCCGATTCAGGTGAAGTATTTGTTTCAAGTTCTGCATAAACCTGAGTTTCACTACTAATTGCTGCTTTCATAGGATACACTTCCTCAAAGAATGTAGCATCACGTGACTCCATGATTGTGTAAATGCTCACATCAGGAGAATCTGATTTCACAACTAAAAATCTATAAGTCGTGTTGTTTTGTGCGTAACCCAAAAACACACAATCAATTGTCTTGGGTCCAAGCTTTCTCTTTTTTGGCGCTGGTATATTGACTTTAGCCAAACAACCCCACGTGCGTAGAAAATTGACATTGGGCTTTCGCCCCTTCCATCCCTCATAAGGAGTGGCATCTTTGCTCTTTGTCACAACTCGATTAAGGAAAAAGTTCGCTGTCAATATAGCTTCCCCCCACCATTCATAGGACATACCGGAACTCTCTAACATGGCATTTACCAAGTCTGTAAGTGTCCGGTTTTTCCTCTCAGCCATCCCATTTGATTGAGGTGAGTATGGTGGTGTAACTTCATGGATTATACCATGTTCAGCACAGAACTGAGAGAACTCATTGGAGATGTATTCTCCTCCACGATCATCGCGCAAACACTTGATCTTTCTCTCAAGTTGGTTCTCAACCTCGGCCTTAAAGATCTTAAAATAGTTGAGAGCTTCATCTTTTGTTTTCAGTAAGTAAACATAGCAATAACGTGTAGTATCATCTATTAAAGTCATAATATATCTTTTGCCTCCTCTAATCAACAATCCATTCATCTCACATAGATCAGAATGAATACGATCTAATGGTGCCAAATCTCTCTTTTCCTCTAAACTCTTAAAAGGTTTTCAAGGTTGTTTTGCTTGCACACATGATGGACACTTTGATCCTTTGACTACATCGAATTTCGGAATTAACTCTAATCTGGACATTCTAGCAATGGTGTCAAAATTGATATGACAGAAACGAGAGTGCCACACATTGGACTCACATATTTTATTCATGGATGCAATATTCAAATGAAAGTTTGGCTCAACAGTGTTTAAGCGGAACAAGCCTCCGCTATCATAGCCTTTACCAATAAAATTCCCGAATTTAGAAATTACAACTTTATTAGACTCAAACACTAACTTATAACCATCTCGACATAACAAGGACCCGCTAATGAGATTCCTGTTTATCGACAGAGCGTGCTGCACGTTCTTCAATTGGACAATCTAACCTGAACTCAGCTTGAGTTCGACCGTACCAACACCAAGAACAGAAGCAGCTGATCCATTTCCCATCAAGATGGAGGAAGTCCGCGCTCCCTGGTAAGAAGTAAACAAGGAAATATCAGAACATACATGTATATTCGCACCAGTATCAACCCACCAATCTGTAGATTGAAATACCGAAAATACAAATGGTAAATTACCATACCGAGATCCTTCAGCCTCATTGCCGTCGCCAATGGTGACGTTCACCTTCTTGTTTGGCTTTCCATCATCTCGGTCCTTGCGGTGGCGGCAATTCTTCGTAAGATGCCCTTCTTTGCCACACACATAACATGCTCTGATTTTCTCATCCTTCTCATGTTTCTTCTTGAAGTTAGTGGTTTTCTTAGGCTTTCCACCATAGTTACCCTTCCCCTTGCCCTTGTAATTGGGCTTGTTCACTACGACATTAGCACTTGCACCTTGAGCGGATGTTCCTGGAACATCTTTTGCCCTTGCCTTTTCTTCCACATCGAGGGCTATAATCAGATCCTCGGTGGAGATGTCTTCTCTTTTGTGTTTCAGGAAAGTGGCAAAATCCCTCCATGAAGCAGGGAGTTTGGCAATAATGCCCGCTGTCACAAACCTGTCCGGCAAGGCACAACCCAAACTTGCAATCTCCCCAACCAACAGTTGCAACTCATGCTGAGGACCGGATGTGTCCGAGGATCGGTGGATGGTCACTTTTTGGTGTGATGAGTGATTGACAATGTGGTGTGGACTGTCGTTTGCCTTGGCTCAAGTATTGCAGGTGTAGAATGCGGCTTGATTGCATTGGTGCAGGTGAAGAACAAGCGCAAAAGGTCTTAGCCATGGCGGCCTCCGAGGAGCGGAGAGACAAGTAGGCTTGGTTCGAGGGACCCGGTGGCCAGATGGATCAAGTGCGGTTCACATGGTGGCAAGAACGAGCAAGGCGGTGTGGTTCCGGTGTGAGGTAGAGGCTCACGACAGAATCTCGTACGCGGATGAGAAGCCGGTGCAAGGTAGCGGCTCACAATGGAAGCTTGCACGCGAGGTTTGGTGGTTTGGCCAAAAGACCATCGATGGACGGTTTCCCTTGGTTTGGGCCTCAAAACCAAGGCCGAAGACTCGACGTGGCGAAGATGGGCCGTGGGAGCGGGAGGACCCGGTGTGTCCGAGAACCGATGGATGGTCGCTTCCTGGTGTGATGAGTGATTGACAACGTGGTGTGGACTGACGTTTCCCTTGGCTCAAGTATTGCAGGTGTAGAATGCGGCTTGATTGCATTGGTGCTGGTGAAGAACAAGCGCGAAAGGTCTTAGCCATGGCGGCCTCCGAGGAGCAGAGAGACAAGTAGGCTTGGTTCGAGGGACCCGGTGGCCAGATGGATCAAGTGCGGTTCACATGCTGGCAAGAACGAGCAACGGGACGTGGTTCCGGTGCGAGGTAGCGGCTCACAACCGAAGCTCGTACGCGGACATAAAGCCGGTGCAAGGTAGCGGCTCACAACCGAAGCTTGCACGTGGGGTTTGGTGGTTTGGTCAGAAGACCATCGAGTGGACGGTTTCCCTTGGTTTGGGCCTCAAAACCAAGGCCGAGGACTCGGCGTAGCGACGGCCCGGCCTGCCCGCCAGGGGCGGTCCAACCGCCCCCAGGGGCGGTGTGACCGGTCCCACCTGGGCAGGTCGCCCGTGAGCGTTGAGGAGCTTCGATCCGACGGAGGACACGCTGTAACGACCCAGAAATTTGACTTATTTAATTGTGTTGAGTTTTTGAAAAATTTAAAAACTTTTTGTTTGAATTTGTGGATCATATAAAAATTCGGTCAAACTTAAGGTCAACCCTCCTTCCTTTCCCTAAATCCAAAAGCTAGTAATAAAATTTGTGCATATAAATTTTAAATCATTCATGTACGAGTGATTTGGCTTTTCATTTGGCTTTATTTGGATCTCAAATGTGAGTTTGTATTTTTGGAGTTAGTCCTAAAATACAAACTAATGCTAACATAATTTAACCAAATCAGAGTTTGACTAGCATGCACAAGGGCTGATCACAGGCCAACCAGCCCGCCTAATTCTCTCTCACTCACGTCATGGCCTAAACCCAGAAACCAGCATAAAGTGACCCGTTTGCTAATCACGCTTAGCACCAGAATCTAACCAACCAGCTTTTTTTTTTAGAGACCGGGAATATATTTCATAGATATTTCTGATGGTTTACAACCCACTTACAAAGACACCCTTGAAATAAAATGAAACTACATTCAGGTCCTTGCAAGCATCTCCCGGTGATCTTCATCGCCAGCGGCCGGAACTGATGTGTTGAAGCCGACCGCCCTCCCGACGAAGAATCTTCAGAAATTTTGAACGGCACCATGAGCAGCATACTGGCGACACCACCATGCTTTTTATCCGTTGAACGCCCAAGCCTAGCAAGATGGCGAGAAGCCATCACTTCGTTGGAGATCAGGAAGTCTGGCGCCCCGCACACCAACCTTCCAGGCACGCCGGCCAACAGAAGACCCCGGAGGGGAAGTAGACCACCAGAAAAGGTGGGAACAGAAGCCCAACCCGGTTTCCCAAGTTGGTAGCCATACCTCACAATGATTCCGCTGAGGGATCCAACATCAGTGCCAGAATCGACGAAACCAAGGGAGGAACCATAGGGGATCTCATCAGAAACTAGAGCTCCAGATCCGACGAAATCCCCCTTTATTCTCCATGGACAACATGGAAGGAAAATGCTTCAACTTCTCCGGTACTGCCACCAGATCCATCACAGCTGCTCCTTCCAACGATGTTCCAAAGGAGCAAAAGAGCCGGCAGCCATCCGACAAGCTCCGCCGAAAAACCTAACCCTAACCTAAGCTACTAGGAGAGGGTATGTACACCGGACATCGATCCCCCGTCTCCCCTCCATCTCCGACGCCGAAACGGCCGCCGGAGACGAAGAGGCGGCGGCGGAAACGACGCCGGAATCGGAGTCGCCCCTCTGTCGCCCTCTTCTACTGTAGCGAGAAGAGAGGGGAAGTCTGGAAGAGCACTGTCTAGCCTTGATGCTATCTAACCAACCAGCTAGTCAGACCGTTCCCCCTTTCCAACGTGAGGCCCAGGCTCTCCTTTTCCCCCGCGAAAAGCCCAACGGGCCAGTCTTTTAGGCCTAGCATCGAACCAGCCCAGTAGGCAAGCCTGCCAGCCACCGCCGATCCATGTGTCCTGTTCTTCTTCTCGTCCAAGCCAGAGGAGACGCCAACCTCTCCTCCAGGGTTCTTTTCTTCCAGGGAGAGAGCGTCGGACGGAGGCTCCGATCGTCAGCAACGAGGATCGCCGGGAGAGTGTTACAAGGACATGGTTGTAATTCTTTTTTTCTAAGGGATGTTCTTGTAAGTTGTTTATGTAAAATATTATATCAATAAAACAACCCGGGTTTCTAAAAAAAAAGCCAGAGGAGACGCACCGGCCAAGGCAAGCCCGCACGCGCCGCGCGCATGCGCTCGAACCAGCTGGCCCAGCTCCATCTCCTCTTTTTCCAGCGCGAGCTGCCGTGAGCCAGCAGACCAGTGCCCTGCGGCCACCTGTCCGGTTCCCGAACCTTCCTGGCTACGCGACGAAGCCCGAGCCGCGCCTCCACCTGCTCACAAGCGCACGCCCCTGGCAGCTTTGCCGCCGCTCGGATGCCGCCACGTACCCACAGCGCGCCCCCCAAAGATCACCGCCGTCCGTCGCCTCCCTGCTAACCCTAGCCCGGCTCCTCCCTCACCCTCCTGCATAAATAGCAGCCGCCGCTCCTTCTACCTGAACCAGCGCCAAGGGGAAAACCCCAAGTCCCAGGCCGGATTGGACTTTGCGTCACGATTGGTGCCACTGTTCTTGGCATCAATCCTGCACAAGATTGAATGGAGGCTGCCTGCCGGGATGGCGCCTGAGGACGTGGACCTCAAAGATCGCTACAGCATGGTGCTGGAGCTTGCCAAGCCCCCCATGCCGTGCCGATGTTCAAGCCATGACTTGCTCAGCTTGAGATAACTTCAATGAATGTGGAGCTTTGCTTGCTGAAAAAACCGGCCGAGCCGCCCAAGAAAACAATCAAGATAGATCGAGTTTAAGTGAACGTGGTGTCAGTTATGATCGTATACATTGATCGATTGATGAACTTAATTATTATTTCAATGTTATCAAGAATTCTAGCATGGGATTGGCGGTACTGGCGGCCTCATGTGTCGCTATAATTTTTTTTTAATGAAGCAGGAGGGGTAAGCCCCTACTGGTTATATATTAATGAAAACCAAAACAAGTGTGTCGTTATAAAGGTTGAAGTGGGGTGGCATCCAACCTACATGTTTGATCACATTCTTTTATTCTACTATGAATAATGTCAAGTGATTTAATTTTCATGTCGTGTCCAGAATCTATGACTATATACCATCCGGTGTTCTGAATTTTGACCGGTTTTCACCGAATTTCAGCGATTTACAGTCATACCAGTAAATAGCCATTTTGACAAATACACTGTGTTTTTTGGGCACCGTTTACATGGGTTTTCAAGCTGCAATCAAAATTCATCCAAACATCGAAAATTTCGGCCGAAGACCGGCATGCTGGTCTTACCGACCTCCTCTGTCTTTTCTTTTTGTTTTTCCGAAACCTGGAACACTTATACCATCTACTCCCTTATTTGTATTTTGTTCGTACAAATGGGTGCTATATGTTGTTCTCTTACACTACTATAGAAAGTGCTATCTCAAATGAGTCATCACCGCCGGTTTGTAAGTAGGTGGGCGTAGTAGACATCGTAACCAGTGGTAAAATGTATGTCACTTCCAGTTCTAACCACAAACCGGCATTGAAAGCCTATTTGTAATAGGAAATGAAGTCAACATATCAAAGTTGTACTTCTCAAATGTACAAATTTGTAGTTGAAATGTTTTTCATTTTAGATCGTTTTGATGTCAAAATAAATATATAATTTAAAAGAGTTAATGTAAAAGGAAAACATCCCTTCTCCAACCATAAGTGCCTGTGTGGTGTAGTGGTAAGAAGGGAATGACACCTCTGATTTTGAACTATCTGTGTCTTGTATGAAAAAAATGGGGCTGTTGGATGGGCTTTGCTACGGTACTATGGGTTACCTATTTGGAAGTAAGAGTTTTAATAAATCACGGACGTCGATTTTTAAAGTAAAAAATATAATTAAATAAATTTGTAATAATCCAAAAATAAAAGGCCGAATATTGCATCCCTTATTGTCACGGAGGTGCAGACGGACGGCACTCCTTCCGTTGTTTTTTTTAATCACCGTTCCATTGTTCCTACATACATTTCGTGCAAAAATTTTGGACCTGTCACGTGTAATCAAAATATGATACTTATTATAATGCAACTTATTTTCAAATGCAAATTGGTTCTATCATGTGTCATTGTGCCACTTACCAAAAATAACATGTTGTAAGTTATAACACATCCAACATGTCACGTTAGGAAAAAAATATACAACTCAGCCATGTCGTCACGTTATCTATACTATAAAGCACGACGAAATTTTCGTTTCGTCCGTCGTCTTTCGTTTCGTCCGTCGTCATCTATATCTCACACCGCCGGATTATATGATGATCTAACGCTCTAAATTAATCTAAAGGGTCCATATTGATTATATCTCACCTTTAAGCCTACATCGTCGGGTTTTATGATGATCGAACGCTCTAGATTAACCTAAAGAGTTCATGTAGATTACACATCTAAATTAATAAATTTTTTCCTACAACACGTGCCTGCGGCACGTGCCCTTCCGCTAGTTAGGAGAAAAAACGTTATGAATTAGTCGTGTCTAAGGAAAAATATGTGACGTGACGTGGGAGAGAGGCCAAACCTGATATACCATGTCACATTAAGGAAATAAAACGTTATGACACTATATCATGTTATGACTTAGCCGTGTCACATTAAGGAAAACATTCATGTCACGTTTATCTTCCAGAAAAAGAGCGAGAGGTACTACCACGTTATTCTGATTCTCATGAAGTCAGTTTTTTTTCCTTCCAAAGTTTGTTTTTTTTTCCTTCCAAAGTTTGTCACGTTAGATCCATGCATGCAGGTAGTAAGATCTAGGAAGATTTTTTTTATATTTTAAAAATAAAAAATAATAGATAAATATTTATTCTATTACCTCCTAGAAGGTAATAGTTCATCATAACTACTTACATCTACGTAAATGGATGGTCCACAATTATTTGGAAATACTGTAGCAAAGCCTCTATAGGATTTATATATATGATGACTTGATCATGCAGTTGTTAGGTGAATTTTTTTGTCACCTTTATAATTTTTATTGAACTTTTTAAACTATTGAGTCGGCTGTGATGATCACCGTGTAGCAGTGTCAATTTTAACCTATGTTCCAGTTAATGACTCATAATCATAGTTCATAGCTGGTTTCATCTAGAAAAAACCGAATAAACCCGCACCCCCCACTCACCCACCTTGGGTTAGATTGCTAGGATGACCCCTACCTGGCTTTTAAGTTGATTCGATCTTTGTGAGCTTTCTAGATGGATTGCTTAACTATCCCCTGTTTTCAATCATGATCTTAGATAATCTCATTCTGTTAGAACATCTCCAACAGATCTCTATTTCTCAATCTAGCTACTATATCGAGAGGTTGGTGAGAAAGTAGTGCCTCAAATATATTGAGACAAACACATTAATTGATTATTGAGAAAGATTTATTAAGAACTGTTGTTACTGGATTTTCTAATAAATACAAAAATGGACGGGACAAATACAAAAGTCCAAATTACTCCTCTCAAGTATAAGCAAAGTCCACATAACCCCCTAAACTATAGCATTTGGTTCAATTTACACCTTAATACAATTTTTCTTTTTTGTTTCTCCATGTACAAGTGGAATTTTGTGTTCAAATTTTGCGAGATGATAATAAACGTCATAACACATGTTAGAAAAATACATCATAATTTTTTATAGTTATTTTCGTATGGTAGGATATTTAATAATAAATTAATAATTGAGATACAAAATTATGTGAAAAATAATGACAAAAAATTTATAATATATTTTTATAACATACATTGCGGTGTCTACTACCACCCTGTAAAATTTGAAGTCAAGACTCCCTTTATGTATGGAGAAATAAAAAAGACAAATCGTATTAGGGGGTAACACTATGTAAGGCGTCTCCTAAGGAGACGCGGATTAAGAGTTATAGGAGACGCGGTTTTTCCGCGTCTCCAAATTTACGTCTCCATTTACAAGTGCTAGGAGACGCGAAAAATCTGCGTCTCCTATAAGAAGGGTCATTGGAGACGTGTTTTTACCAACCCACGTCTCCTATAACCCACCTTACAGGAGACACTGATTGACAAAACGCGTCTCCTATAAGGTTTATAAGAGACGCGAATTGGCAAAACACATCTCCTATAAGGCTTATAGGAGACACAAATGGGCAAAACGCGTCTCCTATGACTGTGTTGTAGGAGACATGTTTTGCCAACCCGCGTCTCCTATAATAAATTAAAAAACAAAAAAAATATAGAAAACGGGAAATAGGCCATATATACATCACTGTCACTTCTGATCACACATACATAAAACTGCTCATACACACATCTGCTCATGTGATACATATGAAGCAATTTAACTCAGTCATGTTACAAGCTAGTCATGTTACAACTTTACAATCTCAATGCTGAATCAAAGTTAAGTTAAAGGCACAGGAAACAAATCCTCATTAACTGAGTGCAAAGGAAATAACAGGAATCAAAGTATCTAATGGTGAATCCTAGGCCCAACTAGATATTTAAAACGAATGGCAGCCTTACATATCTTAACTGTTAGAGACAACATACACCTTGACAGCCCAAATTTTCTCGTACCTCTAATCAAAAGCTGAAACCTGCAAGAGATGAATGGCATAATGGGTTCTATGTGTTTCAAGTGCATAAACTCAATACAAGTGATTCAGACTGAAGGAAGTGTTTGTAAGTCATCCTTATGGTATAGTTCAGATTCTCAAACATGCTCTATATTTTTGTACCAAACATAATCTATATTAAACATCATCAAATGGAGTAAAAGGAAGCACAGTATGATAGTACAAAGGAACTGAAAGCAGAAGGAAATCTGATAGTTCTTTTCTATAAGCTAGCAGTGTTGTTCAGACATCTCAAACATGAAACAGTTATGAGATTACTCACTCTATCTTGCATAACCTACAGTTTCCCTTTAGAAATTTGATGCCTTGAACTGAAATTATAGATACGCTGTGCAAGCTAAAAATATAAAAGAACACCAACCTGTCAAGGAGGTTAAAAGCTGAGCATTTTCCTTCCTATGCAGCATCACATGGTCAGTTCTCTGTATAGGAACAAGCAAGCTATCAGATAAAGGAAATGTTAAGCACATAACCATCAATTGGAACAGGCAAGAACTTTGAATATTGTTGTTGCCGACCAAATACTCATAGTCAATAATCATCAAACTAATGGACTATCAAGTTGTAAAAATTGGGAAAAACAAAAGCAGCTCATAAGCACATTTGATCATATTTTCTAAACAAAGATTCACAGCAATGTAAGCATTCAGGAGCTGATCAAAGAATTTATTTCTTTTACTTAAGCATCCTTTCTAGAAAACTTGAGAAGTGCTAAATTTCTTGTGACCCAAATTTTGGAGTTAAACTACCATGTAAATTTTGGAAGCTCTAAAATGTTCTGAATCTGAACCAAATAGAGAGACTGATGAAAGGCAACTCAAACAGAGAAGTAAACACCTTACCCAGGTGTGTGACAAACTCCCAATCATCCATAATATGCTTCTTCAGTGTTAAACGAAAACGTGACACTAAGAGACTCTGATGATCTTCATTCCATTTTTCTGAAAAATCATTTAAAATAATTCATATGTTACAAGTAGTATTTTGCCACAATCTGTCAACTAGCTAGAATATGAGAGAATTCCCTATTAAATACTACTTGTAACATATGAATTATTTTAAATGATTTTTCAGAAAAAAGGAATGAAGATCATCAGAGTCTCTTAGTGTCACGTTTTCCTTTAACACTGAAGAAGCATATTATGGATGATTGGGAGTTTGTCACACACCTGGGTAAGGTGTTTACTTCTCTGTTTGAGTTGCCTTTCATCAGCCTCTCTATTTGGTTCAGATTCAGAACATTTTAGAGCTCCCAAAATTTACATGGTAGTTTAACTCCAAAATTTGGATCACAAGAAATTTAGCACTTCTCAAGTTTTCTAGAAAGGATGCTTAAGTAAAAGAAATAAATTCTTTGATCAGCTCCTGAATGCTTACATTGCTGTGAATCTTTGTTTAGAAAATATGATCAAATGTGCTTATGAGCTGCTTTTGTTTTTCCCAATTTTTACAACTTGATAGTCCATTAGTTTGATGATTATTGACTATGAGTATTTGGTCGGCAATAACAATATTCAAAGTTCTTGCCTGTTCCAATTGATGGTTATGTGCTTAACATTTCCTTTATCTGATAGCTTGCTTGTTCCTATACAGAGAACTGACCATGTGATGCTGCATAGGAAGGAAAATGCTCAGGTTTTAACCTCCTTGACAGGTTGGTGTTCTTTTATATTTTTAGCTTGCACAGCGTATCTATAATTTCAGTTCAAGGCATCAAATTTCTGAAGGGAAACTGTAGGTTATGCAAGATAGAGTGAGTAATCTCATAACTGTTTCATGTTTGAGATGTCTGAACAACACTGCTAGCTTATAGAAAAGAACTATCAGATTTCCTTCTGCTTTCAGTTCCTTTGTACTATCATACTGTGCTTCCTTTTACTCCATTTGATGATGTTTAATATAGATTATGTTTGGTACAAAAATATAGAGCATATTTGAGAATCTGAACTATACCATAAAGATGACTTACAAACACTTCCTTCAGTCTGAATCACTTGTATTGAGTTTATGCACTTGAAACACATAGAACCCATTATGCCATTCATCTCTTGCAGGTTTTAGCTTTCGATCAGAGGTATGAGAAAATTTGGGCTGTCAAGGTGTATGTTGTCTCTAGCAGTTAAGATATGTAAGGCTGCCATTCGTTTTAAATATCTAGTTGGGCCTAGGATTCACCATTAGATACTTTGATTCCTGTTATTTCCTTTGCACTCAGTTAATGAGGATTTGTTTCCTGTGACTTTAACTTAACTTTGATTCAGCATTGAGCTTGTAAAGTTGTAACATGACTAGCTTGTAACATGACTGAGTTAAATTGCTTCATATGTATCATATGCCCAGATGTGTGTATGAGCAGTTTTATGTATGTGTGATCAGAAGAGACAGTGATGTATATATGGCCTATTTCCCGTTTTATATATTTTTTTGTTTTTTTAATTTATTATAGGAGACGCGGGTTGGCAAAACGTGTCTCCTACAACACAGTCATAGGAGACGCGTTTTGCCCATTCGTGTCTCCTATAAGTCTTATAGGAGACGTGTTTTATCAATTCGCGTCCCTTATAAACCTTGGTTTATAGGAGATGCGTTTTGTCAATCAGCGTCTCCTGTAAGGTGGGTTATAGGAGACATGGGTTGGTAAAAACGCGTCTCCTATGACCCTTCTTATAGGAGACGCGGATTTTTCGCGTCTCCTAGCACTTGTAAAAGGAGACGTAAATTTGGAGACGCGGAAAAACCGCGTCTCCTATAACTCTTAACCCGCGTCTCCTTAGGAGTCTCCTTAGGAGACGCCTTACATAGTGTTCAGCCCATGTTTGTAATACTTTCTGTTGTGTACTTTATGATTTTGTAATCTCATCAACTTAAACATCATCTCTTTTGTCCCTTATTGTTTGGCATATATACTTTTGTCCTATGCTCCTATTAAGGGTCTTGCCATTCGCAAACTATTTGACGAAGTTTTAATGCTCTGTTCGTTTGGCTGGGCTGGCTGTTGTGAGGGAAATAATCTGTTTGGTTGGGTTGATAAGCCAAGAGATCATACAGAGATAATGATTAGGAGCATTTAATCTGATAGGTTTGGCTATAGTTGCTAAGCACATGCGTCATCACCAGGAGCAATGCTATACGCGTCACTGCACATGTTACCACGCCACTCAGTAGGAATTTGAAGAGATCAGCAACCCCGACTATTGTAACAGTTTATTGCATCGGCTCATTCGTTCTTTATTTGCCATTTTTTCAAAGTTTCAACTTGACCGTAATTAGTGAACCGTGAATTCCACAAACCCAATATGTAATTCATATCAGACAAGACGGTCCATCAAGTCATTATTAAAATATAAAGCAGGATCCTGAATTTTGTCCTGAGCCGAACTACTATAATTTCGATCAAGTTTATAGAGATGAATATTGACATATATAGCACATAATGAATCTACTTATACTCATTTGATCCCATAAATATTATTTTTTTTATAAAATTTACAATATTTGACTTAGGACAAACTTAGACTGTCTTATATTTTAGGATAAAGAGAATATAACAGGTCATATTCCGTTTTTCTACACCTTCAAGAGAATGTAATGATCCAGATTCTGATCATGCCGTTTGACGGTGAATGGAGCCACTGAAGCATTCATAAGGGTGAGGATGTGCACACATGTATATATTTGAGCGTCAACGTGTATTGTGTTTAAAGAAAATATATACCAGTCGACATCATTGACTTTTCATTCTTTTGGAGATGCAGGCCAAAAATTTTCAATTGAAATATAGTTGTAATATCTAATGTGGGGTCGACTAGGAACATAATTCGCGAGACAGTTCTATGCATATGACCTCTATGTTCCAAGCTAAATATTTTGAAAATTATTAACAGTCAAAATTTCAAATTAGTAAACTGTAAAGAAACGGGGGCTGAGCTTTTTCAAATTAAACCTGGTCTGTTATGCGTGAGCTCTGAGAGCGATCCGTTACGTGTGATCTGACGTCACCGCGGTGGCTGTTGGCTCCTAGTAGCTGCCTATTTAATCGGGGCTTCGACGTTGCCAACGGCGCAGCGGCTACAGCCTTTCGTTCTTCTGAACGCAGAAGCCGAGAGCAGGGTTGAAGAAGTAGATCAGAGTCAAGGAGTTTCCATGGAGCAAGGCAGCAAGACGGCGCACGGGTGGGCTGCGAGGGATGCCTCTGGCCTCCTCTCCCCCTACACTTTCACAAGAGGGTCTCTCTCACAATCCGGCATCTCTTGCCAATTGCCATGGCATACTTGTGCGCGGGTTACAAGACATTGCGTGCGTCATGTTTTTCCTGCCTGAATTCGGGCGCTGTTTGATGATGATTTCAGGGTTCAGGGCAACGGCGACGTGACGATCAAGGTGCTCTTCTGCGGCATCTGCCACACGGACCTCCACGTCATCAAGAACGAGTGGGGCAACGCCATGTACCCCACTACCGTACCCCGTCGTCCCTGGGTATGTAATCATATTTCGGCCTTTAGTGTGCTTGCTCATTTCGTTGCTCCTCTTCTTGGTCGATCGTAATCGATCGTCGCAGCAGCAACAAATCCTAACGCGGCGTCCCGCGGTGCCGCCGTTCATTTCCATGCAGGCACGAGGTCGTGGGCGTCGTCACGGACGCCGGCGCAGGCGTGACCAAGTTCAAGCCCGGGGAGGCGGGGACACGGTGGGCGTGGGCTACTTCGTCGACTCCTGCCGCGCCTGCGAGAGCTGCGGCACGGGCCACGAGAACTACTGCCCCAACATCGTCCCAACTTCCAACGGCGTCGACCTACTCGACGGCGCCACCACCAAGGGCGGCTTCTCCGACGCCGTCGTCGTCAACCAGGACTACGTCGTCCGTGTCCCGGATACCCTGCCTCCGGCCGCCGCCGCACCGCTGCTCTGCGCCGGCGTCACGGTGTACAGCCCCATGGTGCAGTACGGCCTCAACTTCCCGGGAAAGCACCTCGGCGTCGTGGGGCTCGGCGGCCTCGGCCACATGGCCGTCAAGTTCGGCAAGGCGTTCGGCATGAAGGTCACCGTCATCAGCTCGTCGCCGGCGAAGCGCGAGGAGGCGCTCGGCCGCAAGGTAGCGCCGATACGCCGGCGGCCAAGACTCGGCCGTATCCGATACTCCGATACTTAACAGTGCTTACCTACTGTTTCCCTTGTTTTGTTTTGAACACGTATCGATGGCCGTATCGCCGTATCTGTATCCCGTATCGGAAAAACATAGCTCGGCCGGCTCGGCGCCGACGCGTTCCTGGTCGGCCGTGACGCCGAGCAGATGAAGGCGGCGGCGGGCACCATGGACGGCGTCATCGACATGGTGTCGGCGGGGCACCCCGTTGTGCCACTGCTCGAGCTGCTGAAGCCGACACGGCGATCGAGCGGCTCGAGAAGAACGACGTGAGGTACCGCTTCGTCGTCGACGTCGCGGGCAGCCAGCTCGGCGTCGACGCTTAGGCGCCGGGAGCGGAGGATTCGTAGTTCAGGACATTCATGCAGCATGCACACGTTGAATTGTTGTTCAAGTGTATTTTGGTGGGTTTACACGTACAGGTGAATAAACTGGGAGCTGAACACTTTGGGCGCGTTTTCAACTTCTGCTAGTAGTGAGAGCACTTTAGCTAATGGTTATTATTTGGGCATGTTACTCTGTTGATGAATATACTTACTCTGTTGTTTCTTCAATCTTCAACTTCTGATTTTGTACCGTCACTGCTACACAAACCACTTTCACAAACCACCTATCACAACCGGTTTTTTTAAGACCGGTTGTGATACTTCATCACACAGCCGGTTTTTAAGTGAATAACCATAATATAGATTAAAACCGTTTGTAAAAATTTACATCACAACCGGTTTCCCATCACAACCGGGTTGTAGCAGAAACCGGTTGTGCTACTGGAGTCGGACCCGAAATTTTTATCCATTCCCCTTTGACTCCACTCACGTCCGCCCGTCCCCACTCCCTCCAACCTTATCCATCTAGCAGCTCGCCCGTCGCCCCCCTCACCTCCCTTCCTTACAACGCGTCGCCCCGTCCCTCGCTCCCCAGCCTCAGCCTTCGCTCGTCGCCCCCAGCGCGCCGCCCGGCGGTCCTCAGCCTCCGCTCTCCTCTCCCCTCCGCTCGCCCCTCACTGGAGACGCGAGGAGGAGCGGCGGGTGAGGTCCTGCGGCGGCGGCATATGGCGAGCAGCGGCGGTGGGCCGGACGAGGAGCTGCGGCGGCGGAGCATGGTGAGCGGCGGCGGCGGGCCGGACGAGGAGTTGCCGCGGCGAAGACAGCGCCAAGCTGGATCCAGTCCCCCAGCGCGCGAGGTAAGAACCCCCATCCCCATGTCCGCCTCTCGGGTCTCGGCCGCCCCACCAACGGGCCGCATCGAACTCACCGGCGCTTTACCTCTCGCGCGTACAGGTCAGCGGCGCTAGACCGCGTCGGGAGCGAGGTGCTGCTGTGCGGCGGGATCCGGCGGCAGCGCTGGGACTGGAGGGAGCAACCTAGTACTTGCCCAATGTTAGGCTTATGGAATTTCTATTATCCCCCTCCGCAAAATACTAGTTGTGTGACTGCATTTTGCTCCTACCGATTGAAGTGCTTGATGCTTATGTATTGCTCTTATGGTTGGGGAATGCTTGGGACCCGCAACTGTGAAGGGAATTTGTCTAGTTTTAAGTTACACTCGCAATGCATTTGCTGTAGATCTGCGATTGGAAAAGTCAGTAACAAAGGGATTCATCTTTTTTTAGAGTACCAGATTAGCAATAACCCCAATCCTAATAGATTTATTTAACTTGCAAGTAAGATGTATAGAAACCTGACTTAAAAGAAAACATGCCCTCTTTTGCATCGGCATCAAGAAAATATGCCCTCTTTCACATTAGCAATATAGGTCATGCTAATTATTTGCTTCCAGCAAAATATGCCCTCTTTCTGTAAATAGCTTTGCTTCAAACTTTGACAAGCCTTGGCTGTAGTAGACTTTTTGTTTTTTTATACCTCTACCAGTTAGTTTCAAAACACTTGACATAGCTTTGCTCCCTTTGTTTGACATATGCAAAGATACTTGTTAGGTGGTAAAAGTGGTGCAGGTAATATGTTTCATGAACTGAATTCCAGCAAGTATGTCTTTATCTGAGCAACATTGTAGACTTCCTTTGTCCTCTTGAAACAGTTGGTATGTTCTTGACAAGATTGTAGCATAAATTTGAACTGCGATAATGCAGATCCATATATATGCAGATATCCATTGTGTTTTTGCTGGGTTGCTTTCTCTGTTCATATTGGACTAATTATGGAATTGTCTTTTGCCAGGCTGTGAACAATGTACATAGCATTATTGGGCCAGCAATTAAATTATTGGAAAGGTATTCTGAATTTTTGTGTGTTATCCTATTTAATTCATTCTCTTAGCTTCTGATGCTTGACCTCAAATTTGTGTGTTATCCTGTCACACAAATGTCTTGATCACCAATGTAAAGGCTGGGAAGCTGAGGGATGTCATGTATGCTGGATTGTATGTCCTATCTGTTATGGTTCATGGTTGCTGATTGATTATCTGTTACTAGCAATGCACATTTTGATTTTGTTCCTAGCAATTCTAAAACCTATACATCAAACTTCTTGCTTGGCACTATGGATTTGCATCTGTGCTTCATCTATTGATCGGTAGATATTTGACTTCACTCCCAAAGCATTGTGATGCTGCAGGTTCACTCCCAAGATACTAGCTTCCTATCGGGATGAGTGTATTGCTTCATAGAGTAGCTCACAAGGTAGATTGCTTTAGTCTTTTTTTTAAGTGTATGTATCAACTGTCATCCTCAAGCTATTGTATGGAACTGATTGTAAACAATGTATGGAACTGATTGTAATAGGACCATTGTATGTTTTGTGCTGTCAAAATAATGCTAGATTATTTTTTTAATCTCAAAATTCATATCACAGCCGGTTTTAATTAAAAACCGGTTGTGATACCTCCTCATCACAGCCGGTTTTAGTTAAAAACCGGTTGTGATGCCCCTCCACTAGAAGAGAATGAGGCATCCACGGACGACATAAACAGCGGCCATTTTTGGACCCGGTGCTAACGGAGTATTAGCATCGGGTCCAACGGCTAGCAGCCGCGCGCAGGCGCGCGCGGCACGCGTCGGTGGGGGGGGGGGGGGGGGGGGGGGGGGGACCTTTAGCACCGGTTGCATCCAGCAACCGGTGCTAAATCCACCCCTTTAGCGCCGGTTACTGCCTGCAACCGGTGCTAATTCCAGAGCAACATTTAGCACCAGTTCTAGCTAGGGACCGGTGCTAAATCCCCGATGTTAGCATCGGTTGCAGCCAGCAACCGGTGCTGATTATCTACCTATATATTCCCTCCTTCCTCCCCACGCCCGAGCCAGCATGAACACTCCGAGCTGTGTTCATGGTGTGCTCGGGTTGAGAGGAGATTTTGCCAATTTTTTTTTTTCAAAAATTGTGAAACTTTCCTTCTTTTGAAGCATTCTACGAGGTACATAATTTCATCCTCTCATGTTCTTGTTTAGTTTCTATTGTTATTATACTTTATAAATATAAAATTTGTGAAGAAAAAAAGAGAAGAGAGAGAAAGGGTTATATATGTGTGTTCATAGTGGTTTAAATTTAATGTTAGGTATGTATTGGAGAAATTTTGTTAGAAATGTTTTTTGAGTATGCTTTTTAGTATTTTATTTATAAATGGAATATAATGATTTTTATTTTGTGTGATATGTAATTTGGAATATAATGATTTTCTACGAGGCACACAATTTCATCCTCTCATGTTATTGATTAGTTTCTATTGTTATTATACTTTATAAATATAAAATTTGTGAAGAAAAAAGAGAAGAGAGAGAAAGGGGTATAATATTATACTTTAGAAATGTTTTTTCAGTATGTTTTTATTATTTTATTTATAAATGGAATAGAATGATTTTTAAAAATGTGTTATGTAATTTTTTTATATTAATTGGAGATATGTGAAATTGGTTAGTTTATTTTGACAGAAGTTCGTACGTTGTAATGAGTATTTTTTCAATAACATTTATTGTTTTTTGAGAAATAAAAGCCTTGTGGATATATCGATACAGCTACTGCTGGAGGAAGTGGGACCGGTGATAGTGATCGTGGTTCGTCTCGCGGGAAGGGCAAAACTACAGTACCACCTCATGATAAGTCGAAAAAACCAGGACCTTGGGTGAAAGCACAACTTAATTTTTTGATTAAAACACATGAAGAATGTGTTGCAAGGGGTGAGGAACCTGGTTTTGATCTTCAAGATCTGTTGCGGCGCTACGGTCCAGCTCCACCATCTTCTGCACCAGGAAAAAATATATCAGAGCATCCTACTTTCCCACCGAAGGATGGTTACAGATATAGGTCATGTTGCATGTTGGATGTGGAGAAATTTGTTATTATACTTGGCGGACCGACGCAGTCAGGAGTGGGTTGATGGCATGCATGCTTTTCTCGATGTGGCGGAGGACAACAATTCGCCGTCAGGTGACATGTTTTGTCCGTGTGGGCAATGTAAAAATCAGAAATCGTACAAATCAAGAGGGGTTCGTCACTTCCATCTGATGACCCATGGTTTCATGCAAAACTATGCGGTTTGGTCGAAACACGGTGAAAGAGGAGTCATAATGGATGACAATGAAGAAGAGGAGGATGATAACGACATTCAATATGGTGCCTTTGCGGATGTTGCAATGGATTATGCAGATTAGGATGGTGCTGACCAGGAAGATGTTGCTCCACAGAATGACCCTAATGATGCACTTGGTCAAATGTTACGTGATGCCGAGCAAGGCTGCGACAATGACAAGGAAAGGAAAAAGATAGATCGTATGTTACAGGACCACAGAACTAATTTGTACCCAAATTGCAAAGAGGGGCTGAAAAGGTTGGGTATCACGCTTGATTTTTTGCAGTGGAAGGCATGTAATGGTGTTACTGACAAGGGTTTTGACGAATTATTGAAACTCGTGAAGAAGATTCTTCCCGAGGGTGACGACTTGCCATCAACAACGTGGGAAGCAAAACGGGTTGTTTGCCCTCTTGGTTTAGAGGTGCAGAAGATACATGCGTGTCCTAATGACTGTATCCTATATCGTGGTGCTAAATACGAAATTTTGGATTGTTGTCCGATTTGCAAATGCACACGCTACAAGATCAGGCGGGATGACCCTGGTGAGGTTGATGGGGAGACTATTAAGAACAAGATTCCTGCGAAGCTGGTGTGGTATTTTCCTTTAATACCACGTCTGAAGCGTTTGTTCGGGAACAAAGAGCATGCCAAGTTGATGCGATGGCACAAGGAAGAACGTAAGAACGATGGTATGTTGAGGCACCTCGCCGATGGATCCCAGTGGAGAAACATTGACCGAGCATGCCCAACGTTCGATGCTGATGCAAGAAATTTAAGGCTTGGTTTAAGTACTGATGGCATGAATCCATTTGGTGAAATGAGCAGTAGTCATAGCACTTGGCCTGTGACTGTATGTATCTATAACTTACCTCTTTGGCTATGCATGAAGCGGAAGTTCATTATGATGCCGGTGCTTATCCAAGGTCCAAAGCAACCTGGCAACGACATCGATGTTTATCTAAGACCATTGCTTGACGAACTTAAACAACTGTGAAAGGAAGAAGGTGTTACTATGTGGGATGAGTACAAACAGGAAAGTTTTAACCTTATGGCACTACTTTTCATCAACATCAATGATTGGCCTGCACTAAGTAACCTGCCCAGACAAACAAACAAATGATATAAAGCATGCACCCATTGCTTAGATGATACTGAAAGCATCTATTTGAAGCATTGTAGAAAGGTTGTTTACATGGGTTCGTCGATTTCTTCCTTCGAAGCACGAACTACGAAAAAAATGTCCACACTTTGGCGGGGATGCGGAGCACCGTACAAAGCCGATACACCGCAATGGACAAGATGTATTTGATATGGTGAAAAATGTAGAAGTAATATTTGGAAAGGGAGATGGAAGCCAACCTGTCAAGGCAGGTGAGGATGGGCGTGCCGCGATGTGGAAGAAAAAGTCTCTCTTTTGGGAGCTTCCTTATTGGAAATTGTTAGAGGTCCTTAACGCAATTGATGTGATGCATCTGACGAAGAATCTTTGTGTGAACTTGATCAGCTTCCTTGGTACTTATGGGAAGCCAAGAGATACACTGGAAGCACGGCAGGAACTTAAACGTTTGAATCTACGGAATGATCTACATCCAGAAAACAGAGACAAAGGACGCAAGTACCTGCGTCCCGCTAGCTTCACTCTCAGCAAAGAGGAGAAGGCAAGTATGTTTGAATGCTTGAACAGTATCAAGGTCCCGTCAAGCTATTCCTCCAATATTAAAGGAATAATTAACATGAAAGATAAAAAGTTTTTAAACCTCAAGTCTCACGACTGTCATGTGTTGATGACCCAACTGCTTCCCGTCATACTGAGGGGTGTGCTACCAGTTAATGTGCGGAAAGCAATTGTGAAGCTATGTGCATTCCTTAATGCAATTTCTCAGAAGGTGATCAATCCTGAAGGTTTGGATAGGCTACAGAACGACGTGGTCCAGTGTCTTGTCAGCTTTGAGATGATATTTCCACCATCATTCTTCAATATTATGACACATCTATTGGTTCACGTCGTCAAAGAGATTCGTATACTGGGCCCGGTATTTCTTCATAACATGTTCCCTTTTGAGAGATACTTTGCTGTTCTGAAGAAGTATGTACGTAGTCGTGCTCGTCCAGAAGGATGCATTGCTAAGGGATACGAAACAGAGGAGGTGATTGAATTCTGTGTTGACTTTATCGAAGACCTCAAGCCGATTGGGTTGCCTGAATCACATCATGAGGGGAGACTTGGTGGAAAGGGCACACTAGGAAGAAAGACGATGGTAATAAGAGACATGCTGACATTTCGTAAACCACATCTCACAATTCTACAATAGTCAGCCTTAGTTGCTCCATACATCGAGAAGCACATGAAGATTCTGTATGAAGAAAATCCAGGAAAGACTGCGGCATTTATTCAACGTCAACACAATAGTAGTTTCGCAGATTGGTTGCGAGAACATCTGATGGCTGTTGTGGGTATTGATGCGCAACTAGCCTTTCTAGCTAGGGGTCCATCGACCACGATCTTAAAATTTCAAGGCTACGACATAAATGGGTATACATTTTATACAAGAGCCCAAGACAAGAAGAGCACCAACCAAAATAGTGGTGTCCGGATCGATGCGACCGACAGCAATGGCAATAAGAACTCATACTATGGTGTCATAGAGGAGATATGAGAACTGGAATATGGACCTTTAAAGATCTCACTGTTTATGTGTCAATGGGTGAAACTGTCTACAGGAGGAGTTACAACTGATGAGTATGGGATGACTATAGTGGACCTAAACAAGATTGGGTTTCTAGACAAACCGTTCGTCCTAGCCAAAGATGTGACACAAGTTTTTTATATAAAAGACATGGCTAGCAAGCCAAAGAAGGGGACGAGCAAGCAATCAGACCCATCAAAAGACGAGCCAAAGCGTCATATAGTTCTTCCTAGAAAAAGAAAAATCGTAGGAGTTGAGGATAAGACAGATGAAGATTATGATATGCTCGACGGTCGACCTCCATTCTCGGTGGCTGCTGACCCAACCATCCTGTTAGCAGCAGAGGAGACACCCTATCTACGTCGCGATCACAATCAAGGGACATTTATGAGGAGAAAGTTTGTTAGTATTCAAGTAAACAATGATGCTGTATAAGTTAATTGCACTATGATGAAAACTGTAATATTTTAACTATTTTTTTCTCTTTCATTTCATTTATAACAAATATATTAATTTTTTGATGCTAAATATTGTATTTTTTAACCTAACCCTGACGTGCTAATAATGTTTTAGTTATAATCTAAATAAATAAGACTGACTATAACCTAAATAAATAAGACCAAGTATAACCTAAATATATAAGACTAAGTATAAATTAAATAAATAAGACTAAACATTTAGATGTAGTAGTAATATTATTTAGCACCGGGTATTTGCAAAACCCGGTGCTAAATATAAAATTGCGCCAAAAAAGTGGCGCCAAACGAAACTGGGGACACCCGGTGCTAAAGGTCCCCAGTTTCGTTTGGCGCCCCCGCGGCTGACATTTAGCACCGGCCTTGGCTGCGCCCGGTGCTAAGCCTAAACCTTTAGCACCGGGCCTTGGCTGCGCTCGGTGCTAAAGGTCCGCCCTATATATAGTCAACACTTCGAAAATTTTCGCGTCTCGCCGTCTTCATCTTCTCCACTACCCACTTCGTCTCCCCGCCGGCCCTCGCGGACCCCGCCGCCGTCGTCCCCAAGCGCCGCCGTCGTCCCCTAGCGCCGCCGCGTCTCCCCAAGCGTCGCCGTCGTCCCCAAGTTGAACCGCGCCGCCCGCGCCGTCTCCACCCCCGGCGCAGCCCCTCCACCGTTGCCGGCACCGTCTCCACCCCCGGCGTCGCCCCTCCACCGACGCCCGGCCTCCACCCCGACGACGCCCCCGCTCGCCGCCGCCGCCGGACGCGCTGCCGCCCCCGACGCGCCCGGCCGCCACCCGCGAGCCGTTCGGCGGCCACCTGCGCGCCGTTCGCCAGCCCCGGAAGCGCCGCCGCCGCCGTCCCGCGGCCTCCCGCCGCCGCGCCGCCAGGAGCCCCCGCCGCCGCGCCGCTCGGCCGCCCCCGCCGTCGCGCCGCCCGCGCGCCGTTCGGCGGCCACTTAGACGCGCCTGGCTGTCGAGCTACCTAGCTCGACGCCCGTCGCCCTCCACGTACCGGCCCGACGAACGCGAGCTCGTCTCAAGCGATCCGCGTGCGCGAACGGCTGTTCGTCTGAAGCCGGCCGCGTGCGACCCTGCGACTGCCGAGTACCGCCACCGACCGCCGCGCGAACACGAGCTCGTTTGAAGCCGGCCACATGTAAACCTTTCCGACATGCATGAAGAACCCGACAGCTGCATGTGTATTAATTTTATAGTTAGTGTTAATGATTAGGGCTAACGATAAATTTGACTAGAATTTATTTATTTGACTTAGAATTATTTATTTGACGTAGAATATTTCTTTAACGTACAGTAATTATTTATTTGGCGTAGAATATTTCTTTAACGTACAGTGATTATTTATTTAACGTATAATATTTCTTTAACGTACAATAATTATTTATTTGACGTAGAATATTTCTTTAACGTACAATAATTATTTATTTGACGTAGAATATTTCTTTAACATACAATAATTATTTATTTAACGTAGAATATTTCTTTAACGTAGAATATTTCTTTAACGTACAATAATTATAAATTATTTGACGTAGAATATTTATTTTTGAAGACTACGATCCACGAGGAGGATAATGATGAATTCTTAGCAGCTCAGTTTCATTTGGGTGGAAACATTGATCGACCACCGAGCATGGAAGAAATAATGCAAGGTATTTCTGGTGGCGATAATTTGGACCAGATGCAACCTAATGTGGGTCAACATAGTAGCGATGAGCCCACGTCTAGTCAGGTGCTAATATTTCTCATAAACATTATATACATTATCCTAACCTAATGTTGTGACTAATTTATACCGTCTAATTATTCTAGCCATCTACGGCGACAACTGGCGCTACGAAACGCCCTAGAAAAAGAAGTACCACTAAGAGGCTGAAGGAGGTCAGTAACATTTTTTCATTCGCAGGTTGTGGATGCTAAAGTTATTTAACTATTTTTTTCAAAGGTTGAAGGGGTTCCTGCATTGATTCTGCCTGGTCTTTTTTGTTCCTGTTTTATGCAGCAATTGATGATGCGCAAAAGAGGATGCAAATTGGTGGTGGATTTGGATTTAACTGACAATGGTATGATGTTCTCTCCCTTTCTTTTATGCAATTCTTGATGCTTGTTCCTTTGCTGATACATTTACACATGCATGACACATATGTAACACTTGTATGTCCACATTTAAAGAATAAGCATCATGCCTTTTCTTTTTCTCCATTCTTTGTGATAGGTTATTGCACTTTACAAGGTCCTCGTCATAAACCAAGGATCATGATGTGCCGGTTATTGCTGATGGTGGAATTTTAAAATCTGGACATATTGTGGAGGCTTTGATCCTTGGACCATCTACTGTTTTAATGGGTAGTTTCCTGGCTGGTGGAATTTCGAAGTCAGCACATATTGTGAAGGATTTGATCCTTGGAGAATCTACTGATTTACTGGGTAGTTTCCTGGCTAGAAGTCTTGAAGTGCCTGATGTTTATTGTGTGTACAAAGTACAAGATTACTATGACTTGTGTCATTTATTAGCTCTTTTTAGTTTACATTGTTTTCTTTGTTAAGGCACAGTAAGATGACTTTAAAACATGTTTGTCCTTTTCAATTATGTTAGGTGTGGGGTCATAACCGTGGAGATTGAGCATGTACTTGAGAAGCTGGAAGAACAGGGTGTTGATTGCGAGCCTAAAGCCTCCACAATAATGATTACTAGGTGATACCCCGCGCGTTGCTGCGGGACATTTTGTAAATTTTGAGATGATTATTTGATACAATTTGCATTGAGTTTTTAATGAATAGATAATTGAGGAGGATACATATGGAGTTTATTGATTAAATAACATACAATTGGAATGAATGAATCACTTCTCAGTCTTGATACGGGAGTGATCTTCAGTGAAAATAGCATGCATGTATGGTTGTTCTTTTTTTATGTATTGAACAATGATCGTGTGGTCTGGAGTTGGTAGGTGCTTGGTTATGTCTTTGGTATGAGAACCGCCGTTGATAGCGACACAAACTTTTGGGATTGTATCATCGTGGACCTTATTCATTGCTTGGACATATCTATGATTTAAAAAAAAGAAAACAAAGACGTAAATGCATTGGTAATATAAAATAAGAAGCAATGCATAGAGATGATTATGTTAAAAAGAATAAAACTTTGTAAGTAGCAAAGGACCAACCTTTTGAATTGTTGTTGGTGCGCCATTGTTTTTCAGTAGGAGGAGATGAACAGTATAGCAACACAGGACGGAGGTGAGTGTATTTTATAGTGGACAAATGGAGGAGAGATTTAATTTGTAGTAAATGTTGGGGCGATTGCATAATAAATTAAAATTAATAGTAATAATATTATTTGAATACTGTAGTTATTGTATCATAAATAAATATCATGTGGCAATAAGAAAAGGAAATAAAGTAAGATGTTTGTAACATCTGTATGTTACACGGAGGAATACTGAATTGATCCAGTATGTTACTTGGTAAGGTAAATAAATTTTCTCCTTTTCATCAAAACACCAGTATGAATGATAGGAGAAAAGATTGATTTTATTCTAGATGGAAATGAGATCCATGGTTGTGTGCCAATGTGATGCTGAACTCAGAGCTTGGGCGCAACTTGACTTGTTGTATTTTCTTCTGCATTGTTGTCATCTGCAGGTCTATTTGAAATAAATTTCAGAAATGTATATATTTAAAAAAATAATGTAAGGGTGTAGGAGGAAGCAATACTCTAGTCTTCGATGTTTAGCAATTGTGTGGGAAGTAGTCTCTTCATTTTCTTCACTGCAATTTTGGTCGTCATCTGCATGTCTATTTGAAATAAAATTGAGAAATGTATGTATATATATATATATATATATATATATATATAAATTAACTGAAGTGTGTAGGAGCAAGCAGTACTCTGGTGTTTGACGTTTAGCAATTGGGTCGGAGGGAGTCTGTTGGGATTTTTCACTGCAATCTGTGTTCTCTTTGAAATCTAATGATCTTTTTGCCTTTGAGCTGTAAATTAATGAGAAAATGTATTTACTTTACCAAGTTAAAGTGGTTGATTTGGGAGCAGGTGTATAACCTTTCTGATCCAGTGGTTTGAGGTGGAGCAGGCATTGGTGGCATGGCAGGTGTTGCCTAAAAACAAAAGACCATATGTTATATTGGACAGTATACATACAGGTTGAAGAAATTAAAGAAATACTAAATTAGAGCAGCACCTGTGGATTTGTTACCTCTGAAGTTGAACTTTGGTCAATTTGAAAACACTTCCGTACGACATATTTGACAGAGAAACTTGAGGATGAATTAGTGCTCATTCCAATGTGGAATAGTCTAGTTTTTCCAATTGCTTTTTCCAGAGCAACTACATGCTCTGTTGCGTCTATTTTCATGTTTTGGGAAGCATGATATGCAGTACGCTCGACCAAGTCTTCAGCTATCAGGGAGAAAGCTATTGTGTCTATACTTCCAGTATCATCTGTAATCGTAATAGGAAGTTTGTACCTGAAGCACTTATGAAATGTTAGTTGTGTAGTACATATGGTGGAAGAAATTATTTCTATCACAGTAGAGTGAGGCAGAAATAATTTTTTTTTACATTGGCATTGGGTGTGGAGCTGGACAATCACATCTTGGGTCATCCGAGATGCTGTTATATCCCACTTTGCAACTTCGACACACTTTGTAGTACCACTGTGTGCATGGTACTATGGCAGAAATTTTTGCAATACAGCTGTATGTAGCTCCTCCCTTTTTTTATTGAGGAAATAGAACCGTCAGAAGCTTTTGGAATATATCCTGGGATTTAGAGTACCTGGAAATGTAAGAGGTTTGGTACCTGGAAAGAGGATGTTGGTAGTTGAGATATTTGATTGACTTTGTAAATTTGTCCAGCTGCTTGTATTGGTGATAACTGAAGTAGTTGAGGTACATGCTTTTGCAGAGTTGGAGCTTCCCATTTGTAGCTGGAGATTTTCTTAACTATGAGTGGTCTGTTGCAAAAGTAGATAGAAAACAATGGTAATATATATTTTTTTTGGTAGGAAGAAACCTGTCACGGAATTGGGCAATTTGAGGAATGTCTGAGTCAATGAATATTTGTGTTGCAGAACTTGATGATGCTTGTATTACACCTGGAAAGTTAATTAAGGGTATATTAAAAAAAATAGTCACACTGTTGCTATTTAGTTCAGAGAGCATGTAAATGATTTTTGTTGACCTTTAAAGCTTCCTACAGTTATGCCAGTAAATATTGCTACGACGCTACCCTCTTTAGATTTTTCAAGGACAGCAGCCTCGTCAAATTGTTCGCCATGTTTGCCCCAGAGCTGTACTTCTTGTGTTTGTTCCCTGGGACCATTAATTCGTTATTATTTATGCATAGCAAAAAACAGTATGAAACATAAGTAAACTGTATGAAGGTACATACTCCTGGTCTTGGATCTTGATTTTTCTGAGTTTTGTACTTGATGTTGCGCTAGCAAAATCATGAGGTCCGATATGGCTGATAACTCCTATTAAATCTGTAAGGAGAGTTTATAAGACATATTATATTTTTATACAAAAAGTAGACAGAGCTTCAAAATACCTATAAGTGGTTTTGATATAATGTTTTTTGATGACAACTGATCAAATGGACAGAAATTGAATGCACAGCGTGGGATGTTATCTCTCTTCGATGAAAGACGTTGGACCCTTGAGGTTGACTGGAATTGAAGCATGTAGTTTTGATGGTGATAAATGTATTTCCTTTGTTTGGTGTCAACTGCACTAAGATCTGTAAATGTATGGACAGATCCTTGTCCTTCAGCAAGCAAAGGTCGAAACTGTTTTTCAAGTTTCTTTGGGACAGTAATTTGGACCATCTCACCCTGTATGGAATATAAATCGAAGGCATTAGTATTTTTATCAACAAATGTGGAGTAATGTGTAACTTGAAGAAAAGAATACTTGCATTTTCGTCAATTAATATCCCATCAATACTGATCAGTGAATCTGCAGCCTTGGATCTCATATTTATGGAATCCCATAGTCTTGCAAGACGACCTATAATATTGCAATTTTGTTGGCCTACAGTAATATCTGCAAGCTTTTTTGTCGAGCTCATGATTCTGGCTTGTAAGAAACATAAAAAGATAGTAGATTTTTAATATGGATCAATATATGAAAAGATTGCAGTATATATGCTAAAAAATTATAACACAGTAAACTGAAGATGTAAGAAACAGATGCATGGTATCCATAACTGTATATGTAAACATATAAAATACTTCATTAGTTTAATTTCCACCACTGGCTATGTGCGAGAAAACCTCATTATATACTACATTATGTGTACAATCCTCAAATGAAGTAGGACTATTTTCTATCAGAACTCGCAAACCCTTTGGTGAAGTAACTCTTGAGAAGGCAACATATAATTGGCCATGTGAGAAGACAGGAGATGGCAAATATACTCCAACTGTGCTGAGTGTTTGCCCTTGGCTCTTGTTGATGGTCATGGCATAAGAAAGGCGTATAGGGAATTGCCGACGCCTCAGTTTGAACGGCCATCTGGATTTAGTTGATGTCGTAACAATGCGAGGAATGTATGCTTTTGTAACATCCCGCAAATTTGCAGTTTGTTACTTGTATGAAAAATCGGAATTTCAAAAATTTTTGGTTGAATTGTTGTGGGCCATGAATTAATTTACAACTTAAGTTAAATTCTCTCTCTCAAATTCCTAGTAAATAAATTGTGCATAAAATAATTTCATGATCACGCATGTGTGATTTGGATTTTATTTGAATTTCCATTGCTTGTTTTGAGTGTGGTTTATATTTGAAATCTAATTTCAAATATAAATCAAAAGCTCGTTATCTATCTACCCTATCTAACTTGGACCTTGACCCCGAGACCAACCTGCTAACTCGCTAACCCCGGCCTGCTAATATGCTAACACTGTCGACCCAGCTAACTATCCTGACCTGTTTAACCCCAAGCCCCTTTTGAAAATCATTACATGAGTTATGACTTTATTTGGCGACTCTTTGAATTAATCCTTTGCCGATGGATTCAATCTCGACAAATAGTCTAATTCATTTGTAATGAATTTTTCCTGGCTTACTTTGAATTATGACGACATTTTCTGGCTTCTCGAATAAATTCCTTGCTAATTAATTCGTTCGCGGAAAATCGGTCTAATTCATTTGTACCAAGTTTGGGCGAAATAAATTGCTACCAATTCATTTCGTGGCCTATAAATCTTTTGGTTCAAATCTCAACCTATCAAAGCCCTTGGCCTAAACCTCTCCCTTTTTCCCTCTAGCTAATCTTGATTAGCTTGTTCTAATCTCGGTTAGCACCAACACCAAAACAGTGAACGTGAGGCCTATGCTTTTCCATGCTGAACGTGTACAAGTGCCACGCGTGAAACCCAGCAGTGTGCACCAGCTCTTCCCCCCGTGCGTGATGTCCAGCCCAGTCCACACAGCCATCTCCTTCTTCCAACGGGCCGGCCTTTTTCCCTGGCACCGAACCGGCCCAACATGAAGCCTGGCCCAACCGCCGCTGTTGCATGCTCCTGTAACCCTGTTCTTCTCCCCCGTACGAGCAAGCGACAAACGTCGCCACCCCGTCCCGTTCCCTCTCGCCCCTCTTGGAGCTCCGTCCTGCAAAACGGATCGGCGAGGGCGCCCACCGTTTCGCAACGGAGTGTCGACATCCGTGTCCCGCGCCGCTCCTTGCTCTCCCACTGCTGCCGGGCCCCGTTTCGCCTCTTTCCCAGGCGCACCCGTGAGCAGCTCGCGTTGCCGCCACGCCACCTCGCCGAAGCCGTCCACGTGTCCTAGCCCGGACGCCGAGAGCCCCCGGCCGTCCATCACCTCGCAACCCTAGCGCCTCTGCTATAAATCCTCAGCGCCGCACCCCATCTCCTTCCGTCCCAAGCCGCCGCCGCTCCTGCTCCTGCTTGAACCAGCGCAAGGGGAAAACCCCAATTCTAGGAGCCGCTCATGAGAAGAAGAGAGGAATAGGAGGCCCAGGAGGAAGAGGAACGCCGTGACCACGCCGCCGGGGACAACGTCGAGCCGGAGTTGAGGACGCCGGAGCACCCGCACCACCGACGCCGAAGTACAAGAACGAGTTGAGCGCGCCGCCGCGCCGGAAACCACGACGCCATCGCCACACCGACGAACCGCGAGCCTTCGTCAAGCTGTAGCCGCGCCGGACAAGAAGACCTCGACGACGCCGTCCGGGAGCCGACGTCTACGACGAGCCGAAGCACTGCGCCGCCGTGGACGACGACGTCGCCGCCGCCATGCCCGAGCGAACCGCGAGCCCAAGCCTGCCCGCGTCACCTCGTCACAGCGTCGCCGTCTCCCTGCCTCACCATGCCGCCGTCGAGCCCGTAGGTGAGCACGCTCATCCAAGCCCCACCATTTTACCGTGCCTTGCCCTGCCTGTGACCTGTTCGACGAATTGCTCGAACGAGCCTGACGGTGAGCACTACCATGTCATCGCCGTGTCCCTGTCCTAGCCTTGCCGCCCTATCCGCGCTTGCCGTCACCGTGCCCGTGCTCTGCTTTGCCTTGCTCTACCCTCCTCTGCTTTGCGCCGTCGAGCCTTCGAGCCAACAGGGAGCCGCCATGGCCGACCCACCATGGCAGCGCCGCAGACCAAGCGAGACTTGGCCTTGCGAGCGTGCTCTTCCTTGTGTCCTTGGCCTTCGAGCCACCTTTCTTCGTGTAGGAAACATGGACGCCGACGAGACGCCGCCGTCCCGCTGACCCGTCGCCGCTAGAGCCCCGCGGCCGCTAAAGGTGCCACCTTAGCCCCTCTGCATACCAACCCAAGCGCGCCCAAGCCAAGGCCGAGCCTTTAGCGCCACCAGCTTTTTGACTGTTTCTGCCTCCGATGCCTGAAACCAAGCCTCGAGCTTGCAGTGTCCATGCCCTACAGGTGTCTGCGTTTTTGCGTGAACTTCATGCAGGTTTGTGCTAGCTAGATAGGCACCACGGTTCTACAGCCTTGCACGGCCATGACCATGGCCAGGAACCTGTCCTTTCCTTTCTCCTGCACGGTGAAGCCGCCCCTGTTTGCTTGTCTGCACAAACCGGCCTTCGCATCGAAGATTGCGGCAGCGTGGCTTCACGCCGCCGGCCGTGGAGCCGAGCATGCCTACTTGCAGGTGCTCCATTGCCTTGAGCCACCCTGTTGACGCCCCTAAGCCCGCGCAAGCCGCCGCCTTGCTTGTTTCCGCGTCTGGCCGCAGCCCCACGTGCAGCTCCGCGTCGCACGCCGCTGGCCGCACCGTTGCTTTGCCCCACGCGCGCACGCCATGCCATTTCAGGCATTTCAACGAACACTTGGCGTGCGCCTTCCAACCGAGCCGCCACAGATCGGGCCACAGCCCCCTTAGCCGCACCGGATCCTTTGTGGCGGATGATGTCAGTGATGACGTCATCCGGCCGCAGCCCTCTTTCACGTGAGCCTGCACTTTTGCAAAGAACCCCCCAGACTTTCTGGTAATCACGGATCGGTCCTTCCACCACAGCACTTTTGCAGTTTAGCCCTGGTCGGCCTTTTTATAGTTTAACCCCTGTCCTTTTTATGTTTAGGCCCCTGACCTTTACCTGATTTGCAACCAGACCCTTCCACCTTGGTAATCTTGCATCCAGGCCCCTGTAGTTTTAAGAAAGGGGGTTTATTCTTTATAAATTCTTTTTCTTAATATCTATAATGGGTTAAACCTTGGAAAATTCATATCTATTCCGTCCTAGCATCGATCAACGCAAGACCAGTTGCGTTGGGTTCCTAAAATCGCGCCCTACGCCTCAGACCTAGCCAAGTGGCTGCCGCGTCTTAGTCACGCGCCTGCCACGCAAAGCCAAGCCGGCCATCCTATACCCGACACGTGGCGCACCCTTAGTTCCGAGTCCGCCGCCACGTGGCTAACTTGTTAGTGACCCGTCAGACCGTGGGCCCGCATGTTTACATGTGGGGCCCGATAGCCGTTAACCCGTCAGTTTTGACCCGTTGACCATAGTTTGACCTGTTGACCAAGGTCGTGACCCTTGACCGTTGACCTAGTCAACTTTGACCAAGTCAACGATGACATCACCAGAGCCCGTGATGATGCCATCAACCCCAGACTGTTGTCTCTGCCTGCTCGACTCGCGGTCTAACCCCGAGCCGACGACTGACACCTCCGAGCTGCTAACTTGTGTCTAACTTTTACTCCTTTTTCCGGAATGATTTATAAATCCCGAAAATGGATTTGACCTTCAGAAAATCATAATAAATCAACCGTAGCTTAGAAAAATATGAAACCAGTTTCAATATTTTTCTAAAATCATGACGAACACGATAGAATAGTGTTTGCTATTATTTGGATCTCTATTGGTTCTTATTTGGAGTTCATTTGCTAGTAGTAGTCGATATTTATTTATGCATCCGTATAATAGGACCCCCGGAGGACCCGGACTACTTCAACTACTTCGACTACTTCGACGACATCGACTACGCTGAAGTGAAGAGATAGAGGACCATGCTCCAGGTTCACGCCCATCCTGATTCTTTGCCCTATTAGGCATTGCTGAGTAGAATGCTAGCGCTTTGCTTATTACATGATGATGATGATTGAGCCATGCATAGCCTGTTTATATATCCTGATTCCTTGATTGCCTACTACACTATACATATGATTGCTATGCTGCTGCTTGCATGTGTATGGGATACTGTGGATTAGTATTCTTGGCGTGAGTGGGGATAAAACCGGCAGGAGAAGGCGTTTTTGGGAAACTTGGCGGGGGCGAGCATTTTATAACAACTCGATCTTTGATCGAGGTGCCGGGAGACCCCTGCTCTCGAGGGGGTCCCACACTGTGCTTATGGCGGGCACATGGATGGATAGGAGCATAGGAGTTGGCGGCGGTACCTATAGTGGGTACTGCGATCTGCGTTCCACTGCGGGGGATACGCCTTTTGGACGATGACGCTCGCCCCGGTCTGAAACCGAGTGGGGTAACTTTATTTGGGCCCCACGTACTTACCGCTTACCCATATGAACGGGTTCCAGCCTTCCTATCTAGCGCGATGCCTGCACTGCGAGAAGATCAGGTGGATGGTGTACGGGAACGGGAGAGACCGTCTCCCCGAAGGACTATAGCCCCGACTGGCCCCCGAGGGAGAGTTCAACACAGCTTCCGAAGCATTGGATTGCGAGCCGATGGATCGAGACAGGAAGGGCAGGCGGGCATCGTTGCGGTTAGGGTCTGTGCTGTGGGTTGCGTCTCGAGTTGGCGACGGCCATCTCGCAGCCCGAGTGGGTCCAGTTGTACAAGCTCTGCAGAGTCTAGAATCTATACGTATAGCCGCGTCCTCGGTATGGACATTGCCCATTTTCCCTGTTACCTCTCATATTTGGGATCTTCTACCTCCCCCTTTATTAGCCAGATTTGAGAGTGATTAAGGTCCGCAGCTACGGACGGGGAGAAGGAAAGCATTGCTCCCTTTCCTTTCAGGATCCGGTCGTAGTTGGTGAGGTGCGAGGGGAGGGAGCTCTCGCATCGACTTAGACGAGTGTGGAGAAGGAGACGGGAGTCCGGTGTGCCGGAATAGCCCGATGTGATGTGAGGTGGGATTGGATGGATATATTGGAGATTTATATTTATATTTTTGCTGCTGCATAGGAAACCTCTGCCTTTCCTTGAACTACTTTTATACCCTTAGAATATAGGCCACTTAAAGCTTGCATACAGATGGTGACGTGAACCTATCCCATTCCTTGGGGATAGTTTGTGAGCATGCAGGGTAGAACTTGAAGACAAATCCGATGTTTGAAGAAGGGTTGTGTGCTTCGCTCGAGTTGCCTGTGGTGTTGATCAAAGATGAAGACTTGAAGCTAGCTACCGCTACGCAGGATTTCTGCTTGTTGCTTAGCCCGATGGGCTTGTACTTTACTCGTATTTCCATGATGGTATGGATGTAAATCTCTTCTATGTAATCTAATTCGTTGTATGGATATGATATTATGCTGAGATGAGTTCTGTACGTGATAGCTACTGATCCAGGGACTATCACAATGGTACAGGGAGTCGGATTTTCGATTTCGAAAATCCGGGTCGTCACAGTTGGTATCAGAGCCATACTTGACCGTAGCACGCTACCCTAGACTGGTCGTTAGCTTTAGAACATTCTAAACACTCTATTTTGTATATACCCCCTTGATATATTTTGATTCTACCTCTCTTGCCTTGAAAATCTTCTATCTTACCTATGTCGACGCAAATTCTCTCGTGAACTAATCAAGATAAGACAGAAGTTGCCAAGTACGTGGATGAGAAGGTCATAACCCCTCAAAGTAGAGTCCACCCTATTTGGTTGAGCCACGAAGCAGTTTTTCTGTTTAGTGTTCTCATTGGTTGAGTGCATGCTTCTTATGAGGTTTACTTGATTGTTATGGTTCTTCATCATGAGTGTAGGATTTGATTTAGTAGTTGTTTTCATGCTTACTTTAGTCTTCACCTTTAGTTTGTGTGCCATCCCACCTAGTTGAGACCTCCACTATACCCTGCAATGCAAATATGAGTGCTCAAGCAAGTCAGTCACCCTCAACCCAAGATAAGGAGACGGACTTCATGCACAGTCGGTACCGAAGATCAAGGTTTTGGAAGGTCAAGATTTTTGGAATAAGTTACCACACGAGGACTGGAGTAAGTCAACTAACATGGAATTGAGTGAGAAGATGTTGGATCCTCCATGACCCTAGTTGCAAGTGCCTTGTGGTGGAAGCATACAATTGGTTAAGAACAAGTTGAGTACTCTATATCATTCCATAGCAGGAGTAAATTGGAAGTCACTACTCAACTTTATGGACGAAGGAAAAGTACTCCCATTGGATCGCTAATCCCTTAAGATTTCAGCTGAGTACTACGACTTCTACACCACACCCTGGCAATGAACAACCATAGAGCCATCCGCTTCAAGATGAAGATATGGACTTAGGAGTCTTCGACAAGTATACGATGAGTCGACCCCATAAGTTATACTAGAGCCTCGCCTCAACCAGTGGAATAGAGTTGTAGATGCTTCAACTACTCCAAGATGATTGAAGAATACAAGATCATGGTACCGAAGAATTACCTCGTAAAATATGGACGACGATACCTTAGAGTCGACAGTACCTCAACCTACAGGTATTATTTGAGAATTTGGATATGGACTTATGGAGTGGATGCCTAGACTCGATGTATACAAGCTGAGTCACATGAATCATCATCCAAGAGAAGAGATATCCTCCACAGCCAAGCATGATTTGCTAGATCCACACAAGCAAGACCTACACTAAGGCGTCATCCCAAGAAACATTCAGAGAAATACTAGGTCCATAATGGAGATAAGATTCGGAGTTCTATATCGACACCACACAGATATAAATCCAATAGTGAAGATAGATTCTACCGGACATACTCTATTGGACTAAGTTAAACAGAAAACTCCAAGAACTACCGGACAAGAGATATCATGCCTAGTCACTGGAACCTCCTAGCCTATGGGAAAAGAAAGTGAGCAAAGAGTTTGGACATTATTAAGGATTATTGCTCACTTAAGCCAGAGATGACCAAGAGCAAGCATTACTACCCGCTGAAAAGATGATGGACTACAGAAGAAGCCACCTTCCCAGGATAGTTACAAGACCAGAGTGCCATCAATAGGAACAAGGTAATGGTATTCGTCAAGGACTGTGATCGACATCAAGGACCGACAAATGCCCAATCCTTCCCGGACAAGTGAGATAAACACCCCTACGGGGATTTGGTTAAGATGTGATGGTATTCACAAGTGTGAACGCCACCTATCCTGAGTCTGCTTAAGGGTATAAGCAAGATGGATGTGACCCCTCTACAGACTAGATCACCACGAATTGGAAGGAACCCTATGGAGCAATTGACTTCATAAGCTAGATGGATATGTTGGATAATACAACCACAATGATGATGGGCCGTCCCTAATGTGCTAAACCAACGGAAGGACTATTTAAGAACGAATAAAGTTGGTATGGAATTATGGACTCGTAAACAAGGTTCTACGCAAGGGAACCAATCATAGGACTTGTATAACCTTGACGGAGCTTTGAAGACCCTACAAGAAGAAGATAATGAATACCCGAAGTACCAGACCAAGGCGTGAAGATGTATCCCCTACCTTAAAGACGGTCTGGAGAGTATAACTAAAGCTACCTAACCCTTGAAACGAAGCTTAGCATCTGAAGAGCATGCCATGAAGATGTGACAAAGCTATCTTGTTGAAAACCTCTAAGGGATATATATGGAATGTGAGGACAATATGTATCTTCAGCATGTCCAAGATGGACATGGGATCAAGAAGATTGTTTTGGATCATATCACAGAAACCTTCAAGGGGTAGAACGAAGAACCAAAGGAAATATGCAGTCGAGGATATGTAGACAAGTACAACCCACGGAACCCAAGTTTGAAGACTCAGACACTACGCGAAACATGGATTTAATAGATACGCCAACCAAACTAGAATGATGGTACACTCCGGAAGGAAGTCCTGACATTCACCCTAGTGTCGCCAAGAGGAATAAGAATAAGAGGATAAAGTTTCGGTGACTATAGGAAACGTTAAAGAGCCCATATAATACTCAAGACAGGAGCTGCCTAAGAGATGGAGCTATATTCGGGCAGATTGGAACCTCTAGCAATTGCTCACGCGGCCCTTGGAACCATTCTCAACCCAGGATAGGCTACCACCTTTGGATGGGGAGATAAGTTGTAAAAGGATTCAAGAGCGACCTTTGGACCGGAGGATTTGGAATATTTATGAGGATTACCACACAAGGATACTACAGCTAAGTGATCAGGTATATGGATTAAAAGACTCTCGACGAACCTTAGAGAAGCAAACTAAAGTGAAGCCGAAGATATCAACAATGTGCAGATGAAATGAAGAAGCAAAGGACCCTCACCACATCCGGTGCAGCTTTAATCTCGAGGACGAGATTCTTGTGAGGGGGGGAGACTGTAACATCCCGCAAATTTGCAGTTTGTTACTTGTATGAAAAATCGGAATTTCAAAAATTTTTGGTTGAATTGTTGTGGGCCATGAATTAATTTACAACTTAAGTTAAATTCTCTCTCTCAAATTCCTAGTAAATAAATTGTGCATAAAATAATTTCATGATCACGCATGTGTGATTTGGATTTTATTTGAATTTCCATTGCTTGTTTTGAGTGTGGTTTATATTTGAAATCTAATTTCAAATATAAATCAAAAGCTCGTTATCTATCTACCCTATCTAACTTGGACCTTGACCCCGAGACCAACCTGCTAACTCGCTAACCCCGGCCTGCTAATATGCTAACACTGTCGACCCAGCTAACTATCCTGACCTGTTTAACCCCAAGCCCCTTTTGAAAATCATTACATGAGTTATGACTTTATTTGGCGACTCTTTGAATTAATCCTTTGCCGATGGATTCAATCTCGACAAATAGTCTAATTCATTTGTAATGAATTTTTCCTGGCTTACTTTGAATTATGACGACATTTTCTGGCTTCTCGAATAAATTCCTTGCTAATTAATTCGTTCGCGGAAAATCGGTCTAATTCATTTGTACCAAGTTTGGGCGAAATAAATTGCTACCAATTCATTTCGTGGCCTATAAATCTTTTGGTTCAAATCTCAACCTATCAAAGCCCTTGGCCTAAACCTCTCCCTTTTTCCCTCTAGCTAATCTTGATTAGCTTGTTCTAATCTCGGTTAGCACCAACACCAAAACAGTGAACGTGAGGCCTATGCTTTTCCATGCTGAACGTGTACAAGTGCCACGCGTGAAACCCAGCAGTGTGCACCAGCTCTTCCCCCCGTGCGTGATGTCCAGCCCAGTCCACACAGCCATCTCCTTCTTCCAACGGGCCGGCCTTTTTCCCTGGCACCGAACCGGCCCAACATGAAGCCTGGCCCAACCGCCGCTGTTGCATGCTCCTGTAACCCTGTTCTTCTCCCCCGTACGAGCAAGCGACAAACGTCGCCACCCCGTCCCGTTCCCTCTCGCCCCTCTTGGAGCTCCGTCCTGCAAAACGGATCGGCGAGGGCGCCCACCGTTTCGCAACGGAGTGTCGACATCCGTGTCCCGCGCCGCTCCTTGCTCTCCCACTGCTGCCGGGCCCCGTTTCGCCTCTTTCCCAGGCGCACCCGTGAGCAGCTCGCGTTGCCGCCACGCCACCTCGCCGAAGCCGTCCACGTGTCCTAGCCCGGACGCCGAGAGCCCCCGGCCGTCCATCACCTCGCAACCCTAGCGCCTCTGCTATAAATCCTCAGCGCCGCACCCCATCTCCTTCCGTCCCAAGCCGCCGCCGCTCCTGCTCCTGCTTGAACCAGCGCAAGGGGAAAACCCCAATTCTAGGAGCCGCTCATGAGAAGAAGAGAGGAATAGGAGGCCCAGGAGGAAGAGGAACGCCGTGACCACGCCGCCGGGGACAACGTCGAGCCGGAGTTGAGGACGCCGGAGCACCCGCACCACCGACGCCGAAGTACAAGAACGAGTTGAGCGCGCCGCCGCGCCGGAAACCACGACGCCATCGCCACACCGACGAACCGCGAGCCTTCGTCAAGCTGTAGCCGCGCCGGACAAGAAGACCTCGACGACGCCGTCCGGGAGCCGACGTCTACGACGAGCCGAAGCACTGCGCCGCCGTGGACGACGACGTCGCCGCCGCCATGCCCGAGCGAACCGCGAGCCCAAGCCTGCCCGCGTCACCTCGTCACAGCGTCGCCGTCTCCCTGCCTCACCATGCCGCCGTCGAGCCCGTAGGTGAGCACGCTCATCCAAGCCCCACCATTTTACCGTGCCTTGCCCTGCCTGTGACCTGTTCGACGAATTGCTCGAACGAGCCTGACGGTGAGCACTACCATGTCATCGCCGTGTCCCTGTCCTAGCCTTGCCGCCCTATCCGCGCTTGCCGTCACCGTGCCCGTGCTCTGCTTTGCCTTGCTCTACCCTCCTCTGCTTTGCGCCGTCGAGCCTTCGAGCCAACAGGGAGCCGCCATGGCCGACCCACCATGGCAGCGCCGCAGACCAAGCGAGACTTGGCCTTGCGAGCGTGCTCTTCCTTGTGTCCTTGGCCTTCGAGCCACCTTTCTTCGTGTAGGAAACATGGACGCCGACGAGACGCCGCCGTCCCGCTGACCCGTCGCCGCTAGAGCCCCGCGGCCGCTAAAGGTGCCACCTTAGCCCCTCTGCATACCAACCCAAGCGCGCCCAAGCCAAGGCCGAGCCTTTAGCGCCACCAGCTTTTTGACTGTTTCTGCCTCCGATGCCTGAAACCAAGCCTCGAGCTTGCAGTGTCCATGCCCTACAGGTGTCTGCGTTTTTGCGTGAACTTCATGCAGGTTTGTGCTAGCTAGATAGGCACCACGGTTCTACAGCCTTGCACGGCCATGACCATGGCCAGGAACCTGTCCTTTCCTTTCTCCTGCACGGTGAAGCCGCCCCTGTTTGCTTGTCTGCACAAACCGGCCTTCGCATCGAAGATTGCGGCAGCGTGGCTTCACGCCGCCGGCCGTGGAGCCGAGCATGCCTACTTGCAGGTGCTCCATTGCCTTGAGCCACCCTGTTGACGCCCCTAAGCCCGCGCAAGCCGCCGCCTTGCTTGTTTCCGCGTCTGGCCGCAGCCCCACGTGCAGCTCCGCGTCGCACGCCGCTGGCCGCACCGTTGCTTTGCCCCACGCGCGCACGCCATGCCATTTCAGGCATTTCAACGAACACTTGGCGTGCGCCTTCCAACCGAGCCGCCACAGATCGGGCCACAGCCCCCTTAGCCGCACCGGATCCTTTGTGGCGGATGATGTCAGTGATGACGTCATCCGGCCGCAGCCCTCTTTCACGTGAGCCTGCACTTTTGCAAAGAACCCCCCAGACTTTCTGGTAATCACGGATCGGTCCTTCCACCACAGCACTTTTGCAGTTTAGCCCTGGTCGGCCTTTTTATAGTTTAACCCCTGTCCTTTTTATGTTTAGGCCCCTGACCTTTACCTGATTTGCAACCAGACCCTTCCACCTTGGTAATCTTGCATCCAGGCCCCTGTAGTTTTAAGAAAGGGGGTTTATTCTTTATAAATTCTTTTTCTTAATATCTATAATGGGTTAAACCTTGGAAAATTCATATCTATTCCGTCCTAGCATCGATCAACGCAAGACCAGTTGCGTTGGGTTCCTAAAATCGCGCCCTACGCCTCAGACCTAGCCAAGTGGCTGCCGCGTCTTAGTCACGCGCCTGCCACGCAAAGCCAAGCCGGCCATCCTATACCCGACACGTGGCGCACCCTTAGTTCCGAGTCCGCCGCCACGTGGCTAACTTGTTAGTGACCCGTCAGACCGTGGGCCCGCATGTTTACATGTGGGGCCCGATAGCCGTTAACCCGTCAGTTTTGACCCGTTGACCATAGTTTGACCTGTTGACCAAGGTCGTGACCCTTGACCGTTGACCTAGTCAACTTTGACCAAGTCAACGATGACATCACCAGAGCCCGTGATGATGCCATCAACCCCAGACTGTTGTCTCTGCCTGCTCGACTCGCGGTCTAACCCCGAGCCGACGACTGACACCTCCGAGCTGCTAACTTGTGTCTAACTTTTACTCCTTTTTCCGGAATGATTTATAAATCCCGAAAATGGATTTGACCTTCAGAAAATCATAATAAATCAACCGTAGCTTAGAAAAATATGAAACCAGTTTCAATATTTTTCTAAAATCATGACGAACACGATAGAATAGTGTTTGCTATTATTTGGATCTCTATTGGTTCTTATTTGGAGTTCATTTGCTAGTAGTAGTCGATATTTATTTATGCATCCGTATAATAGGACCCCCGGAGGACCCGGACTACTTCAACTACTTCGACTACTTCGACGACATCGACTACGCTGAAGTGAAGAGATAGAGGACCATGCTCCAGGTTCACGCCCATCCTGATTCTTTGCCCTATTAGGCATTGCTGAGTAGAATGCTAGCGCTTTGCTTATTACATGATGATGATGATTGAGCCATGCATAGCCTGTTTATATATCCTGATTCCTTGATTGCCTACTACACTATACATATGATTGCTATGCTGCTGCTTGCATGTGTATGGGATACTGTGGATTAGTATTCTTGGCGTGAGTGGGGATAAAACCGGCAGGAGAAGGCGTTTTTGGGAAACTTGGCGGGGGCAAGCATTTTATAACAACTCGATCTTTGATCGAGGTGCCGGGAGACCCCTGCTCTCGAGGGGGTCCCACACTGTGCTTATGGCGGGCACATGGATGGATAGGAGCATAGGAGTTGGCGGCGGTACCTATAGTGGGTACTGCGATCTGCGTTCCACTGCGGGGGATACGCCTTTTGGACGATGACGCTCGCCCCGGTCTGAAACCGAGTGGGGTAACTTTATTTGGGCCCCACGTACTTACCGCTTACCCATATGAACGGGTTCCAGCCTTCCTATCTAGCGCGATGCCTGCACTGCGAGAAGATCAGGTGGATGGTGTACGGGAACGGGAGAGACCGTCTCCCCGAAGGACTATAGCCCCGACTGGCCCCCGAGGGAGAGTTCAACACAGCTTCCGAAGCATTGGATTGCGAGCCGATGGATCGAGACAGGAAGGGCAGGCGGGCATCGTTGCGGTTAGGGTCTGTGCTGTGGGTTGCGTCTCGAGTTGGCGACGGCCATCTCGCAGCCCGAGTGGGTCCAGTTGTACAAGCTCTGCAGAGTCTAGAATCTATACGTATAGCCGCGTCCTCGGTATGGACATTGCCCATTTTCCCTGTTACCTCTCATATTTTGGGATCTTCTACCTCCCCCTTTATTAGCCAGATTTGAGAGTGATTAAGGTCCGCAGCTACGGACGGGGAGAAGGAAAGCATGCTCCCTTTCCTTTCAGGATCCGGTCGTAGTTGGTGAGGTGCGAGGGGAGGGAGCTCTCGCATCGACTTAGACGAGTGTGGAGAAGGAGACGGGAGTCCGGTGTGCCGGAATAGCCCGATGTGATGTGAGGTGGGATTGGATGGATATATTGGAGATTTATATTTATATTTTTGCTGCTGCATAGGAAACCTCTGCCTTTCCTTGAACTACTTTTATACCCTTAGAATATAGGCCACTTAAAGCTTGCATACAGATGGTGACGTGAACCTATCCCATTCCTTGGGGATAGTTTGTGAGCATGCAGGGTAGAACTTGAAGACAAATCCGATGTTTGAAGAAGGGTTGTGTGCTTCGCTCGAGTTGCCTGTGGTGTTGATCAAAGATGAAGACTTGAAGCTAGCTACCGCTACGCAGGATTTCTGCTTGTTGCTTAGCCCGATGGGCTTGTACTTTACTCGTATTTCCATGATGGTATGGATGTAAATCTCTTCTATGTAATCTAATTCGTTGTATGGATATGATATTATGCTGAGATGAGTTCTGTACGTGATAGCTACTGATCCAGGGACTATCACAATGGTACAGGGAGTCGGATTTTCGATTTCGAAAATCCGGGTCGTCACAGCTTTTGTCCCTCTTGCCTTCCCTGTGATTATTTCACCTTCAATCACTCTAGTTGTAAGTTGCGTAACAATTAATCTGGTACCATTGCAAAGGCCTCTGGAGGGATCAAGATTCCGAAGGAGCATTATTGGAACACCCATTTTTAGATGTAAGACATGTTCTGGAAGGCCATTGATTGATAATGTGTTCAGGAACTCAGTGGGATATAATGCCTCCAAAGTAGAATGGTTAGTGCAACTATCATCTATTGTGTCTGAGCTATAGTATGACATTTCGCTAGCTGTCAGTTGCTCGATCATTTTGGTGTTAATGTGTGAAACCACCTCATTTGTGGGAGCTAGAATTGCACGATCACAAAAATAGGATGAAGTATTAGTTGGATCACACCCAGACGTGTACACAAAAGAAATCAAACCATCAAGATCTCTGCACTCTTGTGGTAGAAGTAAAGACCGAGGAATCTTTATATAACACGACTCATTTGGGATCTGAACATAAGGTTCTGTACCACTGCCAACTCTAAGTAACCACTCTGCAAACATGTGTAGTTCTTCTCTTTGTAAAGGTGAAAGGTTTCTTGAACTTAGTCTCATATTTTCAGTTAATTGCAGGACATGACAATTGCGCCATAAATAAGAATTGACAACACATGCTTTTAATATTTGCTGCTTTGTTGAATTTTGGATAACCGGAAGAGTTTGTCGGAAATCTCCACCAAGGACAACAGTTATACCACCAAATTGTGTATGTTGAGCAGTGGGTTTGATATCTGAAAGTATGTCTCTGAGGGTGCGGTCTAATGCTTCAAAACAGTGTCTATGATTCACTGGTGATTCATCCCAAATAATAAGAGATGTTTGCTGAATAAGTTGGGACAGATGTGTGTTTTTTTTTATGCTGCACATAGAATTCTCACGTATGTCAAGAGGAATCTTGAAACGGGAGTGTGGCGTTCTGCCACCTGGAAGTAAGAGTGCTGCAATCCCTGATGATGCAACTGCTAGCGCAATCTTTCCTTTGCTTCTTATGAAGTTCAGCAAAGTCGTCCATAAGAATGTCTTACCAGTTCCTCCATATCCGTATACAAAAAATGTCCGGCCTTCATCAGTCATGACAGAATTGCAAATGGCATCAAAAACACTCTTTTGGTTGTTATTAAGCTTAGGAACATCATGAGCTACAGATGCTGCCAAGGTAATAATATCATAGCTAAGCTCATCTAGAATAAGTCTATTGTCTGTGGAAGCAGAACCAATATTATCTGGGATTGGTAAACTGAAATGAGATAAACAATATCTAGCATCTCTTAGCAATTTGTCCAGCTCAAAGAGGAGGGAAGAACTGACAAATAGGTCTGCAGATGAGCTGTTTGGAATGGAAGAGTTTCTATTCATGCGATATCTAATATCCTCGCTCATATTTGAGGCGTGGTCATGAAAAAGCCTTGTAGGATTTGTTACTTCACAAAATAATAATAATGTGACAAAAAGTTGCCGTAACTGGTAAGGGGAGGCCCATTGTGCAGCATCATTGAGAGCATGGGACCACTCTTGGTCATCACCAAGGAGACCCAAAGATTCACATGCAGAACGAAAGGTGGGATATTCATGTTCTGCAATAGTTCGGATTTTGGGGAAAGATGTCGCACCTTTGACAATGTGAAGCAGCATGCGCAGATAATAAGGTTCTCCCTGGGCAGGGTTAACATGAGCTATACGACCAATCTTATTGTGATAACCACGGCGTATATCCCAATATTTCCCATTTGAATGCCACGTAAAGTGCTCAGGAAATTCAATATAAGTGTAATCTCGTGCTGTAGAAAATTTGATGTTGGCCTCCAACCAGCCAGTCAATTTAGTTATTAAATTGTTTAGATTTTCAATGACTTCTTCAAGATCATCTTCTTCTGTGAAAACAACATTATTTTCAAAAGGTAGATGGACAGGTAGGCGCTCTATGGATGGGTCTGTATAGTGAATGTCATACTGAAGCAATCTCCAAGCTGCATCATTTGGTGTCACATAACGACATTCTAGATAATTGTTTATCTCATTGACTGTGTTACTTGATGAGCCTGGAAGTGAAGGATTATTTTGGAACCCAATTCGAGCACAATCAAACCCCTTTGTCACATACTTGAACAGATATTTGTGCATACCATCATGATTAACTCGCTCTACATTTATATGAGCCTGATACTTTACTAACAAATCAACATTGTGAGGAACAATAAATCTGTTGTCAACATCAACTCCATTTTTTGTGACAACTAATCCATTATTAGGTCGGGCATACTGCGCAAAACCATTCTCAAGGATAGTGGTGTGCTCACAAAAATTCTTTGGGTAGAATTTAGAGCATTTTCCTTCAGACATACATGGTGAATATGTACGGAGAGCACCGCAAGGTCCATGGACCATGAATGATGAAACAGCATCATATCCAATTGGGTCAACTGTAGGATTTGGCAGTTGGGCAGAGATTAAGGAATCTATCATTGCAGCATCCCAGGGCGCTTCTTTGGCCAACCATACAATAATATGAGCATGTGGTAGGCCACGTTTCTGAAATTCTATTGTGTAAACAACTGTAAAAAGATATAAATGGTTTTTTTGGGTATAACTAAGAGTAGGTCGTATGAGGAAACAGATAGGCTAGTTAAGTTAGTACCTGCGTTTATAGGGCCAAAAAATTCCTTTTTCTTTATATCATTCATTAGAATATTCAGTTTCATTTTGAATACCCGATCAACAATTTCTGGCCGGTCAGAAGGATGCAGCCCTGGAGGTAGAGCTGCTGCAATTTCAGGCCAAGCAGCATTAGATGTAAATGTGACGAATAGATCAGGGCAACCATATTTTCTGCAAATGCCTATGCAATCTTGGTACTTTTGATACAAATAGCGAGGGCTTCCAGTAAATGAAGCTGGCAGAATAATTCTTTGACCAGCTGAAGATCCAGATCTAATTCCACTTGAAACAGTGTTGGCTAAAGAATGATATGTCGCTGATCTATATTTTCGTTGGAAACTTGGTGTTCGAAAGTGGTCTATTCTCTCTCTTTCAACACAGCAATAACCATCGACCTCATAAGCTTGTGTACCTCTTCCACAACACAATGGAGTGTTAAAATCACCTGGTCTATCATGTAACCTATAAGCAAAGAATTCTGCCATAGTTGCTTTCTGACGGCGTGTAGATGCAGAAGTCGAGGTCTGATTGTACATGAGTGCATCATGGAAACCATCTTCTCCATATGGAAATAAGATAGGATATTGCATGGCCATGAACTTGCGGTGTCTTTCATCAATCCGTTGTAAATTTGAGGAGCGATCCTCTATGATAAGATCCCTCCCAACATCAGTTTGACCAATATCACCAACTACCAGGCCTACAACCTCAGATGCAATCGGAAAACTGTAGATGTCCCCATGTGCATCGACATCACCAAATAGCCTGATGCTATACTGATCATATGAATTCTCAGATAACCTTTCTCTTGCACTTCTAAATAGCTTGACAATAGGATTATGTGCGTCCAACATTTGTATTAAAGAGTGTACAATGTCTTCATTAGCATGAAAAGGAGTACGCGATGATGAAACTACATTTATCCTATTTGAAACCTCATGGTCTGTATCAAAGATGTAAAGTTGTGCATATTCCGGTCGGTGACCTTCGGATGGTATCAAGGAGCCTACTCTATGGCAAACCTGACCGCTGATCTTGAAGACATATGGACCATGTCCATCATTTATGGAATCATTGACCTTTGCTCCCATTGAAGTCATTGCAAACATGGAATTGTACTGTCTAATGTGTTCATTGAAATGTCTTGAAAGGGGCGTGTTATGTGAAGTCAACAGATTGAGAAGTGGTTGAGGCGGTGGCTGGTAAGGTGGCAGGATGATTTTCCCCCCTTTGCAGCACAAATTATATGATGGATTTGATGTGTTTCTTTCTCGCCGAACACGCTCTTCATACCAGAAAAAAGCACCACAATGTCTACATGAAGATGTAGGTGCTCCCAGGTTTAACGGAGTAAATATTGTTCCTACAATATTTAAAAAATAGAGGTTGCTGAGAGAAACAAAGGAATGGATGGCTGAACGGTGTGAATATTTGAAAATGGAACTTACTTTTGTGGGTAAATATATGATTGGAAGAGGAAGCATTGGGACCAAACGGGATGCTGGATGGTTCTGAATTAGGAAACTGGTCAACAATGTTGGATGGCATAGCACGTGCTCTGCGCATACGTTGGGCACTATCCATTTTTGCTTTGCGTCTACGTCGGTTCTCTCGAGCAGTATCACGATCAATTTGAGGAGTGATAATATGGGATGAACGACGGCGTGGCCGTCCACGACCTACTGAAGTACGTGAAGAACTCACCCCAAGATCCATTATACCTATCAGACACGGCCCTCATGAAAAACATTAACAGAGGAAAATAATATTGCTTACTAACACTCACGTTGGAGCATAGAAATTAGTAGGTTCCTCTGAACAGAGACGGTAAGCAAATAGGAAAATAATATTGCTCACTAACACTCACATTGGAGCATAGAAATTAGTAGGCGCTTATGAACAGAGGCTGTAAGCATTTCATCAAACATATTGAGTGCGTGAAATTGAAGTGGAAATTAGTAGGGGCCTATGAACAGAGGCTGTAAGCATTCCATCGAACATATTGAGTGCATGAAATCGAAGTGGTTCATGCAAGTATGTCATCAAATATATTGAGCGCATCATCAATCTTAGAATGGAAGACAAAGTGGAAACCAAGCAGAGCACGTATGGAAAACCAAGCAGCAGCCACGGCAAGCCGACTCACCTGGATGTTGTTCTGGACGGCGAGGAAGGTTGTCCCCGGCGAAGGAGGGAATCTCCTGGCTTGGATAGTGAGGGTCGGCGAGTCCCCTGGCGTGGACAGCGAGGGTCGGCGAGGGAGGGAGCACCTGGACAGCGAAGTGAGGCCGGCCACCGGTCTACACAACAATGGAGGCACGATCTGTTAACTTGCCATGGATTTACTTAAAGAAGAAGAGGGGAGGTGAGGGGATATAGGGAGTAAAGAGGGGGGGGGGGGGGGGGGGGGGGGGGGGGAGGGGAGAGGGGGGACTCTTGATCTGCGCCATGGAGTAAAGGAGGGAGGTTCATCGGCAGTCATGGAGGGGGGAGCGGCGGCAGTCATGGAGGGGGGAGGCCAACGGAGAGGACACAGAATCTGGGTAACTGAAGGTTTAGTGGAGAAGAGATGGTTTGGGTTTCTAATGACGTGGCTGATGATGTGGCTTAACCAAATTGCAGGAAAATAGGTAGTGGGGATCTCCTATATAGGTATAGATGATTCAGGCAATTTTTTCCTGCTTATGCCTTCATTGTTCCGCTTCCATATTTTTCTTTTCACACCTGCCAATCAAGACCTGTCATTTTTTGGGTTCAAGCTAGGAGCAAACATAGGAGATCAGTAAAAAAAATAAATATAAGCAGATACAATGTGATGTGAATCATTTCCTTTTTCCTTTTCTTTTGCATCTCAATATAAGCATTTCTATCAATGGTGCTAAAGTTTCTAGATATCTGATGGGAAGATGTGTTCTTTTGCAGGAAAGCTATTATAATATCCCAATAGCTGGGTTATAAGGTGGTGGATGCTGGATTAGGAACAATTGCATCTGCCCACAGCCGTCATTTCATTAAACAAAAAATCTACTACAGATGTGTGTAAACGTCGTTCCTCCAGGCACACTGCACATTCATGACCAGTTTGCACAAGAAGGTCTGCCTTTCCCTTTCCTCCCCGCATATACTTGTTCTTCTTAAATCCCTATTAAATTGGGTGTTCTTATTGCTGAATGTTGATGGTGTCCAAGTGGGTGAGGGCAGGAACCAGAGCTACCAAGGTATGCGATGTGTTGCACTAGCAAATTGTTGTACTGAAACTCTGCCATTTCTGATTGTTTACATGTGAATTTGTAGCACCTGATATGGATATCTGGGTGATTGTTGTTCTCACTGATGGCAGCATTTGAGGCATGGTTTCAAGAGATGTGCTTGTAGATTTTTTTTATTTTCTTAATTCTCAAGTGAAGGTAACAGTCCGTAGGTAAGTTGGCATGTTCTTGTTTCTATGACGCCTATTTGTTTAAATTAGTTTCTTATCTGTTTCATGTTAAACCCATCATGTCAATAGCTAAGCATACTATACCAATTTGAATATGAGATGTTGGACGGAATATCATGATGCTTCCAATTTTCATCTTCAATTAGTGAGTGAGTTGTCAATAAGTTGTGTATTATCATTTTAAATCAGTATATTTCTTTTCTTCTGATAGCCATATGAAATTAGCCATATGAACCGCCCTACTGCTCTGTCTTTGCACCATCTCCCTTCGTTGTCAAACAGGAGAAAGCTTCAAGCTCATCAAGGTGGGTTCCAGTTTTTCTAATTCTTTAAGTAAGCCGAGATAATTACTTTTCTTGAATTCAAATTTGTTTTTTGGAAGAATAGTTTATTCCAATTACACTGGAATGCACACTGGTGATCAAATAGGGGACACAGAACTTGAGAAAAGTGTATCAATAGCACTTCTAGCTTTCCCCATTTTCCCCTATCCTTCTAAAACATTGATCATAAATTTTATCACATACTAGACTCTGTTTAGCAAATGGAAGAATATATTGTTATCTTTATCTTACCAGCGCTTCACTTTTTTTATTCTTTTCTATGGCAAGCTGATGTCTTCAGTCATTGATGTCAGTTCAGTTTAGAGAAATCGAAAATCATTAAGTTGAATTTGTGAATCACCAGAACCTTGAATAATGTTCAGAGATGTAACATGTGTTTTACTGTGACAGGGTCCTTTGCCTAAATAATATCTATTCTTGGTATATTTGATTATGTACTTCTGAATTTATTACCTGGTCAATTACTTAATTTGTCTGGTGATGCAGTAATTACACAAGAAGTGGTTACATATAACAAAAAAAGTACAAAGGAAACCGAAAGGTACCTGTGTTTCATGCATCTGCACTTGTTTAAGCATTCCAACTCACTAATCAGATGTTCTATTTTTTTAGAAAGCACTGGGAGAAGAGGTCTTAGGCAAGCTGGTGTGCCGCTGTGCCGGTTGCAAAGAAGCAGCAGCAGGAGCAACATCATTTTTACCGTTTAATTTTTACTGTTTGTTTCAAATTATTATGCATAATCATTTTTCAGTGTTATGATAAGGTCGCACTATTTAATTTCTTTGTTTAATGCATGATTCGAAAGACTAAAAAATTCTAATGGTTCAACGATTACAATGTCTAAAGGCACTGGAAATAGCTTTGCACATGCTTAGGAGTCTCGATAGTGTGGAAACATTCAAGAATGCACTATTGTTCTCAAACTCGCTACGGCGTCTCGGTGTCGAGGTGCACACGGATACCAATTTTCTTCTTTTCCCAATGGAGGCCGAATTTTTGATGTATGAATATATAATTTCTAATGTATGATATTATTGAACAGTTTTGATATGCAACGCTGTATTATTGGTTATTAAATATGAATTATTTGAATACAGGCACGTGCCATCCTACTGGTCTAAGAAAAAACCAAATAAACCCACCTACTTTTCCCACTCAGGTGGGCCTTGGGTTAGATTGCTAGGATGATCCCCTATACAGTTGGAGGCAATTGAAGGCCCATTTTCATAAAATTAGAGAACAGCCAGCAATCTAATTTTGTTTATTCTTTTGATTGGCCAAAATTTTGATAATTTTGTGAAACTTTGATCTTTTCGATCATGGCCAAATTAAATTACTGTTATCTCAAATTTTTGCCAAAATTTCATGAATTTTGGTGTCTTTTATAGGGACCGATTTTTTTTAAATGCTAATGACATTCTTTGTATATATATCTGGATTCGTTGGTCGACGACTAGATAGCGATGACCCAAAAAATGGCTCATCCATTCTGTACAATTTCAACGTATAAAATGCATATTCATGCTCCTTCCCATCATCTAGGCACGTGTTTGGTCAACGCTGACAGCATTATGATGGCAGAATCACTTGGATAGGTAACGGAGATCGGAGATAATATATGTATTAGCAATAACGCAGAAGACGTGGCTAAGCATCTTCAAGAGTGTCTGTAAAACTCACTTTCTAAGTCATCATTTAGAGAGTCATTTGCATAAAAGTCATTTTCTATATATTTGTGTTTTCTAACAGCTTTTCTATATCTTGCATGCACTCTAGAGAGCTATTCTCTTTTCTATATTTACATAGCGAGAAATCAGGAATAGAGAGTGACTATGTTTGAATAACCAAATACAGAGGCTGTTGGAAGGTACCCTTTTAATCAAAATCTCTAAAACTAACAATTAGAAAGAATTTAGAGAGTCTCTTCGAGTTGCTTACGCTTACAGCATATTTGCACCATGCATAAACTATCTACCCCCAAACGTGTAGCCATAGCTACCAAGTTGCAAACTCGATCGATAAATTGCTTTTTGCGCAATGGCTATTCAGCTCATCTCACCCAATACTGTCGGCAGGAACTTTTTGTCCCTATGGGGTGACCACAATTCTTCTTTCTTCTCTTTTTTACACCTAAGAGGAAGAGGAACCAACCACATCAATTGTTCGATTGCTCTGATATGGCCTGTTTAGATTTGCAAAAAGTTACGTGCACAGAGCGAAGAAATATATTTTTTACAAAAACTTTTTAACGAAAATTTGAAATTCCTATGGCATAACTGTATTTTGGTACCAGCAGCCCCGTTTGGTTCCTGCTACTAAAGTTTAGCACCTATCACATCGAAGAGAATCTTACATGCATAGAGTATTAAATATAAACTAAAAAATAACTGATTACACAGATTGGGACTATTTTGCGAGACGAATTTTTTAAGCCTAATTAGTCTATGATTTGACAATGTGGTGCTATAGTAAACATGTGCTAATGACGGATTAATTATACTTAATTAATTTGTCTCATGGAGTACGAAATCTGTAATTTGTTTTTTTATTAGTAACCGAAAACTCCGTCCGACGTCGCTATAATATTTCGATGTGACACCTACTAAAATTTAGCACCTGGATCCAAACACCTCAACACAGCTTTGAGAGTTTGGGTTCATATGTATATCAGTCCTTCAGCAGGCAGTAATCAGGTACATGCTCAAGTCAAACTTTGCTGCGTAAACTAGGCAATTTACATCGATCGAGTCTCACAACCGAACAGTTTACGGATAGGGACCCAAGGTTGTGGCATAAAATCAACGGGATGGATTATTAGAAGTTAGCCGCCGGCGACTTATCTACGGAACACACGGATCATGCATAGGTGTCTGAACATAAGAGCAAGCGAACTGGGAGTAGTGACAGCGAACGGTGAGCATCGAGACGGCGGCTACGCACAGCACAACCTGACGTCGCCATCTAACCTTATGAAAGGTGGCGGAGGGGACGGCGTACCCACGATGCCGCGTCAGCGAAAAAAAGTTCACCGTCCGATCTACAAGTTACGGTCCTTCTTTTTGCGTGTCAAGATGCATCTCGTCCATACGTTTGGCCCACCCGTCAGTAGTTCGCAAGTTCTTCACGACGACGCGGTGAAAAAATGTGGCCAGGATTCATTTGCTCGGAAGAAATATCTAGAGGTCTAGAGCATTCTTGTCCTCTCCCCTGGCTCCGTCTTCCTCCCAGGCTACACTACGCCACCCTGCCGCCGTTCCCCACGCCGCGCCGCGCCGCGCCTCGCCGTCCGCGCGCCGCCGCCTTCACCCCCACCCTCCCGCTCGTCAACCCCGCCGCCGTTCCCCACGCCGCGCCTCACCATCCGCGCGCCGCCGCCTTCACCCCCCTCCCGCCCGCCAACCCCGCCGCCGTTCCCCACGCCGCGCCTCGCCGTCCGTATGCCAGCGCTTTCTCGTCCGCCAACCCCGCTGTGGCCATGCTCGCCCTCTCCGCAGCTCAGCCCCCCCTCCCCAACCCAAACACACAGACCCCGCACGCCGCCATCCCCCACATCATCCGCCCGTTGACAATTCCACTACCACCACCGTGACGACGACGACAACCTTTCCCCAGCCCGTACGGCGAGGTGACGAGCGAGTCCTCCGCCACCCGCTAGTGCTGCCGCGGCAGGGATGGCGTCCATCCACGGGCGACGACCTCGGCCGACAGCAGCTTGCCAAGGTGCTCGCGTCGCTGTGGGACAACAAGATGGCGTCGACGGCCACGCTCTTGGCCGACACGCCGGTAAAAAATCACTCCCCTGCCGTAGCTTCCCACCTCCCCCACGAGCACCCCCTTCTTGGATTGAGGCGTCGCATAGTAGGCACACTGCCCTCCCACTGCAGGCCGTGGACAAGAGTCCTAAGGTGGGCCAACAAGCAAACAACAACGAAAAGCATATCATGCTTTGTCAGGACCAATTTACCTACTTCACAATAAATTTCTTTGATGGTGTTTGCTTCCTTGATTTAGTACATTCATAGATTAGTTTTGGTGTGTCTGTGCTTTGATTTTTTTTTTTGTATATGTATTTCGTTTTGGTAGATTGTGATTCAATTTTCTTATTGCAGGCATTCAATTTAGTGGTTAGAAAGCTGGTCGGACTTGAAGCTCGATGTAGCAAGATTTCTTTTCACGGTAGACACAGGCCTTCAGCACTGACGAACCTAGCATGGAGCTCACTTGCTTGTTATATTACCTAGACAAAAGGTTTGAGTTTCTTGATTAGCTACTTTTCTATTAATTAAATACCAATGGTCACTCTTTTTTACTCATTTGCCCACTTGATTTTCATCAATGCAAGGTGGAATTAGTTATTGCAGCTTGTGCTGTGCAAAATGGTGATGTGTGGAGCCGAGATGGCAGTTGCCTGCAACATTGTTGGTCCCCGCATTTGCCATTTAGAGACAGAAATTGCTTAGGTTTGTGTGCCGAAAATCTTTGGATTAGCACATCATCTCACTACATGTCCCACTGCAAGAAGCGAGTTTTTTTTAAGCACAGATCAAAGAAAAAAAAAACTTGCTCTGTTGTTACTGCAATTACCAAACTTGCAAGTCTTTCTTTACAAATGCAGGGCTATGTATGTCCAACACAAACCCTTGGATGATCGTATCATTTCACGTTATGATCCATTGAAAAAAGAAGGTAAATTGTTCTGTTGTACACCAGAGAAAAAGTTACTATGTCATTACTGCAACCATTAAGCTTTGGTGGCTGTGGCTTAGTCTTGCGTATGCGGCTTTTATTTTTTTACAACTGCAGGGAAAGAAATTGAGTTGTATTTCAAGAGGATCAACATAAAGGTGTACGGGATGATTATGCAAATTATTCAAAAGGTGCTTGCTCCTACTCCTACATCCTTTGATCTGCCTGGAGCTGCTAACATGCTGCTATGCTCTAGCTACATAATGGAAGAGAAATATTTGTAAAGGTGCCTGGTACAAACAATATCTTATCACTTTCCATTGTTGGACTAGAGCTACCCATTTTGTCATAACTTTTTATCGAAGTAGTTCTGCTCAGAAAAATCAAATCTGAAATTAAACAGCCATAGGTTCACTGATACAATTAAAAATGGCCTTACATATCTTATTTGATTGAACATTTCCTTATTTCTGTAATTGTAGGTGGAATGAAGTATATGAATGAAGTTTTTCCTAAGCAGAGATGTCAAGCTAAAGGCTATGAGCTTGGACATGTTTCTTACTCTTTTTCCTTTTCCTGGTTCCCATGATAGGTTATCTATGGTTTTCTTATTCAAGACACAACATAGGTGATAGGCAAAAAAATGTACGCACTAATCTCAGACTGGTTTTCCTTTGTAGCTGTTTTGGTTGCTGCAAAAATAAAAATGGAAGCGACCATATATGTAGATGTCTCTATTGTGCTTGATGATTTACCTCTCCAACTATTTTGATTACTGCATAAATAGGAATGAAAGTGACAACATCTGCAGCTACATATTTCTTATTATTTTCCTGGTTCCCATGGTTTCTTATTCAAAAGCAACATAACTGAGAGGCCAACACTACAGGCACTAATCTCGAACTGATTAGCTCTTGCAGTTGCAGCTATTTTGATTACTACAGAGATAAGAATTGAAGTGACCATATGTCCAGCTAAGTTCATGTGCTTGATGTTTCACCCTTCCAGCTATTTCGATTACTGCATAAACAAAGAATGGAAGAGGCCATATCTACAGTTGACAAGATGTCCTGGTTCTTCCTTTCCATTTTACATCTATATCTTATTATTCTCAAGGTAATTATCAAATTCTATACTACAGAGTATTTTTCCCCACTTGCATCGTGTTACAAAATCCTATAATCTGAAACATAATTTCCATTTTACATCTAGATTTTGTTATTCTCATGGTAATTATCAAATACTATACTACAAAGTATTTTTTCCCCACTTGCATCGTGGTCTTATACTTCTAATGCTGAGCCAGGAATTATTTGTGGACAGATTCTAGAGCTTGTGTTTCTTTTATGTAGTCTGAAGTCTGAATGATAAAATCTTTAGTAATTTTGCTTCTTGCTTTTGACTTATTAGGAATGAGGAAAATGGAATTAGTTAGCTAAGAAAATGTTATAAACTCTTATTACAATAGGATAGCTGAAGGTAATGATACCTCTTATCTCTGAAGAAAATAGTGAAGTAATAACTGTACATTATTGACATGTTTTGAAAAAACTGAAAAGACAAACCTTGGTAGAAAATATGACAATAGGCTTCATTGAACGATGGCAGTTCAAAAAAAAAACTTAAAAGTATTCCTGCAGAATCATCGCATTGGAAATTGCAAATTTGATTTGAGACTTTTTTCTCTCCTAATGTATTGGAGTATGCTTGAAAACTAAAGCAATTTTTTTTTTCAAGCTATTATGACAATCTGACTATTTGACTTACCACTACATCTCCAATACAGCTCTATTATTCTTAGGAGTTACATCAGATATGATTACGTCCTGTTTAGTGCGATGTCTCATTCATGTATGAAGAAAAAGATTTTTGTCGACTTGACTATACTTATATTATTACTGTTGCATATTTTTTATTTGCCAAATCTGAAAAGTTCTTTAATCATGTTTCTTGCTACCATGGCCCTTTCAAGCTATGGCACATGGCAGGAACAATCCATACGTGCAATCTCCAAATACAACCTGACACAAACTTATTATGAGAATATTTAGAAGTGTGTTGAGTCTTTTGTTTACCCTTCTACTTCACAGCAAAACAGTTAAAATTCATTGCTGTTTTGAGACATTTATCTACTTCTTATCAGATCGAGTTGAAGTGGCCATATCTTTTGGGATCATTGTTACCTACCAGGTGTCATATCATATATCAAGGCAGCCTTAGTTATGTACATATGCCCTCAACTGCTACGTATTTTGGACATTTCCATATACCACTACATCGCACCTTGCAGATGCATACTACCCAAACGTGGATGCAGTCATATCATCTCTGTGTATTAGTAAATTATCATGTGCGGCATTGAACTCTCTATGTAAATATGCATCGGTCAATGCTCATCTGCATTCTGCTCTATTGTTTTTTTTACTACATTTTGCAATATGTGTACATCTGTATTTGTAACAAAACACATCGACTGCATCGCAAATTCAGCCGCGCGCATGGGCGCGCGCAAATCACTAGTGTCCATGATTGCTGCGCGCGGCTGTTCTATTTAGGCTAAGCTCCCGTAGTTACCAAAAGACGTAGCACCCCGAGTACACTGCAACACGATAAGCCAAGGCAGATCGAGATCGAGGAGTTCTTCAATGGCGGAAGGCAATAAGGAGGCGCACGGCTGGGCTGCAAGCTCACTACCGGATTTTTGGGCTTTGCCGTGTGCCCGTTACACACGGCAAAGCCCTAAATACACACGGCAAAGGGCATACGGCAATGTTTGGACGGCAAAGGGGCTCTTTGCCGTGTGCCCATACTCGGGCACACGGCAAAGGCTTTGCCGTGTGCACCTCCCTTTGCCGCATGCTGTAAACAGGTAACGGCCGTCCCAGTTACTGGGCCTTTGCCGTGTGCCACGTGGCGTAGCACACGGCAAAGGCTCACGTGGCACACGGCAAAGGCCCACGTGGCCGGCACACGTGGCCTGTTTTTGCCGTGTGCTATGGTAAAAGCACACGGCAAAGACTGGACCTTTGCCGTGTGCTATGGTAAAAGCACACGACAAAGGCCTAATCTTTGCCGTGTGCTTTTACCATAGCACATGGCAAAGGCCCAAAAACAACCGGTTTTTTTTTGTTTATTGTTACTTATACCCCAAACAACTCAATCACAGACAGTTTATATATCAATAACTATCACAGGCAGTTTATATATCACAACGACCATCACAGGCAGTTTATATATCACAACGACCATCGCAGGCAGTTTATATATCACAACGACCATCACAAGTCCATAAAAGCTCATGCAAATCCATACAAGTCCATACAAGTCCATACTAAGCAAATAATACCAAGTCCATGCTCGTCGATACAACTCACTGAGACCCAGGTGGCCGTGGCGGCTCCTGCGAGAAGGGTGAGCCGTGAGGTAGCGGCGGGAACGGCGATGGGAAGCTGTGAGGTTGCGGCGTCAGGCCGGGACGCAACTGCGGCCAAGGCTGGAATGGCGTGCCGGGAGGCAACTGCGACCACGGGTACTGCGTCCACGGTGGCGGGTGAGGGGACTGCTGAGGGGGTGACATGTCTACAGCGATCGGCCCATCGTTCGAGGCCGCGGACTGGTGAGGGGACTGCACAAATGATACAAAATCTAAGTAATTCTGGTTTCATCCTAAGTCAGCAAGTGTAAGGCATTTTCGTTTTTTCATCATTCTAGGTTCTAAGTCAGCTCTAAGTCACTATGTGGAATGAAAATTCAAAATTGTGAAGAGACTCACAGGCGTAGCATCTCGAGCTGGTGGGGCCAACATAACTGGCGGCGGTGCTTGACCTACAACCGAACCAATGTTGTGCACGTACTGGAACAAGTGCTCGTACTGCTGCCGCTGGGCCTCCCGCTCGGCGGCCTGCTTCCGCTCAAACTCGGCAATCAAACTCGCCCTCTCGGCCTGCCAGTTCCGCTCCAGCTCTTCCCTTGCTACTCTCACCCCCTCCGCCACTTGGGATGCCATCATTTCCTGCACATATTCATGACATTGTTACCATACCAAACAAACATTAGCGATAATCAATTAAGTAAAATAGAAATTATCTGAAACTGAGCCATCTAGATCTGTGTAGTGGTCTGGCGTGGGCGTATAGGCGGGGTGGAGTCCGTGGCACGGGCTTTAAGCGCGGTAAGAGTGGGAGTACTAGCCATGTCCACTTGGCTGTTCGCAATCGCGTACTGGCCGTGCTTCTTGCCTCCTCTTGACCTCATGAGGACTTCTCCGTCAAGGTCCGCGCTGATCGGATCAAACTTCGGCCCATGGACCTCCCTTGCCATCTCTGTGTAGTCACTCAGGCGGCTGTCGGCGGTCGGATTGGAGTACGCCTCAGGCCCGTCGTTCGGGTTGTACGTGTTCTCTAGGTCAATCGCCTTGCCCTTGTGGGACAAAGCGTATGCCATGGCCGGGGGGCAAGGCTGGTTACCATGTGTCTGCGACTGCGAAAAAAAAACAAAAACAAAAGGGAAAATGATTATGAATTATTCAGGATTGCTCATTAGAATTAAAAATTGAATTCACGTACCCATGTGTTCGCGAACGCCTGGAGGTTGTGGTTGCCTTGGTGATGTGATGCACCAGACATCATCAAACATGCACCAGACATCATCAAACGCCGCCGTCGGAGCTCGTTGTGGGTCTCCTCCCACTCCTCCGCGAGCCACTTGTCCACCATCTTACCCCAGGCCGGAATTTGGGTCAAGCACCACCAAGGAACCGCCTGCACATCATCAAACACGTGACATATGACAAGACAAAACAGAGGGTACTTAGTTTAAGAGAAGGAGTATATTTACCCGCATGAATTGCTCACGTGTCAACCGCATGTTTCTCGCCTCCGCTTTAGTAAGCTTCACCTTCTTGTACTTGCGGTAGAAATGCACGACGGCTGCAATGCACGCCTCGTAGTGCATATCTTGTACCAGTTTGTAGTAGGCGTGGTGAGCCATAGCCTTGGCCTTCGCCTCGTACCCGTCGTCCCATCTAAAGAAATCCTGCACATTGATTGGATGTGATTATTTAAAGAATGTCAAATGAATCTGATGTATTGATCAATATAAAGTTTGAACAAGGCTTACCCATAGCTCTTCCACCACCCGATGTGCCATGTTGTTGAACGTCCTGCCACCACGATCTGGGTGAGGGTCTACGGTGCAGGCGATGTAGTGCTCCCACGTGTACGCCGGCTCCTCTCGGCCAGCGAGCTCCACCAAGACAGGGAAGTGTAGCTTGCACAAAAGCCCCAGGATGCCATTGGGCATGCGACTGTGACTACCTGGCGTGATCAGCAACCACCCCCTGCACAAGTGACGAAGACAATTTAGACGTTTCAGTAGTGCTAATAAACATATGAAAGGAAAAAAAGTAGTGAAAACATCTAAAATTTCTTACCTTCTCCCGTCGGGTCTAATTACCGGCCGGTTCGAGAAAGGTATCGGCCGATCCGGGATCGTCAAGGGGCCTCGCTCGTATGGAGACGGTTCTCCACCCTCTCCCTCCTCCTCCTCCTCCTCCTCCCCTCTCCCTCGACCTGCTCCCCCTCCTCACCCTGCCCACCCTCCTCTCCCTCGGACTGCTCACCCTGCTCCCCCTCCTCTGCCTCGTCCTCAGAGGCGTGTGCGGAAGGTAGCTCCTCGCTCTCCTCTCCCTCCTCCTCCTCCTCATCAACCTCAGGCGAGGGTGTCCTCGCCCTCCTCCCCCTCCTCCTCTGTGCCGTGCCAGAGGACTCAGCTCTTCCCTTGCCTCTCCCTCGACCCTTGGGTCTCCCTAGACCCTGGCCTCCCCCTCTAGCCGGCTCGGAGTCCTCAGCACCTCCAACGACTCTCTGGTAAATCGAAGTGACCGACCTAAAAGGGTTGCGTCCCACCATCTTTAATCAATCACCTGCATCAACAAGAGAAAACGAATTAGTACAATAATTACAAATAATTAGTACAACTAGTAAATGAATTTATACTATTTGTAAATTAATTAGTGCAACTAGTAAATTAAAAATGAAATAACTTACATGTTTTAGAAATAATCATCATGATCCGGATTATCCGGATCATAATTCTCATCATCACTTTCACGCATTTCAATATAATCGCTATTCTGGTGCAAGGGAGGCTCGTCGTCGTCATCACTGTCATTGCCTAAACGTAATTTCTCAAGTAAGGTTAAGTCATTCACATTCTCAACCTCATCTCCGAAGGCCTCATCAACAAGCATTTCATTTTCTACGTCCTCATCTTCGGTTAATTCTATCTCAAATCTTCCTTCTAGCCCATCTTCCTGGAAGAACTCTCCGTCATAAGTATTTGGGTCTATGTTGTAATCTTCATTGTTTGGGACAGGTAGTCTACCATGTGGCGATACTTTGTACACAACATCCCAACCGATAAGACGTTCGTCGGTTTGACACGGGTACGAGAGATAATACACTTGGGTCGCCTGTTGAGCCACAATGTAGACATCGTCTCGTGGGTACACGGAAGACTGTTGAATTTCAACTAGCCCAATTTTCGGGTTCCGTCTCACTGCTTGAGGATCAAACCAATGGCATTTGAATATTACAGGTTTGAGAGGATGTGAACCATGAAATGCGAGTTCGTATATTTCTTCAATTTTTCCGTAGTATTCTAGCCCATCGTCTCCTGGAGTGAACACTCCGGTATTTGTAGTTCTTCTATTGGGCCGTCTCTGATCATGTCGTGTTGTGTGTAACATCCCGCGAAATCGCTGTCTGTTACTTGTAATGAAAGATCGGGTTTTAAAAATTTTTGTGGTGAATTGTTGTGAGACATGAAATATTTGTAATATAAGTTACTTGCTCTCTCTAAAGAAATTCCTAGTAATTTAATTTGTGCACAAAATAATTTCTCACATTCTCGCACGTGTGATTTGGAGTTTATCCGGAATTGTGGAAATTCCAATTGAATTTTATTTGGTTTCGTTTGAGTGGGATTCGTATTTGAAATCTAATTTCAAATGCAAATCCAAAATAGAAAGCTAACAAACTAACCAGACCGGCCTAGCCCAAACCTGAGTCCACTTTTAGCCCTCTAACTCCGAACCGGCCTACCTCGCCCCCTCAAAACCAAACCAGCCAGCAGCCCACCTAGCGCCTCAGCCCAGCGCCACCGGCCTGCTAACCCTCGCAGCCTGGCCTCTAACCTCTCAGCCCGGCCCAGCCGAATCATCCCTTCAGCCCAGCTAGCCCCGCGCGGCCAGCCCAGCTCCCCACGCCCGCACGCGGCCCGCACCTCTTCTCGCGGCCCAACTCTCTTAGCCCAGCTCCACCTACCCCTTCTCCCTTTCATTCACCGCCGCACGGGCCCCACACGTCAGCCGCCCCTCTCCTGTTCTTCTTCCTCCCCCTTTCCAGCTCCTCACTTTCCACCGATGCAGCTCCGCCGAGCTCCGCCGGTCCAATCCCGTCGCCCCACCTCAGCCGCTTCGCGTCACTCGGCGCCACCTCGCTGCCCCTTTCCAGCTCGGCGTGCCGCACCCCGCGTGCCCCCGACGCAACTCCCTATCTGCCGCCGCGTGTCCTGGCCCAGACGCCGAGAGCCCCCATCCGTCGATCTAGTCCGCAACCCTAGCCGTCCACCTATAAGACCGAGCAGTCGCGCCCCCTTCCCGGTCGGCGCCGCCGCTCTAGGAAATTCTCCCCTTTCCCTTTGCTCTGCTCCACCGCTTCCACCCGCGCGCGAGCGCTCTGCATAGCCGTCGCGACGCCGCGCCCAGGAGGAGCAAGAAGAGAAGGACGAGCCGCCCGCGAGAGGGAGAGCGACGCCCGTCCGAGGAGCCGCGCCACGCCAAGCTCGACGCCGCCGCCGGAGCACCTCGACGCCGCCGCGACACGACGGCCCAAGCCGTCTACGCCTACACCTCCGCCCCGCCGTGAGCACAACCCCCCAAGCCTCTGCCTTTGCCCTTGCCTGCTTGTGTGTGCCGCCGTCGAGGAGAGCCGCCGCCCGTCGTTCGCCGCTCGCCCCGCCTGTGGCCCGGCCTTCGAGCCGGGCATATCTTTCTTGTGCAGGTGCCCTCGCTCGTGCAGTCGCTTCGCAGCCGCCTCGCAGCGCTAGTACCCGCGAGTGCGCTCGAGCGCCTCGCCGTCGCACCCTACAGCCGCGGCCGTGCCCCGGCACAAGCCCGCGCCGTCCTTACTCGCCGTGCGCACTCGAAACCAACCTAAAGGCCGCCCCTTTTGCCACCTAGACCTTCGCCGGAGTCCCCGCCGTCGCCGACCGCTACCACCGGCCTTAAACCTCGCCACCCCAAGCCGCCGGCCGCCACGGGGACCAATGGGGCATTCCGTCGAACACCCCTAGGCGCGCTCTCTGTTTTCCCCAACCGAGACCACAGCCTTGGGCACGCAGCCCTGACCACACAAGATCCCGCCGCCCTTTCCCTTTTCTCCTAGCGGGCCACAAGTGGATCCCGTGGATCCGGTCCACAGTGGACCGCTGGCTCGGTCCACGGCGGACCGAGTCCACCAACCCGCGGATCCCTACGTCGCCACGTGTCGCTACCCCGGACCGCGCCACACCGGTGGCCACAGCCCCCTTGGCCGCACCAAGATCTTTTGCGGCTGCTGACGCAAGCGCTTGCGTCAGCAGGCCGCCGATCTTATCGCCGCCAGCCCCTGTCTTTTTGCAGAAAACACCCCGAGCTTTCTCGGTTTTACAAGAAGGTCCTTCCACCACTGCATCTTTGCGGTTTAGCCCTGGCCGGCCCTTTTTCAATCTGGCCCCTGTCTTTTTACGTTTAACCCCCTGGACTTTTCTAGTTTCGCACCCAGACCCTTCCACCTTGGTTGTTTTGCATCCAGGCCCCTGTAGTTTTAAGAAATGGGTTTATTCTTGTATAAATCCTTTTTCTTAATAACTAAAATGGGTTAAACCTTAGGAAATCCATATCTTTTCCATCCTAGCTCCGTTTAATGCCAAACCAGTTGCGTTAGGTTCCTAAAATCTCGCCCTTCACCTCAGGCCTGAGCGGCGTCCGCGACTTAGTCACGTGACCGCCACGCAAACCTAGCCGGCCAACCTTTGCCTGACACGTGGCGCCGACCCGGTGCCGATTCGACCGCCACGTGGCTAACATGACTTTTGACCCGTGGGACCCACTGACTGTCAGCCCGGACCCACCTGACCGCTGGGCCCACATGTTGACATGTGGACCCGCTGACCCTTTGACCGACCCGGTAGCCTTTGACCCGTTGACCGAGACCTTGACCCCTCTGACCGTTGACCAGTCAACTTTGACCAGGTCAACGATGACATCATCAGGGCCCGTGATGATGTCATCAACCCCAGACCGCTGCCTTCGCCAGCCCGACTCGCGGTTTAACCCCGAGCCGGCAGATAACATCCCCTAGCTGCTAACTTGTATTCTAACTTTTATTTCTTTTTCCGAAATGATTTATAAATCCCGGAAATGGATTTAAACTTTGGAAAATCAAAATAAATCAACCGTAGCTCAGAAAAATATGAAACCGGAAATTATGACGAACACGATAGAATAGAGTTTGCTATTATTTGGATCTTCATTGATTCTTATTTGGAGTTCATTTGCTAGTAGATGTCGTTGTTTATTTGTATTTGCGTCCACTAGGATCCCCGGAGGACCCGGACTTCTTCGACGACGTCGACTACGCTGAAGACGAAGATAAGGGCGATACTCCAGGTTCACGCCCATTCTGCTTCTTTGTACCTATTAGGCATTGCAAGTAGATTTGCTAGCGCTTTATTGCATTGATGAGATGATGATGAGCCGCATAGCCTATTTATATATCCTGATTCCTTGTTTACCTACTACACTACTATATATGATTGCTATGCTGCTGCTTGCATGTGTGGGATATAGTGGTGGTTTTAAACCTCTTAGCGTGAGTATTTTGGGTGGGAAAACTTGGAGAGTTTCGAACCCCCGGCTGGAGTGAGCAGACATTAACCGACCCTCGGGTCGGGGCTTGGAGGCTATTGGACACCTCCTGTACCGTAGCGGGTACATTGTGATATGATTTGTGATATGGATGGATTTGAGGCGTTGGGCGGCCATACCTATAATGGGTACCGATTGGCGGACCACGATGTGGATACGCATTTGACGGGGACTTGCTTGCTCTGGCTTAGGCCGAGTCGGTTGGACCCGGTTACAGGACTTTTACGTACGCACCGCTTACCCTTATGGGAGGGGTTCCAGCCATTCTCTAGTTAGTCGGTACCATTGCTGTGGAGTAGTGTGCTAGGATTGGGCTTGCCGTTTCACGAGGGTGTACGGAGCCTGGCTGCGTTCAGCCCTTGTTTCCGAGACTCTCAGCGCCTGTGTGGTGCTAGGGACTCACGATCCCGGATCGTTTGGTTTACTGAATGGGTCCAAGTCCGGGAATGCAGGATGGTATCGGTCTGATTAGGGATTCATGGTTGTGGGTTGCGTCTCGATCGGCTTGCAACCGATCAGAGCCCGAGTGGTTCTGGTGTACACGCTCTGCAGAGTTAGAATCTATACGTATAGCCGCGTCCTCGGTCATGCACACCCCTTGTATACCGGCTTCTTCTGATTAGTGTTTTGGGACTTTCTACCTCCCCCTCTTCTAAAACTATAGGTTGGGATGAGAGCTGCTAGTTCAGGATAAGGTCCGGCGTTTGCCGTTGAGATGGGAAAGGTCGGAAGCTTTCCCATCGACTCGAGAGGAGAAGGTGGTGAGGATGAGACGGGAGTCTGATGTGCCAGAATAGCCCGTGTTGTTGTGATATAGTTGGGGATGATGATGATGGTATTTTGTACTTTGCCGCTGCATAGGAAACCCGAGTCTTTTCTTGATATATATTTATCCCTTTAGATTATAGGCCACTTAAAGCTTGCATACAGATAGTGACGTGAACCTATCCCATTCCTTGGGGATAGTTTGTGAGTTGCAGGTCAAGGACTTGGTGTTCAAGTCCGAATGAGTTAGATGGGTAGCGCTGCTTCGCTCAAGGATGCCTGTGGATTGAAGATGAAGACCTGAAGACTTAGCTACCGCTACGCAGGATTTCCGCTTGTCGCTCAGCCTGTGAGGCTTGTACTATACTCGTATTTCCATTTGGTATGGATGTAAACCTCTCTTCGTAATCTAAATTCTTGTAAGACTATGATATTATGCTGAGATGAGTTCTGTACGTGATAGCTACTGATCCAGGGACTATCACAAGGGTACAGAGAGTCGGATTCTCGATTACGAAAATCCGGTTCGTCACAGTTGGTATCAGAGCCATACTTGACCGTAGCACGCTACCTTAGACTGGTCGATAGCTTTAGGACATTCTAAACGCTCTATTTTATATACCCCCTTTGATATATTTTGAAATCTGCCCCTCTCTGCCTTGAAAAATCTTCTATCTTACCTACGTCAAATCAATTCTCTCTCGTAGCCCAATCAAGTTGAGACAGAAGGATGACAGACAGAAGATCAACGACCCTATCATTAGAACCTACCATTTTGATTATGCCACGAAGTAGTTCCTAGGCTAGAATCCTCACTGTTTGAGTGCATGGTTCTTCTTTGGAACTTCTGATCTTTATGCTTCTTCACCATGACTGTAGGACTTTTTAGTAGTTGTTTTCTTGTTTGTGCTTGTCTCTGCTTTTAGTTAGTAATCAAACCGACCTAACTAGACTTGCCCTCCACCTTGCCTTGTAGAACATGGAAGGAGAACAAGATGAAGCCAACCGAGGCCCGAATCCAGAACCGAGCCTTGTCCAAGCATTGGCAAATCAGACTCAGATTCTTCAGCAAGTGACAGATACCCTAGTTTCGCAGCAAGAAACACCTGAGGAGAAGCGATGGAAGAGAATCAGAAGCTTTCTCAAGCTGAAGCCACCCACTTTCGATCAGGCCAGAGAACCCCTCGATGCCGCTGATTGGTTAGAGGAAATTGAGAAGAGATTGGACCTGACTGCTTGCACAGAAGAAGAATGTGTGGATATTGCTACCTATCAGCTGACCGGTACTGCCAGAGCCTGGTGGAATGATTTCTACAAGTCACACAAGGACCCTGCGCATATCTCTTGGAAGGAGTTCACCGAAGCCTTCCTGAAATTTCACATCCCGAAGCAAGTATGGGTCAACAAAGTGGAAGAGTTTTTCAGGATCTCTCAAGGAAACATGACAGTGCAAGACTATGCAAGCCACTTCACCAGAATGATGCGATATGTCCCTGACCATACGAATTCTGATGAGAAGAAACAGTTTTGGTTTCACCAAGGTCTAAACCAGGAGATCAAGATCATCTTGGCAGGAGTTGACCACCCTTCGCTGAGGCATATGGTGAATCGAGCTATGGCAGTTGAGAAAGAGCAGATCAGCAAGGGAGAAAGCCTTAGAGCTAAGAGAAGAGGAGCTGAACACCAGCCACACCTTGGCCCACCTCAGAGGCCGCAAGACAGACAAAGCAACCTACCAGACCCCAGAAGAGACTTCCAGAGAAGCTACCTCATGCAACATGCTCGAGAAGAAGACATGTTAGGACAAGAACCCGAGCAAGCTCATATCACAGACAGTGTTGTGATCAGATGCCGCAATTGTAGAGGCATCGGACATCATACCTTTGAATGCTCCGGGAAGAATCGTATGAACAAGCCCAAGTCGGGAAGAACAGCTACGCCTACAAGAAGATCATCTCAGGCACCTGACAGAGCAGATCACGGAAGACTGAATCACCTGACAGAAGAAGATGCCAAGGATGCACCTGAAGTTGTTATGGGAGAGTTTCTAGTCAATGGTGTGAAAGCGTTAGTTCTGTTTGACTCAGGAGCAACAAGCTCATACATATCTTCGAAGTTTGTCACAGAGCAGTCAATCCCGACTACATCGAGATGGAAACCCATCATCACTAGCTCACCGCTTGGAGATATCAGATGCTCAGAGATTTGCAAGTCCGTGCGTATCTTGATCAACGGCCATGAGTTCTTAGCAGACTTGACAGTGCTGAAGTCAGATGGCATAGAAGTGATACTAGGAATGGATTGGTTAACAGAACACAAAGGAGTTATCTCATGCTCACCTAGACTGGTTCGTTTGGAGCACCCAAGAGCAGGAAGCATACAGTTTGAGCCTTTTAAGTCTGGAGATGTGCCCATGGTGTACAGTCTCATGACCAAGACCCTAGGAGAAATACCAGTGGTATGTGAGTACCCAGACGTGTTCTCGGAAGAATTACCTGGTCTGCCACCAGATAGATATGTGGAGTTCATGATTGATCTAGTACCCGGAACCGCACCGATAGGCAAGAGACCTTATCGCATGACAATTGAAGAATTGGGAGAGTTGAAGAGGCAACTGAAAGATATGCTAGACAAGAAGATCATCAGGCCTAGTGCCTCACCATGGGGATCACCAGTGTTGTTTGTTAGAAGCAAGGATGGATCCATGAAGATGTACATTGACTACCGATCTTTGAATGCAGTCACCATCAAGACCAAGTACCCCTTGCCCAAGATTGACGTTCTGCTTGTCCAGTTGAGGAAAGCAAAGTACTTTAGCAGGATTGATCTCAGATCAGGCTACTATCAGATGAAGATCCGTGAAGCCGACATCCACAAGACAGCTTTTGTCACCAGGTATGGGCAGTATGAATTCGCCGTTGTGCCAACAGGGTTGACCAACGTACATGCCTGCTTTATGGAGTTGATGAACCGAGTGTTCAGAGAAGAGCTAGATAAGTTTGTTGTTATCTTCACCGACGACATCTTAATCTATTCTGAGTCTGCTGGAGAGCATGAGCAGCATTTGAGAGTTGTACTAGAGAAGCTCAGACAACACCAGCTATATGGAAAGTTTAGTAAGTGTGAGTTCTGGCTAGAACAGATTGCCCTACTTGGCCATGTATTCTCATCAAAAGGAGTAGCAGTTGACAAGGAGAGTGTTAAGGCCATATCAGATTGGAAGCAACCAAGAAACGCCGCAAAACTAAGAAGTTTCCTTGGATTGGCAGGATTCTACCGAAGATTCATCGAGAATTTTTCAAAGATTGCAAGACCCATGTCAGAGTTATGCAAGAAGAAAAACATACCATTTGTTTGGTCAGACAAATGTGAATCCAGCTTTCAAGAGCTCAAGACCCGACTTACCACTACCCTAGTGCTGACACTTCCAGATACCAGCAAGAACTTCATAGTATATTGCGATGCTTCCAGACAAGGAATTGGATGTGTGTTGATGCAAGACAACAAGGTCATTGCATATGCTTCTCGCCAGCTCATGAAGAATGAGGCGAACTATCCTATTCATGACCTAGAACTAGCTGCTGTAGTGCATGCATTGAAGATATGGAGACATTATTTGATTGGCAACAAGTGTGACATCTACACCAACCACAAGAGCTTGAAGTACATCTTCACACAGTCAGAGCTGAACATGAGACAGAGAAAGTGGTTAGAGTTGATCAAGGATTATCACTTAGAGATTCACTACCACCCCGGCAAGGCTAACGTAGTAGCCGATGCCTTGAGCAGGAAGAGCTATTGCAACAACCTTATGGTGAAAGAGAGCCAGCCAGAGTTGCATGAACAGATGGACAAGTTGAAGCTTGAGATAGTTGAAGCAGGTCAACTGAATGAGTTGAGAGTGAAGTACAACCTAGAAGAGCGTATCAGGCAAGCGCAGAAGCAATGCCCAGAGATAAAGAAGCTGAGTGAGTTCATTGGTAAAGGAGAAGCCCCTAACTACCGCATTGATGATCAGGGAACCGTATGGTTGAAAGATCGGATTTGTGTCCCTCAGGATGAAGCAATCAGAAAGACGATACTCACTGAAGCACATGATTCGAGGTACTCAATCCACCCCGGATGTACCAAGATGTACCACGACCTCAAGAGTCGATTCTGGTGGAAGAAAATGAAGGTTGACATAGCAGAGTTCGTCGCCCGATGTGACGTTTGCCGAAGGATCAAGGCCGAACACCAAAGGCCCGCAGGATTGCTTAAGCCCCTTGACATTCCATTGTGGAAATGGCAAGATATCAGCATGGACTTCATCAATGGATTACCCCGAACTCAGAAAGGAAATGATGCAATTTGGGTCATTGTGGATAGACTCACAAAGGTAGCTCACTTCATACCCATCAAGGATACACACCGGGTGGAACAATTAGTCGATCTCTATGTTACTAACATCCTGAGATTACACGGAGCACCGAAGACTATTGTCTCTGACAGAGGACCCCAATTCACAGCGAACTTCTGGAAGCGTGTACATGATGCTATGGGAACCTCACTAGAGTACAGTTCAGCTTACCACCCTCAGACCGATGGTCAGACTGAGAGAGTGAACCAGATCTTGGAAGACTTGCTAAGAGCATGTGTACTGACGTACAAGTCAGATTGGGAGAAAAGCTTGGCATTTGCAGAGTTTTCATACAACAACAGCTACCAAGCCAGCTTGCAGATGTCACCATTTGAAGCCCTCTATGGCAGAAAGTGCAACACACCACTGATGTGGTCAGAGGTTGGAGAAAGACAATTCTTTGGACCAGCAACCATTAAAGAAGCTGAGGAGAACGTAGCCAAGGTCAGAGAGAACCTGAAAGCCGCTCAGAGCCGACAGAAGAGCTATGTTGACAAGAGAAGAAGAGAACTCTCGTTTGAAGTTGGAGAACATGTGTACTTGAAAGTGTCACCACTTAGAGGTACAAAGAGATTTCACATCAAAGGGAAGCTGTCCCCTAGATTCATTGGCCCTTATCAGATCATCGAGAAGATCGGGAAACTCGCTTACAAGCTACAGCTACCAGAAGAGTTGACAGGAGTCCACCCAGTTTTCCATGTGTCCCAACTCAAGAAATGCTTCAGAGTGCCAGAGGAAGTCGTGACCCCGGAAGCCTTGGATTTGCAAGATACCTTGGAGTACGTGGAGTACCCAGTGAAGATTCTCGACCGAGCCGAGAAGAAAACAAGGAGGACCACCATCCCCTACTGCAAGGTGCAATGGAGCAATCACACCGAACGTGAAGCCACATGGGAGAAAGAGTCCGACTTGAAGGAGAAGTACCCTCACCTGTTTGAAGACCAGATGTAATCTTAATCTCGAGGAAGAGATTCTTGTGAGGGGGGAAGACTGTAACATCCCGCGAAATCGTTGTCTGTTACTTGTAATGAAAAATCGGGTTTTAAAAATTTTTGTGGTGAATTGTTGTGAGACATGAAATATTTGTAATATAAGTTACTTGTTCTCTCTAAAAAAATTCCTAGTAATTTAATTTGTGCACAAAATAATTTCTCACATTCTCGCACGTGTGATTTGGAGTTTATCCGGAATTGTGGAAATTCCAATTGAATTTTATTTGGTTTCGTTTGAGTGGGATTCGTATTTGAAATCTAATTTCAAATGCAAATCCAAAATAGAAAGCTAACAAACTAACCAGACCGGCCTAGCCCAAACCTGAGTCCACTTTTAGCCCTCTAACTCCGAACCGGCCTACCTCGCCCCCTCAAAACCAAACCAGCCAGCAGCCCACCTAGCGCCTCAGCCCAGCGCCACCGGCCTGCTAACCCTCGCAGCCCGGCCTCTAACCTCTCAGCCCGGCCCAGCCGAACCATCCCTTCAGCCCAGCTAGCCCCACGCGGCCAGCCCAGCTCCCCACGCCCGCGCGCGGCCCGCACCTCTTCTCGCGGCCCAACTCTCTCAGCCCAGCTCCACCTACCCCTTCTCCCTTTCACACACCGTCGCACGGGCCCCACACGTCAGCCGCCCCTCTCCTGTTCTTCTTCCTCCCCCTTTCCAGCTCCTCACTTTCCACCGATGCAGCTCCGCCGAGCTCCGCTGGTCCAATCCCGTCGCCCCACCTCAGCCGCTTCGCGTCACTCGGCGCCACCTCGCTGCCCCTTTCCAGCTCGGCGTGCCGCACCCCGCGTGCCCCCGACGCAACTCCCTATCTGCCGCCGCGTGTCCTGGCCTGGACGCCGAGAGCCCCCATCCGTCGATCTCGTCCGCAACCCTAGCCGTCCACCTATAAGACCGAGCAGTCGCGCCCCCTTCCCGGTCGGCGCCGCCGCTCTAGGAAATTCTCCCCTTTCCCTTTGCTCTGCTCCACCGCTTCCACCCGCGCGCGAGCGCTCTGCATAGCCGTCGCAACGCCCCGCCCAGGAGGAGCAAGAAGAGAAGGACGAGCCGCCCGCGAGAGGGAGACGGCGACGCCCGTCCGAGGAGCCGCGCCACGCCAAGCTCGACGCCGCCGCCGGAGCACCTCGACGCCGCCGCGACACGACGGCCCAAGCCGTCTACGCCTACACCTCCGCCCCGCCGTGAGCACAACCCCCCAAGCCTCCGCCTTTGCCCTTGCCTGCTTGTGTGTGCCGCCGTCGAGGAGAGCCGCCGCCCGTCGTTCGCCGCTCGCCCCGCCTGTGGCCCGGCCTTCGAGCCGGGCATATCTTTCTTGTGCAGGTGCCCTCGCTCGTGCAATCGCTTCGCAGCCGCCTCGCAGCGCTAGTACCCGCGAGTGCGCTCGAGCGCCTCGCCGTCGCACCCTACAGCCGCGGCCGTGCCCCGGCACGAGCCCGCGCCGTCCTTACTCGTCGTGCGCGCTCGAAACCAACCTAAAGGCCGCCCCTTTTGCCACCTAGACCTTCGCCGGAGTCCCCGCCGTCGCCGACCGCTACCACCGGCCTTAAACCTCGCCACCCCAAGCCGCCGGCCGCCACGGGGAGCCACTGGGGCATTCCGTCAAACACCCCTAGGCGCGCTCTCTGTTTTCCCCAACCGAGACCACAGCCTTGGTCACGCAGCCCTGACCACACAAGATCCCGCCGCCCTTTCCCTTTTCTCCTCGCGAGCCACAAGTGGATCCTGTGGATCCGGTCCACGGTGGACCGCTGGCTCGGTCCACGGCGGACCGAGTCCACCAACCCGCGTTCCCCTACGTCGCCACGTGTCGCTACCCCGGACCGCGCCACACCGGTGGCCACAGCCCCCTTGGCCGCAGCAAGATCTTTTGCGGCTGCTGACGCAAGCGCTTGCGTCAGGAGGCCGCCGATCTTATCGCCGCCAACCCCTGTCTTTTTGCAGAAAACACCCCGAGCTTTCTCGGTTTTACAAGAAGGTCCTTCCACCACTGCATCTTTGCAGTTTAGCCCTGGCCGGCCCTTTTTCAATCTGGCCCCTGTCTTTTTACGTTTAACCCCCTGGACTTTTCTAGTTTTGCACCCAGACCCTTCCACCTTGGTTGTTTTGCATCCAGGCCCCTGTAGTTTTAAGAAATGGGTTTATTCTTGTATAAATCCTTTTTCTTAATAACTAAAATGGGTTAAACCTTAGGAAATCCATATCTTTTCCATCCTAGCTCCGTTTAATGCCAAACCAGTTGCGTTAGGTTCCTAAAATCTCGCCCTTCACCTCAGGCCTAGCCAAGTGGCGTCCGCGACTTAGTCACGTGACCGCCACGCAAACCTAGCCGGCCAACCTTTGCCTGACACGTGGCGCCGACCCGGTGCCGAGTCGACCGCCACGTGGCTAACATGACTTTTGACCCGTAGGACCATGGGCCCACCTGTGGGACCCACTGACTGTCAGCCCGGACTCACCTGACCGCTGGGCCCACATGTTGACATGTGGACCCGCTGACCCTTTGACCGACCCGGTAGCCTTCGACCCGTTGACCTAGACCTTGACCCCTCTGACTGTTGACCAGTCAATTTTGACCAGGTCAACGATGACATCATCAGGGCCCGTGATGATGTCATCAACCCCGGACCGCTGCCTTCGCCAGCCCGACTCGCGGTTTAACCCCGAGCCGGCAGATAACATCCCCTAGCTGCTAACTTGTGTTCTAACTTTTATTTCTTTTTCCGAAATGATTTATAAATCCCGGAAATGGATTTAAACTTCGGAAAATCATAATAAATCAACCGTAGCTCAGAAAAATATTAGGCACATTCTGCTTCTTTGTACCTATTAGGCACTGCAAGTAGATTTGCTAGCGCTTTATTGCGTTGATGAGATGATGATGAGCCGCATAGCCTATTTATATATCCTGATTCCTTGTTTACCTACTACACTACTATATGATTGCTATGCTGCTGCTTGCATGTGTGGGATATAGTGGTGGTTTTAAACCTCTTGGCGTGAGTATTTTGGGTGGGAAAACTTGGAGAGTTTCGAACCCCCGGCTGGAGTGAGCAGACATTAACCGACCCTCGGGTCGGGGCTTGGAGGCTATTGGACACCTCCTGTACCGTAGCGGGTACATTGTGATATGATTTGTGATATGGATGGATTTGAGGCGTTGGGCGGCCATACCTATATTGGGTGCCGATTCGCGGACCACGATGTGGATACGCATTTGACGGGGACTTGCTTGCTCTGGCTTAGGCCGAGTCGGTTGGACCCGGTTACAGGACTTTTACGTACGCACCGCTTACCCTTATGGGAGGGGTTCCAGCCATTCTCTAGTTAGTCGGTACCATTGCTGTGGAGTAGTGTGCTAGGATTGGGCTTGCTGTTTCACGAGGGTGTACGGAGCCTGGCTGCGTTCAGCCCTTGTTTCCGAGATTCTCAGCGCCTGTGTGGTGCTAGGGACTCACGATCCCGAATCGTTCGGTTTACTGAATGGGTCCAAGTCCGGGAATGCAGGATGGTACCGGTCTGATTAGGGAGCCGTGGTTGTGGGTTGCGTCTCGATCGGCTTGCAACCGATCGCAGCCCGAGTGGTTCTGGTGTACACGCTCTGCAGAGTTAGAATCTATACGTATAGCCGCGTCCTCGGTCATGGACACCCCCTGTATACCGGCTTCTTCTGATTAGTGTTTTGGGACTTTCTACCTCCCCCTCTTCTAAAACTACAGGTTGGGATGAGAGCTGCTAGTTCAGGATAAGGTCCGGCGTTTGCCGTTGAGATGGGAAAGGTCGGAAGCTTTCCCATCGACTCGAGAGGAGAAGGTGGTGAGGATGAGACGGGAGTCTGGTGTGCCAGAATAGCCCGTGCTGTTGTGATATAGTTGGGGATGATGATGACGACGGTATTTTATACTTTGCCGCTGCATTGGAAACCCGAGCCTTTTCTTGATATATTTTTATCCTTTTAAATTATAGGCCACTTAAAGCTTGCATACAGATGGTGACGTGAACCTATCCCATTCCTTGGGGATAGTTTGTGAGTTGCAGGTCAAGGACTTGGTGTTCAAGTCCGAATGAGTTAGATGGGTAGCGCTGCTTCGCTCAAGGATGCATGTGGATTGAAGATGAAGACCTGAAGATTTAGCTACCGCTACGCAGGATTTCCGCTTGTCGCTCAGCCTGTGAGGCTTGTACTATACTCGTATTTCCATTTGGTATGGATGTAAACCTCTCTTCGTAATCTAAATTCTTGTAAGACTATGATATTATGCTGAGATGAGTTCTGTACGTGATAGCTACTGATCCAGGGACTATCACAATGGTACAGAGAGTCGGATTCTCGATTACAAAAATCCGGTTCGTCACATTGTGTGAAACCGATATCCATTCACATCATACACTCCAAATGACTTGACCCTAAAGGCACAGCCATCGGCCACTTGTCTCAACTCGGCACTCATTGACGCATCCGTCATGCCCTGCAAATTAAAGCAGGATATATAATTCGTTATGTTACGTACGAGCTAATTTGTATAGTCATGCATACTATGAGCTAAATAGAACATTACCTTCTTTTTGAACCAAGAAATGAAATCGGGCATTCCTTCAGCAGAACCATGTCTAAGAAGGTTCTCACTTTCCTCCTCGGTAGGTGGCCTTGATTGACGCCAGAATTGCACATGAAATTCCCTGTACCAACGAAAACGATGGGGTTGGATGGAGAAAAGATTATATTTGAGAACATGTTTGTTGAGAACTTACTTTATGTACGGCTCAACTTCGTCAAGGTTTTTCAGTACATATAGCATGATGTCACACCATTCTTCGAGATTCAAGGTTTTGATGGTCGCTTCACTTGCCTTTCCGAGTTGGCCTCGGAAAATGCTAAGGTTGGACTCCTCTTCGCCGGCATTGTAACGAGAAGGTGGATTATGCACGCTTGGAAGGTTCTCAGAATAGTATTTTGATGTGAAGTTTGACACCTCCTCCAGAATGTGCGCCTCAGCAATGGAAGCTTCAATCTTGCATTTATTTTTACATTTAGTTCGAAGAACTTTTTGACATCTCTCAATAGAATAGCACCAATGGTTCTGCACAGGACCACCCATTCGTGCTTCATACGGGAGGTGCAAAATCATATGTTCCATCGGATTGAAGAAGCCAGGTGGAAAGATCTTCCCCAACTTACAGAGCAACACAGGAGCCAATAATTCCATATCTGCAATCACGGATCGAGATACTTCCTTAACACAAAGCTGGCGGAAGAAATTGCTCAACTTTGCCAACACTACCCAGATATGGTCAGGGACATAACCTCGAACCATCACCGGAAGAATACGCTCGAGCCATATATGGTAGTCATGACTCTTGAGGCCGTTTACTCGCATGGTAGCAAGATTCACCCCCCGAGACAGATTAGCAGCATACCCATCAGAAAACTTCAACGTTTTCATCCATTGTAATACTTCCTTCCGTTGGGCTCTCGTCAGGACGAAATCGGCCTTAGGCTTTTTCCATCTACGACTCTCATTGGGAGTTGGAATGACTAGCTTCGGTCGGTACTTTGGGCAGTACTTTGCATTCGCATATTTTTTCCTGAATAGGATGCATCCCTTCGGACATGTGTGTATCTGCTCATATGGCATCTTAAGTGCACGAAGGAGTTTTTGTGCCTCATACATGTTCTTTGGCAGAATGTGACCACCCGGAAGCAGGCTGCCAACAACTGTCAACATAAGATCAAAGGCGTCTCGACCCAAGCTAAACTGGGACTTTATTGCCATTAGGCGCGCAATAGCATCGAGCTGAGAAACATTGGTATATTCGTGAAGTGGTTGTTGTGCCGCAGACAACATGTCGTAGTACGCCTTTGCGGTTGGCTCTGGCTCCTCCTCCCTTGGTTCTTCATTAAAGTGTGCTTGGTGATAGTCATCTAACATGTCTGCTACACCGGCGTCATCATCTAGAGCCTCGATACGTTCTCGGACGACCTCATCTCTCGCACGACCGGCTGTGCCATGATATCTCCACTTAGAATGGTCTCGAGTAAATTCATGTTTGCAAAGATGATTTCTTATGACGGTCTTTGTATGTTCACGAGTGTTTCCACATCTGCTGCAAGCACTACGGGAAACGCACGGTTTGCCGTGTGCCAAGGGCACACGGCGAAGCCTGAAAGGCACACGGCAAAGCTGTTTGCCGTGTGCAAAAGGCTTTGCCGTGTGCAAAATGGCACACGGCAAACCGTACGATGGCAAACAGCTGTTTGCCGTGTGCCAGAACACGGGCACACGGCAAACCTGTTTGCCGTGTGCCAAGTGTTTTTGTCGTGCGCCATATGGGGCACACGGCAAAATAAAGTAACTGACGGTGGACACCTGGAAAACGGTGGTTTGCCGTGTGCCACATGGCCGGCACACGGCAAACACCAGGCTGTTTGCCGTGTGCCACGTGTACGGCACACGGCAAACACCAGGCTGTTTGCCGTGTGCCTTGACCTTTGCACACGGCAAACAACCTGTGTTTGCCGTGTGCCTTGACCTTTGCACACGGCAAACACAGATTGTTTGCCGTGTGCCTTGACCTTTGCACACGGCAAACATCCTTCCCCCCTGCCCAAATTTTTGCTGTTTTTGCTTTTAAATGTCCCCCAAACAACAGAAACAATTTCATATACATTACAATTAACATCCCAGACAGTTTATATGCATCACAGACAATCAAATACTGCTTCACCAGCTCACAAACACTATAAGCCATAACACGGCCACAGAAATTCATACAAAGTCCATAAACAAGTTCAAATACAGTCCATACGAGTCGATATGACTCCAAAGTTCATAAACAAGTTCATACAACCTCCATAGTCCAGAACAAGTTCATACAAAGCACACGGCATAGAAACCACATGATACATACCGCTCACTCGTCCGCCGGCGGCTGAGTCGGAGGCGGAGGCTGCACACCCCAAGCCCAGGGCGGCGGCACCTGCGACGACGACGGCGGAAGCTGACACGGCAACGACGGAGGCGGCGCCCACTGAGGCGACGCCCCCTGCCACGGCTGAGTCGGCGGCCCGTGCCACGAGCGAGCCTGCATCCCCTGCGGAGACGGCCACGGAGGCGACATATCTGGATTGATTGGCCCTTCATTGGATGCCGCCGATGGAGGCTGTCCAAAGTTGAAGATATTGAATGTGTTAAGCTAAGTGATTTTACTAAGTCATTGGTTTCTATACTAAGTCTTTCTACTTTGTATCCTGAGTTTGGAAAGTGCTAAGTCACTATAACAAATGAAAGTAAACGGCTATGAAGTCACTCACAGGAGTCGGAGTACCGCCACGAGCTCCAGGTGGTGGACCGAACGGTGACAGCGGTGGCTGCGGATAGCCCAAGGACTGCATGTACTGAGCATAGGCCTCCCATCTCCTTGCATTTTCCTGCTCAATCCTTTCTGTCTGGGCCCGCAACTGCTCCTGGACCGTCGCCTGTACCTGCGCCTCCATCTGGGCCTACAAAATATGATGCATGGGTTAGAATACGAAGCTAACGTGTGTAAAGCGCTTGAACGACGAGTGCAACAGAAATAACCTTGAATTGCTCCATGTCTATCTGTACGGCGCTTCGCCTCGGTCGTATAGGCGGTGTGGAGTCGGTTTGCCGAGCACGAAGTTGCGAGAGAGTGGGAGTACTAGCCGTGTCGATCACGCTCCCAGCCATAACGTACCGCCCATGCTTCTTGCCTCCTCCCATCCTCATGACGGTCTCTCCATCAATGGGCTCCGTGTGTGGATCGAAATCCGGCCCCCTCACCGCCTTTGCCATCTCGGTGTAGTCACTCAGGCGGCTGTGGACAGAGGAGTTGCTGTATGCCGAGGGGGGGTCATCCGGATTGTACGTGACATCGGAGGTCGCCTTCCCCTTTTTTGAGCAAGCATAAGCCCCGAGGATGCTGATTTCTTGGCCATGTGCCTGCGACTGCGGGAAAAGGCAGATTCATTAGAAATTCTGCAGAATTTAGCATTGGAATAAATAAGTAAATACACGTACCCATTTTTTTCTGTATCCCTTGAGGTTGTTGCTGCCTTGGTGGTGTGATGATCCTCCCATCATCCCTCGCCGCACTCGACCACTCTCACTCCTCTCCGTGAAACCCTCCGTCAACCACTTGTCGACCACCATACCCCAGCACCGATCATTGTTAGCTAGCCACCACGGAGGCACCTGCACGCCATCAAGTACGCCATCAAGGCACTACGGAGGCACCGATAATTGATCAAAGAAATTAAATGTTGAACATTTACCTTTAGAAATTGTTCCTTCGTCAGCATCATTCTTCTCGCCTCCACTTTCGGCACGCGTCGCCTCTCGCGTTTAGGCGCATGGTGAGCCCACCACTGTATGATGGCACACAGCTTCGTCTCATACCACATATCGGCCACCAGCTTGCGGCAGGCCGTGTCAGCCACCTCGATCGCCTGGTTCAACGTTCCATCCAGCGGCTTGTAGAAATCCTGCACAAATCACATGATGTATTAGTAATTTCAAAAATAATTGATGAATGCGATGTAACACGAAGAATACTTACAAACAGCTCGAGCACAACCCGTCGCGCCTTGCTCCCAAACTGCTGCCCATTCTCATCTAGTTCCAAGTCCTGGGTGATCGCGTAGTCCTCCCACGACCACGCCGGCTGCTCTCGGCCCCCTTTCTGTATGACGCCAGGGTAGTGCAACCTGCAAAGCTGGCCTAGAATGCCGTTGGGAAGGCGAGAGTGAACGCCTGGCTCCACAATCTCAAAGCCCCTGCCAAAGGTAAAATAACAAATTAATTAGTTTTAATTATCCATAAAAACATTAGAACAAACATTAGTCAGAACATGTAAGTTAATTACCTGGGAGGGTCGGGTGCAATAACCGGCCGTTGAGCCATAGGTATGGGTCGTCTCGGGAGGGAAGAGGAGCCTCGCAACCAAACTTTAGGTGAGTCGCCTCCCTCCGCCCCCTCCTCCCCCTCCCCCTCCTGCTCCTCCTCCTCTCCCTCCCCCTCCTGCTCTGGCTCCTCCTCCCCCTCTTGCTCTGGCTCCTCCAGCTCCGCATCCTCCTCTCGGTCGTCCTCCGCACTAGAGCTGTGCTCAGAGGGTACAGGCGAGGGCGCCCTCCTGCGAGTACTCCTCCGCGGTCTCTCCACTGTAATTAAAAAGAGTTGTGTGTAAGTACAGGTATTAGAAAGACCACTGTAATTAAAAAGACCAAGCGTAAGTACCTTCAGCCGCCGACGAACTCGCTGAACCCTTCCCTTTTCCCCTGTTGGCCCCCTTGGAGGACGACGCCGAACCGCTGCCCCTCCCAATGAGAGAGTTGAGCGACCTCATCACACCTCTGCCGCCCCCACCATATTTGATCAATCACCTGCAATGACAAAAGGTAAGAACAAGTAGTACTAAAAAATAAATTCAGAAAATATAGATTTATAATACATTATTAATACACATATCTTACACGAATTAGAAATAGTCATCATGATCCACATTAGCTGGATCACATGACTCATCATCGCTATCACGCGTGTCCATATCTTCAACACCGTGCTCCAAAGGAGGTTCGTTGTCAGAATCGTTGTCGTTGCCTAATCGTAGTTTCTCAAGTAACTCTAAGTCTTTCACATTATGAATCACATCTCCGGCATCCTCCTGCTCAACTCTTTCATTATCTACTTCCATTCCGATCGCTTCGCTCAAGTCTATCTGAAATGTCCCTTCTAGCCCATCTTCTTGATAAAACTCTCCGGCATATGTGTTTGGGTCAATGTTGTAATCTTCATTGTTTGGGACAGGTAGTTTGCCGCGTGGCGATACTTTGTACACAACATCCCAGCTCAGGAGACGTTGGTCGGTTTGGCATGGGTATGAGAGATAATAGACTTGTGTGGCCTGTTGGGCCACAATATAAACATCATCTCCTTTGTACATGGATGACCGTCGAATTTTGACTAGCCCAAGTTTCGGAGAACGTCTCACAGCTTGAGGATCATACCAATGGCATTTGAATATGACAGGTTTCAGGGTTTTCGAGCCATGAAAGTCCAGTTCGTATATTTGTTCGACTATTCCATAGTACTCGACAATAGAAGCTTCAATTTTGCATTTGTTTTTACATTTAGTTCGAAGCACTTTTTGGCATCTCTCAATAGAATAGCACCAACGTGCTTGCACAGGCCCCCCCATTCGTGCTTCGTACGGGAGGTGCAAAATCATATGCTCCATCGGATTGAAAAAGCCGGGTGGAAAGATCTTCTCCAACTTACAGAGCAACACGGGCGCCATTTTTTCCATTTCCTTGATCACTGTCACAGATAATTCCTTAGCACAAAGCGTGCGGAAGAAAAAAACTCAACTCTGCAAGCACTTGCCAGACATGATCAGGAACGTAGCCTCGAATCATCACCGGAAGAAGCCGCTCGATCCATATGTGATAGTCATGACTCTTGAGCCCGTTGATTCGCATAGTAGTCAAGTTCACCCCTCGCCTCAGATTCGCTGCGTACCCATCAGGGAACATTAAGTTCTGAATCCAGCGTAGTACTTCCCTCCTTTGGTCCGGCGTTAGACAGAAATCGGCCTTTGGCTTCTTCCACCTCCTCCCCTCTTGGGGAGCCGGAATATTCAACTCTGGTCTGTTGCATAACTCTGCTTGATCAAGTCTAGCCTTAACGTTGTCCTTTGATTTATCAGGCCAGGCCATGATTGAACCCAAGGTCGCCTCAGCGACATTCTTTTCAGTGTGCATCATGTCGATGTTGTGTGGTAGAAGGAGATCATGCATATAGGGGAGCCTCCACAAGCCACACATATCCGCCCAGGCATGTTCCTCGCCATATCCCACAAACCGACCATCTTCATTCATCACGAGGGCTTCTAACTCGGCACGAATCTCATCAGGTGTCATCATGTGCGGTATAGGGTCTTTAACTTCGACGCCTTTACTAAAGTTTTTCTTATCTCGTCTGAATGGGTGGTCAATAGGGAGGAATTGTCGATGTTTGTCGAACGAACAATATTTGCCGCCCTTCTTCAACCAAATGAACCTCAGACGTGCCTTGCATATTGGGCAAGGGAACTTCCCGTGCACACACCAGCCACAGAATATCCCATACGCAGGCATGTCATGCAGAGAGTAGTGGTACCACACATACATTCTGAAGTTTGTCTTTGTAGCTCGGTCGTATGTCCAAACCCCTTCCTCCCAAGCACGGAGCAAATCATCAATCAGAGGCTCCATAAACACACTCATATTATTCCCCGGGTGTTCAGGAATTATCAACGACAGGAAAATATTCCGTCGTTCAAAGATAACGCCCGGGGGGAGATTGAGAGGGATAACGAACACAGGCCAACATGTGTATGGGGCTGCCGACATTCCGTAAGGTTGGAAGCCATCTGTCGCCAACGCAACACGCACATTACGAGCTTCAGCAGCTTTAACATGGTGGATCCCGTCAAAATGGGTCCATGATTCAGCATCGGATGGATGTATAAGCTTGTCTGGTTTGTATCGAGTTCCATTTTTGTGCCATGTCATCTGTTTTGCGGTGTCCTCGCTCATGAACAGCCGTTGGACCCTCGGTATGAATGGAAGGTACCGTAGAACTTTCGCGGGGATCGCGAGCTGCCTCTTCTGACCATCATCAGCGTCTACCTCCAAGAACCTTGAGGATTCACACTTTGGACAGTACTTTGCATTCTCGTGTTCTTTTCTAAATAAGATGCAGTTCTTAGGACAGGCGTCAATCTTCTCGTAAGACATCTTAAGTGCACGAAGGACCTTTTGTGACTCATACATGTTCTTTGGCAGAATGTGACCTTCCGGAAGCAGACTTCCAAATACCGTCAACATAACATCGTAGGCGTCTCGACTCAGTGCAAACTGGGACTTCACGGCCATTAGGCGCCCAATAGCATCCAATTGGGAAACCTTTGTATGCTCGTGAAGGGGTTGACCAGCTGCAGCTAACATGTCGTAGTACGCCTTCGCGCTTGGCTCTGGCTCATCTTCCCTTCCTCCTTCATCAAACTGAGCTTCCTCAAAGTCATCTAACATGTCCGCCACCCCAGCATCTGAATCAAGTTCCTCAATGCGTTGTCTCACGGCCTCATCTCTTCTACGATTATTGCCTTCAACATAGTAAGTCCACCGGGTTTGGTCTATCGTAAATCCGTGTTTGAAAAGATGACTTGTCATTTCTTTCTTTGTTCTTCGACGCGTGTTCCCACATTTATCACAAGGACACCAAGTGGTCTTGTTGCTTCCTTTAACCTTTGCAAATGCTTCATCTATAAAAGCCTCGGTCCTCCGAACCCATTCCACACTCACATCACCCCCAGGGTTCCAACCCGTGTGCATCCAGCTACGATCATTCATCATCTATGACACCGGCAAATGAAAATGGAATTCTTTTACATGTACATAGTGTAGGTCCTACACGATGTCTATACTCTCTACTAGGTGAAGATAGGTCCTAATCCCACCCTAGGATGCGTAGCTAGGGTAGGTTTACATAGTCTACTCCGATCTGGGACAGAATTTCGGCAGCACCTCCCCGCTGTTCTCCAAATACACGTCCCAGAGGGAGATTGTGTATCCGGAGAACACCGGAGAGATGCTGCCGAAATCCTGTACCAGATCGGAGTAGACTATGTAAACCTACTCTAGCTACGCATCCTTGGGCTGTCCAAATAACGTGGACAATTCGAAACAGATACGGTCGTAGATATGCAAAGTTCTGCATATTTACAACCGTATCTCTTTCGAACGGGAGACATCTAACTGGGTTACGTGATCTACGAACATGCATGTAACGCGAGCGTGATGGCGGTGCTTACGGTGGGTCAGCGGTGTAGGCGTGGCCGGCGTGGTGTAGACTCGCGGTCCCGCTCCCGCTCCGGCTCCCGCTCCCGCTCCGGCTCCCGCTCCTGATACCGCTCCGGCTCCCGCTTCGGCTCTCGCTCTTGGTACCGCTCCGGCTCCGACTCCCGCTACAGCTCCGACTCTCCGTCGAATAAGTGGAAGCGGATTCCTGCAATATTCAATAAATGATTATATGAAATTCAAAATTTCGCCAGCACCTCCCCTATACGGTGAGGGTTTCCAAACCTGCAACAAAAACCACGACACGAAGGTCGGGCCACACAGATGTTTAAGCACACGGCTCGATGGCCGGACACAATGCTTTGACCTCCAAAACCACACAAATATTTCGGCAGCACCTAATTATCACTAAGTATATGCTAACTAAGTTTTTCTAACTAAAATAGTAACTAATTATAACTAAGTATATGCTATCTAAGTTTTTCTAACTAAATTAACAACTAATTATTACTAAATTAAATTAAATCAAACAACTAATTAAAACTAAGCAACTAAATAAAAAAACTCACCGGCTGGCAGGTGAGGTCGTGGAGCGGCCGAGGAGGGCGTGGAGCAGCCGGGGAGGCCGAGGAGCGCGGAGCGGGGGCCGGAGAGGCGGCCCGGCGGGGCTGCGGCGCGGCGGCACAGCGGCGCGGCGGCACAGCGGCGCTGCGGCGCGGCGGCGGGGCGGCGTGGCGGCCCGGCGGCGGGGCGGCGTGGTGGCCCGGCGGCGCGGCGGCGGGGCGGCCCGGCGGCACGGCGGCGCCGCGGCGTGGCGGCGTGAGGGCCCGGCGGCGCGGCGGCCCGGCGTGGTGGCACGGCGGCGCGGCGGCGTGGCGGCGCGGAGGCGTGGAGGCCCGGCGGCGCGGCGGCGGGGCGGCACGGCGGCGCGGCGTGGTGGCCCGGCGGCGCGGCGGCGTGGCGGCCCGGCGGCGCGGCGGCCCGGCGGCGCGGAGGCGGCGGCGCGGAGTGTGTGTGCGTGCGTGTGTGTGCGCGCTGTGTGAGTGGGAGAGGCGGCCCAAAACGGCTAAGTGCCGTGGGCTTCGCCGTGTGCCCTGGATCTGGGCACACGGCAAAGCTGCAGGCTTTGCCGTGTGCCCAGATCCAGGGCACACGGCGAACATTTTTTTATTTTTTAGAATTTCAAAACTTGTTGCCGTGTGCCCACCGTGGGGCACACGGCAACCAGTCTATGCCGTGTGCCTCTAGGGGAAGCACACGGCAAATATTTTCTGCCTACACAGAAAAAAAATTAAAAAATATCAAACGGATTCAAAAAATAACCAAATTTGGGCATGGACCTGTCTAAGGTGTATGAAGACTATAAAAAATGACTTTTGTGGTAAAAAAAATTTGAATTGTCACGTTGCTTCAAATCACAACGTCTCATTCAAAACTCTTAGGATCTTCTCCCGAGAAGCTCCGGTTTGTAAAGAGGCAATGCGTCAACTTCCTCGAAACCTTCTACATTTTTTACCATAGCCTCTACGTATAAAAACATGACATCACGCCAAAATTTATAATGTTTTGGCCTTTTTTGTATTTTATAAAAATTTTAAACGAACCGAGCCCAAATGCGGGCACACGGTATGCGAGCAATATATTCAAAATTTGATTCCATCTAATGGACATGGCATCATATTAGTCTTAAGAATCCGAATAACATTTTTCCGAACATTACATTACATTATTCGAAACACTTACAGTTCAAATTTACCGTATCGACAAAATTAAAAATAATGATATAAAATGATTAAATATAGCAAACAGACCGAAAAACATGCACAAAACTAACATGGAATAATACAAGGACAAAGAAGTTAATGAAAAAATTTTGGAGGCAAAATTCAAAATTTTTGCTGCCTGTTTGCCGTGTGCCTACGTGTGGCACACGGCAAACAGGCCACTTTGCCGTGTGCGTTAATTTTTGCCGTGTGCCACGTGGCCCCAGCACACGGCAAACAGGCCTGTTTGCCGTGTGCTGGATCTTTGCCGTGTGCCACGTGGCAAGGGCGCACGGCAAAGATGACGGCCAAGCCAACTGCCGTTTGGGGCGACCTGTTTGCCGTGTGCTGGTCGTCAGGCACACGGCAAACAGGCCTGTTTGCCGTGTGCTTCCTATATGCCGTGTGCCACGTGGCAAGCACACGGCAAACAGTCCTGTTTGCTGTGAGCCTGCCTTTTTGCCGTGTGCCTGCCTGGGTCCACCGTGTGCCACGGCTTCGCCGTGTGCCACGTTGGCTGGCACACGGCAAACAGGCTTGTTTGCCGTGTGCCCGCGAAGAGGCACACGGCGAAGCCGTTGGCACACGGCGAACAAGCGGTTTCCCGTAGTGAAGGACACCAAGTGCTAGACCTTCCTCTAACATTTGCAAATGCTTCATCCAAGAAAGACTCGGTCTTGTTAATCCAATCCAAGCTCAAGTTACCCCCACTGGACCGGACCGTGTACATCCACTCACGGTCATCCATCCTCTACTCTACAAACTAGTAATATAAAAATAAAATGCATGAGCAATGTAAAAATCAATTGCATCTACACGAATTTTATACTGCCTAGCTAATAGGTGAAGATAGGTCCTAATCCCACCCGAGGATGCGTAGCTGGGGTTAGTTCCTATGCTCTACTCCGATCCGAGACTGAATTTCGGCAGCACCTCCCGGTCGTCACGCGGCGGCCCGCCCGCCCGGCGGCGGGGCGCGGGCGCCTGGTCGGCATGCGCGCGGAGGAAAGGCGGCGTGCGGCGCGGGGGCGTGCGGCGCGGGTGACCGGCGGCGTGCGGCGCGGTGGCGTGCGGCGTGGGGGCGTGCGGTCGGCGTGCGGTCGGCGTGTGGCGCGGCGCGGGGCCCAGCGGCGTGCGGCGGCGCGTGCGTGCGTGTGTGCTGTGTGCGTGCGTGCGTGTGTGCTGTGTGCCTGTGTGAGCCGCCACGGCTAAGTCCCCCCCTGCCGTGTGCTAGATCTCAGCACACGACAAAGGGAAGTTTTTTTTAAAAAAGTAACCGTACCCACCCACTGCCGTGTGCCACCAGGGCAGCACACGGCAAAGGGGCCTTTGCCGTGTGCCGCGGGTTGCAGCACACGGCAAAGGTCCCTTTGTCGTGGGCTGCACAAGGCAAAGGGTATTTTTTTAATTTGATACAATTTTTTAAAACATATCCTTGTTATTATTTTATGATTTCACTTTCTCAAAATCTTGTAAAAAGCTTGTCAAACACAACCACTATCATGCTTGATGAAACAATAAAAAATATTATTATTTCATGTACATCACTTGATATTGTTTAATTGAAAAACAAAAAAAAATATCAAACTTGCCCGAAAAATTTTGCAAATTTGGTACGACACGATAATCTAAGTTGCTTTTTGCATGTACAAAAGATTTGAAGTGAAAACCTAATTCGACCACACTTACACCTCACAATATGAACAACTCAACATCAACTCTCTGAAACTTCTCCGGAGATTGTTCGATTTGTAAACAGAGTACGTGACAACTTGTACGAAACACATTCTACTTTTTACCACAGCATATACACATGAAATGATGATGTCAGGACAAATCTTATCATTTTCAGACATTGATTCTAATTTCTAGAATTAAAACACGATTGGGCCACACGTACCTAATCAGGTTTCATGAACAAGTCGCTCGTTATTTCATTCAAGTTTCTGAAAACGGCCTAATATTAGACTCAATAACATGAATATTATTTTTGAAACCATTATATTCAATTATTCGACACACTTGTAGTTCAAAAGTTAATTTTCGTCGATAAATCCATGGAAAGAAATAAATTCAATAAATATAGCAAAAATAACGAGAAATGTACCAAATCTTAACATGAAATACAAAGTACCATATGTTGACACCACAAAAATTTTGGAAGGAATATAACGAAAAAAAATTACTTTGCCGTGTGCCGGCCCTTTGCCGTGCGCCACACGGCAGGACACACGGCAAAGGGCCGCGGCCGTGACTTAAATGTTACCTTTGCCGTGTGCCTAACAGGTGGCACACAGCAAAGAGTGCCCTTTGCCGTGTGCTGGCCTTTGCCGTGTGCCAGAGGGGCAGGCACACGGCAAAGGGTGCCCTTTGCCGTGTGTTTCTCCTTTGCCGTGTGTCCTAGGCCGGGGCACACGGCAAAGGGGGGAGACGCCGTGTGCTGCCCCTTTGCCGTGTGCCACGTGCCGGGCACACGGCAAAGAGGGCCCTTTGCCGTGTGCCCGTGGGCCGACACACGGCAAAGGGCCGTGCACACGGCAATGGCCCGTTTTTCGGTAGTGAAGGGATGCCACCGGCCACCCGGGCCGTGTTTAGTTTCTGAATTTTTTTTTTGGAAAAGATTTCGAGTTTTGATTTTACCGATTTAGGAGTAGTAAATGTAGACGAAAAGGATGGAAAGTTATATGGATAGGTTGGAAATCTCGAGACGAATCTAACGATGGTAATTAGAGGGTAATTAATTCATAATTAGCGGATGGTTACCGTAGCATTACTGTTACAAATCATGGATTAAGTAGGCTCATTAGATTCATCTCGCGATTTACAGCCTATCTGTGTAACTTTTCACCTTTTTCATCTACATTTAATACTCGATGCATCTAAGATTCTCTTTTGATGTGATGGGTGAAAAGATTTCGTTTTGGTGGCTTAGGAGGTATCTCTCCTCCTCTGTCCAAATCGATCTGCACTGACTACTGAACATTGATTAATGTTGTATGCTTGCACATGGACCTTTCCATTTTCGTATACTGATCCAATTGGTTGACAATTATTTTTTCAGGGTTCCGAGAGATGGCGACGTCACCATCAAGGTGCTCTTCTGCGGGCTCTGCCACACGGACCTCCACGTCATCAAGAACGAATGGGGCAACGCCATGTACCCTCTCGTTCCCGGGTAATAATAAGTTCACCGAGCAAGCATATTGATAGATTTCGATCTTGTGCTTGTTTCTTCTCGATCGTGTAGTAACTAATCATGGTGTAAAACGAACGCAGCCATGAGATCGTCGGCGTCGTCACGGACGTAGCCTCGGGCGTAACTCAGGATGCAAGCAGGCGCGGGCCTGCCTGCGAGCCTGCCAGATTGAGCCCGCAAAAACTTGTCAGTGGGTCTGTGCAGGCACCCGCTTCTTGAGCTGCAGGCTAACGCGGGCACGCCTGCGAAACCTTGTGGGCTTGAGCGGCACACCTGCCACGTCCTGCACATCGCCTGCAGAGCCTGCTTGGCCCGCACGAGAGCATTGTCGCACAAGAGCAGGCACCCGCATCAACCATCGGCCTCAACCAGACAGTCTCGTTCAAGCGCCCGTTCGTCTGCGGCAGCGACAGCGATACAGACGCTCCTGGGTCTCCTGTGACCTTGCAGGCTTGTGTGCGGGCTCTGCAGGTGCCTGCGAACCTGCTAGTGTGTTGTAACCTGGATGTTGTGAGTCGGGGCTCATTTGAGCCCCGAATTTCACCGCCGCTGCCGACAGGTGGGCCCCAGCCCCCGCCGCCTTCGCCTCCCTCGGCTCCGGCGGCTTCCGCCGCCTTCGCCGTCGCCCGTCGCCCGCCCACATGGATTCCTCTCCCCCGCCGCCGATGCCGGCCCAACCGCCGTCCTCCACCGCCTGGCCGCCGGCGCCCTCGACGGCCGGCCCTCCCTCGCCGCCCGCCACATCCGTCGGGCCGCCGGCCGCCCCCAAACCTACTTCTAGAGCCCGAAGATCGAGCCCACCCCAATTCCGAAACCTTAAAAAAGCGCATCGGCGCCGCCGCCGGCGCCGCCCACCTGTCGGCGGCGCCGATGTTTACCGGGGCTCACATGAGCCCTAGGTCACCACAACATTCTGCTAGTGTGTTGCCTGCGAAGCCCGGCAGGAAATTGCGAAGAGTGGATCAGCGCCGGCGGGCACCTGCGGTTTAAGTATTTTCTACGTGCAGGGCTATGCGGTGGCCTGCAGGCGCCCGCAGACGCGCCTGCTTGCATCCTGAGGCGTAACCAAGTTCAAAGCCGGCGACGCCGTCGGAGTGGGCTACTTCGTCGACTCCTGCCGCTCCTGCGAGAGCTGAAGCAAGGGGTACGAGAGGTCGAGAGCTACTGCCCCGACCTTGTCGAAACCTCCAACGGCATGGACCTACACGACGGTGCCACCACCCAGGGAGGCCTCTCCGACGTCCTCGTCGTCAGCCAGGACTACGTCGTCCGTATCCCGGCGAGCCTGCCTCTCGACAGCGCCGCGCCGCTGCTCTGCGAAGGCGTCACCGTGTTCAGCCCCATGGTGCAGTACGCGCTCAACTCCCCGGGCAAGTACCTCGGCGTCGTGGGGCTCGGCGGCCTCGGCCACCTCGCCGTCAAGTTCGGCAAGGCGTTCGGCATGACGGTCACCGTCATCAGCACGTCGCCGGCCAAGCGCGAGGAGGCGCTGGGCCCGCTCGGCGCCGAAGCGTTCCTGGTCAGCCGCGACGCCGAGCAGATGAAGGCGGCGGCGGCCACCATGGACGGCGTCATCGACACGGTGTCGGCGAAGCACCCCGTCGTGCCGCTGCTGGAGCTGCTCAAGCCGATGGGACAGATGGTGGTCGTCGGCCTGCCGGCGAAGCCCCTCCAGGTTCCGGCCTTCAGCCTTGTCGGCGGCGGGAAGCATGTCGCCGGGAGCGGCGGAGGCGGAATCGGGGGAGCGCAAATGTTGTGCTGACGACGGTGTCAGCTGCCCCCCCCCCCCCCCCCCCCCTATTAGCCGCCCTCACTGCCATGTGGGGCCAGCGGCGGAGCCGCCGCCGCCGGAGGCCTTAGGGTTCCGGGGTTGGGGGGCAGCACTCCCGACGGCTTTAGAGGGGTTCGGGGGCGGTGGCCGGACCGGCGGAGGAGGCGGGCGGCGGGCGGAGGGGCCGGCGGCGAGGGCGCCGCCGGCCGGGGCGGTGGAGGCCGGCGGTTGGGCCGGAGACGGCCGCGGGGGAGCAAAATCGCTTCAGGTGGGCGGCGGGCGGCGGCGGAGGCGGCCGAGGCCGCCAGAGCCGGCGGCGGCGGCGGCAGGGGCCCACATGTCGGCCGCTGCGCGCTAATACGGGGGGCAGCTAACGGGGATCTGAGAAGATCCCCGTTGGGGAGTGCCAGGAGATGCGGACTTCGCGGGGGAGCACGGGATTGTCGCGGACGTCGAGGTCGTCGGGATGGACTACGTCAACACGGCGATCCAGCGCCTTGAGAGGAACGACGTCAGGTACCGCTTCGTCGTCGACGTCGCCGGCAGCAAACTGGGCGTCGACTCTGCTTAGGCAGGCGCCAGGATTTGTGATTCTGTATTTCTGCAAACATGTGAGGTGGTTGTTTAATTGTTTTTGCTCGATCGTGTCTCCTGGTTTTGGTGGGTGTACGCAAGTGATCAATAAACAAGGGCAGAATTTTGTTTTTTGGTCTTCGTCAATGGGTTGCGTGATGCTTCTTGTTAAATGTGTAATATTTTTAAGATAAAGAAATAGTTTAATATCACGACCTCTACAGCACATCCCAATATAACTCGTCATTATATTGCAAAAACACAAATGATTGAGATAGCAAAAAAGAGTAAGGAGCCGGTCTAGCTATAAACATTTCTGTACCAGCCTTTTAATTCTGCAGTTCCTCTTTCTAACTCCGAGAAGCTTGAAGCTTAGAAAAAATCACAACAAAACACTATTAGCACTAGAACCATGCATCATACAAAAGGTGATCTAGATCACAAATCTGAATTATACTAAAAAAATTGAAGATAGGAAGCAAATCACACCATTGACCTGCAACCAGAAGACAGAAGATAACAGTTAGAACATATCAGCTTGGAAAGAGCTACAACATATGAGGATGAAGACATAGTCAAATAGAAAACAAATAGAGTGCACTGTACACATAGCATCTCCCTTCCGGCCTAAAATATTATTCATTTTAGAATTTTTTAGATACATGCTTTTAATATGCACCTAAATATATGCAAAAGTTATGTATCTAAAAGAACCAAAACAAATTGTATTTTAGGATAGAGGAAGCATATACCTTGTACATACAAACATATATTTATAAAATGAAGTGTAAGTAATGATTAATCTAGCTATATATCTAGCAAAAAATGATTCACATATTCAATCTTACTCCTGATAGTAATGATGCAAATTTGTCCAACAAAAACATACATCACAGGCGAAAGGGCATCTAGCCTAGTGGTTAGGGCAACTGATTAGCACCCAGTAGGCTTAGGTTCGACTCTCCGTAAGAGCGAATTAATTGGATCTAGAATAAACATATTATACAAAAAAAATAGGCAGGGGATTCCCCTACTGACTTTGGTAAAAAAAACATACATCACATATGTTGATTTATAAAGGTTACCCAAACAACATTTGACATACAAGTACAATAGTATTCAGCCTGTTCCGCTGGTGGAAAAGTTGGCTGGCTTGTGGCTGAGATTTTGACTGTTTTAACAGTATTATGTGAGAGAGAAAAAAGATAGCATAAGCCATAACAAGCTGGCTATCGCTGGAAAATAGATAAGCAGAACTGAGCATAATATGACACAATTTGGTAGAACTCATAAAGTGACGTTAGAGGTTCAAGTACACAAAATAAGTAAAATCTACAAAAAAATCACAGTAGAATTGGACTTGATAGAACGACCATTCTGGTAGAGTTTCAACATTCGGTAATAGCACAACAAAACAAGTGCATAAAATAATAGAATGAGGACAATAAAGAAATAAGACACGGTGCACAACAAACAAAAGTAAGACACAACAAAGAACAACAAATAAAACAAATTGCTATTAACTAAAGACCAACAAAAGATCAAAATAGCGAGGCAAATTTGGGAAAAACAAATGAATAAATAAATGATGCACCAAACACACAACCCACAAAGCACAAGAAAAAACCATAAGACATACCTTTGAATTGGGTGAAGAATTGGCCAAAGACACCAAATCAAACTAGGGAACGACAACAGAAACCCAAAAAAGGTAGTCAATGAATAAAATCAGTTAGACTATTGTCGGGGGGCCAATACATGGGCTCCAAAGATTATCGGATAAATAAACAGAAAGGCACTAAGCCAAAAAATGACATCAGACCCTTAGCAGAAGCTGGGTCCGAACATCTGCCTTGCCTGAAAGCAGTCTAAACCTAGCGGAGCGTATCCGCCTCGCCCGACCCAACAGAAATGACTAAGACCCCGTCACGCATCTAGGGGCGACTCTACCTCGCCTAACACTCCGGAGGGCCCCAAAAGGAGGCGCGTGGGCTGCACGTTCTCCGCCTCGCCCGACCCTTGATGGGTCGGGATCTAGACGCGTAGATTTCCCTTTTCTCTCTCTGCTTCGCGTGGGCCCCTGCGGTGGGACCAAGGGGAGACTCGATGACACAAGAAGTCAACAAGCCTGTACGAGCAGGCTACGCACGCCTACGTCTAGGCCTTGGCCGCCACGACACGACCTGAACGAAACCTCGCTAGGTGGCGCCATTGGAGACAGTGAGTCGCTCAGGTGTCGATTAAACACCATGCCAACTCTTCCCCCGTGGCACCACCCGTAAATACAACATACGGTCTAAGAGCGACAGCTCCTCACCCTAGCCGTGTTCCCGTTTCTTCCCTTGACTCCTGTAGCCACAGTGCCGCAACCGTGGTTACCAAGTCAAGACAAATCCTGACACCTACGACAGCAAGTAGACCCTCTATGGCGCATTGAGGAGGGTCGGACTGACACCCCTCCTCGGGTTCGCCGCCTTGTACCCCTCCGTTTTCTTTCTTCTTTCTTGTAAACGTCGACTTTTCCTTGATCTATACTAAAAGGAAAGGCAGCACCCCTTAGAAAGAGTTGGACTCTAGATTCTCTCTAGGTTCGGCATCTCATTCTCTCTCTCGCCCGTTTGTAACCCCTACTGCAAACTCTAGCAAGCAACACGAGCAGCTCGAACTGGACGTAGGGTCTTATACCTCCGGGTAGCCCAAACCAGTATAAATCCTTTGTATCTATCTTGCAAACCATCCGGGCCTAAATGCTCAACCCATGAAAAATTACTAGCCGGTGATTCGAAACACCAACAGTTGGGGCGCCAGGTAGGAGGTTTTTGCGCGTTTCGCCGTTCTCTTCACCAGGCATCGAATGGCTCCCGAAGCCCGCAACGCCCGAGGATCGTCGGGTCCTCCGTGAAATCCACGCACTGCTCGTTGCCTCGACGGCACGGGTCCGACGCTAGTCAGTGCCCGCCCACGCGGCGGCAGGTCAAGGACGCATCTGTTCTCCAGTCGCCACCCAGCGAGGGTGCCGTCACGGTCCCCATCCAGTGGCGACTCAACGTAAGCCACGAAGACGTCAGGCAAATGACGGACTGGGGGAGACTTACACGAATTATGCGGCACCACGGACGACTGAAGTCTGAGCCCCGACACGTCGAGGCCTCGGGTCTTCAGTACACGAATCCATGGTGCCGCGTTCTCGCAACAATTGCGACCCCCGACGGGCGTACTAAGGTATGCGGGGGAGACAAATACTGAGCTCTGGGCCTCTGGCTCGAGGACTACCGACTCGCCTGCCAAGGTGGGGGAGCGGATGATGACGACTTCGTCATCCACAACCTGCCACTTCACCTGACCGATTCGGTCCGAGCGTGGCTTGTGTTGGATATATGCCCTAGAGCCAATTGGATTGGATCCACTAATGGGCCTACAAAGTGGAAGCCCATTAGCGTGGCCCATTAGCACTAGAGGGACTACACCAAGTATTAGTCCCACATTGCTAATGGACGAAGGGGTGGGAGGTTTTCCTCCCTATATATACGAGGGAGGGGCAAAGGGGAGATGAGCAAGCCAGTTGTGCCGCCCCTCCTATAGCCGCTGCTACAGTACCCGCGGTAATGTTCACGCGTGAACAGTTCACGCGGTGAACAGTAACCGCCCTCCCACGCTGCCGTTCTCCTGCCGCGCGCCTCGGTGCTGGCACACCGACGCTCGGCGTTCCAATCTCCGTACGTGTGGATACCTCGGAGGTGCTACATCTGGAGCACTAGGACGAACCGCAAGTCGCAGGACCAGACGGACGTTCGCAACTTCACGGCACTGCTACCTCGACGCGCTTCTCTACACCGAGACGGTTCCGCTGCATCTGCGCGTCTAGTGGTAACGATCTGAGATCTATAACTGCAGTTGTTCCTGGTTTCGGGGTACACGGTTTTGTATTGTGCTAGCGTAGCCTCCCCGAATCCCTTCAGTGGTATCAAAGCCGTAGCTGCTTCGTTATAGATTCGATCGTGGGCATATGGAGATATGCGTGGTTGTAGATGAGTCTCTGATCGGTTCGTGATCTTTGTCGTGATGGTTGTGTAACGAATTGCTCCTACCGGTCATTTTTTCCGCCATCGGAGCTAAGTGATACTCGTAAACCCATGCATGGTGAGATGTAGATCAATTGGATTGGTCGAATCGAACTTAGGTCAATGGCCAGGCGCATGGGATGCGTGACGGTGAAGATTGGATCTGAAACCGGGCCGGAAAAAGATGCGAAAACAAGATGTTCGGTAAAACAGTCATAGCTTTCACATACGATCTCGGATGGAGACGATTTTTATATGAAAATTCATCTACAGAAAAAGTTACGTCCGTTTTAGACTGCCACAGGCAGTTTCGCCGAAATCAGATTTGCGAAATTCGGCCGGGAAGATGGAGTTTTCTGCGTTTTAAGTTTAGACATCGGAATCGCCTAACTTGTTTTTGCAGAAATTCATGTGATCGGTATGGCCCTTATGTGTATGTGATGCATGTATGTAATTGAATCATGACCTGCGTGTCGTGAGTGCGGCAATACTGCTGGAGCCATATGTATTGTCAAGTTATTGTAATGGTCTGCGTGCCAACCTGTGATGATCTAAGCGCGATTATGTAATTTATTTACTTGCATGTGTTAGATGTTAGTTCTTGGAGGACTCATCACTGTAGGATGGCATGCATGGATCATGGAGATGGAGATCAACATGATGGATCATGAAGATGGAGATCAACATGATGGACAACACAATGGAGATGGAGATCTACCTGTGATAATGGGCCATACCGTGTCATTATTGTGTGAATGCCGTCCTATAACGTTCTGCTTTTATTTACATGCGACGAATGACGTTATTTTTAGCATGCGACGATAAAAGTAGAACGATCCCTCAGTAATATTTAAGTTTACGTGCCCTCCCAAACCTTGCACCATCATGTCTTGTACGATCAGTGGTGGGTCTATAAAATTAGGGTGCTGCTGATTTTCCTCGACTAGATGGGTTCGTATCGGATACTTACTCGCACGGGGTTTGGTTACCTTGAACAAAGTCATCTTAACGGTTAAGGGCTTTGGGGCACAAGAGTTGGTTCTCAGGGCAGACGTGAGAACTCTTGTGCCCTAAAAAAGTTGAATGGAACAAACTATGCGGATTGGATCCGCAACGTGAGAATTGTTCTCAGGGCAGAGAAAAAGGAGGATGTTCTAGACACCCCTTTACCAGACGAGCCTGCTGAAAATGCAACTGCTGCTGTGAGAAACGCCCACCAGAGAGTGTTGGACGTTGATAATCAGATAAGCTGTCTTCTACTTGCTAGTATGGAACCTAAGCTGCAGATGCAGTTTGAGGGATATACTACACACAATATGATTGTGGCTCTCCAGGAAATGTTCCAAACTCAAGCTAGGACCGAAAGGTTCAATGTGTCCAAAGCTTTTGTGGAGACAAAGTTAGCAGAAGGTGCAGTAGTTGGGCCATACGTGATCAAGATGGTTGGTCACACTCAGAGATTGGAGAAGCTAGGCTTCCCAATAGGTCCAGAGTTGGCCACTGATTTTATTCTAGCGTCACTTCCGCCAAGCTATGGTAGCTTCATCTCGAACTACCATATGCATGGGGCAGAGAAGGGCTTGAATGAGCTGTGTGGCATGCTTAAAACAGCAGAGGCTGACATTAAGAAGAGCAATGGTGGCGGCCATGTGATGGCGATCCAGAACAAGCCTAACTTTAAGAAGAAGGGCAATTGGAAGAAGAAGGGCAAGGCCAAAGATGTGATCAACAAGCCAAGCTCGAATCCCAAACCTGGACCAGCGCCTGATAAGCCATGCTTTTACTGTAATGAACTGGGTCACTGGAAGAGAAACTGCAAGCAGTACCTAGCTTCGCTAAAGAACAAGGGAAGTAAGAGTACTTCCGGTTCAGGTACGCTTCAGGTTTATGTTACCGATATCTTCCTCGCTGATTCTTATGTTAATTCTTGGGTATTTGATACCGGATCGGTTGCTCATATTTGCAATTCGATGCAGGGAATAATAAGAAGTAGAAGCGTGGAAAGAGGAGAAGTTGATTTTCGCGTGGGCAACAATGCAAGAGTTGCAGCGCTGACCGTCGGGACGATGCAACTTCACCTCCCATCAGGATTTATAATGGAACTAAATAATTGTTATTATGTTCCTAGTTTAAGTCGAAACATTGTGTCTACTTCATGTTTGATGAAGGATGGTTATTCATTTGCGAGTGAAAACAATGGTTGTGTGATCTCTAAGAATGGCATGTTTGTGGCTTTTACATCCATTGTGAATGGTTTATTTATTTTAAATCTTAATGGTGCGCCTATCTGTAATGTAAGTGCTAAAAGGCCTCGGCCTAATGATTTACGTCTGACCTATATGTGGCATTGTCGTTTGGGTCATATAAGTGAAAAGCGCATGAAAAGGCTCCATTCAGATGGACTTTTAACTTCGTTTGATTTTGAATCATACGAGACATGCGAAGCTTGTTTGCTAGGCAAGATGACCAAGACGCCATTCACAGGTTTTCCTGAGAGGGCGCATGACTTATTGGAACTCATACATACGGATGTGTGTGGACCGATGAGCACGACAGCTAGAGGTGGATTCCAATACTTCATTACCTTCACTGATGATTTTAGTAGATATGGCTATGTCTACTTAATGAAACATAAGTCAGAAACCTCTGAAAAGTTCAAAGAATTTCAAAATGAAGTGGAAAATCAACGTGGTAAGAAAATTAAGGCCTTACGATCTGATCGTGGAGGTGAGTATTTGAGCCACGAGTTTAGCAGTCATCTAAAGAGTTGCGAAATTGTTCCACAACTTACGCCGCCTGGAACGCCTCAGAGAAACGGCGTGTCCGAGCGACGTAATCGAACCTTGTTGGACATGGTACGATCAATGATGAGCCAGTCAGACCTACCGTTATCGTTTTGGAGATATGCTCTAGAAACAGCAGCTTTCACACTTAATAGGGTACCGTCTAAATCCGTGGATAAGACACCATATGAGATATGAACTGGCAAGACTCCCAGTTTGTCTTTTCTGAAAATTTGGGGTTGTGAAGTGTATGTCAAGAGACTTCAGTCAGACAAGCTTACACCCAAGTCGGATAAGTGCATATTCGTGGGATATTCAAAGGAAACTATTGGATATTATTTCTACAACCGATCAGAGTGCAAAGTGTTTGTCGCTCGAAACGGTGTTTTCTTGGAGAAAGAGTTTCTCAAAAGCGAGAAAAGTAGACAAAAGGTGTTTCTTGAAGAAATTCAAGATGAGCCCATGAGGCAAGACTCTACGAGTGATGCTAATGTAGCAGAACCCGTGGAGGCACCGGTGGTGAGAAATGAACCACCACAACCACGAAGGTCCGAAAGGCCACGTCGTGCAACTGATAGAATGAATCTCCTAATTACAGGAGAGCGCGACATATTGTTGATGGAAAACGATGAGCCTAGGACATATGCGGAAGCAATGATGGACCCAGATTCCGAGAAATGGCAGAGTGCCATGAGATCCGAGATAGATTCCATGGGACACAATCAAGTTTGGAACTTGGTTGATCTGCCTGAGGGTGTTAGACCCATCGAGTGCAAATGGATCTTTAAGAAAAAGAGAGATATGGACGGAAATGTTCACGTCTATAAAGCACGGCTTGTTGCAAAAGGTTTTCGACAAGTTCAAGGAGTTGACTACGACGAGACATTTTCTCCAGTAGCGATGCTTAAATCTATTCGGATCATCCTAGCAATAGCTGCGTATTTCGATTATGAGATATGGCAGATGGATGTCAAAACAGCTTTCCTAAATGGAAACCTTGATGAGGACGTGTATATGATACAACCTGAAGGTTTTGTCGATCCGACCAATGCTGGAAAAATATGCAAGCTTCAGAAATCCATTTATGGATTAAAGCAAGCATCTCGGAGTTGGAATATTCGTTTTGATGAGGTAATCAAAGGGTTTGGTTTTCATCAAAATGTAGAAGAGCCTTGTGTTTACAAGAAAGAAAGTGGGAGCGCTGTTGTATTTCTAATTTTATATGTGGATGACATATTATTGATTGGGAATGACATTCCTATGCTGGAATCCGTAAAGACTTCACTGAAAAATAGTTTTTCTATGAAAGACTTAGGAGAAGCAGCATATGTTCTGGGCATAAAAATCTATAGAGATAGATCAAGGAGGCTTATAGGATTAAGCCAAGATACTTATATTGACAAGGTGCTGAAACGGTTCAGCATGGAGCAATCCAAGAAGGGGTTCTTACCTATGTCACATGGTGTACTCCTCAGCAAGAATCAGCGTCCTCAGACAGCTGATGAGCGAGAGCGCATGAATACGATTTCGTATGCTTCGGCAATTGGGTCTATCATGTATGCCATGATAAGTACTCGTCCAGATGTCTCATTTGCTCTAAGTATGACGAGCAGACACCAGTCTGATCCGGGTGAGAGTCACTGGACAGCGGTGAAAAGTATTCTTAAGTACTTCAGAAGGACTAAAGATATGTTCCTAGTGTATGGAGGTGAGGAGGAGCTCGTTGTAAACGGTTACACCGATGCTAGCTTCCAAACTGATCCGGATGATTCACAGTTTCAATCAGGATTCGTATTTACTTTAAATGGTGGCGCTGTGAGTTGAAAGAGTTCCAAGCAGGAGACCGTGGCCGATTCTACAACAGAAGCCGAGTACATCGCAGCTGCTGAAGCTGCAAAGGAAGGTGCTTGGATGAGAAAATTTCTCATTGAGCTTGGTGTGTTTCCGAATGCATCTAGCCCATTGAATCTCTTTTGCGACAACAATGGGGCTATTGCGCAGGCTAAGGAGCCAAGGAATCACTCAAAGAACAGACATGTACTGCGGAAGTTTCACCTCATTCGAGAGATCATTAGACGAGGTGATATCAAGATATGCAAAATACATACGGATCTAAATGTTGCTGATCCTTTGACAAAGGCTCTTTCACAGCCTAAGCATGAGGCGCATATGAGAGCTATGGGTATTAGATATCTTCTAGATTAGCTCTAATGCAAGTGGGAGTCATATTTCATAGTATCCATGATAAAGCACTAGGTGTTCATTGAATATCCATGAAAGGCAACTTGTATTGATTGACAATTATGTGAATTGTTTGTGAAACTCTTTACTTGTATGGTTATTCTAAAGTTATCCCTGGTCAGAATTCATGCTAGAACACACATGAACATTAGACTAGCACATGTATTAGTTGATGACTATGTTTCACAAGTCATGAATATGGAGATGTAAAACTAATAATGTGGGCACATGTATGACATGGGCTGGATTGACCCAACGTGAGATGTTGTAATATTGTTCTCTGTTTCACAACGTGTATGCTTTGTCCTAAGACCTGAGATTGCCGCATGTACTCAAGATGTGAATTGACTTACTTAGGGGCTATCAAACGCTACGCCGTAATTGGGTAGTTATAAAGGTAGTTTTTCGGGTTTGTCAGGAAGCATGCTGTGAGACATGGTCAATCAAGATGGAATTTGCCCCTCTCTATGTGAGAGAGATATCTCTGGGCCCCTCGAGTGATCGGATCAAGAAATGCATGGCCGTGCTAGGTTAAGTGTTAACCTCTTGAAGGATCCGACTCACAGGTTCGAGAAACAGAGGTCAGCTTGGAGAAGCTAGACCAAATATCGCGAGGCAAAGGGAATAGCATGTATATGAGTTGTGGTGGTTCGTCTGATATGATCTTTATGTGCACTTAGGAGTTGACACGTCTTGCTAGAAACCACTATCAACTATTGGTCGAGTAGGAGTACTCGAACCATGTCTATGTGTGCGTGAACCCATAGGGTCACACACTTAAGGGGTTTGGAACATTTAAATACTTGACTAAGAGATTGTCTCTAGTGCAAGTGGGAGACTGTTAGATATATGCCCTAGAGCCAATTGGATTGGATCCACTAATGGGCCTACAAAGTGGAAGCCCATTAGCGTGGCCCATTAGCACTAGAGGGACTACACCAAGTATTAGTCCCACATTGCTAATGAACGAAGGGGTGGGAGGTTTTCCTCCCTATATATACGAGGGAGGGGCAAAGGGGAGATGAGCAAGCCAGTTGTGCCGCCCCTCCTATAGCCGCTGCTACAGTACCCGCGGTACTGTTCACGCGTGAACAGTTCACGCGGTGAACAGTAACCGCCCTCCCACGCTGCCGTTCTCCTGCCGCGCGCCTCGGTGCTGGCACACCGACGCTCGGCGTTCCAATCTCCGTACGTGTGGATACATCGGAGGTGCTACATCTGGAGCACTAGGACAAACCGCAAGTCGCAGGACCAGACGGACGTTCGCAACTTCACGGCACTGCTACCTCGACGCGCTTCTCTACACCGAGACGGTTCCGCTGCATCTGCGCGTCTAGTGGTAACGATCTGAGATCTATAACTGCAGTTGTTCCTAGTTTCGGGGTACACGGTTTTGTATTGTGCTAGCGTAGCCTCTCCGAATCCCTTCAGCTTAAGCACCTCGCTGCCGAGCAGTTTCATAATTGGTTCGACCTCAAGAACTTTTTATGGGGCCATTTCCAGGGGACTTATGTCCAACCGGGCAACCCCTGGGACTTGTGGCACTGCCGGCAGAAGTCAGACGAGAATATCCTGGAGTACATCTGACGCTTTTCTCGGCAATGCAATAAGATTCCCACCGTTGCTGACACCGACGTATTCGGAGCCTTCCTGTTCAGGACCACCTGCGAGGCTCTGGTACACGAGCTGGGGCACCGGTACCCCGTACCACAAAGGAGCTCTTGGACATCGCTGTTGACCATGCCTCAGGCGACGAGGCGGTCGGGGCAACATTTGGTCGCTCAGAGGAAAAGGCGAAGTTGGCAACGCCACCTCTAAAGCGACGACGGCAGGACTCGATCGTCGACTCTAACACCACCGCCTATGACGCCGACAATGGCGGCAATGCTAACGATGCCGACAGCCCTGGCGGCAATGACTCTAGTAGCGCCAACGACGACGACTCCGACGGCACCGGCGGAACCACACCAACAGCGACAGCTCCGATAGCATCGATGATGGCGACAATAGTGCCGCCACCGACGACTCCGACAGCACCGACGGAGACGACGCCGGCACCTTCGACGGATACGGCGCTGACAGCACCGACAACGACGCCAGACGGAGCCAGTAGCGAAGCCGACGATCCCACCGGGGCAAGACCAATGACGCCCTGGAGACTACCAGCGTGCAAACCACTGAACATATACATCACTTCTTCCCTAAATTCACGATCCCTGCATTTTATTTACTGCAAATGAACTGCGTTTGTTTAGACAATCCTAAGCTCCACTCGGGGGCTTCTAGGAGTCTATATCGAATAGTTTTATATCGAATAGTTTTCTAAATGTTTGTTCCCGATCCATTTTTTAGTGGCAAAGTGAAAAAGTTAGTCGTGACAAGTCGAGCCGGCTCACAATTGTCAAGCGGTGAAAGCCTATGCCTCCGCAGCTATGGTCTCTTCACTCGACAGCGTGAACCGGCCTTGTCTCAAACTTGACTCGGACTGGATCGCTTTGACTTCAAAAATGGTGACCATCACCAGCCCTTGACCCGCTGAGGGATCTTGAAACAGTTGACATCGAGTCACCTGATTCGGGCTCGGGGGCTAGGGGTCCCACACGAAGGAGTGTCATCGTATAGCTGACATCCTCTGACACGAGGAGGGCATCTTCCGAGCCGTGGCTACCCCGGCCGACTCACAAAGGGTGTGTCAAAGGACGGTTGGCCTTGACAAGCCAGATCACCCAGGTAAGAAGGGATACAGGGCTGAAAACGCCCCTACGGCCCATCATAATCCAAGAATTCGAAGGCTGGCCCATCGAGGGGTTCGGCAGCCGCTCCAGGACAACCAAAGAGTGAGGGGCGGAAATGGATTGGCCCACGTAGCGGCCGGCACCCGGGCGATCTGGCGCCACGGGAATCCCCGACCCGCATTCGAGTCTCGGCTTGAGTTGACCCATGGTTTTCTTGTGAAGAGAAGGCAGCACGTCGTCTTGAGACCTGAGAAGCTTCTTCTCTCTCTCGCCCATTTCTAACCCTTACTGCCAACTCTAGCAAGCAACACGAGCAGCTCGAACTGGACATAGGGTCTTATACCTCCGGGTAGCCCGAACCAGTATAAATCCTTTGTGTCTGTCTTGCTAACCATCCAGGCCTAAACGCGCAATATCCACGAAAATTTACTAGCCGGTGATTTGAAACACCAACAACTATAAAAGTATTTAAACTCTAAAAGCTTGGATAGACAATGCATGTGCGATCGGTTAGTGCCCAAGCTGTGGCAAAGCTATTTTTATGCGGCAAGAGGAATCGCTAGCGGCGTGTGTCTGAGTCTTTGCTGTGTGCATGTCCATTGTGCCGCATGTGCATGCGCTAGCCGTGTGTCTGAGTCTTTGCCGTGTGCATGTCCACGGGCACACGGCAAAGGGACGGCTTTGCCGTGTGCCAGAAAGCAGGCTCACGGCAAAGGCACTGCACACGGCATCATGTGTCTTTGCCGTGTGCCCTGAGACCGGGCACACGGCAAAGAATTAACTCACTGCTAAGTGGCCCCTTTGCCGTGCGTCCAGATCTGGGGCTCACGGCAAAGGGCCACACACGGCAAAGGTAGCACCTTTGCCGTGAGCCTGAAAATCGGCCCACGGCAAAGGTGACGGCGTGTGACAGCCGTCACCCTTTGTCGTGCGCTAGCCGTGTAGCTCACGGCAAAGGGCTGGCACACTGCCACGTCACCCCTTTGCCGTGTGCTCGGGGATAGCTCACGGCAAAGATTTTTTTTAATCTTTGTCGTCCAAAAATTTTCTGGTGTCAATGTACCTTACTTGGTATTCCATGTTAAGATTTGGTGCATTTCACAAATTATTTGCTATATTTAGTTATTTTATTTCTTTTCTTGGATTTATCGTTGAAAATAACTTTTGAACTGCAAGTGTGTCGAATAATGGAATATAATGAATTCAAAGGGAGCATACATGTTATTGAGTCCATTCTGAGGCTGTATCCATGAACTGTAATGAAAATTCGAGCGTGTGGTTCACAAAACATGATTATGCACGTTGGGCCGAATCGTATTTAAATTTTAGAAAAAAAATCCAAGTCTGAAAATCATAAGATTTGTCCTAGCATCATGATTTATGTGTATATGATGTGGTAAAAAGTTGAACACGTTTCGCACAAGTTGTCACATACGTTGCTTACAAATAGAAGAATCTCTGGAGAAGTTTGTGAGAGTTGACAATGAGTAGTTCATATTGAGAGGCGTAACTGAAGTCGAATTAGGTTTTGACTTCAAAACTTTTTCCATAGATAAAAGGCAACATAGATGTAGCGAGACCAAATTTTCGTAAATTTTCGTACACATTTCATAATTTTATAATTTTTTTGAATTGAATAATATGAACTGATATGTACATATATACATGAAGTAACGTACTTCTTATCATATATTCATCAACCCTGTTGTTATTGAGTAAAGCAAGCCATGTTCAAAATGTGACAAAGTTATGCAAAGATGAAATAATTGATCAAACTGAATTCAAATGATTTACATGATCTAAATCGAATTTGAATTTCAAACGCATGAAATACTAATTTTTTGGAGTGAAAACCTTAAACATGAATTGTTTAGCACCTTAGGCAAGGTAACAAATATTATCAAAGTTTGAATTGCCCAAAAAAATTTTTAACTTTGCCGTGTGCCAAACCCAGTGGCACACGGCAAAGAGCCTTTGCCGTGAGCAAACCCTAGAAGCTCACGACAAAGGGCCTTTGCCGTGTGCCCAGATCTGGCTCACGGCAAAGGGCTTTGCCGTGAAGCCACCCCGCGCCACGCACACACACACTTCGCCGCCGCCAGCTCTACCGTGATCCGCGCGCCGCTGCCACCGCCGCTGACCCCGCGCACCGCCGGCCACGCCACGCCGCTGTTCCTCCCCGCGTGCGCCGCCGCGCCCCGCCGCCGTCCCCCCCCCCCCCCCCCGCGCGCCGCCGGCCGTGCTCCGTCCCCGTCGCGCTCCCTCCCCGCCGCGAGCAGGCCCGCCGCCGTGCTCCCTCCCCGCCGCGCGCGCCGGCCGCCGTCGTCCCTCCCCACGCGCGCCGACCGCCGCCTCCCTCCCCCGCGAGCGCAGGCCGCCGCGTCCCTCCCCGTGCGCCTCGCCTCCCGCGCGTGCCGTGCCTGCGGGCGCTGCCAGCGGCAGGGCAGCTGCGCGCCGCCGGCCTCTCCCTTGCCGGCCACCTCTAACTCCGGCCGGCCGTGAGGTGGGTTTTTTTTCTGTTTTTCTTTATTTATTTAATTTAGTTAGTTTAGTTTAGTTAGTTTAGACAAATTAGTTTAGTTAGTTTAGTCACTAATTTAGTTTATATTAGTATGAGACTAGTACTTTAGTTTATTTTAGTGTGCTTTAGATAGTTATATTTTTTTGTTTAGAGTGAATTGTGATGAATTGATGTAGTGAAATTAGATTAATTTGTATGTGATTGGATATGGTTGTCTATGTGGTTGTCGGCCATCGTGCCATTGCTTTTGTTGCAGGTTTTGAAACCTCCCCTTGCAGGGGAGGTGCTGTCGAAATTTTTAAATTTTGACATTTTTTTCTTTTTTTTCAGGTTTTTGCAGGTTCTAGGCGTGACACCGTCCCCGAGTCGGTACCGTCCCCGACTCGCCCCCGTTCCCGGCGCGGCACCGTCCCTAACTCGCCCCCATTCCCGGCGCGTCACCGTCCCCGACTCGCCCCGTTCACGACGCGTCACCGTCCCCAACTCGCCCCCATTCCCGGCGCGTCACCGTCCCCGACTCGCCCCCGTTCTCAGGTGAGACATAAATATCTTTCTGTCCTTGACATGCATGTTAGCGGTTAACGTAACCTAGGCGTCTCCCGTTTGAAAGAGATACGGTCGGAAATATGCAGAACTTTGCATATCTATGACCGTATCTGTTTCGAATTGTCCACGTTATTTGGACAGCCGGAGTATGCGCAACCGGGGGTAGTTTCCATGCTCTACTCTGATCCGAGACTGAATTTCGGTAGCATCTCCCCGTTGTTCTCCGGATACACACTCTCCCTCTCGGGACGTGTATTTGGAGAACAGCGGGGAGATGCTGTCGAAATTCTGTCTTGGATCGGCGTAGAGCATGGAAACTACCCTCGGCTGCGCATCCTCGGGTGGGATTAGGAGCTATCTTCACCCAATAGCTAGGCAATATAATAATCGTGTAGATGCTATTTGTTTTATATTACTCATGCAATTGCTTATTATATCACTTTCTGGGCTTGGTGATGGTCGCCGGCAGAGAGGAGCCGGCGATTACGTGGGACCACTACGTCGCCGCTACAGTCGACCCCCATCCAGATCCGAATGGTGCGGTGTTCAACAACATGGTGCACCGGGTGGTTGAAGAATTGTGGGTAAGTTTCCCTCACACTACATGGGTCAATACAACGCATTTTCATTTGACATTATTGACATCCCATCAATTTGTAGGATTTTTTCAGAGTCGACGATGAATTCAAGGACCGAGCAACGGTTGTGGCTAACACAGCCTGCCGCAACCTGGTCACCGACATGCACTACGAGGCTCGCATTCAGGCAGTGGTGTATTACTACCGCAAATTCTTGAAAGTCAAATTGACCAAGACGGACGCCAGAAACATGAGGCTGACGAGGGCAGAATACATACGGGTAAATATACACTATCTCTTAAATTAGTTACGCTCAGTTTACTCTACTTATGTGTACTTGATGATGTGCAGGCCGTTCCGCATTGGTGCGCCCCCCACAGGAGGTGCTAGTAGATGATAGTGGACAAGTGGTGCGCTGATGGTTGGGAGGCGACCCACAACGAAGCCCGGCGGAGGCGTTTGATGATGTCTGATAAACCACACCACCAAGGCAACCGCGAGCTCTCGACGTACGACCAGAGATGGGTATGTGTCTTAAACTAAGTACACTCAATTTTCAATCTTGAATAATTCATGAAATCTGGCTTTATGTTTTTTTTTTTTGCAGTCTCAAACACATGGTGGTCAGCCTTGCCCCCCGCTCATGGCATACGCTTTGTCTCACAAGGACAAGGCGACGGCCCACGACAACGTCTACAACCCGCTGGATGGGCCCGAGGCATACTCAAATCCGAGCGTCCACAGCCGCCTCAGTGACTACTCAGAGATGGCAAGGGAGGTCCACGGGCCGGAGTTCGATCCGATCGCCGAGCAAATTGATGGAGAAGTGCTCATGAGGTCGGGAGGAGGCAAGAAGCATGGCCGGTACAGCGTTGCCAACAGCTTAGTGGACACAGCTAGTACTCCGACTCTCTCCTCGCTTAAAGCCAGGGCCACGGACTCGACCCCACCCATACGCCCACGGCAGAGTACTACACAGATCCACGGTAAATTCTGTTTTACCTGTTGCTAATTGATTATCGCTAGTGCTTGCTTTGTATTGTCACATTGCCATGAAAAATTGTAGGCCCAGATGGAGGACCATATGAGAGCTCAAAGGGAGGAGTGGGCAGCGGAGAAGCTGGCAATTTATGCCGAGATTGAGCGCAAGGAGGCAGCTGAGCGGGCCGAGCGGGAAGCCGAGCGGGCCGAGCGGGAAGCCGAGCGGATGCGGTATGCTCAGATGTACCAGTACTTGAGTAGCCTTGGGACGGTAGTAGGTCATACACCACCGCCACCGATGTTAGTCGCTCCGCCACATGTTAGAGAGCTTACTCCGGTGAGTCGCTTGAAAACCCTGAAGTTTCATTCCTCATAGTGACTTAGAACTTATGACTTAGGATATATCATCTAGTTGGATTCCACATAGTGACTTAGAAACCTAGAATGATCATAGCTTAGCGATTGTGTTGCATTTTGTATCGTTTGTGCAGAACCTGTCAGCGGCGTCAAACGATGGGCCCGTGGACATGTCGCGCCCTCAGGTGTCTCCTATCCCGCCTCCGTGGACGCAGTACGGCCCGTGGACGCAGCTCTCTCCTAGCGGACCGTACCAGCAGTAGCCGTAGATGAGACCCGGCATGCCACCGATGAGCTCGCCGTACCCGCCACTCCCTTACGGCTCGCCCTTCTCGCAGGACCCGCCACACCCGCCGCCATCTGCGTGAGTTTTATGAAATTGCATTGTATGGACGTGCATGGACTCGTAGTTGCTTAGGATTGAGTCGCATGGACTTTTATGGACTTGTATGAGCTTGTATGAACTTCTATGCATTTGTATGGACTTTTATTTGCATATGTGGATGATTGGACTATATAAACTGCCTGTGATGTGTATTCTGGTATACAAACTGCCTGTGATGTGTATTGTGATATACAAACTGCCTGTGATGTTTTGTATTGGGGGCATAATTGAAATAAACAAAAAAAGGGGGGGAGGGGGAAGGGGCCTTTGCCGTGAGTATCTACCACGGCACACGGCAAAGGCCGGGTCTTTGCTGTGTGCTAGTCCCTTAGCACACGACAAAGGCCCGAGCTTGGGCCCACCTGGCGCGGCCTTTGCCGTGTGCCGGCCCCGGTGGCACACAGCAAAGGCCCCAGCTTGGGCCCACCTGGCGCGGTCTTTGCCGTGTGCCTGCCGTGACGACGCACGGCAAAGACCCGTAACGGGCACGGCCGTTAAGACCACGCTGGCACACGGCAAAGTCTTTGGCACACGGCCGTTAAGACCACGCTAGCACGGCCGTTAAGACCACGCTGGCACGGCCGTTAAGACCACGCTGGCACACGGCAAAGTCTTTGGCACACGGCACATTTGCCGTGTGCCCTTTGCCGTGAGCCGCACACGGCAAAGTCCTTTGCCGTGTGCAAAGCTACCTTTGTCGTGTGCTTCAGGCACACAGCAAAGGCGGCGAATCCGGTAGTGCCCTCGAGAATAATATTTTCAGATCTAACCCTTTTGGTCACGTCGGTGGGCCCGGCGCGGCAGGATAACGTTGCCGCGCCGATGCGGCACGGTGGGCCTGCCAACGTGGCGCGGCGAGACGATGTGGAGGCCCCTTGCCGCGCCACATGGTGTGGCGCGGCAAAGGAGCCTCGTCGCGCCTCCACGCCTGGTGCGGCAGAAGACTACGCGTCCTATTTATCCACTTTAAATCATCTAAATAAAATAGCGTTTGATCTTCGAATACCACGAAACTTTACATGCACAATATTTAAGATCTAAACGATTCATTTTAGTAACAAGCACAAGTTTACGTGCTATATATTTTGAAATATATAATTTCAATGTAGCCTATATATTATGCCTATATTTCTCTTCGGGCACAAGTTAAACTTACTCACTTTAGCTTATCTTAATAAAATAGTATTTAAATTTTAAATGTCTCAAAATTTGGCATGTACAATGAATGAGGTGTAGATATTCCGTTTTAATAGCACCCACAAGGTGAAGTGCTACATATTTTGAAATTTATAATTTTAAAGTAGACTATGTATTATCCATTTGTCCCCTTTTTAAATAGTTTAAGTATTGAAACATAATATTACTTTATTTTTGTAAGTGCGTGCCATCATATTCAGAATTAAGGATGCTGAATTACTTATTATGTTGTTGTACTACTATCTGTTCTAGATGTGCTGTAACCACCACTACTACACCAAATGTTCTTTTGTTGGTAGTTTGAAAAGAAAAGAAAAGGACAGATTCAATATTGAACAAGTGAACAGGGAGGAAACACATTGCCAACTCTTCATCATTTTTCTACTTGCACGCCAAAATTACCAACACTGCGAGCAAACATGTACCTTTTGTGTAATTCATCTAGAATAGGATGTGCAATATGTCTGTGAAGTTATTGGTAATTGTTTCTCATAGTATTTTACATACTACATTAGTGTGGATATGTACTTGCATTTGTAAATGCTGCTAGTATGACAGACGCATCAGTGAGGGCTTTCGCCCGAATCCGCAACATGCCTGCGGCCCATGGCAGGTCGTGGCCCCGCACGGCAGAGAGCATGTGCATCGTCATGATGCCCCCAACGGGGAGACCGACGCCCAGGACGCCGCCATCATGCCCACTGACATCAGTGAGGGCTTTCGCCCGAATCCGCAACATGCCTGCCACACGTAGCCGCCCGTAGCCGCGCCTGGCCGGCCGTGGCTAGCAGTGGCCGCGCCTGGCCAGCTATAGCCGTCCGTGGCTGACCATAGCCGCTCCTGGCCGGGCGTGGCCAACCATAGCTGGCCGTAGCCGCGTCTGGCCGGTCGTGGCCAGCCGTAGCCGCTCCTAGCCGGCCATGGCCAGCCGTAGCCGCCCATGGCCGGCCGTAGCAGCTCTTGGCCAGCCGTGGCTAGCTGTAGCCGGCCGTAGCCGCGCCTGGCCGGCCGTGGCTAGCCGTGGCCGCGTCTGGCCGGCCGTAGCCAGTCGCGCCTAGCCGCAGCCAGCCGCCGACCGGCGCCAGCCCTTGGCCAGGCCGCTGCAGTCCATGGGCGGCCGTCGCCAGGCCGCTGCCGCACGTGGCCGGCCGAGGCCAGGCCGCTACAGCCCGTGGGCGGCCGTGGCTAGGCCGTTGCGAAGCCTCGCCACCTTGGCCGGCCGCCGCCGCCGTCGTCAGATCTGCACTAGCCATGTCGCCGGTCACTACCTCCTGTCGCCACACACAACACAAGTCCCAGCCACACCACCACCAGATCCGGTCGGGGAGGGACTGGATCCGTGGCCCCTTGCCTCCGCCGCTACCGCCGCCGCCGCCAGGGCCGGCCGTCGAGGTCGTGCACTTGTAAATGTTGTTGGTTTGACAGGAGTATATTATGTTTCAACACTTAAACTATCTAAAAAGGGGACACATGGATAATACATAGTCTACTTTAAAATTATAAATTTCAAAATATGTAGCACTTGACCTTGCGGGTGCTATTAAAACGGAATATTTACACCTCATACATTGTACATGCCAAATTTCAAGACATTTAAAATTTAAATACTATTTTATTAAGATAAGCTAAAGTGAGTAAGTTTAACTTGTGTCCGAAGAAAATGCAGGATTAAGATGAATGACCAAATAGGTTAATATTTTCTAACTAGGTATAAAGGGGTTGAGAAAGATGATCCTCCATTGCCAATACTATTTAATATAGTGTATGACATTCTAGCTATCATCATTTCTAGGGCCAAGGAGGCTAGGCAAGTAAAGAGGGTAGTTCCACACCTAATGCAGGATGGCTTGTCTATTCTGCAACATGGAGAGGACACTATAATGTTTATAGATCATGATATTGACATAGAAAAGAATATGAAATTATTACTATGTGTCTTTGAACAATTATCCAGGCTAAAAAATTATTTTCACAAAAGCGAAATCTTCTTGTTTGTAGAGGCAAAACAGTATGAAGTGGAATATTTAAGACTCTTTTGTTGTAGGATAGGAACATACTCCTTTTGCTACCTTAGCATCCCAAATGAACTATAGGAAATTTAGTAAGAATGACTGGAATTTCATTGAAGATAGATTTAATTTGAAAAGAGACTAAGTGGATGAAAAGGAAAGTTACTATCGTTAGGAGGTATACTGGTCCCGATCAACTCGGTTCTATCCAGTTTACCGAAGTTCATTATGTCCTTTTTTAGGTACCAAAGGGAATTCTTAATAAAATGGATTATTATAGATCATTTTTTTTTGGGCAGAATGGCCAACATAAGAAAAAAAATATAGACTAGTCATATGAAAGATTTTGTGCCCTCTAATACTACCCATATGAACATTATATAGTGCTGGAGTTAGTATGGCTTCAGCTATCTTGTGAGGGCTGGAGACGGTGCAATAATTCGACCGGTGGGGGGAGACTGCCCCCACGATTTGACACAAACTAAGGCCCTGTTTGGCATAGCTTTGCTCCATAAAGATCAACTCCACTCCTAAACTCCAGCTGGAGTCTGCTCCACGTGGAGCAAGAACTGACTGAAAAAGGTGTTTGGCTAGAATGGTGCATCTAGCTCTCAAAAAGATGGTTTTCAGTGTGTATTGCCAATATTGTCCCTAACTCATGGCCCCACATGTCATTGTCTTGTCTTGTCTTCTCTTCTTGCCCTTGTCAGGGAGGGAGGATGGGCGCCGGCGAGGGAAGGGAGGAGGGGCGCCGGCGGGGGAAGGGAGGAGGGGCACCAGCGGCAGGGAGGGAAGAGGGGCGCCGGCAGGGGAAGGGAGGAGGGGCGCCGGCGACGGGAGGGAGGAGGGGCGCCGGCGGCGGGAGGGAGGAGGGGCGCAGGCAGCAGGAGGGAAGAGGGCGCCGGCGGGGGAAGGAAGGAGGGGCGCCGGCGGCGGGAGGGAGGAGGGGCGCCGGCGAGGGAAGGGAGGAGGGGCGCCGGCGAGGGAAGGGAGGAGGGGCACCAGCGGCGGGAGGGAAGAGGGGCGTCGGCAGGGGAAGGGAGGAGGGGCGCCGGCGGGAAGGGAGGAGGGACGCCAGCGGCGGGAGGGAGGAGGGGCGCAAGCAGCAGGAGGGAAGAGGGCGCCGGCAGGGGAAGGAAGGAGGGGCGCCGGCGGCGGGGGGGGAGGAGGGGCGCCGGCGAGGGAAGGGAGGAGGGGCGCCGGCGGGGGAAGGGAGGAGGGGCGCCGGCGGGGGAAGGAAGGAGGGGCGCCGGCGGCGGGAGGGAGGAGGGGCGCCGGCGAGGGAAGGGAGGAGGGGCGCCGGCAGCGGAAGGGAGGAGGGGCACCAGTGGTGGGAGGGAAGAGGGGCGTCGGCAGGGGAAGGGAGGAGGGGCGCCGGCGGTGGGAGGGAGAAGGGGCGCCGGCGGGAGGGAGGAGGGGCGCCGGCGGCGGGAGGGAGGAGGGGCCGCGGGGGAAGAAGCCTGTGGGGGGCGACGGGGGTGGAGGGATAGATCGAAACGTTTTTTTGTGTAATCAGTGACAGTGGTGGGTAATTGCCCCCAAACTCCACGACTAGGTCCATATTTGAGGTTGCTGGAGCTCCAAAAGAGGTACTCCACCAAAATGAACTAGAGCTCCTCGAACAATAGAGAGTTGGGCTGCTCTTGGAGTTGGTGAAGTTAGGGTGTTTGGCTAGAAAGTTGGATGGAGTTGGTAGAGTTTAGCTCTGGAGCCATGCCAAACAGGGCCTAAGAAGCTCTTCCTGGCCCAGACGAGAAATGACCCCCAAGCCCGGCTGCTTGGACGCGCCACAGGGTGCCCAGGACACACGGGCCACGTGCAATAATTCTCCGAAGGCAATCGCAGTGGTTACACGTATAACACGGAACATCTGACAAGGGCTCTTTTTTCGGTGCAAATATGCTGGGCTCGAACCCAAGACCAGTAGCTCCACAACTGGAAACACTATCAGGGGCGAGCATGGTGCACATGCACCAGGGTAAATTTTCTTTCTTTACTAGTCAAACTCAAATTCACCATGTATTGCTACATATTTTTGTTTGCTTCTTGAGCTGTGCACCACGATACATTTACAGCTAGCTTCGCCTCTGAACACTATCACCGTTGATCGAGCTGTCAGCTGATGATAACAAACCTAATAAGAACAATCGGTGCTTTATTTCATTCTTTAAAATCTTACAATTACATTGTTCTCAGGTATCTAGGATCACAGCATCCCCTTCTAAATACAAGTGCTATGTACCAGTCTTAACATCACTGTGTACAAGACACATGAACACTTTAAATTATTTTTGAGGTCTTCTTCGGTGCTCCATACTACCCTATGGTAGTATGGAGTATGGAGGGATGGGCAATTTTGTAATTAGACTGTAATATAATTTTTTTATTGGAGCTCCTAACCTAAATGAACATATGTGTAAAAAGAAATAAATATATCAGACCAAATGAGTATAAAAATAAAATAATTTTTCTCATAATACCCCTATACCACTATATTACTCGATTTATACCACATTATATCACATGTTAAAAATATTTTTTCCCATAATACCCTATACCATTATACTACTCGACCTATACTACCTAATACTACAGGTGAAGGTCTAGTAGTATACAACTAATTTGGACCGTCAGATCCTTTTATACTGGTCCTTTTTGAACACCAGTATAAGGTAGTATGGAGCACCGAAGAAAACCTCTTATTTTTATACATATAGCAACCAATGAATGATCTGCCAATAGCTAGATATATCTATTGATCGACCGATTATTATTCTATATATATACTACACGTGAACTCGATCGATCTAAACGGCGCAGCACAGTCCACGCACAAGCAAGACACGGTACGTGATCGTGAATTCATGGAGCTTTCACCGGCGGGGTGGGGCACTTCTTGCCCGGAGGAGCATTCTTCGGTTCGTAGGTGCAGTTGCTAGCCCCAGCCGACGCCTTGCTGCCAGAAATTAGCCGAGGTGACTGAGCCACTGCCGCTTGCTTGCCGGGACCGGGAGGGACGTCGCACCCGTGGCCCGGCGGGGTACCATAGCCGCAGTTGTTACGCTTAGGCCCTGATAGCGTCTCACCGAGACGGCGCGGCGCCGCGGCAGCGTCTGCGCGCATCGACGCCGCGACTGCGAGCACCAGCAGCACCACCAGTAGAACAGTCGTTGCTGCTGCTGCTCCCGCGCCGGATCCTTCACCTCCTCTCTTCATCGTCGTTTTCAGTGATCTACTGCACTCGTCTGTAATATCTCTAAGCTCTAGCTGGTTTGCTTCGTTGCTCTGTGATCAGCTCGAGAGCATAGATCGTGTGGTGAGTAGTGCATGAAGAGCCCAATAGGTGTGCTGGGTATTTATAGGCACGGAACCAGCTGAACTCTCTTAAGCAAATGGATCGAGCAAGTGTCGCGTCTTTGTTCGCGTCGTTGCATGTGGATGTGGAGAACGTTTTTGACGGATTCGTCTCGTGAAACTTTTTCGTGACTAATTTCGTTTCATTCCAATTCAAACGTGCGGACTGTGTCGATACATCCTGTCCTTGATCACGTATAAATCTGAAGCTAATTGGATACATTTCCTAGGACGACCTCACTCTTAAGACTGCTATTCGAATAACGCATTTGACGCGTTGCCACACTTGCCATTGCAATCCAGCAAGTCATGGACGACCGGTATAAGATTACGGACTTGCAATGCCGATTAGACACGGCAGTATACATTCAAATTCCAGCTATGCACTGCAGAACAAAAACGGATTGACCTGAGTTTTTTTTTACTTGTACGTGATGAACTGCTGATCTGGCAGTCAACTGGTCTTTTGACTTGGCATTCCGTTCTACCCACAAGATTCCCTCTTTATCAAATATATATGAAGTTATGAACTAGAAAGTTGACCCGTGGCTATTATCTCCATTGGCTATGTGTAATTTATAATATGCATTATTCCCCAAACGTGTAGCTCATATATCATCGCATGATCTCTCTTTCCCGTTTAAATTTTCCTATGGTGTTGAAATGTATATATGAATGCTCTTGCACATATGTTTGCTTATAGTTTAAACATCATTTGTACACTACATGTAGTTCAAACCCGAAGTTATTCCAACAAATTACAAGTAGAGATTCATTTGAATTCTCAAAAGTATATTATATTTTATATATTGCAATAAAATAGAAGTAAACTTTTTCATGAACAGCTGTCCAAGGAGATGAGTGGAGAGGGAGTAGAATGGTGTGGAACGTGCAAGCAACCAAAAAATTGAGCCCGCGAAGTGCAAAGGCTAGCATGTATCCAACTATTTCGTGGGAATTGTGTTAATCCCTCTCATGAAATGTGGCATGCCTCTTACGAAATTATTTTATTGAGAGTTTATTCAACACCTCCACAAAATATAAATAATTTTCAAGAGAGTGTTGGGATGACCTACATGAAATCTCTAAATATTTTAATGATACAAGACCTTCATGAAAATAAAATTTCATGATAGTTTTATTCCTTACCTTCACGAAAATAAACATCTTCATAAGGGCTGTTCATTCCTCTCATGAAAATGGTGAAGCACCCCTACCCTGAATTCTCCATTTTTGTGGTAGTGTGATACCAAAGTGCAATATACCCCAATCTTGTTTCATAATGTAACTAATAAAGTCGCAATACAGGAAAAGGAAGAGAAAATCCAGCCTACTATCTCTAAAGAAGATTGAGATATCCAAACTATTCAACATGTATCAAGTGTATTTCTCAAATAGACGATGGTTATATTGCCCTTAGCTTTTTTTGGTCTCAAATGGCACATGATTCGTAGTCTAATTTAAACAATCCCGTCCCCTAGTGAAAACAATTTAATTATTAGAAACCAAGAATCCCTAGCAATATTTTCCAACCAAAAAATGGCTGGATGGCTGGCCATTTATTAAATAAATCTCAAGAAATGTCGTAATTAGACAAATGTCCCCTTACCTTGTTGAACAATTATAAAACAATAATAATCGCCCATTTGTAAAAGCACTCAGAAAATGTTGAAAAAATAGTGGATGTGACTGTACTTGCATTGTGTGCTTGTACCCAAGTACTCTCAAAACCTCTTCATCTTCGGTGACCGCGGGGGGGGGGGGGGGGGGGGGGGGGGGGTGGGGGGGAGGTGTACACTAAAACGGAATAACACAAGGATCAACAGGTTGTGCATACACTGAGTGGTAAACTCAACTGCAGTTTTTTTTTTTTGTAATAAAGGAACTCAACTACATTGAAGCTCTTGCAAAAGGATCTCCATCATATATCATGGCACCACATATTCTTAGAGAAATAATAAAACACACCTAAGAGTTCATGTATTTAACAAACAGCTGGGTGCTTTATTTATTTCTTCTCTTAAATCTTACAATTACACTGCTCAAATAGAGATAGGACCACAGCATTCCTCCTAAATACAAGCATATTAATTATTGACTGTCTATGTATATCAATCATCGAGACATATATGATGAACACTTAAATTATTTGTTTACAGAAACCAATGAATGATCTGCCGATTGCTAGCTAGATTATATATCGATCGATCGAATTAATTATCCGACACGTGAATTCGATCTAGACGGCGCTGCAGTTCACAAGAGATGGATTCATGGAGTGGCTTTCGCCGGCGGGGTGGGGCACTTCTTGCCCGGAGTAGCATTCGGATCGCTGGTGCAGGTGCTATGCCCAGCCGACGCCTTGCTGACAGAAATCAGCCGAGGTGACTGCGCCTCCGTGTGCTCTGATGCCGCTTGCTTACCAGGAGGGACGTGGCACCCCTGGCCCTGGTTATTTGGATCATTGGTGCAATTGTTAGGCCCGGGGCCACCGAGACGGCGCGGCACCGCGCCGGCCTCTGCGGGCATGGACGCCGCGATGACGACGAGCATAAGCGCCAACAGTACAACCATCGTAGCTGCTGCTGCTCCGGCGCTGGATCTTTGGCCTCCTCTCGTCATCGTCGTCTTCGGTGATCTACCGGCCTCAAGTAGCTTTAGCTTGCTGTGTTGCTTGCGATCGATTAGCTCGAGAGCACAGATCGTTTGGCCAATGGTGAGTGCATGATCGTTTGGCGTGTTGGGTATTTATAGGAACGCTACCAGAGCTGAAGCCTGATGGTCTGGAAGCATTCATGGCATTCTCGCATCGCGAACCAGACGAGCAAGTGCGCGTCTTGCTCGAGTCATCGTGTGATGTGAGCGCTGAGAACGTTTTTGACGGATTGGACTTGTGAAACATTTTTGTGAGTAATTTCGTTCATTCCTGTTCAAACGTTTGAACTATCATCGATTCTGTCCTCGATCACGTAAAAACATAAAGCAAATGGACAGAGACCTGTGACCTCAATCTTGGGACTGGTACAACAATCGTAGTCATGGATGACCGGTATAAGATTACGAACTTGCAATGCTGATCAGTCACGGTAGAAGAACATTCAAAATAATCGAGCTGCTAGGTCTTGTCTGATTGAATTCATTCGCAGCTGAACTCGATGATGACTTTAGTTTGGTACACTAATAGTGCGGCATATATCTGTCGAGAACTGAAAAGTTCAGTGGTCTGCCTTGAAGTTTCCCGGCTATGACATTGCAGACCGAAAACGTACGGAATGACTTTTGAGCTTTTTGGCTTGTGCTGAACTGCTAATCTGGGGGTCAACTGAGCTTCTGACTTGACACTATGTTCTACCACCTAGATTCCCTCTTTACACATCAAATATATATGAATTTGTTAGATCAAAGTGACATTGGCCAATTTTGCATAAGGAAGATGAACTGCCATGGATCTATGGCTATGTCCTAATCCTTCTGGGGGGTCAACAATGATTATTTTAGACACTCCCCTATCCTTTGAGATTTCTACATATGCAGCTCATATGCCGCTTATGAGAAATTAGCGGAGGCCTCCTACGGTCTTTGGCCGCCTCAGAAAATGTATATGGAACAATTATACAGTTCACATAAGGAACAATCATACTCCCTCTATGTATGATTTAGATGTCTTTTAGGACAAGGTTTTAGTCAAACATTGGAAATATAAATCATGAATAACTTTTAAGTCGTTGAGTTTGAAATGTGAAAACCATATGAATAGATTTGTCTTGAAAAGTATTTTTATAAAAGCATACATATATTAGTTTTTATAGTAAATATTTTGGTAAAAAGATGAAGTCATTTCGAAAACTGTGTCATTGTCCAAAACGACTTCTATTTCCTATAAGGAGGGAGTACGTGGAAATGACACTTTTCTACGAGTGGTTGCTTAATTACGACAACCACCTCTAGAAATGGAAATCTCCCTACTCCATAGACAGTTACATAAATGAACCACATGTGAAAAAACGGCATTTGCACAGCTGGTTCCTTGTGTGTGCATAGCTTGTGAAAAAGGTTCCATTTCCCCTAAAATTTAATCCTTTATCTTCCAAAGTAAATTAAGTTTGTAAGTCAATTTTTGTGATGTGTGTATTATATGTATCCCCATTCCCCATATAGTAAAATTTATAAAATATTTGCAATATTACAACTACAAGTTAGCTATGGACTATACTGCTAGCGAATATGTTCTGGTAGGATCAAGCTAGCTTCCTCCTGAGCATGGTAAAATTTTCATGGAGCATTGGGGGGGCTTGGGCCCTCTCAACGTACGCCACGCTGACCGGAACCTGTGCCGCTTGCTGAAGCTACTTATAGGCATGCCGGCACACAGTTGGAATTTCGCATGAATAAAATTCCACTGACTTCGTTTGCGGGTGTTGAACATTTGACGGAATGAATTGGTGAAATTGGTCCTGCAACATGCGTGCGTGTTCCGACTCTAGAATTTACTGAATCATTGCGTGTACTGTGTACTTATGTAAACTTGAGCGAAATGGTGTAGACATTTCTGTGACCTGCAACTTATGACGTAAGATGAACCAGGTATATGCATAACGTATTTGATGACCCATTCATTGGAAATTACAACACATCGGTGGCAAGGAAGTCGATTATCCCCTGTAGGGGTACAGAGATTTTAAGGTTGGCACACTACGGGAAACCAAGTAGTCGCCGAGTGTTAAATCTTTGCCGAGTGTGAAAATTCGGGCACTCGGCAAACAAGCCCTTTGCCGAGTGCCCGCTCGCCAACGCTCGGCAAAGATACCACACTCGGCAAACAAGCCCTTCGCCGAGTGTCTACAAGGCGACACTCGGCAAACAAGCCCTTCGCCGAGTGTCGCCCTGTGGCGCTCGGCGAAGGGCATCATGAACGGCGGGGTGTTGACGGCGTCGCCCTTCGCCGAGTGTCACGACCAGACACTCGGCGAACTAGATCTCTTCGCCGAGTGTTACTAGCAGACACTCGGCGAACAAACAGCGGTTGGACGGCGCGGGGATGGTGGGAGACGGCGGGATGACGGTGCTGGCCCTTTGCCGAGTGTCTGCTAGTAACACTCGGCAAAGTTTTTAAAAAAAAGATTTCAGTCGCATCTTTGCCGAGTGTGATCACATGCACTCGGCAAACAAAAACAAAAAAACCGCCCAACCGCTCCCAAACTTTTTCTTCTCTCCATACACGTCTCTTAGTACTTCACACTGAAAGCTGGTAAATTTTTTACTCTTTTAGCTATTTTTAAATACTTTATTTGATTTCTAGGATTTTTTTTCAAATAAGTCGTATTTGAACTGCAAGGGACTTAAATAATGAAATAAATTGAGTTGAAAAATATTAATCATGCTACTTACTCCATTGTTAGTCCTTATCCATGAAAGTTAGTGAAATTTTAAACATTTTATTGCCGATACATGACTATTAACCTGTGACCGTGTTGTTTAAAAATTATATAAAATGCAAACAATGTCTGAAAAATATGAGAATTGTCTAGATATTATGTTTACATCCGTGTAAGGTTGTGGTAAAAAGCAGAGAAGGTTTCGAACAATATTTCATGTATGACCCTTACAAACCGGAGAATGTCCGAATAAGATTCGTAGTGTTGAGAAGGATTCAATTACATTTGTAACCAAATTGAAAGTTGGAATAGAATTTAGATTCATTTTTTTTATAGGCAATATACAACATGGTTTAGTTAATCTTAAATTTTTGTAATTTTTAGAAACAGTTTGATATTTTTTATCTATTAATTGCAATTTAAAAACCGGTGGTTGTGGCATAAAATAACGAAGGAGGTTTGCCGAGTGTCATAGGCGACACTCGGCAAACCGTAGGGTCTTTGCCGAGTGCCGGATCGGCGACACTCGGCAAAGGAGGGGTGTTTGCCGAGTGCCAGATCGCGGGCACTCGGCAAACAAGGGGGCCTCCCACACTTAGTCGCACACACACAGGTCTCACACACACACCACTCGCACACTCAGTCAGCGCCGCCGCCGCCGCACCACCTCCCCGTCGACAGCGCCGCCGCCGCACCTCCCCGTCGCCGCCTCCGCACCACCTCCCCGTCAGCGCCGTCGCCGCACCTCCCCGTCGCTGCCGCCGCCCGCCGCACCTCCCCGTTGCCGCCGCCCGCCGCACCTCCCCGTCGCCGCCGCGGGGGAGGAGGAGCTCCGCCCCTGCCGCACCTCCCCGCCGCCGCCCGCCGCACCTCCCCGTCGCCCCCGCCGTCCTCGTGCAGACACTTCAGGTTATTTCTGTTTATTCGTCACTCGTTTATTTTTACATAGCTTTACTTTGCATTCTGAAAGTTTGATGGCATATTGCAGGCCCAGTTGGAAGAAGAGAGGAAGAAAAGGGAGGAGATGGAGGCGCGGTGGCAGGCACGGTGGGAGGCCGAGCGGCGGGCCGAGCGGGAGCAAGCGGAGCGGGCAGAGCGGCTGAGGCAGCAGCAGGCGGAGGAGGCCGAGCGGGCGAGGCAGCAGCAGATGGAGGATTGGCATGCGTGGTTCAGTACTATGGCAGTGCAGATGGGGCAAGTTCCGCCGCCGTTCACACTTCAACCTCCGCCGATGGCAGCACCTCCGGCATCATATTCTCCTGTGAGTCACCTGACAAAGTTTTATTTCTACCTTAGACAACCAACGTAGTTGTTCACCATTGACAACATTAGAAAACTTAGTTTCTGTTTTGTCACTCGTTTCACACATGCAATCTGCTATCCTTTGTGTAGAATTTTGCTGGATCAACGGCGGCGTCGAATGAGGGGCCTCCGGACGATGACCTGGCGGTTCGGTTAGGCCGCCAACTGTTCGCACCCAACCCACCACCTCCTTAGTGTTTTGTGGATTGCTTGACAATGTTATGCTTGTGAACGAACATACTTTGGTTGTGACCGTACTGTGGTTGTGAATTGGTGAACTTGTGTTGTCGAACTGCCTGTGATGCTTTCTATGGATTAATGGTTATGGATATTATCTATATGTGCTGCCTGTAATGCTTATTGACGTGTATATGAACTGCCTGTAATGTTGGTTTCACAATGGTACGTTATACGCGACCGAACAAATAAAAACAGGGGGTCAGTGGCTTTGCCGAGTGTACACTCGGCAAAGAGGGCCTTTGCCGAGTGTATTTGCCATAGACACTCGACAAAGAGGCCATTTCTGCTATTTTCTGTCAGATTTGCCGAGTGTGTGGAGATTTGCCGAGTGTCGTGGCAAATACACTCGGCAAAGGCTTAGGGTTCGCCGAGTGTATTTACCTCGACACTCGGCAAAGGTTTCGGGTTCGCCGAGTGTATTTGTGGTGACACTCGGCGAACATGCGGGGCCACGTGGCTCTACGGCCATATCTTTGCCGAGTGCCGTGATCCGACACTCGGCAAAGAGGCGAGTCTTTGCCGAGTGTCGCGATCCGACACTCGGCAAACGGCGCCGTCACGGACTCCGCCACGTCATCACACGGCGACGGTGCGTGGGGGGACGTTAGTTCACTTTATTTTGCCGAGTGTCGGCGTTGGCACTCGGCAAACCCTTTGCCGAGTGCCCGTAATATGACACTCGGCAAAGAAGCTCTTTGCCGAGTCTACAGTCGCCGAGTGCTCTTTGCCGAGTGTTACACTCGGCAAACACTTCGCCGAGTGTATTTAGGCCTTCGCCGAGTGTCTGGGACACTCGGCGACTACCAGGGTTCCCGTAGTGGCACTCGGCAAATACAGTTTTCTGCCGAGTGTGTTATGTTTGCCGAGTGTTGGATCTTAAACGCTTGGCAAAAGGTCTATTTAATGAGGGCCCGATAAAAAGCACTCGGTAAAGACCCAGACACTCGGCAACTATCAGGTTTCCGTAGTGCATTCAAAAGGCAGCTACAGCGTTTTTGTTGAATTCATTTGTAGCTGAACTCGCTCAATGCTGATTTGAGTTTGGTACAGGAATACATCAGAGTGTATATCGATCTGTCGGTCTATCTAATTGGTCTGCCTGATAATGACGGGGAATTCTATTCTATCTGCGGAACAATGACTACATGATCGAGGCTGGCGAGAATAATATATGGTTTAGTCTGCTGAAAACATTTGCCAGCTCGACTGAACATGCGTGGACTGACTTCTTCAGTTTGCGAGTGGTTGAAACTTGAAACGACTCACTCGTACGTACAGGAGCGTAACATACGCCGACGAAAATTCAAAAGATAAAGGTGATCCTTGTGCATATGCATGCATCACGTTACATCGATCTACGACCTGGAATTGAAGTTGCATGATTTCCCAAATCCCAAGTCTCGCGTCAATCATTATTAGGAAGGACCGGGCTAGCTAGGTTTTTCCACGTGCAAACGGACCAGGGAAGAATTTGACTGGCAAGAGCAAACAATATGTTGTTACGTTTTCGGAAGGAGGAGCGGATATAGTACTATGATTAGGTTCAATAAATGTCGCATCTACATGCAAACTTTTTAATAATTATTAGTAGCATCCATAAATAAAGGCGTACATTGGTCGGTTATGGGCTCACGTGGACTAAGACTCAAGGCCTTTGTAGATGGTTTAATTTTGGTATAGCGTGCCGGCTCATGGGCACTTAATTAAGAAACTAAGAGTGTAAGACGAAGGCGGTGAAGAGTATGTATAACCCATTTGGTGATAGTTGCTAGTCAGCGTGCCATTTCCTTGTATTTTTTTTGATAATTAATTTTTCACGTTTTGAAATACTATCTTATATGTAGAATAAAAGCACGGAAACAATAAACCCCAAAAACACAAAACCAAATCACAATATCACACAAACGAAAACAACGCTGAGGCACGCTGTTTTTAACGAGGTTCGGCGGTGTGCCCACATCCTCGGGGCATGACTATGGGCGCTCCTGCACATCCCCATAATAGTAGCTACATCAGTATCTGGGCACCACCATGGCCTCGCCGCCGCCCACACCCGCCGTCAAGTCGTCTCACGGTTACAACTTACAACAGTAGTGCCCACATATTTATTAGCTCAAGGGATACAAAGTACGACCCAAACTCTATCCCTAACCTACCAATTACAACTCAAGTGCTAATCAAACCATACACTATTCAACATGTATCTAACATTATATACAAACACCTTTGTGTAATTTCTCTAGATGACTAATCAAGATATATAGCTTCTTGGTAGAACTTTCTTGTATAGCATTTTTTAGAAGAATTTATTAGTACACTTTGTGGAGAAAAGTTTCTTGGATGACTTTTCATGGTGATCTTTATCAATGTCATGTGTGGAGAACATTTTAAAACATAACTTATATCAAATTAAACAATCTAGAAAATGCAAGACGCCATTTATACAAAACAAGTTTTATCGGGATTACTTTTCATGAAGAGCTTTCATGAATACCACATGTAACACTTCTCATCCAGATTCTGCGGTGGACGCAAGGAAAAAGCTGGCGACTTGTGCCCCTGATGTAGAGTGACTGTATGTCCGCACAAGCCTTTTCAATCAAATCAACAAGATTTTTTTAGGGAAAAATCAAATCAACAAGTTAAGAATTACTAGTACATCATAGATTATAAACAGAGAAGATCATACGAAATGGCCAGTGAAAGAACTAAATACATAGTTGGTCGCTCTCTTATTATTAAAAAACAACGGGTGAGGTCTTTTACGGTGCTCCATACCACTATTCGGTGTTATTTTATATAGAGAATGAGTAATTAATAAATATTATCTAATCTAATTAAATCGTCTAATTTTTCGAGCCCCACTTGAAACCGGCGCTTCATCTGCAAGTGCGGCGTGACATGAGCAAGAAATGAAATGCAACATCGCTGCCGCTCCAGCGCACCTCTTCCTCCCTTCATCTTTGATCAGGACGCGGTAGCTGCAGCTATTTGGACTCGGCCCAGACAGAGATCTCCAGCTGCCGTTCTGAATGCTGATTGAGTGAGTATAGGCTGTTGTTCGTCTAAAGCGTAAATTTGTCAAGTTATAGGCTTATAGCACGCAGGCGCAGCGAGCCAGCTGATGGAAACCATGGCTCAAACTTCAACGATGAAGACGATCGCGACGATTGGGCCAGCCAGATGACGTTAATTTCCGGGACATTTGCCGCTGATGAAGAAAACGTTTTTGACGGATTACCGCGGGATTAGACTGACGCAACCTGCAGGTATGTGCAAGCATACATAATTACATACAACCCGGTTACATTACATGTTCACTTCAGATGCATGTCTTGCACGTAGTACACAGATCGCACGGTCCAAGTTTCAACATTTCGAGAGTGGACTGACGACTATCTGATCGTTCTTCCATGCATTAATCCTAGAAAAAGGTGGTTTGATATTCTCTGAGCTATGGAGTGTATGACTCAAGTTAGACTTGTTCAGCATTCATCAGGAATGCAGCTACTCTTGCGCTCGATCTTGACGGCGAGATCAGTTGAAACTTGCACTGACCGGCCACGCGCATGGCGTTAACGAATTTCTACCGGCTTCGTTTTGTCAGTGTCGAGAACGTTTTTAACGTGAGTTGGTGAATATTGGTCCCTTTTTTCGAAAAGTGTGAATATTGGTCCTGGAATGCAATATATTCATGTTTTCTAATTAAAGAATGTATGTACTGAATCATTGCGTAAGGCGGTCGTCCGCATCTGCACCGGTCCATTGTGCATTCGATCGCGAGCTGGTGTGTTCTGCAATAAGATCGTCAGCACCTATAAAAAAATAAGGCGTGATCACAAATTATTTCTGTAATATATAGTGATGCAGGATTAATTTAGTTGGCCATTTTTAGGAAAAAAAGCACCACCATATATTAATTATTTAACCGATCATTACAAGGATGGCACAGATAGATTTCGAAGGCCAGTCTCAGTGGAGGTTTCATAGAGTTTCATGAGCATTTAATTGTTGAACACGTCAGCAATTCAGCAGACATAGCATGGTCATCAATAGGAGAGAGAAGATGACCTTTTCATCACCACGACACGCCCTCGGCTCGAGTACCTAGTTGATGAAACGACATGAAACGACGCACTGAGAGCATCTTCGTTTCATGGCTGGATTTCTTGCTCCCAGCGCTCATGCTCAAGATCCAAATCCCTCGCGCCAAATCCCTTGCATTCCCTCCAAATCCGTCGCCCTCCCCTCCGAATCGTGCTCTCCGCCAAATCCGTCGTCGTCTCCTCAAAATCGGCTGCCATTTTAGATCCACAGTTCTCGCCCTTCCATCTTCTTCCAGTGGCCGACGGCAGCTCCGGCGGTGAAGTGCAGCGAAGGAACCATTCATCTAAAAAAAAGATGTCCCGCCGTGGGGAAAGCTGTATCCCCCAGCTCGGCGGCAACTCGGCAAAGAGCAGCGGCAGTCACATTTTTCTCCAGCCATTCCAACTCCTCCAGTAGCGCCCACCCCACCGCCAAATGTCCATGGTGGCCTAGATGTTGAGGTCGCAGCGGCTAGAGTTCTTCCCCACATGGAAATCCTGGTAAATCCGTATTGGGGCTGGTAGGGCACATGGGCGATGCATGCCCACTTATATGATGCATCCGTACCCGGGTTGATGTTCTTTTGTGGACGAATATGCGATCCCTGCTTAGGCCCCAGCAACACCCATGGACAGAGCTAGTGATTGGCTGTCTAGAGATAGACGCCAGTGGGCACGAGTCTCGTAGGGCAGTACCTGCCTTGACGAAGGTAGGGACTGACCGGATGCATGGTAGATAAGTACAACCTCTGCAGAGTGAAAATCTATCTGGATAGCCGTAGCTCTCGGCATAGAGCTGATATAGTCAAAGCCCTCACTGATTAGATTTCCTTTATTGCATGGAGAACCCGGACGGCAGGAGTGCTGATGACTGGGTTCTGGATTTAGTATCAGGACTGGCAGGGATGAAATGCCCCTCCAGGCCCAACATTTATATTCTTTTAATAATTATATTATTGAATTTGTGAGATTTGCTGGGTATTCAACTCTGAATACTCACTCTTGCCTTGTCACACCCTGAAATTCTCCAATTTCAGGATGTGAATTTAAGCAAAATTAATACAATGATTTTCTCTCAATTTTAAAATTTTTCCAACATTTACGTATTTTACAGAGAATTTAGCGTAGAAAGAAAAAAAAACAATTGTTTGCTTTCTAAAATTAAATAAGTTGTTCTCTGTGTGTTGCATTCATGCCGATGCATCTTCGTGTTTCATGAGTGCATGGTTTTCAAAACGTGCCTAACTTACGTTTAGGTTCCTCCGAGAATTTTCTGAACTTTTCTATAATTTATTCTCCTCTTCCTCTAGAGCTAATTCTATTTATTAGAAGGCTCTATAATCCTCTTCATGAGCTCCGAATATTTTATTTGGATTCATCATGTCGCAAACTATCTTTGAGCCGCCGACAAGCTTTACCGCCTAATTCGCCGTTCTACGTCCGTCGTCGTTCACCATCCTTCTTCCTTTGCCGAAGGAGCCCCGTCATGCAACGCTCGAGCCGGCCGCCATCTCTGTCGTCTGCTGTCGATTGTGGCAACCTCTGCCCATCCGTGATCACCATGTAAGGTCCAGCAAATCCCCTTTGCCATGGTATTTTATTTCCTAAGTATACTGAATCTAGTGATGCCATGCTCACATCTTGTTCGAGTTTTATTCAGTCTTCCCAAACTCGATCTTTTCTTTCATGTCCTGCTTGCTTAAGCCTGCATGTTCTTTTTTCACTTATTTCAATTCTCTCTGCCATATGCACCTAAACGGAAGGCACCCAGACGGCTTCCTGTTTGCGTTTCATCTTTGCCTTGGTGCCAAGCTGGACCCGGTTCAACGTGACAACGTCTCATTAGTCCAAGATGCAGATGGATGGACACAAGTACATATCAGCTTGATCCGAGTTTCTTTCCATCAGGGGCCGGTTCGGTCTGCAGCACGCGCATGTGGAGGAATCGTTTGAGCCCGACGCTCGTGGGCTCTCTCTTTTCCAATATATCTACCCCGTGTGCCCTAGGTCCTCGTTTGCAAGCCGCCGCCGCCTTCCATCGGCGCCATCACAAGAACAGCCTTGACCGAGCGCCGCCGCTGCCTTCGATGCGCCGTCGTCCGGTCGATTTGCCGCTGGGCCTCTACGATCCACCATGTGAACCTAATTGGTCATCAACGTACCCTCTTCTTCAACCATTGGCCGCCGGCACGCCAATTTGTTTTGTCTCCGTCCGAGGTGAGCACGTCATCAGGGTCATCGTCGTTTTATTTCACTACTCACCCAAGTCTTTCGTCTCTCCAAGGATCGTCGCCTCCTGTAACTTTTTCATGCACTCTGCAGGTGCAGACCAGGCCCGGTCATGCAGCGACCGTGCTGCTGCTCTATCCCTCCCTCCATGTGCATCACCTCCATGGACCCGCCATGTCCGGCGTTGCCGCGAGTCGTGCCATCAAACGCCCTCACCGTCGCCGCCAATAGAATCTGCCGTCAAGCCGTGAACACATCTGCCAGGTGGCGCCATGTCATGCTAATCGCTGTCCATGTTTCTTCATCATCGACTTCATCTTGCCCTAAATAAGTTCTCGCTGATGAGTTCCTTTGTTTTATGATGGACCAGCTCTATTAGACCGCGGAGTGTGCTGTTATGGAACACCAGCCTTTGCGCCATTGCTTGAACTCGTACGCGGACCAACGTGCCACTGCGTGCACCCCGGCGAGGTCGTGTCCCTGTCAGCAGCCATGCAGTGAGCATGCCGCTGAGCTGCCTTTCTCTTCGTGTGCTGATCTGAGTTGCAAGCAAGCCGGCCATGAAGCTCTGAGCATCTACATCGATCATGAACAGTACCATGCTGCGTATTGCACGTAATACTCTCCTATTCTTTGCTACTGATTCTTCTTGCTACTCTCATGGAAATCGTACAGCCATTGTTAATTATGATCATATATATATATATATATATATATATATATATATATATATATATATATATATATATATATACTCTGATTCAATTGATCTGTACTCTCATCAATCAAACATGTATCACTTCAGACCAACTTTGCTTCATTACGTTGCCTTCTGGTCAAAACTCTACATGCATACTTTTGCTATGAAAGAATTAACATTTGTGAACTTCAACTTATAATATTATTTTAATAGTTAACTCTATGTTGATACAGTGGCATATGTCATTTAATATTTATGCCATGGTAGTACGACGTGAGCTCTGATTATTAATTTAATATGGTAATTTGTGAGTTGCAGATGTAATTTTTATCTCTCTTATTGCACCTTCTCACGTGACATACTTAGGGTCTTCTGTCCAAATAAATCTATATCTTGGAAACATCATATCTTCCTTGCTTTATTTCTGAATTCGATGATTCTTGCGCTTCTGTGACCGTATAAGCGAGTCCTATTGTTTAGAACGCTCTTTTAAAAGCTTTTCTTTTTAATGGTGTATTGTTCTTAGTTGCTCTTGTTTATTTGCTAGTATGCTTGTACCGATGATTGCTGCGAGTAGATGGAACGTGGTTCGAAAGCTTGAAGAGCTGAAGATATTCTGAGCAGCTATTCTCTGGATTAAGGCAAGTGTGTCCTTGTGCTTTTGTCCCAATAACTTTACTTAATCACCATTGCATGTGCTTGCATTTAATTTTGATGGGTCCTATTAAGGAGTGCCTAGTCTTTTATGCTTATTCCTTGTGAACCTGGGTTTATCTTTATGTTGGGTAGCTATGCTAGTTGCTCTACTTGGGTTATGGTGGTTCTAATGAACATTAATGATAAACATGCTTTACTTTATGATATACCTCTGGTTAATACAAGATCATATGATTTAATCGGAACATGGAGAACCACCCGGGAAAACAGTACAACCATAAGACTAATGGGCTCTGGTCTTGGCTGAATAATTAGAGACTCTAGTTTGTGGTAGCTTTACTCGCAAGAGGCAAGAGGGGGAGACTGTAGTTGGTGTATAACCCGGCCCCTATTTGGGAGGAAGCCTTTGCTAAGGTGTGCCCATTGGAGAGGTTTATACATCACGCTGATCATGAATCCTTAGCGAGCTATCCTTACTAGGGAATCTTTGTAAAGGCCTCGTAGCGTCCCTATGCAGTCACACCTCGGTAGTGTGATGCGTGCCTGATCAGCACAGCATGGTTGGGTCTAAAGTTCTCTTGAACTTTTACGCGACTTATGGTGAAAGTGTACAACCTCTGCAGAGTGTAAAACTGTTATAACAGCCGTGCTCACGGTCAAGAGCGGCCTGGACCCTCACATGATAATTGAACTTGAAGATGGATTTAAATCGTAGTTCTCGTTGTGCCATGTGCTTATGGCGCTATGTATTTAATGTGGGTTTTGGTATATATTTATATCTTAGTAAATATGTGCTAATAAAAGTTTGACCAACTAAAATTGCTTATCGCTTTAAAACCTCAGCCTTTCCTTGATTCAGCCTTGCATTCATACTTTCCCCACACTTGCTGAGTACGACATGTGCTCACCCTTGCTATAAACAATGTTGCTCAGAAGAAGGAAACTGCTGTGGAGTTCACTGAAGATGTTGCTGAGTTCTAGGCGTACGCAACCCCCGGTCGTCTGCTTGTGGAGTTGGAGCCTCCGTTTCCAGGGTTGAGCTGTGTAATACTCTGATTCATTTTCTTTTACGTGATACTGTCTCTATTATTCACTTTTCGTTCGCCGTATGTGTGAAACTTGATCCTGGCACACATACGGTGCGCACTCGGTTTTGTTTTGCAGAACCGGGTGTGACATGCCTTCATTGTCACACTAGGTTTAGGACTCCAGGGCGATGAGGTGCTGCAGCTCATTCCGCTGAGGAATGGGTTTCCGCCCGCTCTCCGCTATCTATAACGGTATATAGTTATTTAGTTTATACGTTATTTACTGCTTTTGACACTAATCTGTGTTGAGATCCGTATCAGCGTACTGATCCAGGGACTGATACGGGTGATCAAGGGGCTTCCTGATAAGGGGTCCCCACAGGGTGGTATCAGAGCCGTAAATAAATTCATAGCACCATATAAGATAGCCCATACGCATTAGGAAGCCCTAAACCCTCTATTCTGCTCATATTTTTCGAGATTTCTTGAAAAATCCTCATTTCGTACTCTGAATTCCTCTTATCTTATGCTTAACTCCCAAAGGTTACTCTGGCAAAATAGGATCATGAGAATGAAGTTTGAGAGATGATCCGCAATATGGAAATTACGAGATGAAAGTATGCCAAACAGCAAACATCACCAGAGTAATCAAAAATTGGGCAACGATAGTAATAGATTTTCTACAAGAAATAAGCCTACGACTTTATAGTAACGTACTTTTGATTGAATAATGTTTGATTAAGCCCCGGATAATAGTTTCCCCCTTTCCATATGATAGATATGGATTTGATTGGTAGTTGATTGTAGAAATGTGTGGATAGAACCACTCTTTCCTAAAAACCTAAGGATTATCTATAGCTCTTGTCCCTCTAACGTCATCATCTCAAACCATGCTTCAGGAATGAAGGAAATTTTTGAAAAAAATAATTCTAAATGTCTAATACAGAATACGGGATCTAATTCTCTTAAGTGGGGTAGATTTCGAAGTCATCAAGACATTGTATTCGGAAAACCGCAGGAAGTCGATTAATGTAAACCACAACGTACAGATCTCAGGGAAATACAGAATAATCACAGGAATAGTGTAAACCAAGTTTATACTATGAATATGACAAGGTTTGAATCCCTGAATAAATCTTGGAAAGAAACCTGTGAAAGCTTGTTGGCGCTGTTAAATGACACCATTTTAGTGTTGTTTATACATCATTTCATGCTTATTCTAATGCTAACCCCGCCACTTGGCACTGAAATAACCCCGTTTCCACTTGTATCTTGTATTTTGGAGTATATTGTGATTTTATAGGAAACTCGACACATTTGGGCTAGTTCTGGTGATTTGACGATGGGCTTAAAGCATACATAGGCTGATGACAGTGGAGAAGGATCAACACGCGAAAGATGAAGTGGATCAGGGCCAGGAAAGCCCTGGCCGCGCGGCACAGGAGCCCTCTGGCCGTGCGGCCCAGCCCATTCTTGGGCCCAATCGTGCTCCCATTTCTTCGAGGCTAAGCATTCGTCAACCCTAGCCGTATATATGAGCCGCCATTCTCCTAGAGACGAGGAGAGCCGCACCAGAGGAGACTGAAGACATCAAGCAACCACCAGGGATTGATCAAGATCCAATCTAGAAGCCGTCACGTGGAGAAGCGGAGCCGGGAACCCTAGCGGAGGCGCCGGCGACGTTGAACCCTAGAGGACAGCGAGGAGATCGTCTTCACAAGGAGTTTACCACCATGATTAGCGCTTCAACACCGATCTACATGGGGTAAATCCTTCGTATGTTCATGGGGTTGTATGGTGATCTTGAGATGTAATCGTTGAATCCTTGTTATGATCATTGATCTATCATGTTCTTTTGGCTATGTTCTTCATCTATCTTATGCCCTAGCTAGGCCTTGATTTGGTTTGCACAATTGCTCTGCTCACCTCAGATCGTTTAGCCATGAGTTTGATCCTCGTAGCTCAGTAGCAGATTACCCCTGTTTGGTGACAGCTTGTGGGAGGGAAAACTGCTGAGCTTGGTTCATATTCATCATTGATAGATTAGATCAGTTCTTTCATGTTATGCGATGCATCTACAAGTGACCCTAGACCCTATGAACATCCGTTCCTCATATCTTGTGCTCATCATTAACTGTTCTTGCTAATCTAGACTAGATTGATCTTCTAACCTATTAGATTAGATCCAATTCATATCTAAGTCTTTACCAACTCGATTAGTGCTTAGTTAAGCGTAATAACCCACTTGTTCCGTGGATTGATAACCTTGGGGGAGTACTCTCTTGAGGGAAAGAGCTACAACTGATCCGTGCGCTTGCGGTGGATCTTGGTGCGCGTTCGGCGTGCCAACAAGCTTTTCTGGCGCCGTTGCCGGGGAACAAGCTAGTTATTTACTGTTTAACTTTGTATTAATTTTGTTGGCTACTAACATCTATACTTTTCTGTAGAAATCTTTTTGTTTTTGTTTTATTTTTCGTTGTCTAGATGGGGTCTATCATCCAGCCCGTTGGAGAACCGGAGAAATCATTGAGAGATTATGCAAGCCCGCGCATTGAGGATTTCAACATACAAAAATCAGATTCGACGCTCGAAGCAACCAAATATGAGATTAGCACAGAGATCATCATGATGGCGGCTGCAAATCCATTCAGAGGGATGGAGACGGACAACCCATATGGACACGTTGCGCGATTCACGATGCTATGCAATACAATACAACAAGAAGGTGTTCCATTAGCTTGGTTCAGGTGGAATCTTTTCCCTTATTCACTTGCAGATGAAGCAAAGAGATGGTATGCGCTCGCATCCTTCGAAGCAAGAGGAAATTTTGATCTATTAATGCAAAAATTCTGCTGGGAAGTTCTTTCCCATAAGCAAGGTGCAAGACTTGAGGAAGCAAGTGATTAATTTCAAGCAAGGAGAAGAAGAGGGAATCGATCAAGCCTGGGATCGTTTTAACGGATTAATTGAGCAAGGACCAGAAGCTTGGATTCACCGGTGACATATTATTGCATACCTTTTATTTTTCCCTAACCCCCGAGTGCATGCAATTTGTTCGTATGTGTTCAGAGGAGATCTATGGATAAAACACTCACGGAAGCTGCTCAAATCCTTCAGAGAATTAGTAAAGGAGCAGCAACACAAAGAGACTGGGAATCAAGGCTTTCGGGCAACGTAGAACAAGGAACTCGAGGAGGAGTACTTGCTGGAATTTTTAGAACTATAGCCCCGGAAGTGAAGAAAGAGGAACCAATCAAGGAATTAACATTGGAGAAGATGAAAGAACCTTTAATGCATGAAGAAGGGTCATTCCGGGTGATAAAAGTGACAAACCGGAGACATCGGAGGCCAGAAGTTTAGCAAATGCGAAATCATTGTGAGAGTTCGAGCAATTGGATTGGATTCCTATAGACTTTGGAGAAACATTCGACAAAAGAAGACCGTTTCCAAACCGAAAAGGTTCAGTGCGAGCTATAGAAGTGGATTTTCCACCAGATAAACACACGGGATACGTATTGGACAAGGAATCTGCAGGTGAAATCATTCAGAGATTATTCAAAAAGAAGGAGAGGTGGATCCTGACTATGTTGCAGAAGTGAAGAGGATAATGGGAGCAAAACCAGAGTCTTCTCCCTTTGCACGCTTGGCCAAGATTTATGCAATAGAAGAAGAACACGCGGAGGGAAGACCATTACCTATGCCACACATCAGCTGCATGATCAACAGAGAATTATTCTGCAATGCTTTATGCGACATTGGAGCACAAGTAAGTGTCATGTCTTCTAAAATTTACGATGAGCTTTACAACAAGACCTTAGACTTAGCTCCAACTTCTACAAGATTGATTATGGGGGATGGTAGAACAATTAAACCTTTGGGTATGCTTAAAGATTTAGATGTTGCTATCTCTGGTAAATCAATTCCAACCAACTTTTTGTGATTGATGTTTATAACAAAGAACATGACGATATAATTCTTGGTAGACCTTTTCTAAAGTTGGTTGATGCTGTTCTTGATGCTGGGAAGGGTAAAGTAACCATTAATCTTGATGGAACTAAATACACATACAACTTTCTACCCGCTTCCCGTATTCCTTCACCTTCCCTCTTGACAACGAAGAGGTGGAGAGTATTTGTTTTGTCGAAAACCTTAGAGACCCACTTCAATGAGCGATAGAGGGCGAGTCACTCGCTAACGAGCAAGATGAAGAGTTAGAAGAGGCAAAGGAAGCATTAGAACCACAAGATGGAAGTTGTGAGAACGCGTTTGAGGAGATCGGAAATCTATTTCAAGAACAAGAAGAGGTGCCTGATGTTGAGCTAAAGCCACTCCCTAAGGGATTAAATATGCATTTCTGGGGAATGAGAAGACATATCCGGTGATCGTAAGCGAAGATTTGAGCTCAGAAGAAACGGAGAAGTTGCTGAATTTATTAAAAAAGCACAAGAAAGTGATTGGTTACACTATCAAGGACTTGAAAGGCATTAGTCCAGCATTTTGCACACACCGTATACAATTGGAGGATGAATACAAGCCAGTGGTTGAGCATCAGAGAAGACTGAGCCATGATATGCATGAGGTTGTAAAGAAGGAAGTAATTAAGCTGTTGAACGCTGGAATCATCTATCCAGTGCCTAATAGCGAATGTGTGAGCCCTGTACATTATATACCAAAGAAAGGAGGACTGACAGTGGTAAAGAATGAGAAGAATGAATTAATTCTGCAACGAACTGTAACGGGATGGCGTATGTGTGTCGACTACAGGAAATTGAATAAAGCAACGAAGAAGGATCACTTCCCGTTGCCATTCATCGATGAGATGCTCGAAAGATTAGCTAAACATTCACATTTTTGCTATCTAGATGGGTTCTCTGGATTCTTTCAAATCCCTATACACCCAGATGATCAGCATAAGACCACATTTACATGCCCGTATGGTACCTTCGCCTATAGAAGAATGCCTTTTGGTTTATGCAATGCACCAGCTTCATTACAGAGGTGCATGATGGCTATATTTTCTGATTTTATTGAAGAAATTATGGAGGTGTTCATGGATGACTTCTCAGTGCATGGCACAAGCTTTGAAGATTGCTTAGAAAATTTGGACAAAGTTCTAAAAAGATGCGGAGAGGTTGATCTTGTTCTTAATTGGGAGAAATGCCACTTTATGGTGAGACAAGGAATAGTTTTGGGTCATGTGATTTCTGAGAGAGGGATAGAGGTGGATAAAGCAAAGATTGAGACAATTGAAAGACTACCACCTCCAACTGATATTAAATCATTGAGAAACTTTCTCGGACATGCTGGATTTTATAGAAGATTCATTAGAGACTTTTCTAAGATCACCAAGCCATTGACACAACTTCTGCAGAAGGATGTGACCTTTGATTTCAATGATGAATGCCTAAAAGCATTTAGAACTTTGAAAGAGTCACTCATAAGTGCTCCCATCATCCAACCTCCAGATTGGAACCTCCCGTTCGAGATTATGTGTGATGCAAGCGACTATGCCGTTGGAGCTGTTCTTGGGCAGAGAAAAGAAGGGAAAGTGTACGCAATTTATTACGCGAGTAAGACACTCAATGAAGCTCAAGTTAATTATGCTACTACTGAAAAAGAGTTGCTCGCTGTGGTATTTGCTTTCGAAAAATTCAGATCATACATTGTTAATTCGAAAGTGATTGTCTACACTGATCATGCTGCAATCAAGTACCTTCTGACAAAGAAAGACGCTAAACCAAGATTGATTCGCTGGATTCTCTTGCTACAAGAGTTTGATGTGGAGATCAGAGATAAGAAAGGCACGGAAAATGTTGCGGCTGACCACTTGTCAAGAATGAATCGAGATGATGACAAACTAGAACCTATTGAAGATAAAATGAGAGATGATCATTTATACAGAGTCTTCGATAGAAACAATTGGATGGGAGACATTATACGTGCATTAAAAGGAATTCCATTAGATCATTTGGATAAAAATTCTAAAAGACGAGTGTATGCGGAGAAGAAAAAGTACTATTGGGACGCACCATACCTATACAGATATGGAGAAGATGGAGTGCTAAGGAGATGCGTACCAAAAGAAGAAAGAGAAGAAATATTGAGAAAGTGTCACACATCAGAGTATGGTGGACATTATGGGCACTTCAGAACACAGGCAAAGGTATGGGCTAGTGGATTTTATTGGCCAGAGATGCATGAGGATGCAAAGAGGTATGTTGCAACTTGTCCTGAATGTCAGAGAACGGGAAATATATCACAGAGGAATGCGATGCCGCTGAATTATAATTTGCAAATTGATTTATTCGATGTTTGGGGCATAGACTTCATGGGACCTTTCGTCAATTCACATGGATTCGAACACATCCTAGTGATGGTGGATTATGTGTCCAAATGGGTGGAAGCACTCCCGTGTAGAAAAGCATCAACCGAGGAGTCAATTCATATGATAAAGACGGTTATATTCCCTCGATATGGAGTACCGAGAGTCTTGATAAGCGATGGAGGATCTCATTTCACTGGCAAGGACTTTGGCAAATGTTTATCGAAGATGGGGATTGAACATAGAGTTTCTACTGCATATCATCCTCAGACAAATGGCCAAGCAGAAACCTCGAATAAACAAATAAAGGATATTCTAAAGAAGACAGTGTTCAAAGGTGGAAAGGACTGGGCGAAGAAGTTAGACGGAGCATTATGGGCATACAGAACAGCACATAAAACACCCTATAGGTATGACCCCATATCAATTCGTCTATGGAAAAACATGTCATTTGCCCGTTGAATTAGAACACAAGGCATATTGGGCTATAAAAGAGATGAATCTTGATATGGATGCTGCAAGAGTAAAAAGAAGAATTCAGATAAGTGAGCTCGAAGAAACAAGATTGAAAGCTTATCATAGTGCAAGCATCTACAAAGAAAGAATGAAACATTGGTACGATAAGCGTATACAAAGAAAAGAATTCAAAGAGGGAGACAAGGTCCTGCTTTTCAACTCGAGATTTAAATTGTTTGGTAAAGGAAAATTGCAAAGCAAATGGGATGGACCGTACGTCGTACATTCGGTGTCACCAACTGGAGCGGTGACGATTATGGATATCAAAGGAGATCAATATGTGTTGAATGGACAGCGGTTGAAGGTTTATCTGGAGCCGGATATCGTCCCCCTTCATTACATTGACATCTATTCATTCGATGACACCGAGCGTCAAGCCTAATGACGTTAAGCAAGGTACGTTTGTAAATAGTTTGGAGTTTTATTTTATTTTGCTCTCTATTTTGTTTCTGCGTAAAACCGATGAACCATAGGCTTAAAATTAAACAAGGTGGACCTCGCAAAAATTTGGGCAGCTCTGGGCTCAGGGAGAGCCCAGGCCGCACGGCCCAGGCCCCCTCTGGCTGTGCGGCAAGGGGTGTTTTTGGCCCCGTTTGATCTCCGTCAGCCCTAGTTTTGTTCAGTCACAGACTCTAGAAACCGCGTCCCGGAGATTGGCAAGTTTAAACCAGGAAAGAATGGGCTTCTCGTCCAAGACTTTCGGCATATAAATAGATGCGGTTTCTCCCTCGAAAAACCATCTCATTCCATCCACGAAAACCCCCCTAAACGTGCATGCGAGCCATACGAGCAGCAGCAGCCCGAGCATGAAGACCGGAGGCGAGGCGGCGCCGGAGAAGCCCAGGCTGCGCGGCCAGAGCTCTCCAGGCGGCGCGGCACAGCCCCCTCCCTTGGCTGCTGTCGAGCTCCTTCGACAGGAGGTACGCCGGTGTGATCTACAGCCTGTCTTTGCAAGGAGGCAGCATATGCAGCCTCGGATGAGCGTGGGAGGACTCCGTCCGACCAAGCCTCTCGCTCCTCGCTACCCCGTCATCGAGATCATCGACGATGAACCTAAGGAGGTGCCTGCAAACTCGGTCATCATCCCCCCAAGGCGTTCCTTGCACATGCTCGGCAAGAGGAAGGACTACTCCAAGAACTGCAAGACTTCGCTGGCGACAGCGATTGGGAAGATGACCGTAGCCCTGGATCATGGGGAGATGGGAAGGACGACAATGACAACTACATGTGGGAAGAGCAGCCTGCTGAAGACGAAGCACAAGAGAATAATCAAGCTGGGCAAGGAGATGAAGGTAATGGTGAGCCCGATCCGTTCGCTCCACATTTGAATTGTTGTCCCGGATGCAGAAGAAATATTCAAGAGCTGTTTGCTGGGCTTGATGACTACATAGCGTTAATCGAAGCTTTCTACCATAGACTGCAGGAGCTGGAGAAGCAGGTGGATGACGATTTCAGGTTCCTTAACCGAAACGTGAGGGCGTTGTTCGCTAGGGACGACAACAAGAAGAAGGGCGGCGGCAACATCAAGTGCAACTGCGAGCGTCATCACTAGTGGTTCCACTGAGCCTCGTGTTTCTCCTATTTTGTCTACGACGAGGACATCGTAAAGTTTGAGCATGTGGGGGAGAGCGAGCTCGTGTCGTGTCTTTTGTGAGAGTCATGTTTCGTCGGTGTGTGAGAGTCGTGAGATTTATTTTTCTGTCGGTGTGCTAGTCAGTTTGAGAGTCTTGTTAGATTAGTGTGAGTCTTAAAAAATTAGATAAATAGAGTCTTGAATAAATTGCTTGGATCACGCATTTTGCAAGTATTATTTTTGTTCTTATAAGCGATTTATCATGAGCATTGTCTTGAAATTTAAATCATGATTGTGGTGCTTATTAAAGATTTATTCTCGCTATACCCATGCTTGATCTTGAGCGAGGACTTGGATCGTTGCTTAGCACATGCAAGTAACACTTAAATTGGAGGAGATTTGTTTAATGAATTCTAGAAAAACCTTGCATAAGAATGACTATATGATTTTCCAAGTCGAGAGAAATTTCTACCTATCCAAAGCTTTAAATTCAATATTATTCGCTCCACCATAAGCCAAGATGATGTGATGCATTAGGTTAGGATTTTTCTCTCTTGGGAGTTTTAATTTCGAGCAATGATCATGTCCTTGTTCTCAACTCTTAATGCTAGCCTCGACAATGTTCGGTAATGAGAGTTCTCCATTAGAACGATCATATGATCTACCGAATTCCAAAACCCGAACCGAAATTCTTTATTTTATATCTATTCCTTGAACGCAACCTAAATATACGAGGATATATTCTGTTTTTGGGCAAGATCGAAGGAACACAGACTCTGGAGAATATTTGGAAGACGTGCGTAAAAGATGAGACGCAACCGGGCCAGAAAAGGGCCTGGCCGCGCCGCCCAGAGGGCCTCTGGCCGGCTGGCCAGGGGTGTTCCTAGGTCCCTTGGGCTGCAGAAAAATTGTGGAGCTGTTATATATATTTGTTATCCCGTATGCAAAAGATTGGGTTCAGAAGATGTTCGGAAAAGAGTTGTAAATTCAGAAGATAAAGAAAAAGAAAGAAAGAAAAGAAAGAAAATATGAAAGAAAATATAAGAAAAATATAATAAATTAAGGAGGGACTGTTCTACATGTTGGAGATCATTTGAAGTGCAAGAGAAGACCGCCCTTTCATCAAAGATATATCCTCAATTCCAACCATGTGCAATCCGACGATGAGGACGGCATTAGTGCCTCAAAGTCATTTATTTTATTTGCCCTTGCACATGTCCACCATTCTATATCTTCTCATCCTTGAAACCCCTCACATTATGGTTATACTCTCATGATCATTGGCTCGAAGGTGAACACCATTAGAGGATTTTCTTAGCTTGATAATATTTGCATTAACTTGGCTAGCCTTTCCTATAGCTCCACCATATTAAGAGAGATTTTGAGAGGAAAGGATTTGAAAAACAAGATAGGATAGCCACTTTATAAATGAGAGACTTGTGAGGACTTGGAAAGAGTATTGGTCTAACTCTTGTTGCAGGATGATTTGTTTTGATTAAAAAGAAGAAAAACCCTCCAAGGAAAAGTGAGAAAGCGATGTGCCGGTAAGTTTCGAGTTCTTTAGCAAAAGGAAAAAGCTGTGGAGATGATTTGGCTTAAGTAAATGATTGAGCGCTCATGCTTTGATTATCTTTGCTGCTCTGCTGATATTTTGTTTAAAGGACTTGAATGATTTCACTTGCATCATGTGTAAAGATTAAACTCAAGATCGTTTGCAACCCGTTGAAGAGTTTGACTTGCTCGAGGACGAGCAAGAGCTAAGCGTGGGGGAATTGTTGGCGCTGTTAAATGACACCCTTTTAGTGTTGTTTATACATCAATTTCATGCTTATTCTAATGCTAACCCCGCCACTTGGTACTGAAATAACCCCGTTTCCACTTGTGTCTTGTATTTTAGAGTATATTGTGATTTTGTAGAAAACTCGACACATTTGGGCTAGTTCTGGTGATTTGACGATGGGCTTAAAGCATACATAGGCTGATGACGTGGAGAAGGATCAACACGCGAAAGATGAAGGGGATCAGGGCCAGGAAAGGCCCAGGCCGCGTGGCCGAGGACCCCTGGTCCTCGGCCACGCGGCCCGGCCCATTCTTGGGCCCAAACGTGCTCCCATTTCTTCGAGGCTAAGCATTCGTCAACCCTAGCGTATATATGAGCCGCCATTCTCCAGAGACGAGGAGAGCCGCACCAGAGGAGACGAAGGCATCAAGCAACCACCTAGGGATTGATCAAGATCCAATCTAGAAGCCGTCCACGTGGAGGAAGCGGGGCCGGGAACCCTAGCGGAGGCGCCGGCGACGTTGAACCCTGGAGGACAGCGAGGAGATCGTCTTCACAAGGAGTTTACCACCATGATTAGCGCTTCAACACTGATCTACATGGGGTAAATCCTTCGTATGTTCATGGGGTTGTATGGTGATCTTGAGATGTAATCGTTGAATCCTTGTTATGATTATTGATCTATCATGTTCTTTTGGCTATGTTCTTCATCTATCTTATGCCCTAGCTAGGCCTTGATTTGGTTTGCACAATTGCTCTGCTCACCTCAGATCGTTTAGCCATGAGTTTGATCCTCATAGCTCAGTAGCAGATTACCCCTGTTTGGTGACAGCTTGTGGGAGGGAAAACTGCTGAGCTTGGTTCATATTCATCATTGATAGATTAGATCAGTTCTTTCACGTTATGCGATGCATCTTTTTTTTTGAGCACACGTTATGCGATGCATCTACAAGTGACCCTAGACCCTGTGAACATCCGTTCCTCATATCTTGTGCTCATCATTAACTGTTCTTGCTAATCTAGACTAGATTGATCTTCTAACCTATTTAGATTAGATCCAATTCATATCTAAGTCTTTACCAACTCGATTAGTGCTTAGTTAAGCGTAATAACCCACTTGTTCCGTGGATTGATAACCTTGGGGGAGTACTCTCTTGAGGGAAGAGCTACAACTGATCCGTGCGCTTGCGGTGGATCTTGGTGCACGTTCGGCGCGCCAACAAAGCTGAGGAAATAAGAAAGAAAGATATAAGGATCTCCATTAGAAACCCTGACCCTAGGTCTTACAATCCTTGAATCCTCCGCCGACAAATAAACGTATACCCTTATCCATACCAAGGTCAACCCCATCCACCATAAGTATCTCTGGATTGACCAACATCATTTCTTGAATCAGGATTGACAATATTCATATGTCCCCGAAATCCCTGTCATTCCTGACACCACCTCTCCTTGAATTCCGCTCAGCTTTTAGAAAATCCTGTTCATCAACCCATATCCTGAGAATCTCGATACCATTTTCATCCAGTCAACTCTCACGAAGATTCTCATGGAAACAACCAAACCTCCGCCTATTCTTCAAGATAATCGAATTCTTGATGAAACTAGGCCCCTTTAACCACCTCCCACCCTTACCAAGTCCCCGATAACCCTCTCTAGAAATCCAAGCTCCTCTTCCTCGAGAACTAGCTAAATTCACTCCCTCGTAAATTAAAAATGTCGACGCACCAAGTCCGTCGACAATTCTTTCCAATTAGACCACGCCGTTCAACTTCCCCGAGAAACCTCCATCCAATTTCCCCCACACCGACATTACTAGAGAAGTCCATATATCTACATTCCTCTCTCTAGTAAGCATTTCCCTTCCAACCCACCATTCCCTAGAACACCATCGAGCCTCTAAAAGAAATCTATACTCGGTCCATTCTCCCAAAACCAAAAAGAAATCCCGTATCTCCATCACCTCGACCTCACCCTCCATTACATATACTCCTTTCCAAAACATTCCGAGAAACCTGCCACGTAACCAAACCGATACTCTGCCAAAATACCCTGGCTACCACCAGAATCCAGAGCCTTTCTCTCACAGGGAGTCGACCTGTTTCCCGGCAGATCATTGAAGCATGCAAGCTTCTCTAAGCCTGCCCCTCAATCGCCATCCATCCACGACAACCCCACCACCATCCCAGGAATATCACCCAACCTAACTCGATAACCATAGTCGTTCACCCATCTATTCTCCGGCAATAGAAATAAACAACCCCAGTTCTCATAAATCACTGAGGCATGCAAGTTTCTTTAAGAAAAATGCTCCTCAGTCACATTCTTTTCCCTCCATAACCAAGAACTCCCTAACCATCCCTAAAAATCGTCCCCTCACCATTTCCGGCAACTGTCACCATACAACCGTCCTTTCTTAGCCACCATAACTACTTAAAGTCATGCTCCAAACAAACCCTTGCAGTCTTGAAATCAGCTATGATCGTCACCTCACGCCGGAAGGAGACGTATCTTCAGGCACCCGGTAGAACCATCCCGTCATATCCTATCAAAGGAATGGTTAAACCAAGTTCATCCCCTTGGAGCAGCCACTCTCATCCAATACTCCAGAAGTAAACCACCCAACCCTAGCTACTCCCCTAAGGAATCCAAGACAACCCGTTCCGAATAGAAGAAACATAGGAAATGAATCTTAGTGGAATAATTGGATGATTTGGCAGAAGAGTCACCACAAAATTTGGAAACTAAATTCCACTAAGAATGGTTAGCAAACCCTCTGACCAATGGATCCTAACCATCTCGTCACCCTGGAAGGGACACTTCTCAAAGTACCTAGAAAAAAATCACCATACCAAATTTATGATGAGAAGTGGTCACCCAAAATTTACCACTCTGCATACCTTATTCCCATCTGGTCGCTTCGGACCAATTATTAGATGTCCTATAACCCTAACCCCAACCAGGGACTCTCCCCAATCCTAACCATTTCAAATAGGGCAGAATACTCGGAGGGAAGTTGAAGACAATGATGAGCGTGATAAACAAGAATAAGGCACCCAAAGGAGTAGTAAGAGCAAACACGAAAAGGAAAACTTGGATAAGAAGCCTAGACAGGAACCCCAAGAAGATATGGAAATCGAGGATTCTAATTGAAATGGAACACAGGAACCTTAGAAATCCACACGGATAAGGAAATCCCGGATTAAAATCAAGGAAATCCTGAGTTGATCCTTTTTAAGTGGGGTAGTAACCCAAATGAAAAAAGGATGCTTGACCTCAAGAACTTGAGGATTAAAACAACTCAGGAAAATTATTCCATCAAGTCATTCCAAGTACGACAGAAGTTAATTGGATACATTCGGGAGTAAAGGAAATAAGCGTCAACGATAATACTCCCACACATGGAAATAAGAAACAAGAAATTACAAAGGAAGAATTTTTATAAATTAAAAGGGAGAAGAAATTCCTTTTAATAAATACTGGAAATCCTTGTCGTCACTGTAAACGAGAGAAATGCCACGGGAAAACCCTAGACTTTCTTTCTAGCCCTAAATCTCGGGACGAGATTTCTTTAAGTAGGGTAGCCCTGTAACACCCCGTATTTTTAGAGCATATTGAAATGCCTATTATCAATAATTTCCTTCTGATTAAAATAATTCCTTTTCTCCTAATATTCAAAATATACTTCCTAAGTAGATCCATGCATTTAATTTGTCATGTGTGATGCATTTGAATGCTTTAGAACCCTTCTCTAATCTCTATTCTAAGAGATAGAAATTTCTCCGAATCTCTCTTTCCAATTTTTAGGTCTAATATTCAAATCTAATTTGAATATTAAAATTCTCGATCTTGGCTCCTCCTAAAATATTCTCCTTCAAGCCTCACATCAAAACCCTGTTTAAATTTGAAATCTCATTCAAATTTAGGTCCAAAACCCCATTCAAACAATTGAAAAACCCTTTTTTTGCTCACGGGCCGGCAACTTCATTTTCTATCCCAAGCTCTCATTCCAACCCAAAAGATCAAAGTCCAAAACCGCCCCCTGATCTTCTCCTCACCACCTCCCTCCTCCTTCCCCAACTGACCCGGCCCAGCTTGTCCTTTCCCCCTCCCTGCAGCCACGCGCGGCGGCCCACCTCCCCTCCCTTCCCAACGGGCCTGCGCACCTTCCCGCGGCCCGCGCGCTCCCTTCCAGCCCAGCTTCGCTCCCGCCCCGGCGCGGCTAGCGCCCCCGCGCTAGCAGGCCGCCCGCGCGCCGCGTGGCCCAGCACGGCCAGCAGCCCACCCTCACGGCCGTCTTCCCCAGCGCTTGCAACGCCGCCACCGCCAGGCAGCCCCGCCGCCGCTCCTCGCCGGAGTCGCGCTCCGGCCACCGAAGCTCGCCGCCGCTCGCCGCCGGGACCGCCTTCCTTCTCCCCTTTCCATTTTTCTCCTCCTCCTCGACCCCCACGCATCCTAGCCCCAGCCCCTGCGTCGCAGCCAGCCGCAGCACGCTGTGCACTGCACGACCACGCTGGTCGGCCACTGGCCACGCGCCATGCGGCCGTGCCGCCCAACCCCCGCACGCCACGTTGCCTCCCAGCCCACCACGCTGCACAGCCCACTCGCTCCGCCTGCTGCTCCGCTCACATGACGTCAAGGATCTATGTTTCACCGATACGCGATACCGGTACGACGATACCGGTACGCCGATACGGCAAATTCTCAAAAACCCCGATACGCCGATACGTCGAATATATATAAAATATATATTTAAATATGATTAAAAAGTAAAAAAATAGAAAAAATAGGAAAAAGATGAGATGGCCTCATACTATGCTAGTGATTCACACTATAGAGTAGCAAAATGGACAGCCTTTACTCCCTCTCTTCTCCACTACTCTCAGATCTTGTTCTCTTATCATATTACAACCATCTCTCAAGTCCCTCTCCAGTTCTCCGTCTCTCTGCTACTACGCAGTGACGAAGTATCGGAGGGAAGTATCGAAGTATCGGCCAAGTATCAAGAATTAAATTATTTATTTTTAATTCGTACTAACCCGATACGCGTATCGGGGCTCTCGATACGCGTATCGGCGTATCGGGGCCGATACGCCGTATCCGATACCGGTACGGCGGCCTCCGGGAAGTATCGGTGATTCATAGTCAAGGATCGCTGCCCCGTTCCTTAGCACAGAAGGAAACGCCGGCCAGCGGCCTTCCCACCCCTGCGCGCGCCTATAAAAGGGAGGGTACTCCCTCCGTTCCCGCCTGCTGCCCCTCACGAAGAGCTCCAGCTCTCTCTACACACGCACGTAGAGAGCAGCTCTCTGCTGGCACATGCAATAACACATGCACGAGAGCGCAGCTCTCTACACACTGCGGAAGCCCTGCCCACGTACACATAGAAAAGGTGCGCCACCTGCTGCTCTGTTCTGCTCTCGGGTACGCCCGGAACAGTCCAACCAGCGGCGTAGCTTTAGTCATACCACACTGCCCACGTACACGTAGGAAAGGTACGCCACCTGCTGCTCTGCTCTGCTCCCGGGTATGCCCGGAACAGTCTAACCAGCGGCGTAGCTTTAGCCACTTAACCCGGCATTGTGGACGATGCCAGTTCGGCTGGCCGCGCAATGTCCGACCCCCTCCGCTAAACCCCATCGCCGCTCGCTGCTTCGCAACCCTAGCCGGGAAGCCGCCCGATCCAGGTTCCAGCTCAGTCCACCCTAGCCGTTGTAATGCCCAACCAAAACCACTAGCCCCATCTAGCAGTTATGCTGCCCATTTCCAAACGCCACACATCCCTGGTATAGCCGTAATGCCGCCCAACCACAAACTCCGGCTATTAAACCCTAGGCCCGTATAGCCGTTGTGTCGCCCAAATAAAACCCTAGATAAAACCAAGTCCATATGCTGCCCGACCAAAATCCCAGATAAACCCTAGCCGTCATGCCGCCCATAATATTCCCAGAAAATTATAACAATAATTTTCTAGGATATTATTAGAAATCCAATCCAAAATCCCTTAATTATTTAGAAATCTATTTCTAAATAATTAATATAATTATTTGGGAATTATTTAGATATTCAGTAATTCCAGAATAATTATCCCTAGCCTTTCCGTCCACACTTAGAAGCCATCTCACCAGCTAAACCCCTCCTAAGCCCCATCGTCCTATCCATTAATTATTATTAAATAATTAATGGATAATCCATCAAACCTCCATAAATCTATCCTGATCCCTAGGTAAGCCCGGAATATCTATCTCCCCTTTCTCTTTCTAATCTATAGGCATTGATTGATGAATTGATGTTACTTTATGTGTTTTATTGTTCAATAGCATGACCGGGCTCGACGAGACGCCGGAGCTCCAGAAGACCCGAAGCCCAGCCTGGTCAACATACAATATACGCCCGCGTAAGGAACGCCTAAGGACTACAATGAAGGCAAGTCTCACCAATAATATCACCCAATAAGTAAAGTTTACCATTCTTGCGGCATAAGCTATAAGGAGGCTTCACGTGAGTGGATGCCTGTCCTCGCTATATAGGATGCTTTAAGATTGGGAGTGGAAGGATAGCCTCGTTAGGAGGATCCTAAGAGCCACTCTGATCCAGCTAAGGACCGGTTCATGGGAGAGTCTTTCTAATGCCCCGTACAACCACGCATGCCAAAAAGGTATAGCCTTCGGGAATACCTGTTTATGTGAGGCCTTGACTCACACCCCACTAGCTAGCACTAGCAAACTGTCTCAGGGGCCACGGCGGGCAACGGGTATGCTGGAGACAGCCCCAGACAGAGGGCTGGGACTGGCCGGCACGGGTCGCATGTGACAGGACTGGTAGGGCCCATGGGCGATGCATGCCCACTTATATGATGCATCCATACCCGGGTTGATGTCCTTTTGTGGACGAATATGCGATCCCTGCTTAGGCCCCAGCAACACCCGTGGACAGAGCTAGTGATTGGCTGTCTAGAGATAGACGCCAGTGGGCACGAGTCTCAGTAGGGCAGTACCTGCCTTGACGAAGGTAGGGACTGACCGAATGCGTGGTAGATAAGTACAATCTCTGCAGAGTGAAAATCTATCTGGATAGCCGCAGCTCTCGGCATAGAGCTAAGCCCCACTGATTAGATTTCCTTTATTGCATGGAGAACCCGGACGACAGGAGTGCTGATGACTGGGTTCTAGATTTAGTATCAGGGACTGGCAGGGATGAAATGCCCCTCCAGGCCCAACATTTATATTCTTTTAATAATTATATTATTGAATTTGTGAGATTTGCTGGGTATTCAACTCTGAATACTCACTCTTGCCTTCATTGTCACACAGGTTTAGGACTCCAAGGCGATGAGGTGCTGCAGCTCATTCCGCTGAGGAATGGGCGCCCGCCCGCTCTCCACTAGCTATAACGGTATATAGTTATTTAGTTTATACGTTATTTACTGCTTTTGACACTAATCTGTGTTGAGGTCCGTATCAGCGTACTGATCCAGGGACTGATACGGGTGATCAAGGGGCTTCCTGATAAGGGGTCCCCACAAGCACCATGATGATAGGTCTTTCCCAATTTGCTAAACCAACGAATGGACTATTTTAGTAAGCATGAAGTTGGTTATGGGATTATGGACTCGTGAATAAGGATCCAAGCAAAGGAACTAACTGGAACTTATGTAACCTTAACGAAGCCTCGAGGGCCCTACAAGGAGAAGGTCGCGGACACCCGAGGTACCAGACCAAGACACGAACAAGTGTATCCTACCTTGAGTTTATTAAGAGGGTTTAAAGAAAACCAACCTAACCCTAGAGATGGAGTTATTCAGAGCATGCCATGAAGTTGTGGCAAGCTATCACGTTGGAAATCTCTAAGGAATATGTATGGAATGTGAGAATAATATTCATCTTCAACATGTCCAAGATGGACATGGGATCAAGAAGATTGTTTTGGATCATATCGAGGAAACATCAAACTAGTAGAAGGAGGAACCAAAGGAAATATGTAGTCAATGACAACCCACAGAGCCCAAGATTGAAGATTCAGACACTACGTGGAACATGGATTGCATAGATATGACGAACAAACTAGAATGAAGGCGCAGTCCGGAAGGAAGTCTAGACAATCGCCCATGTGTCACCGAGAGGATTAAGAATAAGAGGATAAAGTTTTGGTGATCATTGGAAAATGTTAAAGAGCCCATATAGTGCTTAAATGGAAGCATGTTATGAGATAAAGCAAGATTTTAGGCAGACTATGATACGTGGTAGCTGCTCACGGAATCGTTGGAACCACTAACTATCCGGAGCCTGTTATGACCCTTGGATAAGGGCAAAAGTTGTAAAATGATTTAGGAGCTACTTTTGGATCGGACGATTGGGAATAATTTTGGGAATTGTCACTCAAGGATACAATAGCTAAGTGATCAGGTATATGGATTAAGAGACCCTCGAATGATCATCCATGACTTTTGGAAGAGCAAATTACATTGAAGCCGAAGATGTCAACAACGGTATCAACGACAAGACGAAGCGAAGAAGCCTCACCACACCCGGTGCAGCTTTAATCTCGAGGACGAGATTCTTGTGAGGGAGGGGGGGAGGGGGGGACTGTAACATCCCGCAAATTTGCAGTCTGTTACCTTACATAAAAAAAATCGGGATTTCAAAAATTTTTGTGTGTGAATTGTTGTGAGCCATGAAATAATTTACAACTTAAGTTAAATGCTCTCCCTAAATTCCTAGTAATTAAATTGTGCATAAAATATTTTTCATATTCATGCATGTGTGATTTGGATCTTATCCGGAATTGTTGAATTCCATTTGGATCTGTTTGAATTTGTTGAGTGTAGTTTATATTTGAAATTCCATTTCAAATACTCCCTCCGTCCTTAAATATATATCAGTTTAGAACAAACCATTTAGTTTAAAAATGAACTAATTTGCTTGTCCTAAACGACATATATTCGAGAACGGAGGAAGTATAAACTAAAGCCTAACTACTTCCTAACATCTAACTCAGCCCAGCTTGGCCCGATCTAAGTCTAATTGCGCCCCTCTAACTTCTAACCCAACCAGAGCCTACCCAGCAACCGACCCAGGCCGTCGGTCTGCTGGCCGAAGTCCATCTAACCACCCGCGGCCCACTCCTCTCGTCTCGGCCCGTGCAACCTTCGCGGCCCAACCAACCCCCACTTGCGGCCCAGCTTCAGCCGGCCTGCTACCACCTACCGCCCCTTTCATCTCTCCCACGGAACCGCGGGACCCACCTGTCGGTGTCGCCCCATCTCCTGCTCATCTCCCTCCTCTGCTTTCTAGCACGGCGACGCACCGAGCTCCGCCTCGACCAACGCCGTCGCGCCAGCTCGCCCAACCCGTCGCCTTTTTCGTCACCCCGCTCCACCTGAGCACCACCGTGGCCACCACCACCCGGCGTCGGATGCCCTCGAGACCGCGTGCCCCTCACGCCACCTTCCCGGATGCGGCCACACGTCCAAGGCGCAGAAGTCGAGGATCTCCGCCGTTCGCAGCAAGGGGAGCGCTCAAACCCTAGCCCCTGCGACCATATAACCCCCAGCGCCGCACTCCCCTGACCAAGCCGCCACACCCCCCTTTTTCCCTCAGCAGCCGCCCCTCGCCCTATCCTCTGCTCCGCCGCCGCCAAGTCCACCAGAGGGGAAAGGAAACCCCAATCCCCAAGAAGACAGAAGGAGGACAAGCAAGGAGAAGAGGAGGACGCGCCTCCGCCGTACCGGAGCGAGGAGAGAGAGAGAGCCAAGGGCGCCGGAGCCGGAGCTGCCCGCCAAGCGCCGCCGCGACTTCTCGGAGCAAGAAGACGACGAACGCCCCAAGCAAACGATCCCTGTCGCTGCTCTTCTTCCTCTACTCCAAGCCGTCGGCATCAACCTCGCCTAGCCAGCCGCCTCATCTCCTCCCTGCTAGGTGAGTCACCTCAACCGCACCTCCTTGCCCTGCTCTGTTCATGGCCATCGTCGCCGGAGCTCGACCACACCCGACCAGAACCACCCAAGGCCGTCGCCTTTCTTCTGCCTGTGGCTTGGCCTTCGTGCCAAGCATCTCCTTGTGCAGGGACGAACCGTAGAAAAGCTTTAACCTCGGCCTAGGCCAGCCGCGCGCGATGAATGCCGCCTTGCGACTGTTGGCACTCCTTAGTGTCACATTTTAGCAACGCTCAAGAGCGCGAAGATATATGTCGTTGTATGCAAAATTAATTCTACAAGCGCACAGAATATATATCTCATTGTAGCACTTCACCTAGGGAGTTATCCCAGGGTATCGTATTTATATTTCCGCAGGGAAGCAGATGGTTAAAGTGTATTGAAGAATGATATGATAAATCTTGCCAGAAATATCAAGCCAAAAACCTAAGGGTACAAACTCTAAGTTTGAGGGATAATGGCCTAGACTCTAGCTTAGATACCGGGAACAGAGCTCGCTTCGAAGGCTAGAACGGGAGAACCTCAGAACAGGGTGAGAGAGGGGGTTCTCCGGGCTCAGCACTACTGTTATGAATACACCCGAACGTGGTGGGCTCCGAAGGACGGACAGGGCTGTCCCCACCTGCCGCCTACCACTGCTGTTCCGTGGGGTGCAACACACTTCCTAGTTAATCAACAAGCCAGACACCACGTCTGTACTCGAAGATTAAGATTTCTCTTGAGGCCTGTCAAGAGAAATCTCCGTCTTCCCTAAAGCGTCTTACAACCCGGTCAAGGCGAGCAAACCCGCGAGATAGAGCCCGGTAGAGCTAAGACTAAACTCTACACTAAAACTAAAGGGGGACAAAGCTTAACTCTGAAAAGAGCTAAGATCTTTACTCTAAAAGAAGAGCAAGAGATAAATATGAAAGATAAACTTAAGCTCTGAAATAAGAAAGTAATTGTTTTAATAAACTCTTCAAATGAAGAAAAGGATACAAGAGCTTTACCAGAACTCCGAAGATCCGAGCGAAGCTCGACTCGACTCTACTCCCAACTCTAATCCTAATCTAAGAAATGAAAAAGATACAAGAGCTCCCTTCAAGTATGACTTGAGAAGTGTGGAAGCTTTCCAAGAGCTAAAGAATTGTTTAACTTCAGCCCCATTACTTGCTTTGCCTGATTTTAATAAATCTTTTGAGATAGAATGTGATGCTAGTGGGATAGGCATACCGATCGGCCTACACCTGGCTCCCCTGGCCACCGACTTTGTCGTGGACGCTCCTGATTGCTTCCTGAGGTCGGTAACGGTTGCGTTCAGTTGAGGCTGTCCAAGATTGCGATGTTGTAGGCCCTCTAATCCATGTGTCTTTCACTCTAGGCCTTTCGGGTCCTTGGATCAAATCGACGTTGATTGTTTAACTTGGCTTGTGGATCAGTGGCGTGGCCAGACCTGGCCAAAGGAGGTCGGTCGGCCTAGGCCGGCCTGGCTTTGTGCCAGGTTTGGCCCCTGTTTCACCTGTTTTGTCCTGCAACCACAACTCATCCAAAACTTGTGGAATTGATTAGAATAAACACATTTATGCATAGAACATGGCATGATCATCCTCGTTTTGCCGAAGTGTTGACGGTCAAAACTAGGTTATAATGGCTGTCAACACGCCCCAAGCTTAGACTCTTGCTCATCCTCGAGCAAGGCTAAACTCTAGGTTCGGCGGGTCAGGAGTTGCTTCAATGTGTATACTCTCTAAGTACCCTGTGCTTAAGCCAAAACTCAACAAATCATTTGAATAAGTTGGCATAAAAGAGAACTCATACCATGGTTCAACGTGGGGCTGCACGGTTCACGTCTTGGGTGGTTGAGAGCCTGAACGGTCATTTTCAAAGTATTTCCTGCAGCTTTTCAGGTTCCATCTCGGAGATATAAATTTTTAAAATATGGTTAAATCATTCCCCGATGGTACTCTCGAGTCACTCAAGGTGTTTAATCCTCACTCTTGGTCAGTTGTGACCAACTTTCCCTACACTAAGGCTGGAGTGGAGTTATAGGTAGGGTAAGAGTGGCATAGCTTGGTTACTTCTATTGTCGAGTCGAAGAGTAGTTCGCGAGCTAGGGCACTCGTCAAATTCCGGTCTTTTGGAATTCATGGGTTTTCAAGTGGAAAGGGTGAAGGTGTTTGTGCTCAAAGGGTCTTTGAACTCCTTGCTCTCTTTCTCTCTTGATTTGAGATGCTTCTCTTTTTTTTGGATGGAGCCTTTGTCTCCATCTTTTCTCTCTTCTTTTTTTTTCTAATGCATCTCTTTTCTCTTTTGGTAACAGAGAGGATTTCAACTTTGTATGGAGCAGTTGAGGACCTTTTGGGATGAGCTTGGTATTGTGAGTGTATGTCAACGACGGTGGACATCAACCCCGGAGCGGGACATTGATTAGTTGGGCAATTGAGGTTATTGATGAGGCGGATGTATGATGGGAAAGACCGGTAGATGACAAGTATCTTCTGCAAGCGGACTTCACCATTCGACAAGACTCAAAGTAACTCAAGATAGCATATGGTAGCTTGTAGGATATAAATGTTTTGGCTCTGGATAGGACATTTTAAACCTTCGGGAAGGATTTACCATGTAATGTTTTTTTTATAAAAACTTCCGAGAGGTTCTTTACTAAGCATACATTTATACTTCGAAACAAACCATATCTAAACTCACAACAACTTAGGCAATGAACATGTGCTCTACTCCCACAGTTAAACATGATGGATCCTTAAATGCCAACGAACTCAAATACTTGAAAAGTTGCAAGCTGATTTGGAGTTGGGCTCTGCCCCAGCCCACGCACCTGGGCGGAAACCTTTGCGACGACTCGCCGCAACCGTGCACCGCACCTTGACATGTCGTCGGCGGCGGCGGCAGTGCTGTGTGTGTGCGTGACTGTGTCGTTGACCGTGGCGCCTGGTCAGACGCGTTGACCAAGCGCCCGGTCCACGACGTGTCAACATCGGATTGGGCCCAGCTCAGAGGCTGCTATGGTCTCCTTTTTCCAATCACCGTCCTTGATGGCGACCAGTTCTGGATTTTAAATGGCAGTTCAACTAACACATTCACCTGTTCTCAACCCTCCGAATTTCAGACGCTTTGCTGGTCTATATTTTATTCAACCAAACAGTATTCTAGAAGCACAGATTGAACTGGTCAGAAATCAAACTAAAAAAAAGAGGGAGATACTTTCAATTCCTTGTGGTGAATGATATTCTAGCTCGCCATGTATGAACCTGTGGACTTCAGAAAAGGCAGCAGTTCTTTTATTCCGTGTCATTTTGAGTAAAGCTATCGCCTTCAGTCGTACAGCAGGCACGGCACGATCCAACCAGGGCCAGCGGCACTTTGAGAAAAGCTCCCGCCTTCAGTTGCACCTTCAAAGCAGGAGGTAACTGTGCTTATTACCACTTGGCAAGCAAATGGCAGATTCTTTCCGGCGGCATCCCAGAGGATAATCCTGTGCAGGATGAATAACAGAAACGGTAAGCTCACAAAGGGAGAAAGGGTATTATTATATCAGTGGTCTGAAAGAAAGGTGGTTCAGTCATAACTGATAGTTGAATATATATGCGCATAAATCAGCAGTCATCAAGCTAAAATTGTAGTAAGCAGAAGCAGAAGCAGAAGCAAAACAGTTCTGGATTTCGTAAGCAGAATAGGATAGGCATGATACAGAAAAGGTTGAAAATAGACAGAGATTTATGAGGGAGCTACTACAATTCCTCACCATGAATCCCCATAGCCACTGGTATCAATAGGCTCAGCAGTCTAAAAAATACTGTCCCAAGCCCTCTAACGGAAATCTCATGAACTAGAATTTGAGAAAAATGGACAGTACACAAGTCTGTGGGATACTGGGATGTCATCTTTTTGTACTTCCAGCTTCAGGGACTCTGAAACCTTTTCTACATCTGCTGCATCAATTCCAGAATCATCACCTATTTAATATACAACATCGAGTAAATAAATTGAAGTCTCAAAGTGAACATGCGTCATTATTGGATCCTGGTGGTTGATAAATTCATGCTGAAAAAACAATAGTAATCACCTTCGCTCCTTTCAAGCATCGTGCAGCCATTTCCCCTAAGGGCTACAATTACAAATTTGCACAAGGAAATTGGAAAAGGATCTCTAGCAATGCGCATGTATATATGAGATTGGTGTCCATTTCTTAAAATAGGAAAGTCACTTTAATTAGCATGTGGTAAAAAACTAATGCAGCCGCACTAAAATCCAATTTAAAACAAGGATGTTCATGTCTTTTGAAATGTATACATCATGATATGAACCTTGGAAATTTCCCCAAAAGACAATGTAGCTCGCTGGACTGAGAGCTTCCAAATCTGACTGTATTCTTTCTGGCACCACATCGACCAAAATTGGAATATTTATCTGATCAACCTGTATATTTCTGGTTTATATAAAGCAACGAATTAAAATATGATTTATAGTTTTTGAAGGTTTACTTGTGTAGCAGAGTTATGCTGCCAAACTTATATCAATTTGGTTTTTAAGTATATATATCAGCCAAATGCCTAAATAACTTGGTTTGGACTCAATCTATTAGCTAGACTCGATGAAAATAATTGGTTTAGATTTGTTAGAACTTAAAACTACTATTTACTATAGGCTAGAGAGGCAAGATGTTAAGGTTAGGCAGGAAGTTATCCGATTTACTCTACAAATCCATATAGCTGTCCCTCTCTCCCTGCACCTCTTTCTTCTTCAGCAATATATTTGCACCAAGTTCTAGCTTTACAGACAAAACTGTGCCCATCTGTACCCAACCCAACAACAGTAAGCACCTGACAGTTTAACCAGACAGTATATGTCCAGTAGGACTGTATACACTGAACAAAATTACTAAAATTGTGCTTGTTTCTGAGCATGTTATTTCTAGATGAATATTCGCACGAGATGGCATTGGCTGTTTCTGAGCATGTAAGTTACTGACTTAATGTTTATTGTGTTGCATTCGTGATCTCAGTGTCGAGAGAGCTGGCGCTGCTCGTGCTCATCAGAAGATTAGAAAACAAATCTCAATCTTAGCGATGGCGGCCCACAGTCACGTTTGAAGAGGATTGGAGTGTCAACACAATTCTATTCATTTCCCTTTGGTGTTTATATACATGTACACAAGCACAACGTGCGCCATAACCAACTACCCTACACTATCGGCATGATCCTGAGAAGCAGGAACGGGCCGTGCGTGGAGCGAGTCTTCAGGGACGTGAGCACGTTTCCAACACCCCGGGCAGTCGCAGCATCGTTGTCAAAGATGCCAAGACTGGACCTGAAGTCGTTAAACACCGAAGCTGGTAATCCCTTGGTCATAATGTTGGCAAATTGCTGGCTTGTAGGAACATGTAGAACTCGGACCTCCCCAATGGCCACCTTCTCTCGAACAAAGTGTATGTCTAGCTCGATGTGTTTTGTCTGCCGATGATGAACCGGATTAGAGGCCATGTACACTGAGGAGATATTGTCGCAGTACACCAATGTCGCCTTCTTGACCGGAACGAACAGCTCACCTAGTAGTTGACGCAACCAGCAGCATTCAGAAACAGCGTTGGCGACGGCTCTGTATTCTGCCTCTGCGCTTGAACGTGAGACTGTAGGCTGGCATTTGGAGCTCCAGGATACAAGCGCGTCGCCAAGGAAGATGCAGAATCCAGACGTCGAACGGCGAGTGTCCGGGCAGCCCGCCCAGTCAGCGTCGGAGTAGGCGATGATGTCCATTGATCGTGAGGCCGGGAGAAAACGTCCATGGTCAGTGGTACCACTGACGTAACGAAGAATTCGTTTGAAAAGTGCCAGATGCCCTTCGCGTGGATCATGCATATGTAAACACACCTGCTGAACGACATGAGCAAGTTCCGACCGCGTGATGGTCAGCCATTGGACGCTCCGGCGATGCTCCTGAACTCCGACGGATCAGCAACTGGGTCACCACTGGATCTTGACAACTTCGGCTTGACGTCGATCGGCATGGAGATCGGGCGGCAGTTGGACATGCCAGCACGATCAAGAAGCTCTTCAGCGTACTTAGCCTGAGACAAATGGAATCCGCCAGCAGACCGAGTGACCCTAACACCAAGGAAGAAGTGGAGGTCACCCATGTCTTTGATGGCGAATTCCCCCTGTAGCGTAGCAATTATGCGCTGAAGAAGTGCTGTGGATGAGGTCGTGATGATCATGTCGTCGACATACAAAAGAAGAAGCGCCATCTCAGAGTCGTGACGAAGGACGAAGAGAGATGTGTCAGAGCGCGTTGGGGTGAAGCCAATCGTGGCGATGAATCCGGTGAACTGCGTGTACCATGGGCGCGGTGCTTGTTTCAAATCATAGAGGCTCTTGGACAGGAGGCAGATGGAGTCCGGCTGGCTGGAGTCGACGAAGCCCACTGGTTGCTGACAGTACACCCGTTCGGCGAGGTTGCCGTGGAGAAACGCGTTGGAGACATCGAGTTGACGAGCTTGCCAGCCGCGAGACGTCACGAGGGAAAGCACCGTGCGAATCGCGGCCGGCTTCACCACCGACGAGAACGTTTCACAGAAATCGACACCTGGTCGTTGAGAAAACCCACAAACGACCCACCGAGCCTTGTAACGATCGAGAGAACCATCTGGCTTGTACTTGACGCGGAACACCCATTTCCCAGTGACGATGTTGGCACCTGGTGGTCATGGAACGAGGTCCCATGTCTTGTTGGTTATGAGAGCGTCATACTCAGTCTCCATGGTGGCCTTCCAGTTCGGATCACGTAGTGTGGCACGGGCGAACGCCGGGATCGGGGAGATTGCAGGCGGTAACACACGCATAGCACGGATTCGGCTTGACAATGCCGGCACGTTTGCGTGTGACCATGTGATGCTGAGGTGGATCAGCCGCGGATGTAGACGTCGTCGGAGCACCGGGATCGTGGGATGACGTCGATGAGTGTCGTGGCAGAGTCGAGTCATACAGGGGCATGCTGGACGCAGCACACGGCACTGGCGAGGGCGACGAACACACGGGAGTGGAGGATGTCGGAGCTGGCGTCGAGCTTGCCACAGGTGCTCGCACCGGCGACTGTGTGGCCGTCACGGGTGATCGCGTCGTCGGGGTCGCTTCTACTGGTGTCGAGCGTGTCACGGGTGCGGGCACTGGCGTTTGCGACAAAGGCGATGGGAGGCCGCCGTAGGTGAGCTTGGCGTCGGTGCCGCCGCGGGTGAATGCAACGGAGTCTCCACTGGTACGGACGTACATGATGGCGACAATGGTGCGGCCTTTGTAGGCAACTGGCCAGTTGCGTGCATCGACGATGTCGTGTGCGGGGGCGGCGCGGCAACTGGGGATGAGCACGATGAGGTAGCAACGCCTTGATCCTGTTGTGGCGCACGAACCTGCAGGGGGTTAGCTATCCCGGCTGAAGCCGGAGCAAGACATGGCGTGAGGTGTTCCGGTGGAGATGAGGTGACATCTTTGTATGGGAAGGAATGTTCATCAAACACGACATGTCGTGAAGTGAGAACACGTCGAGTCGCCGGATCGTAACACCGGTAGCCACGGTGATCAGGTGAGTACCCAAAGAAAACACACTTAGCCGTGCGTGGAGAAAGCTTGTGTGGTGTCGTGGCAGTGAGGTTAGGGTAGCAGGCAGACCCAAACACGCGAAGCTGGTTATAGTCAGGCGGCATGCCAAGAAGAAGCCGATGAGGCGTGAGGCTACCTATGCTAGAGCATGGTCGGCAATTCAACAAATGTGTCATAGTTGCGAGAGCTTCCACCCAAAACACTGTTGGCACAGCGGAATGAAACAAGAGGGTACGCACGCCGTTAAGAGTACGAAGGGTGTGCTCTGCTTTGCCATTTTGCTGTGAGGTGTAAGGACAAGAGAGACGCAAGGAGATGCCATGTGAGGCGAAGAAGGAGCGTAGGGCATGGTTGTCAAATTCTCGGCCGTTGTCAGTTTGAAGGGCAACTATAGGACGCTGAAACTGAGTGCAGACGTAAGAGTGAAACGACGCAAAGGAAGCGTCCACACATAATGGGAGTAGTCATCCAAAATAACAAGATAAAACTAAAAACCAGAGACACTTGCTATAGGGGATGTCCATACATCAGCATGCAAAAGTTGAAAGGGGAAATAAGTGACCGAGGAGGAAGAAGAGAATGGCAACCTTGTATGTTTTTCGAGTTGATAGGCATGACACTTGTGCTTGGTAGATTTATTACAAATGAAATCAAAGGGCTCAAATGTGGAAGGGAGAACCAAATGACCGGGGTGCCCAAGCTGGAGATGCCACAAGTTGACTGAAGATGATGCGGTGAGAAGATGCAGTGACGATCCCACGCGAAGAGGGTAGAGATCACCATCACTTTCACATCGCAGAATCACCGCCCTGGTATGAAGATCCTTAATGGAGAAGCCAGAGGAGTCAAATTCAACAGTCACAACGTTATCATGAGTAAGAGCACAAACGGAAACAAGATTTTTAATTAGATCAGGGGAAACAAGAACATTGTTTAGGTGTAAGGGGTTGTGAGAAGTGGGGATGGAGGAAATGCCTGTGTGAGTGATAGGAAGAGAAGCTCCATTTCCAACAAGAATGGATGAGGGGGGAGAAGAGGGAGACAAAGAATGAAGAGTACCAGGGGTAGAGGACATGTGAGAGGACGCACCGGTGTCGAAATACCAGTCGAAGGTGCTGTCGGCCGGTGTAGAGGCGACGGTGTTCAGGGCAGCGAGGAGAGCACTGTGATCCCAAGGCTGAGCAGCTTGTGGTGGGAGCGGAGCGCCCCCAGCGTTTGAAGGAAGCTGGGCCGTAAAGGCTTGCTGCGGTGGGAGACCGGGCCGAGGCCCAAGAACACCCACGGCAGGGACGCGAAACGGCATGGGCCAAACCTGCACCATGCCAGTCCACGGGTTGAACCCGGCCTGCCATTGGGCCACGGAGGGAGGCGCCGAGTGCCCAGTAGAAGCACTACCGCCGCCATTGCCGGCTGTTGGGATTGGGAATCCCAGACATCAAGGAGATAGGGTGAAAGAGGGAGAAAACAAGCCACATGGGAGAGAGCAAATGAACCAAAAGGCCAAGAGTCCCCTCCTCCAAGCCCTTGGGCTCTATTTATAGGGAGGAGGAGGAGGCTGTTTATGTTTATTCCATTGGTAGGTTTGAATATTACAAATAAGTCCTCAGATTTTACATCGACGCCCCTGGATGCCACAAACGAGTCCCTATGCATCTAATTTGGCCTCTTTTACACATGGAATGTGCCTGCAAGGCGCATCCCCAACACCGACAGGTGCAGGGATCAACGTCGAGGAGCCGCCGGTGGAAGGAGGCTTCGCTTTCTTCTTCTTGTTGTTGGAGGAGCCTGCGGCCGAAGACGACGAGGAGGAGGGACGCCCGGCATAGAGAGCCTGAGCTTCGCCACCAAGCTGTTTCTCCTGATGCTTCAGGCTGGACTCCTCAAGGAGGAGTTGAGAGTGCTCCTTGTGGAAAGAGGGGAGCGGATCTTGGGAGTTGATGGAGGAGATCATGTGGCGAAGACGAGGGTTGAGGCCGCGCAGCATGTTCACCACTTGGTTGTCCTCTTGGACGGGATGGCCAACGTCGACGAGTTTGGCCGCCAGAACCTTGAGCTGGGAGGTGTAGTCCATGACAGAGAGATCACCTTGAACAAGGGAACGAAACTCCGACTCCAGCTCGACAGCGCGCGTAAGGCGGTTGTCGTGGAAGAGCTCCTCGATCGCCGACCAGACGGCGAGCGCGTTGTCCTCCTTCTCCATGACGATGTTGAGGAGGTCAGTGGAGATGGTGGTGTAGAGCTAGTTGACATGCATTCGTCGATCATAGCCCACTCAGGGTCAGAGAAGCGGGGCACGATGGCCTTGTTGACGTGGTCGCGAAGGCCGAACTTGCCGAAGACGGTGTCGAAGAGGCGGCGCCACTGGGGGTAGGAGGTGTGCTCGAGGTCCAAAATGATATGAACATGGGCACGGATGTTCACCGTTTGAATCTGAGCGAGAGAGACCACTACGGGAGAATTGGCCTTTAGTACCGGTCACAGGACCGGCTTAGTACCAGTCGCTGTGACCGGTACTAAAGGTCCGGTACTAACGTGGCGCACGTTAGTACCGGTCGCAGCTAGCCGGTACTAACGTGCGCAGGTTAGTACCGGCTGGTAATACCAGCAGGTACTAACCCGCTACACCCCGCGCGGGGCCTGGCGGGCAGGTTAGTACCGGCTAGTAATACCAGCCGGTACTAACCTTTTTTTTCTTTTATTTGTTTCCATTTCTATTCTTTTTGGTTTTATGCGTATTTGTATGCGTATTTGTACCGAATGCGACTATACGTACCTGTACTACTGCATTGCACGTATTATATTACGACGATATCGCATTAATATTATATATATATACATATACATAAATATATAGAGTTTACTACTAATACTTGAAAGATCCAACAAATCAAATACACGTTTTCTTCTAGATATTACAAATTACACAACTATGCCAGCGTCTCTATCAGCTGCTGCGACGCTTTTGTAGGGATCGCCATGGAATTCTCCGTTTTATCGATGGCTTCATCGAGCAGGAATCCGCAGATAGATTCTTGAATTGCCCTGACCCGAGCTTCTTCGATGAGATCTTCTTTCATGGACCATTTCTGTAACATTTCCAGATATAAACGTGAGAATGAAACAATAATAAATTAAAATTAATTAGCATAACTGATTGTGCTCACGTACCGCGAATGATTCTGCCGACATTTGTCCCTTTTCACTTACAAAGCTATCGATCCACTCGCATACGTAGTAACCACACAAGTTGTTACCTTTTTCCTGTCTCATGCACTATAGGGAAATGAGTTATGTCATAGAATAATTAAATGTTTATTTCGATTGACAAAAGTTGTAAGAATCTATTCATACCGTTTGGTCACTCCTAAATCGAAGAGGGTCGAGTTGATCTTTTATTTTCAAGTGTTTTTCGAGAAAGCGAGCCCATGCCTTGTTGATCAGGTTGATGAGGTCTTGGTACATGGATCTATCTTGCCTCAGTGAGTCATAGATCCACACCGTGTGGGTATCAATCTCAATAGCAAAGAGTATCCAGTGGAAGCTGTTCACACACATTCACAAAAAAACAATTAATGTTGATTATAATAGTTATTAATTAGTATTATTCCGATGGTATTGAAAAAGTGACGAAGGACTCACTGATGATTGTATGGCAATAGAATGAATGGACACATGATTTGCTTACGCAGGCCTCTATATATAATGTCGACCACGTGACAAGAACGTCTTGCGACGGTTTCCTCGTGTATAACATCGGGGTCCAGAAAACCGATATTATGGAAGTTATTTTGGCGGGCAATTTTAATTTTTTGCCTACGGAAAAATAAAACCACAAAATCAAGGATTAGTCAACAAACAAGGAACCAGTAAAAATAAAATAATAAGACGAGCAGAAACACTTACATGCACCATACACTCATGAGGCACTTGTGAAGGGCATCTTGATGGTACAAATCATAAAGTGCCGTAAATTCGACCCATACCTGGCCATTTTCCCGCCAAAAATGATCGTCTCTTATCCGAGCTGGGAACATCGTCATTCCGTTCTGAGATTGGACCAATTGGACGTGCCTCCATCCTTTCCCATTTCGGAATCGCAACCGAATAACCGCCAGGCCCAAGATTATGGCTGCTTGTCCTTTTGCTTGAATTTTCTTTGGCTTGTTGTGATCATGCCTCACTGTCTGCCGACGTCTTATTCTGCACGAATTCATTCCACCAGAGCCGTTGCTTCTTGTAATTTTTCTCGAAGTCTGGAGTAAGACCCTTTTTGACAAAATCTCGAACCAACTTCTTCTTGAAGCTCTGGAATTGAATAGCCATCTTCTGAAAAGCCCATTTCATCACTTTATCTTCTTTTCCCAACGGAAAGAAGAAATGATCCGTTATCTCTTTCCATAACATAGCTTTCTCCGAAACTGGATCAATATCTTCTTCATTGTCAGTTGATTTCGTTCTCTTCCATAGCCTGTACTTTATGGGTGCATTTTCCCTCACAAGAGCGCCCACTTGATTTACAAACATTGTCTTGACGCCTGGAGGGTGTGTCGGCTCGCCGTTATCAGTCACTGCCGTGATGGTCGTATGACCTTCCATCTTCCTCTTAGATCCACGTTTCCGTTTTTTCTTCATCGATTCTGCTGTCTGAAAAAATATATATCAACTAATTAATACATGTAAAAATAATATTTAATGTATGTACATAGATAGAATCAAATTTGTATTACCACGACTTCCTCAGCATTTTCTTAATTTCCCTCCTCATCACCACCTTACTCATGATTACTATCTTCCTCCTGATTATTATCTTCCTCCACATCAGAATTCAAGTTCAAATATGTCACACCCTGAAATTGTTGGATTTCAGGATGTGATTGAAAAGAAAAATTAAACAACGATTTCTCATAATTTTAAAACTATTCCAACATTTATTTACTTTACAGGGAATTTAGTGTAGGAAAAAGAATTGATTGTTCTTTTAAAATTAAATAAGTTTGATATGTGTGTTGCATTCATACTGATGCATTTTGGTGTTTCATGAGTGCTCAGGTTTTAAAATGCATTTATGCGACGTTTAGGTTCTTCTGGGAATTTTCTGGACTTTTTCAGAATTTAATTCTCTTTTCCCTAGAGCTCTTTCTATTTATTAGGAGGCTCTAAACTACTTTTTCTGAGCTCCAGATATTTTATTTGGACTCCTCTTATCCCAACCTATCTCCAGGAATTTTCTTGGAATTTTTGGGACCTTCTGAGTATTTTTCGTGCTTTAAAAACATTATCTGGAATTTCCTGGATTTGTTTTCACATGAAAAAAAAGAAAACAAAACCCTAACGGGCCGAGCCGCCCCAGCCCGACCCGCCAGGGCCCATCTGAGCCCGCACAGCAGGCCACCGCCGCCTCCTTCTGGGCGTCCGTGCCGCGCCCGGCCATCCTCGGCCAGCGCGCCCTATAAAGGGCAGGAGCCCTAGCCGCGCGCCCCTCTTGTCACGCCGCCGCTGCCTAGCCCCTCCCCTCGCGTGCGCCGCGCGCAGCGCCGCCGGTCGGAGCCGAGCGCGCCGCCCGGACTCCCTCGCCGCTTCGCCGCGTACAGGCGCCGCCGGGCCGAGCTGACCCCGCCACGAGCTTCGCGTCGCCGAGCCGCACCCCCGCCGCCGCTTGCCGACCTCGCCACGCCCCCGGAGCGCCGCCGCCACACGAGGGAACAGAGCCGGCCACCGCCCGTCCGCCGCCGGCCGGACTCCCGCCGTCCCCGTCCTCCTCCGCCGATGGTGAGCAGCTCCACGTGTTCCCCTCGCCGTCCTCCGCCGTTTCCCCACCTCGCAGGACCCCCTCGCTGCCCGAATCGCCGGCGAGCCGAGCGCCAAGACCGCCGGCCGTGGGTGCCCAAGGTAGAAGACGACCGTTTTGCAGTTAGGTCCCTGGGTCTTCATGTAACTATTTGGCAAGTCTTTGTGTCTTGGCAATGTTACAGAAAACCCCCTAAAAACGATAGATCCTATCAATCCAGCCCGAGCTCTGCACTTTTGCAGGTTTAACCCTACCCTTTTCGAGATTCGCGAGCACTATTTTCTGTGTCTTGCAATTCTCACCAGCTAACCCCTGAAGTCTATAGTTAATCGCGAATAGGTCCCTGCAGCCTTGCTTTAGCCCTAGATTCTACGTTTTAGCTCCGTTTCGATCCGTTCAAGTTGCGTTAGATTCGTGTTGACGTAAAAAATACGTTAGTGGTGATGTTTACCCCAACTTGTGTTTTTATAAATTATTTCCAAATTAATTTGATTAATGTCTACTCACATACCTTTTCCTGATAAAAGCAAATTAGGTTTACATGTCGGTTTTCATAACTAATATGAAGTTGACTAATACGATCTCAATGTGTTTCTAAATAAAATTCAATTAGAGCTACACCTCGGTGTTTCTAAATTAAATGTTAACTTGATTAATGTATATTTCATATGGTTTTCTAAATAAAAGTTAAATAGGTTATATCCCGGTTTTCATAATAAAGTTAATATGATTAATACTACTATAATTGTTTTCTAATAATAATTTGATTAGTCGAACACGAAGAACAAAGTTATTCGATTAGATGTTCATGTACCTCTCTTTTCGAAAGTAAATGTTATTTTGTATAATTGGAACATAAACAATTATAAATAAAATTTGACTAAGTCTACATCCGCTTTTCAAATACAAATATAACTTGTGTTAATTCTAAATAGGGTAATAACCTATATACATGATTTTACTTAATTAAAATATATCCAGCACTTAGTCTTTTGCCTTGTAATCAGAAATCTTTTGATAGTTGTTTGTTTTCATCCGTTGTTCCGTCTTAAGCGTCTCCTTGCGACTGCGTATCGAGCCTTTCCGTTTAGAACACTCTTTTAAAGCTTTTCTTCTGATTGATGTATTGTTCTTAGTTGTCTCTGTTTGTTGCTTGTATGTTTGCTTTAGAGTGATTGCTTCGGATGATTGCTACGAGTAGGAGAAGGAACTCCGTTCAAGGATCTCGAAGAACAAGAACTGAAGGCACTCTGAGCAAGTTATTATCTGGATTTAAGGCAAGTATAGCACGAATGAATTCCTTGATACCTATACACTTTAAATCACACTCTCATATGCATGTGTCCAATTTGAATAACCCGTACGGTTGTACCTAGCTACTTTTATCCTGTCCTTGTTATATCCCGGGTTTATGCATATGGGTAGATTATTCTTAAGCGCTGCTACCGTCACCTTTATTTAAATGTTAATCTTGAATTAATGGTTCACTTCAATATGATGATAAAACCTGTCTTTTTAGCAACATGGTTTAGGGAACTAGAGCTTTGTTTCTCTTAATGCTCTAGTGTCCCTCCGTAAGGTCCGGTTCATTAAGCGGCAACCCAGGAACCTATCGCCGCCGCCGTAACTATTATGGCTCTGGTCTTGGTTAAGTAACTCGTACGTCTCTAGCTTACCAGTGGTTACCGAAAGGCGTGTCGGGGAATATGGGAGAGAGTATGGTTCGATCCACCGAGGACGGAAGATCCGTTGGCTATGTCTCGTTAGGCACAGTCCCGTGTTGGGAGCATCTTACCTGCGCTCTGGACGCTCCGCACGTTGCGCTAGATGGCTATCGCGCTCCGGACGCCATTGACCCCCTATGGTGTTTGATCCGTGGGCCTAAGTCAATCTCGGTGCCGAGGATCATGCTGCCCATATTGTACCTACATGGCTACTGTGTTTGTTAGGGTGTCCTGCGAAAGACCTTGTAGCGTCCCTATGCACTCACACCTCGGAAGTGTGGTTCGTGCGTGGTTGGGTTGAAAGTTCCTTTGAGCTTTTACGCTAACGGTTGGGGAAAGGGCGAAACCTCTGCAGAGTGTACATCTATCATGATAGCCGTGCTCACGGACACGAGCGGCCTGGATCCTTTTTGATTAGAAGATGATGTTAATGATGATGCTTTATGGTATTAATGCTACTTATACCTTTAATGGGGTTTACAACCGGGAGTTGCTCACACTTGTAGTAATTTGGATAATATTAAAATGAACCAAATAAAAATGCTAAATGCAGTTCAGCCGTGTCAAGCCTCTCTTAAGCCTTCATGTGTTCCTGTTATACTTGCTAAGTAAGATGGATTACTTACACTTGCATTCAATCAACAAAATCCCGGATGGGTAATCAGATGGAGCAGCGTCTGAGGCAGTAGCTGAAGATTTATCAGAAGGCCTTCCGTACATCTAAGCTGTGGTCAACCAGTCGGTGTCCCTGTGGACTTGAGGCTCGAGTAAAAGATAATGTTCAATAAGATAGTCTTCCGCTGTGTAATTTCTGTAAACTCTGATGTAATTCGTTCTATTCGAGCATTGTGTTCTCTGTAATACCATATTTGTAAGCTATATGTGTTGTGTGGACTTCCTGGGCACACATATGGCAGCATTCGGGTTTCTGTGGAAAACCGGGTGTGACAAAATACTGCCTATCCATCGTACTCAGGTCCTTCTTCATTCTCAATGGGAGGTACGTACGAGCCACCGCCACCACGAATGATCTCATGCATGTAGTCTTCGTTGTTATTGAAAGGATCCATTTTCACTGACACTAAAAAAATATTAAGTCTCAAACATCTCTATTATTTTTTATATTAGTTACATGAAAAGAAAAATGAAAAAAAGCGATGACGTCAGCACTGTGAAGTGCTGACGTCAGCGCTGGGCACGTTGCATGTCCAAACATTGTCTAGTATTTTCTACTAATTTTCTAGCATTTCCTACAATTTTCTAGCATTTTCACTACTTTTGTATTAATTTTTATATTAGTTACATGAAAAGAAAAATGAAAAAAAGCGCTGACGTCAGCATTGTGAAGTGCTGATGTCAGCGCTGGGCACGTTGCATGTCCAAACATTGTCTAGTATTTTCTACTAATTTTCTAGCATTTCCTACAATTTTCTAGCATTTTCACTACTTTTGTATTATTTTTTATATTAGTTACATGAAAAGAAAAATGAAAAAAAGCGCTGACGTCAGCACTATGAAGTGCTGATGTCAGCGCTGGGCACGTTGCATGTCCAAACATTGTCTAGTATTTTCTACTAATTTTCTAGCATTTCCTACAATTTTCTAGCATTTTCACTAATTTTGTATTATTTTTTATATTAGTTACATGAAAAGAAAAATGAAAAAAAGCGCTGACGTCAGCACTGTGAAGTGCTGACGTCAGCGCTGGGCACGTTGCATGTCCAAACATTGTCTAGTATTTTCTACTAATTTTCTAGCATTTCCTTCAATTTTCTAGCATTTTCACTACTTTTGTATTATTTTTTATATTAGTTACTTGAAAAGAAAAAAGAAAAAAAAAAAGCGCTGACGTCAGCACTGTGCTGGGCACGTTGCATGTCCAAACATTGTCTAGTATTTTCTACTAATTTTCTAGCATTTCCTACAATTTTCTAGCATTTTCACTACTTTTGTATTAATTTTTATATTAGTTACATGAAAAGAAAAAAGAAAAAAAAGCGCTGACGTCAGCACTTCATGTCCAAACATTGTCTAGTATTTTCTACTAATTTTCTAGCATTTCCTACAATTTTCTAGCATTTTCACTACTTTTGTATTAATTTTTATATTAGTTACAAGAAAAGAAAAATGAAAAAAAAGCGCTGACGTCAGCACTATGAAGTGCTGATGTCAGCGCTGGGCACGTTGCATGTCCAAACATTGTCTAGTATTTTCTACTAATTTCTAGCATTTCCTACAATTTTCTAGCATTTTCACTACTTTTGTATTATTTTTTTATATTAGTTACATGAAAAGAAAAATGAAAAAAAGCGCTGACGTCAGCACTGTGAAGTGCTGACGTCAGCGCTGGGCACGTTGCATGTCCAAACATTGTCTAGTATTTTCTACTAATTTTCTAGCATTTCCTACAATTTTCTAGCATTTTCACTACTTTTGTATTATTTTTTATATTAGTTACATGAAAAGAAAAAAGAAAAAAAAGCGTTGACGTTAGCACTGTGAAGTGCTGAGGTCAGCGCTAGGCACGTTGCATGTCCAAACATTGTCTAGTATTTTCTACTAATTTTCTAGCATTTCCTACAATTTTCTAGCATTTTCACTACTTTTGTATTATTTTTTATATTAGTTACATGAAAAGAAAAATGAAAAAAAGCACTGACGTCAGCACTGTGAAGTGCTGACGTCAGCGCTGGGCACGTTGCATGTCCAAACATTGTCTAGTATTTTCTTCTAATTTTCTAGCATTTCCTACAATTTTCTAGCATTTTCACTACTTTTCTATTATTTTTTATATTAATTACATGAAAAGAAAAATGAAAAATGCGCTGACATCAGCGCTGGGCACGTTGCATGTCCAAACATTGTCTAGTATTTTCTACTAATTTTCTAGCATTTCCTACAATTTTCTAGCATTTTCACTACTTTTCTTCTATTTTCTAACAATTTTTCACTATTTTTTAATATTTATTTTCTATTTTCTACTATTTTCTAGAATTTTCCATTGATTTTTATTATTTTTTATACTAATTACAGGAAAAAAATAAAAAAAAGCGCTGACGTCAGCACTGTTAAGTGTTGACGTCAGCGCTGGACAGGGCCGGCTTTACCGACGACGCGTGGAGGCGCGCGGTGGCCGAGCGGAGGGGGGGGGGGGGGCGCCGGCGCGGTGCGGATCGATGCCGGGCGGCCGGGGCGGCGACGGTGGCCGAGGTCGACGACGACCCGCGCGTGGACGAGGGAGGAGGCGGCCGGCTGGATCGACGGGCCGGGGAAGGTGGCCGGGGCCGGGCGGCGGCGGCGCCGGCAAGGACGATTGGCCGGCACGGGGCGGTCGGGGACGAGCGGCGCCGGGGTGGAGACGAGGACGCGCGGGGAAGACGACGAATGGTCGGGGGTGGGGCGCGGCGTGTGGCGATGATGACCGGCGGCGCCGAGGTCGGGGGACGGCGGCGTGAGGGGGCGCGACGGACGGCGGCAGGGGCGGCGGACGGCGCGGGGGTGGGCGGCCGACGGCGGGGACGAGGATCGGGGCGCGGAGGCGAAATTTTCGCTAAGTGTTGGGGAGGAAGAGGGAGGGGTTTTATACGGGGGGGAGGCACGTTAGTACCGACTGGTCTCCCCAGCCGGTACTATCCTGGCACGAGGGCAGGTTAGTACCGGCTGGGGAGACCAGCCGGTACTAACGTGCGCAGGTTAGTACCGGCTAGCCTCCCCAGCCGGTACTAACCTGCCACGCAGCACGGGAACCAAAAAATTGGGCAGCAGGTTAGTACCGGCTAGTAACTTGGGCCGGGTACTAACTTGTCTCGCCCATTTTCTTTTCTTTTTCTTTTTTATTTTTATAAAATTATGTTTATACTTATATTATGCTACATAATTAGCACAATAAAGGAAAAATTAGAGCATTAAATGTGTTGGCATACTGTTAATTATATGCACAAAACAAAAATATTAATTAGCACAATAAGCACCTTTAACAATTAGTAGCAATTATGTCTAACTAATATGGTATATATGTGGTTATATTTGTGTTATTCGTAATAAATCAAAAACATCTCATTTTCAACCATGCAAAAATATACAACAATATTATCAGTAATATTCTATACAATGATTTCATCAATTTAAAGAAAACTTGGTTAGTTTTTTCTAATTTACTGTTTCAACGATCATAGTAATTCGAAATTAATGGAAGTAAAAAATATTTCTACCATGCAAAATATAATATTGTATTTTGATGATATTGTGTCCCAATTGCACGAACAGTATCAAGAATTGAGACAAATATGGCACAGTTCTTACATTAGTACATAACTTAAAACTATTCATCATTATCTATTACATTGTGGATAATCTTTCTTTTGACGAAAGTTCCTTGGGCGTGATCACGACGTAAGTAAGGCGTGTCCTCTTTAGATAAGAGGATGCTGGGGTCAACATCAACTGAAAATGGAGGACCATCATCGATCTGGTCATAATCTTTTGACTTGTCTGAAATATCCTCAACTCCAACAACTTTTCTTTTACCTGGAAGAACTATGTGCCGTTTCGGCTCATCTTCTGACTTATTTTTAGACTTGTTTTGTGACTTATCAGTGGTTTTTTTTCTTCGGTTTGCTTGACATGTCCTTCACATAGAACACTTGTGTCACATCTTTGGCTAGAACGAATGGATCATCTTTATATACAGTTTTCAGAAGGTCCACTGTGGTCATCCCATACCGGTCCTTGATTACGGCTCCTCCAGCCACCCATTGGCAACGAAACACAGGCACGACTATGGGTCCATATTCAAGTTCCCATATCTCCTCTATGACACCATAGTAGTTGTCCTTTTTCTCAATATTGTTTCCTACACACATACGGACACCACTATTTTGGTTGGTACTTTTTTGTCTTGAGCTGTTGTGAAAAATGTATACCCATTGATTTCATACCCTTGGTATCGATGGACTGTGTTCGATGGTCCTCTAGCCAGCCACTGAACTTCTTGATCAACTCTGTCGTTCCCCAATAATTTTCTCCTGAACCAGTCTTCAAAAGTTTGTATATGTTGCCGTGTAATCCAACCAAGATTTTTCTCCGGATTTGCGGACCGTAAAATACTCATGTGCTCGTTAATATACGGAGCCACCTTGGATGAATTCATAAGAACCGTGAAGTTTGCTTGGCTGATTTCACTATACGGGATGTCCATAACAGATTTTTTTCCCAGTGTGCCTTTTCCCTTTAGTCGCCCCTCATGGTGTGAAACCGGGGGCCCAATCGGATCGAGGTCAGGAATAAAGTCAACACAAAAGTCAATGACCTCCTCTGTTACGTAGCCCTTGGCAATGCATCCTTCTGGCCATGAACGGTTGCGAACGTACTTCTTCAAGACTCCCATGAACCTCTCAAAAGGAAACATATTGTGTAGAAAAACTGGACCCAAGATAGTAATTTCATTCACAATATGAACCAGCAGGTGTGTCATTATGTTGAAGAAGGAAGGTGGGAAGATCATCTCGAAGCTTACAAGGCATTCGACAATGTGTTTCTGTAGCTTTATCAGATTCTTTGGATTTATGGCCTTCTGTGAAATTTCATTCATGAATGCACAAAGCTTTACGATTGCCAACCTTACATTCTCTGGTAGAACACCCCTCAGTACAACAGGAAGTAATTGTGTCATCAGGACGTGGCAGTCATGGGACTTCAAGTTTAGGATTTTCTTCTCCTTCACGTTTAGTATGCCTTGTATATTCGAGGAGTATCCTGTCGGGACCTTGATACTGTTCAAGCAAGCAAACATACTTTCCTTCTCCTCTTTGCTGAGATTGTAGCTGGCAGGATTCAAATAGTGTCTCTCTTTTCGGGTTCCAAGCCTTGTCTTTGTGTCAGCTCATGCATGTCGCGTCTTGCTGCCATTGTGTCTTTAGACTTCTTACCATGCACTCCTAGGAAGCCTAGTATGTTCACGCAAAGATTCTTCGAAAGATGCATCACATCAATTGCGTTGCGAACCTGTAAGACTTGCCAATAAGGTAGGTTCCACAATATAGACTTTTTCTTCCACATTGGAGCATGTCCATGGTCATCCTTAGGAACAGGTTGGCTACCGTGACCCTTTCCAAATACTATCTTCACATCCTTGATCATCGAAAACACACGCTTTCCATTACGAAACAAAGGCTTAGGACGAGTTTCGGACTGTCCTTGAAAATGTTTCCCTTCTTTTCTTAGGGGATGATCGGCAGGAAGGAATCGGCGATGGCCCATGTATATGCATTTCTTAGAATGTTTCAAATAAACGCTATCTGTTTCTTCTAGACAGTGGGTGCAGGCGCAGTATCCCATGTTCGATTGTCCCGACAGTTTTGCAAGTCCAAGCCAATCATTGATGGTTACGAAAACCAAAGCTCGGAGGTCGAAAGATTCCTGTTTATACTCATCCCAAACTTGTATGCCTTCTTCCTTCTATAGCAGTAAGAGATCATCAATCATTGCCAGGTTCTTTTGGCCCTTCTATAAGCAACGGCATCATGATGAACTTCCGCTTCATGCACAACCAAGGAGGAAGGTTGTAGATACATAGCAGCACAGGCCATGTACTATGACTGCAGCCAAACTCACCGAACGGATTCATCCCATCAGTACTAAGACCAAATCTTATGTTCCTTGGGTCTTTATCAAATTCAGGGTACTCTCGGTCAAGGTTTCTCCACTGGGCCCCATCTGCGGGGTGTCTCATCATACCGTCTGCCTTACGATCTTCTTTGTGCTACCGCATCAACTTAGCGTTATCTTTGTTCTTGAACAAGCGTTTCAGACGTGATATTACAGGGAAGTACCACAACAACTTTGCAGGAACTCTCTTCTTGACTGGCTGCCCGTCAACATCACCAGGATCGTCTCGCCTGATCTTATACCGCATTGCTTTGCAAACTGGACAAGATTGCAAGTTCTCGTATTCCTTGCATGAATCTTCTGTACCTCCAATCCAAGTGGGCAAACCATCTTTTTAGCTTCGTATGTTGTCGACGGCAGCTCGTTACCTTCAGAAAGCATGTTCTTTACAATGGTTAATAGCTCTCCGAATCCCTTGTCGGTGACACCATTAGTTGCCTTCCATTTCAGCATCTCTAGCGTTGTACCCAACTTCTTCTACTCCGGTTTGCAACCAGGGTACAATAGCTTTCGATGATCTTCTAACATGTTCTCAAACTTCTTCTGCTCCTTCGCAGTTTCACTGTCTTTCTGTGCATCAACCAACACCTGACCTAGCTCGTCTGGTGGTTGCTCTTGTGCAACATTTGCTTCACACTCGTCCATTGGTTCATCTTGAAAGCCACCAACTTCATGAAGAAATGCCCAGTCTGGAATGTCATTGTTATCATCATCTTCTTCATTATCTTCCATCATAACTCCATGTTCACCATGTTTGGTCCAAACGTTATAGCTTCTCATGAAACCTCTATCATAAATATGGGACCATAGAGTATCCCTTTTCTTGTATTCCTTCATATTCTGGCAAACACTGCACGGACAGAACATTAAACCCTTTGGTGATCTGTTGGCCTCTGCTGCATTGAGAAAAGATTCTAGGCCATTAATCCACGCTGATGTGGCTCGGCCGCCGTACATCCATTTCCGGTCCATCTGCAATATTAAAGTTCCCGTTTCAAAATTGATTTAACACAATTTATTGAACATAAACATATATTTCCAAAACTCCAACATGCAACACGATCAAGGTTCAAAAATAAAACATTACAAACATAATTTATTCAAAGCAACATAAATTTCTCCACTTCCAACATGCAACACGATCAAGGTTCAAAAATAAAACATTACAAACATAATTTATTCAAAGCAACATAAATTTCTCCACTTCCAACATGCAACACGGCCTAGATCTTCAACCATCCTTAGGATGCTTTGATATATTTTTTCTGGTGCGGCAGATGGTGAAACTTGGTTTGGTGGTGATGGAGCGTAGCGTCGCAACAGATCTTCAAGATTGAAACCTGGTTCCTCACCCTTTGCAACACATTCTTCATGTTTCTTTTGTAAAAAAGAAAGTTGTGCTTTCACCCAAGCTCCTGGTTTTTTCGATTTCTCATTAGGTACTACTGGAGTTTTACCCTTCCCGCGAGACGAACGACGATCATCATCACTGGTCCCACTACCTCTGGCGGAAGCCATATTAATATGACCACGAGCCTTTTAATCCTCAACAAAAGAATAACATTTTCTTCAAAATGTATTACCATCTACAAATTAACTTAGAAGTAAAGATTTACATAACATTTCTAATTATAATTAAAAAACCAGAATAATAACATGTCACTGCAAAATAATTCGAAAAAAGTAACTCTAAACGTGTCATATGCAAACTATCGAGTAAACTTTCTCTAAATTGAAATAGCCATTTCCACATATCTTAAATTAATATACAAATAAAAAAGACATGACGTATTTAAAAAAAATTAGAATAATAATATGTACAGATGTCACTATAAAATAATTTTAAAAAATTATTCTAAACATGTCATATACATACTATCTACTAAACCTTCTCTAAAACTCAACGAATCGATTCTACATATCTACAAATTAAAAAAAATATGCACATTCCCTCACATCCTAAAATCACTAATTTCTCTATGTAGAAACCATAAAACGAAAAATAAACACCGTGAAAGAAGAGATGATGAAGTTGCTAACCTTTGACGCGGTTAGATGAGTGAAATCCTCACAAATTTTGAAAAAAATGGGCAAAACTCCCCCCTAGCAAGCCATGGAGAGAGGAAGAAGCTCGAGCTCGGTCTGAGCTCGAGCTGGAAGAAGGGTGGCTGATATAGACGTGCCAGGTTAGTACCGGCTGGTAACACCAGCCGGTACTAAACTTTGACATTTAGTACCGGCTGGTGTTACCAGCCGGTACTAACTTGGCATTTTTGCCACTGTTGCCTGGAGCCGGTACTAAAGGCCCCCTTTTGTACCGGCTCCACGCGACCGGTACTAAGGGAGAGGGACCGAAAGTCCATTCTCCCGTAGTGGACGGTTGGGGTGGATGGAATCGGTCCCATGTTGGCCCGACGAAGCATGGCGCCAATGGGATCAGTGGTGGAGGAACTGGATGAGGATCCAGAGGCGTGAACGGAGTTGTTGGAGGAGGGAGCAGAACTGGAGTTGGCATCCATGGCAGCGGAAGGAGGCGAGGAAGGCGAAGAGAAGGGGTTAACAAACTCGTCGGATTCCCCGTCTGATACCATGAAGAGGATTGGAGTGTCAACACAATTCTATTCATCTCCCTTTGGTGTTTATATACATGTACACAAGCACAACGTGCGCCATAACCAACTATCCTACACTATCGGCATGATCCTGAAAAGCAGGAACGGCAGGAACGGGCCGTGCGTGGAGGGAGTCTTCAGAGACGTGAGCACGTTTCCAACAACGCTGAAATTCTTTCAACAGTATATTTCTATAGGTGCACAATTTTGATGTATCCCTTCTTCTTTGTGCTGATAGCCTAGTACTGTACAGTCTACTGTGCCACTCTATCGCCAGGTGAGGGTCCAATGCTCCATGCCATTGATGCTCAGCTCACAACGTCGTCTGAACTCGTACCCTTGGAATTCTGCAAAGACACGGCAGCTGAAAATTATTACACCGGCTTCATGCCATCCGTTGTCCCAATCGACAATGGGCGTGTTTTTCACATTTTCAATCTCTCCACCCATCTAAACACGTACAATGTCTATCGTTCTCGCGCGATCTCGACAGGTACTTAGCCAGCCGTTGGTCGGACCGCCACGGCAGGCCAGCCCGCGCGCCGATCGCTCGGCATTTGATGCCTGCCTGCAACATGAACATACATATCCTGATCAGGATCGGCCAACGAGTAAATTAAAACCGATCTCGTCATCTGCTGAATTTTCGTACAAAGGGAAATTGGCTCACCACTTGGGAAGTTAACGCGATCATCTTCTCGGGAGGCATCTCTGTCGACAGTGCTGTGCAGGGTGAGCAACAGAAGAGGTAAGTTGCTTGCAGGATGAACAAGTAGCGGTTTCAGTACTTGTTTAACCAAATTCCAGCTCCTAATGCAAAACGTAACTGAATAAAGGCATTCAAAATATAAGCATTCTGAAGAAGAGGCACAGTTCCTCACCATGGAGCACTGCTCCTATGAATGCATCCCCACATCCAGTGGTGTCAACAAGCTCTGAAGCAGGGATAACCTCTGCTGTCCCTATCAGCAGCCGTCCACATATCGTGCTGAGCCCTCTCGCAGAAAGCCTCGTGAACTATAAAATATGATTTAAAATGGTAAAAGAAAGGGATAACACTGTAAGATAATGCACTTTTGGGTGCTTCAATAATTTAAACCAAAAACAAAAGCACTCTCTGACCTTGGATGAAGCACAAGTTGGGAAGATGTCATCTTTGTGCAGTTCCAATTTCAAGGAGTCGGCAACAACCTGTATATCTGCTGCATCTACTGCAGAGCCACCACCTACTTAAGATTACGAGAAATAAGTTAGAGTCCAGGGGAGTTCAATGGTAGCATTTACATTACCTTTAGAGTAAATTCACCAAGGGTCCATTAACTTTTACCCCGTCCCATCTACATTAACTAAAAGCGGGTCATCTGGGTCCACAATCTATTAAATCGTCTCATATAGGTCAAAACCTCTATCCTGTGATAGAGGTTTTGACCTATATAGGATGATTTAATAGATTATGGACCCAGATGACCCACTTTTTAGTTAACGGACCTATATTCAAATATGTTTTTGAGTAGTTTTGTGCATAGTTTAAAATATGCAGCTTTGTTTGAGTTGATCTTTTAGTATGTTGTTGCTGGTATCATGCGTACGCTTCTGTAAAAAGATTGCGGAAAGTTACGCAATGGATTTTGAGTTTTGAATTGTTTTGTCTGTCTGCATACACCTAGATCTGGGAATTTTATTAATTAATCTGTTCAGTAATTAAATCCAAACTTTTTGCAGAGGCTTGCTAACTTCATGTTATGCTTGTGGTAAAAAGTAGAGCTTAGTTTGACCTTGCTAATATGCTGTTAGATAATTAACTCCATACTCGGCCGAAATAAATAGCTGTTTACAAAGCTAATTTTCTAGGAAGATCCTTGGATCTTTTGAAGCTGATGTTTGGCATGGTAACTTATATCAGTTAGTTATAGCTCTGGTTATTTTGTTAAGTATTATTTCTGTTAGTGTGATTTTATAAGGATTAATCATGCTTTTAGTGTGTCAAACTTGTTTGATTTATCATGATTGAAGTGCTTACCCTTTTGGGCTAAGTTTTTGTCAGTAAATCTATTAATACATAAGGAGCATACTGTAATTTTCTCACTTGAAGAACACACACCAAACTGCCAGAATAAATTATTGAAGTTTCAATGCTTAAAAGGCTAAATAAAAATCAGTTGCCCCTTTAAGCAAATTAAATGAGTTAAACACATCACCTCACACACCCTTGTTGTTTTGTGCTGAAGTCAAGTTAAATAATCTTAGATGTATACACAATCACAATCAACAAACCCCAAGTACTTTAATGAGTAACTACAAGCTTAATTAAAGAAGGGAAAGATCAGACAAAAATTGTCTATCTTATGCAAGTGAATGTGTCACCCAATACACCCCGGGTCTATCTTATGCAAATATGATGACTCGACACAAGATCATACTCTTATGCATGTGCATCTCATGTAGAACAAGTCCTCGCCGACGGAGACCACGAGTTGGTGCCGACCGGAGAAGAAGGGCATACCTCAGGAGACGTGAACGTGATCCAGGTGGAGGACGAACCGAACCCCGTTGCAGAGGATCCCCAAGCTAACCACGTGCCCGAAGGCAAGCCCCGGAGCATGTCCCATGTTTTGAATCTATGCAACTATGTTTGGCTAAGTTATTGCTTGTGCATTTACGTTTTCAGGAGTTGAATTGAAACCCTAGTTGCATGATCCTAGGTACCTATGCTTTGCAATACTAGTATGACAGGTCGATAGTTGTCATGCTTTAAGGACACGGTAAAAGTCGAGTGATTTCCTGTCACTCGCGAGATTATAGGAATCTCCTGCTTTACTTATGTTGGAACCATAAGGAATGACGGGCGGAGATTTTCGTCATGTAGATGCCCCGTCCATGTAGAGATAAAGCTGGCTAAGGCCGAATGGTATGGTACCTATGGTTAAGTTTTTGAACGTACTAAGCGCTTATCGATTCTATGGGGTCGGTAGGTTTAATACCTGACTGAACTGGTACGGGACCTTTCGTTCTGCTCTCTCTGGGACTAACCTCCCCATGTTCGCATGTGGTTACAAGTGAGCGTAAGTGTTAGGCTTCGGCCGGGCTTAGACACTTGTATCCAAGGGGAGTGGACCTGGAAACGTGTCGGGGATCGATGGGAACTACCTGGTAGCATTGGCTCTTTGGCCGAGTGCGATGATCGGTGTGCTTAGGTCCACCTTGCAAGGTTAAGAATTCGGTTCGAACTGTCTGTTTCTCGCAGCTAATGAGACTACTTAACCTCGCTGCAGTATTGAGTAAGAAAGTGAAACATGACGATGATTATAAACTTGATGCCTGCTTAATTGCTTGCTCTACATGCTTGTTTAGATCAGTTGCTTACCTAGAATGGTTAACTACCATTAGAACTTGATGCCAAAATATTGAAAGTAAGGATCCACTCTTAATCGCTCTTTGGCAAAACAAACCCACCAGCCAAAAGCCTTGCATGTCTAGGAGTCGGTGATGTAGATTTCACTTGATGGGTAAGTCTTGCTGAGTATTAGTATACTCAGCCTTGCTTGTTGAATTGTTTTCAGGTAATATTCTCGAGGAGATGGTTGCAGGTCTTACCTGGCCGACCACCCTTCCTCCTGGTTGGACCGTTGTTTGGGACGAGGATGCTTCTGAGTGACGTCACGACGGCTTTACGTGATGTCACTATCGCTTTGAATAAGTAGTTTATTTTTCCGCTGCAATTTGAACTCTGAATTCTTTACTTTATGCAAGAACTCAGTTTGTAATAAAATACCTCAAATGGGACCTGTTTAATCACTTGTGGATTGTTGTAATCTCTGGGACTCACCTTCGAGTGAGTGTTCGCACGACTCGTTTCGATCGAGGTAGCTGTTCATGGTTGCATCGGGCTCGACCCGACAGACTGTCATCTTACTCTGTTTTAATTGCGTGATGACCACTGGAGGGTTAGCGCACTTAAGCCGGATTAATTTGAGCGGTTCTGCCACAGCATTCATAGTTTCAAATTTGATGACTAATGAAAATATTGATGAATTTGTGTAGTACCTAGACAAAAAGGTGGCGCAAGGCGTGCAAGGCCACCAACCAGGGGAGTTTTGCTTGACAAGATGACTAAAGCTATGGGGAGAAGGATGGCCATCGAGGCTGCTGTGGGGAAGTCAAGGCCGCATGAACCGGTGCAAGCTGCGAAGTTGGCGTCAGAGGCTGCCATTATTCTTAGGTCTCATGTCCCTATTTTCACCCGTTGGAAAGAATACGAAAGCACACCATATTTTGATAGCTTCATGGGAAGGCTAGCCGTGAGTCCGTCTCTGCAGTCCCTAACTCCCTTTGTTACATTCCACTCTAATATATCCCATGGCTAACTCTGAATTCAATCCTAATATCCAGGGAAGGTTAGCAGTTGACAAAGAAGACAATGCAACAAAAAGTGCTTGTGAAAGTGTATTCAAGACAGGGATACGACAGATGCGTTATAAGTTGAAGCAGCAATACTTTGTTGGCATCCCTGCTGATGAGATCAGGACAACCTCTCCTGTATCTTACATGACAGATGAAGAGTGGTGCAAACTTGTTGAGAAGTGGTCAAATGAAAGGAGCAAGGTATTTTCTATCGAACAAAGCCACATCTCCTGGTGTGTTTTCGGACCGGCACTTGTGATCCAGACTAACACATACATCTCAATCAGGAAATTGCTGAGCAGAACAAGAGAAACCGGGCTAAGGTGAAGATGCATCATGCAACCGAATCTCGATGCTATATTGCACAATTGCATGAGTATGTAAGTGTCCACTATCTTCTAATGTACCCTGTTTATTCTCTGTTTGTCAATTCTGTCTGCTTGATTGTCATGGTTGCTAAGTGTTATTTCTATCTATTATTCGAAAATGCATCATGCAACAGGATCTCGATGCTATATTGCACAATTGCATGAGTATGTAAGTGTCCACTGTCTTCTAATGTACCCTGTTTATTCTCTGTTTGTCAGTTCTGTCTGCTTGATTGTCATGGTTGATAAGTGTTATTTCTATCCATTATTCGGAAATGCCTTTGAATTGTCAGTTTTGCTGTTTGTCTGACTGCCATTTTGGTACATCAGAGGTAGAAAAAAACCAGGATGCAGAATCCGCTGAAGTAAACAAGGATGGCATCCAGGAGCAGGGTGATGATCAAGTTCACGATCATGTTGACGGAGAAATCAATGCAATGGAAGCGTTTAGGGTCTGCCTAACCAGCCGCTCTAGGGGTATGAGTGAGGTGGCTAAAGAAGCAGTTGTAAGTCTCTATACATGCTTGTATTGTATGTTTATCCAGGTTTTAGCTTATTGGCTCGATGTATATATTTCAATTTCTGTTGGTTCACATGCTCAACAAGTCGGTACCAGAATTGCGTGTCTACGTGGCCATTGCACTTGCTTCCATTTTTGTGTCTTTCTCTAATAATTATCTGTATGTACATGCTTCATACTTTTAACATTCATGGTTGCCCCTGTCTTCATTACTTCCCTAAGAAAGGGGTTATATTAAAACTGTTTAGTAGCAATTATCCAATTTGTCTAATATAATCCTCCTTACTATAATCAGTGCACTTATATATAGTTCATATTTGGATTTTGTAGGCTTCAATGGAAAATATGATGGCACAACCACCTGATGATGGGGCGCCGGCAATGACTAGTGTTGAGGTAGTTTCCAAGGTTCTCTCCCAGAGCAGCTCCAGCTCCCCAACTTTTTTGAAGAATGCTGGTTTACCCAAGCATCGCCCCACGCCGCCTCGCTCGAAAAGTGAAGATTTGCTTCGGCAAGAACTTGCTGCTGAAAAACATAGTTCAGCAGTTCTCCTTGATACAATCGAAGATCTGAAGAAGAGGAGTGAAGCAGTAGATGAAAGGCTTGCCACGACTCAAAGGTTGTACGAGGAGCTCAAGAAGCAACACGAAGAGAGTCAGCTGCTCCTCATGAAGCTCTTTCAGTCTAGCCAAACTGGTAACTCTTCTCAGGCGTGATCCTATATCTGTTGAACTGTTGTTGATACACTTGCATTCTGTTGTGTGGATCCAAACTTTGATCTTGTGGTGAACTTTGTCTCATTTTTGACATTTGTTGAGCTCGATGTAATTGTACTGAATTTTCTGTGAACGATTTGTAATTTCTGGTATAATAATGTGATACATGGGCCAGTAAAGCCCATGATGTGGCCACACCATGGAGCGACACGTGGACAAATAAAAAGACGAAACGTGGACAAATGGAACCATGGCACGTTGACGAATAAAAAGACGGCACCTGGCCTGATAGAGATTCGACGCGTGGGTGAATCAAAACGTGAAACGTGGGCAAATAAAAATAAGACACATGTCCTGTTTCAATTGGTCCATGTAATCCAATAAAACTACACCATGTGTATCACCAAAAAGGGGTACGTGGACGCACCAAAACGCGACACGTGGACAAATAGGGAAACGACACGTGGACAAATAGGAAATGGACACGTGGACCAACCAATTGATGGCACGTTTACGACGGAAAGAGTGACACATGCGCCAATGAATAGTCAACACGTGGACGAATGAGTCGAGAATCTGGCATGAACCATGCCATGCTGATTCAGCTTTGGACAAGGTGCAAATGAAGCTCAAAAAGTTTAAATAGTAGTTCAAAGGGTGGGGCTTTAACCTCCAAGGAGAGAAGAAAAAAGAAAAACAAAAAATTCAACAGGAGCTTTGGGTATTAGAACAAATGAAGAAGAGGGCCCGCTGAATGAACACCCACTCTCTGCAAGGGCAAAACTTCTGAGTAAACAATTATCCATTCTAGATGAAGAAGAATTATATTGGCTAAAGAGATCCCATGAAACCTGGCTTTTGAAAGGAGATAATAACACAGATTACTTCCATAGAATAGCAAATGGAAGGAAGAGGAAAAATACCATCTTTTCACTAGAGCATGAGGGTGGGGTGATCAGGGGGGGATGAGGATTTGTTAAAGCATGCTACTGAATTTTACAAAGTGTTATTTGGCCCAGCTAACAGTAACACGATCCCCCTAAACCCCAATCTATGGGTGGAAAATGAGAAACTCTCAACAGCAGACAATGAAGAATTATGTAAACCATTCACCGAAGCAGAGATTAAAAATGCACTGTTCCAAATGGAACATAACAAAGCTGCTGGACCTGACAGCATTCGCATTGAGTTTTACAAACATTGTTGGGAGACTATAAAACATGATATCATTGAAATCTTTGACGATTTCCACAAAGGGATACTAGATGTCAGTAGACTTAACTATGGTATTATCACTTTGCTTCCAAAATCACATGATGCCAACAAAATCCAGCAGTATAGACCTATGTGCCTACTAAACTCCCTCTATAAATGGACCACAAAAGCTCTTAGAATCAAGGTATCCCCTTATGCTGAAAAACTGATAGGTAAAGAGCAGACCGTCTTCATGAAAGGCAGAAATATTATGGGAGGGATCATGGCCTTGCATGAAGTGATTCATGAAACTAAAAGAAGGAAAAAGTGTGGTGTAGTTCTCAAGCTGGATTTCGAGAAAGCCTACGATAAAGAAAGCTGGAACTTTTTGCTGGATTGTTTACATTTGAGGGGTTTCAAGCAGAAGTGGTGTGGGTGGATTAAGCAGGTTTTATCAGGTGGGACTGTCAGTGTGAAGCTGAACAATAAGACTTGACCTTATTTTGTTAGCCACAAAGGGGTCAGGCAAGGAGACCACTTGTCACCAATCCTCTTTAACTTTGTGGCAGATTGTCTGTTGAAAATGGTTAAACAAGCTCAAGAGAATAAGATGCTATCTGGTCTGGCCAACAACCTTGTACCACATGGTGTGGCCATTCTGCAATACGCGGATGATACTATCATTTGCCTTGAAGACAATCTTAAGGGAGCTAGAAACATGAAGCTTCTCCTATATCTATATGAAATCATGTCTGGTTTAAAAATTAACTTCCTCAAAAGTGAAGTAGTCCTGATCAATGGTCATCCTTCCAAGTCCCAACAATACGCTGATATATTCAATTGCCAAATGGGAGATTTTTCCCATAAAGTATCTTGGTGTACCTGTAAGCCCCAGTAGGCTAAAAGTAGCTGACTGGGCAATGCTGAAAGGGAAAAATGGAAAGAAACTAGATGTGTGGATGGGGGGGGTCTATGTCCATAGCTAGAAGGTCTACTCTTATTAATACAAGCTTGACCAACAATTTTATCTATCATATGTCTCTATATCTGTTCCCAAAAACTGTGATCCATGAGCTTGACAAGCAGAGAAGAACCTTCTTCTGGCAAGGAGGATGCCAGAAGAAGAAATACCACCTAGTAAAGTGGGAAGTTATCTGTAAAAGTAAAACGAAGGGTGGTCTTGGGATTAAAGACATCAGGAAATTGAACATCGGCCTATTATGCAAATGGTGGTGGAGGCTGGATACTGAGGATGGTCTATGGCAAGATATTGTGAAGGCTAAATACTTGAAAAACAGCAATATCACCAGTGTTCAACACAAAGTGACCGACTCCCCCATTTGGGCTGACTTGTTAAAAGTGAAACAACTATACCTAAAGGGTAGGGAGAGCAAAGTGAGAAATGGGAAAGCAACTTCCTTTTGGCTTGATTGCTGGTGGCAGGGGAAACCCCTGTATTCTTGTTTTCCTGTGTTGTTTGAGGTATGTGATGAAAAGGAAATTATAGTTGAGAAATTTTATCACAGTGGAGGCCTCATCAGATTTAGAAGGTGGTTACCAACAATATTATACAACCAATGGGAAGATCTAAAAAGGGACATTCTGGCCAGTCCCATGACCACGCTGACATTATCATTTGGAAGTTTGGGAAGAGCAATAAGTACACCGTGAAGGCCATGTATGATGCATTAACAGTTGAGTTAAGAGGAAACTCCAATAACAGAATGTGGAAAGCTAAACTTCCATACAAAATCAAAATCTTCCTATGGCTGATGGAGCAAGATGCCATATTGACGAAAGAGAACATGATGAAAAGAAAGTGGCAAGGTGATACAACTTGCCAATTCTGTCATAACTTGGAAACTAGGGATCATCTTTTCTTCTCTTGCCCAGTAACTAAGATGGCCTGGGGGATCATGGCCGTTTGCATAGGAGCAAATAATGTCCTAGCAAACATGGAGCAGTTCTGGGGATGGGTGGGGAACTGGTTGCCAGGAGGGAGAATATATACACCTTTTGCTTAGCAGCTGTCTGCTGGGCAATTTGGAAGATAAGAAACAAAGCTTGCTTTGAAGGAAAGATCTTAAAACACCCAGGGGAAATAATAATCTATGCATGTTCTTTCATGCAATATTGGACAGGTCTATACAAGAGTGATTTCCAGGAGAAGATGGCGGAGGGGATCAACACCCTTCTTTCCATTGCAACAAGGTGTTCGCGCACAAATTTGGCAGGTCTGGGCAAACCAATTAGATCGGTTCCCAAACCGATCAGACCGGTCTGGTAAAGGTGCTCAACAGGCGAATTGGACTTCACTATTGCGTAGCCCTCGTCGAGACGATCAAAATGCATATGTGGAACCCCCAATTTAGAGTCCAGACGAAGGAGTTATGGCTTCGGGACGATCTGCACCTGGGCGAATAGGTTAGACCGGTTTCAAAACCGATCTGACCGGTTTTGGTCTGTAGATTCCGAGTTAGGAGTTGTATTTTAGCACGCAATTTGTAAGAGTTTCGACTCCTAATGGGACAAGACCTCCCCTCCCTATAAATATAAAGGGTCACGGCCGATTGAGGATCATCCAATCGATCAAACACAATTATCTTATCTTTTTATCTTTATGTCTCTCGAACCCTAATCTTTTCCAACCCCATCTGCTGTTTCTCCTTTGTCTCTATGGCGTTTGAGAACGTTCTAGGTGGCCTGCCGATCCTAGAACACCCCTACGTGCACTTGCCCTGACAGGGTCCGTCCCGGGCGAGCGTTCGTCGGTCTACCCGCCGGGCTCTCCGGCGAAACCGGTCAACACATTTTGGCGACTCCGCTGGGGAAGAAGTGTCTAGTTATCATGGCCGATCCATCAAACCCAAGCAACATGATGTCATATGAAGAGCTAATGAAGGAGTATAGTCGGGAATATGATCTAGCAGCTGAAAGATTGCTCCTATCGTGTTTCCGACAAACAGATCATGACGTCGTTGTTGGCGGTCGATATCCATGACTTTTACCGCCAACATTTTTCCGGATTTCATGCTCATATAGTGATAATCATGCTAATATCATTTATACTAATGAGTTCCACAAGTTTTGTACAATTTGTCAGTGAAGGAGCAAACAGGAAAAACGGGAGGCCATTTGGGCTCAGGGCCAGGCCGGCCGGCCTAGCCTAGGCCGGCCGGCCCACTTTTTCCTCTTCTGGCCACGGCGTTGATCCACAAGCTTACTAATGTATCAAGGATGATCATGAGACGTGCATTTGATGTCGGTTTGATCAATGGACCCGGAAGGCCTAGGGTGGGATAAACATGGATTGAAGGGCCCACAACCTAGGATTCTTGGACAACTTCAACCGAACGCAACCGTTACCGACTGCAGGACATCATCCAAGCCGTCTCTGCAAAAGTCGGTGCCACTTGGCACCAGGGCCAGGCCGGCCGGCCTAGGTGAGGCCGACCGGCCTCCCACCGTGGCCTCTACGCTTCCTCTTTCGCGTGGATGCTAAGCAGGAGGTGTGCGTCACTCCTAAGCAGGATTTCACCCTTGGAGGGCTATAAAAGTCGCCCTTCACCTCCACACAAGACACACCATCCATTGGAGAGAAGAGAAGGCTCAAGATGTAGTCCACTATTATCTTAGAGTAGAGTAGGGAGAGAGTTGGTGAGTTGCTCGGGTGACAGCCGAGCTTTGTAGAGAGAGTTCGGGATTTCTTCCTCGGTCTCGTCTCAACATTTCCGCCTCCGAGGAATATATTCGAGAGTCATCTTCAGTAAGTTCTCGGCCTCTTGCCTTTAGTACCTCGCTAGTTTACAACTTACTTCCAGCAAGTTATCTTATCTATTTGATCTGCGGGTACCTGAGTCTGCGCGAGTGACAGCGACTCTTGTTTGGGGTTTCCTCTATAGCCCTTCGCGTTGGGTGGAGGTCAGTGGCTGAAAGCTTAGGCGTGGATGCCTGTGCTGGCTAGCCACCTCAGGTTGTGTTGCACCCCACGGAACTGCAGTGGTAGGCGGCAGGTGGTGACAGCCCTGTCCGTCCTTTGTACTCCACCACGTTCGGGTGTACTCATAACAGTAGTGCTGAGCCCGGAAGAACCCCTCTCTCATCCCGTTCTGAGTTCTTCCCGTTCTAGCCGTCGAAGCAGATCAGATTAGGTATAGATAGTTTGTCTGGGATAACGAATAGCTAACTAAAGTCAAGCTCTCTACCGTTTTCCTTGTGCTTCCTGGTGGGTCCGGTTAGAAAAGTTCTAGGCTAGTCGCGTCTACCGTTCCTTGGATTCGATATCCAGGTTCTTACTCCCCTGGTGAAAGGCTACATCGTACTCCGTGCGCTTGCGGATTTTAGTTAGGCTAAGGAGTGCCAACAAACTTTTCTGGCGCTGTTGCCGGGGAACGGTAGCAACATTAGTTTAGGATCTTTTTAGCCGTACATTTTATCCCCATAACCATCTACCACATGGAGTTTTCTCCTAGTTATCCGGCGGTTCCATTTCGCGAGTGTTTGGAATTGCCACCATCCTTCCACCCCGTTATCTGATGGCTTCGAGATCCGCTCCAATCTCGTGTCCATCGTTTGTTCACACTCCTTACAATAGATGAGGAGAACCGCTCTCCTTTCATTCCCGAGATGAACCAAGACGGAACTCTTCCTGTTTTTCTCTGACGGGGGAAGCAAAGTTTTGGCACAATCGGAGTGCAAGAGGAGTTGGAGGAGATTGGATCAAAGTGAAGGTTGAAGTTTGTCTGTTTGTCTATCCCATCCCCAAAGCTCAGAGATGAGTCACTTGGAGCAATCTGGGAGAAGTTTGGTATGGTGCTCATACAACGATTCGTTGGTACATTGAGACATAGTGCTCATCCTCAGGATCAGTTTTTCTGATTCTCCCACCGACTTCCCCATGAACCAAACAGGAAATCCTCACTCTTTCATTAGATCCACCGCCTCCAACCATACGAAGTGAGCGAATAAAAGCCCCCAGACCAAGAGAATTCCCTTAAGGATCTGTCACGTTAGGTGTACACGCTCAAGGTCTGAGTAATTCATTCCAGAAGTCACGACCGCAGACCAAGGGTCTATTTGCGGTTACGAGCAAGGAATGACGGAGGAAGCAGAGGCTAGTTGACCCTAGCTTTAATGCCATCCACCTATTGAGGGGACTGACACACAAGAAGTTGTCCATGATCTTTCGTAAGCACCTGAAAGTGATCAACGGCCAGATGTTGGAAAACAAAGGAATTATTCGAGTTGTGCCTGAGGGGCGCAGCAGAGTGATCCTGAATTTCCACATCTTCGATATCCTCGAAGGTGACATAATCTTCTGGTTGGATCAGCCAATAGAGCATCTTGTCAACTTAATCTCGATCGAGCTATAGCTCAGAGTTGACAAAGAAAACATCCTGATCGACCTTGCACGATCAGTGAGTTCAGCCTTGCACGATCATTATCGCAAAGGGCTAGACAGACCCCGTGAAGAATCAGTGGGCATATTTTTTCAGATGCTCACCCAATCCCAGGGGCAGAACCAGGCAGTCAAGCTCGACATGGTGGAGAACCGCAGCCTTCTCTATTAGAGTTGCTGATTGCTGCTACTTGGATTGAGACATGTCTCTCTTCCACTTGGAATAGAGATATTTACCTCTTCACAAAAATCGCAGCACGCCAGTCATCATCAGTGATAAACTGACAGAGAATGAGACTCGGTAGGCTGCAACAGTCTTAGAGAAGTATCGGTCCATTTTTAGGTATTCTCTAAAGACTAGACGGGGATCAACCCCAACACCGAAACTTGTACGCGGGGTTCGGTGATTTGGCCACAAAATCATCAGGAGGACGGTTTCTTGGTTTGGGCCTCAAAACCAAGCCCGAGGACTTGGCGTGGCGGTAACGTCCCATCAGGAGGAGCCGTGCGCGTTAAGGAGCCTGGGCCGGAGGACACGCGGCGTGATCGCAAGGTTTGAGTCGGAGGGAAGCAAGCTTGCGGTGGAAGGTGTCCCAGCCAGAAAAAGATTCGCGAAAATGTCAAATTTGCCCTTAAGGGGTATTTTGTTGTATGCTTCATGTAAGGGCGTTCTGGACATTTGCAGGGCGACTATATATATGAGGAGTGGCTATTGTGGGCAGCCATCCATGAGAGAGAGTAGGTGGTAGACATCTCATTTGTTTGTGAGAGGGTCTTTTCTAGGGTTTGAGAGGTAGAGAGAGGAGGGCTCTTTGATTTGAGTTTTTTGCCATTCTAGCTTTGTTTGTGCTAGCAAGTGGCTTGTAACCGCACATGGTGAAGTAATCCAAAGTTCAATTTCGTGCCAAACTGATTCCTCCCGTTTGAATCTCGAATTTCTTATTTTCGGTATTTTCGAAGGTATTTTGGGGATTTTTCGTTCTTAGCGTTTGAGCTCAAATCCCGCAAGGTTTGTTAGGAGAAATTGTTGCTAGAACCTTTGTGAACATCTCTCATGTGATTCCCCTACAAATCCTTCAAGGATTCGGCTTCAATTTGAAGTTTTTCCCCCAAACCGAGTTCTTGGTAGGGTTTCGGTTTTCTCTCTGATTCGCGATGGATACTTGATCTTTTTCGAATCTTCTTTGTGGATCTGTAAGCTCTTTAGGTAGTGCATCTGTGGCTCCAGTTTTATCTCGAATCGTTGTGTATTGAGCGAGTAATTTTGGACCGAAGCTAGCAGCTGTTCTTGGTATTCCTGTCTGTTTCTCTGTTTCAGGTTGCGATTCGCGAGCAGCAGAGGGAACCAGCAGCGACGAAGGCACGTGCGTGCGTTCGAGCGGGCCAAGTCGCTCGTGGGCCTGTGGAGCGGCGTGGCTCACGCGTGCAGGCGAGCGAGCGTGCTGCCAAGCTCGGCCCAGCGAAGCACGCCACTCAGCACGCAGAGCTCCGGCAGCCTAGCGCTATGTGGGTTCCAGGCCGTGGTTTAGCTTCAGGCGTGCGCGCACACAGCAGCAGCAGCCTGGTACAACACGCGCAGCACAGCTCGGCACAGTAGCAGCAGTTCAGCCCAGCGTCCAAGTGAAGCTGCGTGTGCTCGAGGCCCAGTGCGTGCAGGTGAGAAGCAGTAGGCGCGCTAGCAGCCCAGCGGAGCAGCAGGCCTCCAGCTCAGATGCACAACAGCAGCAATTCAAGGTTCGCATTTTCCTCTGCTACTGTCAGGTGAGAACCAAAGGTAATCTGCTTGTTCATTTTGCTCATGCTGTGAAAAATATCTTGACTTGCGTGCATGCTTGTATAGCAACAGTGAAAGTCATCATTGCAAGGTGTTTTGTTTAACCCTTTTGGCTTGAATAGTTGGCCGATCATTTGAGCTATCTTTGCCTGGTTGCTTAGCCAAATGCTCTCATGTTATTTCGGTGTATATTGCTTAAGCTCATGCGTGTAATCTGATTCTTGTTAATTCAGCTAGTGAAAGCAATATATTTTGGTTCATCCGTTTGCGAGTTAATTTAGTGTGCAACTTCTTTTCTTGCCTGTCGGCATAGCTCACAGCTTTGATTTATTTCACCCGTTAACTTGAGCTTTTGATTAGATCGTGATTAGTGAGCAGATCTTTGTGTTTCGCTTCCGTGTCGCTTTGAGGAATTCCTAATTGTTACTAGGGTGAGCACGTCACGAGTTGACTTGTGTCACCTTGGCAATTAGAAGAGAGGTGTGCCGGGTTGTATTCGGGACATAGGCCTGGTTCTCCTTTGAGAAGAATTTTTTAAAGGCTTCCATTCACCCCTCCCCCTCTGGCCGCCCGTTTCGGTCCTACCATTGGTATCAGAGCCGGTTAACGATTACTCCACCTTTATTGGCTTTGCGATCCACGGGGCGACAAGGGAAAAAGGCGATTTTGCTTCCGAATTTGGTTTTTGAGATTTGAGCTTGTTTTTGGCTAATCCTAACCGGTGTTTTGAGTTATGGCGCCAAGCTCTTGTTCTATTGGCTCTTTGTCGTTAGGTGGTGTGGTCGCATCCGAGGACGACCACGAGTGGAGAAAGAAGCGTGATGCGCTTAATGAGGATGATGAAGGGATGACATTGATGCGTCTTTTGAAAAAGATGCATCAAGAAGATGATCTTCGACGCAAGCTTCACAAGATGAGTAGAAGTAAACTCTTCCAAGGTATAATTGACTTGTTCACTCGCCTTTGTGCTTATGGCGAGACAATTACTGATCTTGAAAAGAAAATTGGTATGTCTAAACTTGAGTCTTCTCCTTGCAGTTCTTGTGAAGCATTGATTAGAAAGAATACTAATTTGAAACATTTTTGTGATAGTTTTAAATCTGAAAATGCATTGCTGAAATCTAATGCCTCTAAGCCATGTCCTTCATATGTTTTCTTGCAAGCTGATCTTGATGAGGCTAGAGATGAGATTGTTTTGTTAGAGTCAAATGCTTCTTTACCATGTGCTTCTTGTGAGTCTTTGCATGCTGAAATTAAAGAATTGAAATTGACTCGCACCAATTGTTTGGATAAACTTGAGCATGCTAAGGCTAAAATTTGTGAGATGAAGTCTATACCTTGTAGCACGTGCTCTTTGGTTCTTGATGATGATGTTTGTCTTTCTTCTTTGGATACACATGATGATTTGTTTGATGTGAACGATGATGTTTGTTCATGTGGTCTCATTTGCACATCATGCATTGAATTAGAAAGTGAAGTTTTGGCTTTGAAACAGATGCGCGATGATATGAGCGCCAAGTTGGTTGAGCACAAGGAGATTAGTGCCAACCTTGAAAAAGAAAATGATCTCTTGCGTACCACATATGCCAAGTGCATTGAGGAGGAGATGACTAATTTGAAAAATGCTCCATGTGGTACTTGTGAGCGGCTCAAGTTTGAGAATGATGTTTTGCTCACCAGATGCAAGAGTGTTTGTGCTAAGTCCTTGGATTTTCATGATTCTCGTCACTCTGACATTTGTGCTTCCAAAATTGATTATTCTCGGTCAGAGTTGACTTCTTGTGCTGAGCGTGAGTCTTTAGATGTTGGTGTTTGTGTTGGTGCTTTGGATAGCTCTTCCATAGCTATTTCCTAAGCGTGTTGGTACTTCCGGTGTTGTCCAAGATAATTCAAGTGGCAAGGGTGCTTCTCACTTTTTCGGAACTCATGCTCCCAAACCGAAGTTCCTTTGCATCTTTTGCAAGAAAGATGGACATACCATTGAGTTTTGCTTTCGTCGTATCAAACATGAGAGACGTGTGCACGCTAAAGCTTTTAGGAAGCCACGTAGCCTTTCCCATGGCACGTGTGATCCTAATTTGGGCACAAAGTTAGATATTGGAGATTCTTACTCTATGTGACAATCTAGGTGTTAATTAGCTTATTCACCTGCTAAACCTTGTGTCTTAGCTTAATTAAGTGCACCTTGGCCCCACCTAGATTTTCACTTAAGAAAAGTCCACCCAAAACCCTTTGTATCTCGGTGAACTTTGGACCTTTTTTGGTTGGCATGGCTTGAATTCAAATTTTCACTTAAGAACTTGAAAATCAACCAATACAAAAGTTGTTCAGTTTTTAGTGGGACACATTTTTGTCAATTGGCTCATTTCAAGATTTTGAGTGGAAGACACCTTAAATTTTAGTCAAACTCAGAAGTTTACGGCTGGCTGACACTCGAGTTCACACTGTTTTCTCCTCAATTTTCCCGTTGATCCATAGACTTTTTCAATGGTCGACCTTTACAAAAGTGGTAGCCTGCACTATAGGACACAACTTTTGTATTTGGAGAATTTGAAGTTTAGTTCAAAATTTTGGAGAACAGGTCATTTGAACATGTGTGCGCTAGTTGCTCGACGAAATGCCGGCGCTCAGGAGCGTGCCCGCGCCCGCGCGTTCCAGTGCCCGACCGCGCCCGCCACGCGGCGGCCGGTCTCTGACACGGACGCCGAGGCTGCGTCAGTGCCTTAAATGCGCCGCGCCCTATCCCCCGCTATCCGCCCGACCAACACCGCTTTGCCCCCCGCGCCGTCCCGACCGGACGCGACGCGCGTTCCGCGTGCGCCAAGTGGCCGCCGTCGACTCGCCGGCGACCTGCTGCGCCGCCGTCCTGACCAAGCTCGGCGATAGGATCGTCGTGGACCCCAGCTGCTCGCCAACCCGCGCCGGTGCCTTCCCGACCAGCCACCGACCCGCTCCGCCCAGGCGCCGCCTCGCCGCGACAAGCCGCCGACCGGCGCGCCCTGTCGGCCGTGGCCGCCAAGCCAGCGCCGTCCGAGCCGCCATGTGCAGCTTCGCCGCGTCCGAGCCGCCGTCCGAGCCGTGCCCCTGGCCGACTATAAAAGGCGCGACACCCCCTTCCAGTGAGCCCCTTCGCCACTCGCCATTGCCGCCGCCAGGCTGCCGCCACCGCTCCCCGCCGTGCACACTGCTCCGCCGTCGCGCGACCCCACCAGAGTCTACCCACGCCTCCACTCAAGCTTCCCAGAGTCCCAGCCGCTCTTCTCCGCCACCGCCGTCGCCGGCGTTGGTGAGGACAGAGCCGCCGCCGCACTGCTCCGCCGCCCGTCGCCGTCACTCCACCTCTAGCCGCCCATCCTGCACCAAACCAACCCGTGGTGAGCCCCTGAGCCCTTTCCCTATGTTCTCGTTGAGCCCCGTGGTCCCACATCGCCGGATTCTGACCAAACCCGCCGCCGGCCGTGGTCCAGGGACCACATTGCAAAGCCATAGATCTTTCTAGGGTTCTTTCTGCAAAGTTCCAGGGGCCTGGGTTTAAATAGATTGTTTAGATCTAAACTTCAAATCTGAGATCTTGTAAATTCGGTTAAAAATCATACAAAAATCAGAAAAATGCAAACTCAATTTTGTTGAACTCCCAGTGCTATGCTCTACCTTTTATAGAAATCATTTATAGGCGTTTCCTGTGTAGATTTCAAATTAAGTTCAAATCTGTTCAAACTTAAATTTGTGCATAGTTTGAAATCTACTGCTTATTTGTGCTAGTTTTTAGCAATGTTGTAGCTGATGCAATGTTTAGGCTCCTGTAAAAAGTTGGCACAAAGTTACACAGTAGATTTTTAGTTATGGTTTATTTATTATGTCAGCACACATCTGGATCTATGAATTTTATTAATAATCTGTTCAGTAATTAAATCTCAACTTTTTGCAGTAGGTTGATTATATCATGTTGTACCTGTGATAAATGTTTGAGCTCAGTTTAATCTGTTTAGCTTGCTCTTTTAAATCATAACAATTTAATCTGGGTTAATCCAAACAGCAAGATCCTGTGATCTTTCGAAGCTACCCTTTTGCACGTCACAATGTTTAGACTAGTATAGGCTCTGGTAATTTTCTAAGGATCATTTGATGATAGTGTGATTTATTAGGATTTATTCTTGATGTTAGTGTGCTGTTCTTAATTAAATTATTGTGATAAATGTATACATGATCTTGGTCTGATTTTTGGTCAGTAAATCAAATGAACCACCAAGAGCATGCTGTAATTTTCTCACATTAAAACCATGCTTTAAACTGACAGAATAAATTGTTGAAGTTTCATTGCTTAAAAGGCTAAATAGAAATAAATCACCTCTTTAAGCTAATTGAATAAATTAAACAAGTCACCTCACACACCCTTGCTGTTTTGTACTGAAATCAAATCAAATAATTTTATATGTGTACACAATCACCATCAACAAACCCCAAGTAATTTAATGAGTAACTACAAACTTAATTAAAGAAAGGGAAGGTCAGACCAAAATTGTCCAGGTGAATGTGTCACTCAATTACACCCCGGGTCTATCATTTATGCAATTGTGATGACTCGATACAAGATCATACTCTTATTGCATGTGCATTCGTGTAGAACAAGTCCTCGCTGACGGTGACTACGAACTCGTTCCCGCTGGAGGAGAAGGCCAAGCGGAAGGAGAAGTGAACGCCGTCCAGGTCGAGGAAGACCCGAACGCTGCTACAGAGGAGTCCCAAGCTAACAACGTGCCCGAAGGCAAGCCCCGGATCATGCCCTATGTTTCGAAATCTTGCAACTATGTTTGTTAAGTTTTGCTTGTGCATTTACGTTTCAGGAGTTGAATTGAAACCCTAGTTGCATGATCCTAGGTACCTATGCTTTGCAATACTAGTATGATAGGTCGATAGCTGCCACGCTATAAGGACCCAGTAAAAGTCGAGTGATTTCCTGTCACTCCCGAGATATAGGAATCAACTGTTTTACTTATGTTGGAATCATAAGGATGACGGGCTGGGACTTTTCGTCATGTAGATGCCCCGTCCGTGTATGCTAAAATTGGTTAAGGTCGAATGGTGCGATACCGATGGTTAAGTGTTTGAAAGCACTAAGCACTTGTTTGGGCATGGGACCGGTAAGTTTAGTACCTTGTTCGAATGGTACGTGGCCTTGTCCTGCTTTCCCTGGGATTCAAACCCCCCTGGTGCACCTTGTGGTACGTGCTCTGAGTTCCGGCCGGCGCTGCCGTGACCGGATAGGACTTGTATCAAGGGGAGTGGGCTCGGATTAACAAGCCAGGAAGACATGGGAACAGCCTGGTTAGCGTCAACCCTTGGGGTTGATGCTTTTCCGTGTGTTTAGTATTCACCTTGCAAGGTTATAAAATCGGTTCGAACTGTCTGTTTCTCGCAGCTAATGAGACTACTTAACCCCGCTGCTGCATTGAGGAAGAAGTGGAACATGATGATGATAAACTTGATGCTTGCTTAATTGCTTGCTCCACTTGCTTGGTTAGTATAGGTTGCTTACCTAGAATGGTTAACTTGAACTAGAACTTGATGCTAAAATTTTGAAAGCAAGGACTCACTCTTAGTCGCTCTTTGGCAAAACAAACCCACCAGCCAAAAGCCTTGCATGTCTAGGAGTTGGTGTTGTAGTTATCACCCGACGGTTAAGTCTTGTTGAGTATTAGTATACTCAGCCTTGCTTGTTGAATTGTTTTTCAGGTAGTACTCTTGAGGAGATGGTTGCAGGTCTTACCTGGCCAACCACCCTTCCTCCTGGTTGGACTATTTTTGGGACGAGGATGCTTCTGAGTGACGTCACGACGGCTTCACGTGATGTTACTACCGCTTTCGAATAAATAGTTTAATTCCGCTGCTTTTCAAAACTCTGAGACAACTGTTCCTTTATGCATCGAACTTGGTTTTAATAAAGTACCTCAAGTGGGACCTTTAATTAATTGTGGATTGTTGTAATCTCTAGAACTCTCCTTCGAGGGAGTAATTGCACGACTTGTTTCGATCGAGGTAACTGTTCGTGGTTGCATCGGGCTCGACCCGACAGACTAACATCTTAATCTGATTTAATCGTGTGATGATCAATGGAAGGTTAGCGCACTTAAGCCGGATTAATTTGGACGGTTCTGCCATAGCCGGTATCAGAGCGAAAAGTTGTGCACCAGAGGTTTGCACGGTCCCGATACACTTGTTTGACAATAAAACTTGACCAACTAGTGCTTTGCGAAAACTCGTTGGATCGCTAAGGATTAACTAGATCGTGAAGCCCTAGAGGGAATTTCAGGTTGTTTCAGGTGGCTTGCTAATTATGGTATATTTGACTAACTTGCCCAGCACCCCCTTGCCCACGTGTTTTATACGTGCGCTGGTTTCTGTGCCCCGCGTGCACGAAGGGTGATAGGATATCCATTCCAAGGAACCTATCATTACGGTTGTGTATGAATCGCCCACATGTTTTGATATGTGCGCAAGGTCTTGATGGTATGGTTCTAATTCCAATGAGCCTATCATCCTGGTTGTTCACCACGTTCGAGACGTGTGCATGATGCCGCATCACGAGTTATGCGAAGGGTTGTGTGCTCTATTCAAAATGAGCGTACGGCCTAGACTAGATGCACTGTCCATGCAGTGTTGAACACATGGATACCGTTTTTATAAATGAACGGTAATGAATGGGGATGCTTCTGTGACGTGCTGGCACGGAAGGTTCATGTTTTCTTGCAGGTACACTGCCCCAGCCCCACGATGGCGGCTTCTCCCCCATGACTTTGTCAGTGTAGGTGGGGAGGAGGTTGCCGTCGTTCCGCAGATAGAACCACGCATTGTCCCAAGTCCGCATTGTTGGACGTCATGGTGGTGGGGATGTAGAGATCCTTCCTCACCTCCCGCACCTGGAACATGCGCTGCCGGCACGGACGAGTCTCCGCACCCCCTTCGACTCGTGACAGCGGTGTGGAGTTCGGCGCGGAACGATGGATCCACAGGTCCCAATGCACCGGGATTCCTAAAAATCCCTCACACACACCAACGAACACCGCCGCCTGAGAGATGGCATTGGGGGTGAAGTTGTGAGAGCTCCACCCCGTAGTACCCGCACAGAGCACGGATGAATCCCCGGGAGGAGGACCCGAACCCGCGCTCGTGCAAGCGAGCCAAAGCTCACGATGTTAGCCCGGGGGTGGGGCCGGCGCCCTGTGCGAAGGCGGCGGCGCGATTCTCTCTGGCTGGCCGCGGTGGAGATCTTGGGGAGCAAACCCTTCCGAGCGACTCCAGGTAGTGTTGTCGGCGGTGGACGGACTCCATGGGGCAGCTTCCTCAGGGTCACCATGGCGGAAGTGAGAGGCGGAGATGGATTGGATCTAAGCTCTCGAGGGTTGGCAAAGACGAAGAGGCGGAGAGACAAAAATCTGGCCAAGGTAAGGGAAACTAACCCTTCCGCTTCTCGTATTTATCGATAAACTTTACCCGGCCGCGGTAAGCGGGCTGCAGGCACGGTTAATTCCGCACTCGACCCTATCGCCGACAAGTGGACCCCGCAACGTGGTGGACCGACGCAAAGGTGCAGTTATGACTGTAGCCGCCCGAGGCGTCGTAAAGTCTTGTACACGTCTAATCCAACGCACCCGCCAGCGCCGCACTCGCCTGAAAAGGCGCGCCACTGCGCCTGGCACGCCACGTGGCCACGACTGCATGACTGGGCGCTCGATTCCCGCCCCGTCAAACCCAACGGAATATTCCCTTGCTCAGCGCTTCCACAGGTAAGGCAATACCGCTCGAGCCTACTAATCAGGGGGGTCGAAGCCTGGCTCTCGTCGAGAGTTTCGACAGGTCTCCAGATTAACAGAGTCAGGGTGGCGTGAACGGGGCACGCACGAACACGCTCAACCTCGAACAAAGGCCTCGAGGCCGAGGGTGCCCTGATCCGCGTTCAAGGCTGAACAAGGGAGCCAGTTGAGGATCCCACAAGGGAGTGCATCGAGCCCTCGATCCAACGAACGCGGATTGAGCCTTGCCTGGCGGGCCTTTGTAAGCTTGTATGTATGAGACAGTGTCTCCGGACCACGAGCCGACCCAAACGAACGGGGCAGGGCGTCCACTTGAACTACCCGCTAACAGCTCACCGACACGTCCATGACTCGCGGCCCGCTCATGGGTAGCATGGAAACTGTGTCCCCCTCCTCCCGTGACGGGGCGACGAGGGTCGAAACTCATAGTCAAAGGTCTCTCGAAACGGCCGAATCAGGGTTCAGTCCACGAAGGAGACCCCACGCAGATAAGATCCGATCGCGAGGGCCCCTCGAAGCTCATTAAATACCAACAGGAACAAGACCTTGGACGAATGCAATTCACTCCTCCAAGGGGGGGCTACACCGAGGGTGCGCTAGCGCGCCCCCGCGGAAAAGGTACTCTCATCCCGCAAGTAAATCTCGAAGCACTAAACCTCCAGAAAGAACAGACTAACCCAGAAGTCTGACATTCATCACTGCATGGCCTCGGGGCTACTGTCGGGGCCAATCCTAAAGGGGGCCCTAAGACGGCGATAACTACCAATTAGCCGCAGGGACGAATTAACTCAGCGAGAGTTAAGCGAGAGGCACAAACCTCCGTCGGGCTCGAGGGTGCCCGGCACCCCTCGAGCGAATTGGAATCCGCCTCGCTCGAGGCCCGAAGGCCGCCCTCGACAACTCATCTCCGCCTCGCTCGAGGCTTCCCCTCGCTCGTGGGGCCCGCTAGCGGTTCACCTGCCCATGGACAAGAGCATTTAATGGCCTGTACGGCCTTGGGCGTGGAAGTCAAGCGACGGATCCCTCGCCCATCCCAGGTCATATCCGCCAACTCCTGACACCGTGCGGTCATCCTCGACGCTGCGCACGGACCTGTGCAGTGTGACAGACCTGTGCAGTGTGGCAGGCCTGTGCTGTCACGCTCCCCTGTTCCACCAACTCCGGTACGGGAACCTCTCGAACGGGCATAGGGAACCCTCGAATGGATGCACGGCCTGCTGCACTCGATGATGCCGCACGACGAAGCCCTTAAAATCAGGAGCACATGAGGCATGCGTCATGAACAGGGGACGCCACGTCATGCGCCAGCCCCATACGCCAGGAAGTCGTATAATCCGACAACGCGAGCCAGGACAGGAGCCACGCCTGCGACCATACCTCATCATACACTGTCACCGTACCAAGTACTGTACTTTCACTATTTGTAACTGCCCCTCTTTGGACTATAAAAGGAGGAGGCAGTCCCCCTAGGAAGGGGACGAGGGCTCTAGACACCAGACACACTCACTCGTTCATTGCCCACCAAGTTCACTAAAGAACGCAACTCTCACTCGCTCTAAGGGACCTGGGGGCTCATCCTCCCTCCCGCTAAGCTTGTAGCCCCCCTACTACGAGCACCCCCGGTGCAAGGCAATATAGTGCGCAAGCACACCTGCTGGACGTACGATCGGACGATCGGAACCAGGATAAACCTCGTGTCATCGTGTTGCCCTTGCATCGACCATCGAGAGACGGGACACAGCGCACTTTCTGCAGGTGTTTGGACCCCGCTGGGTTCCGGCACCGACAAGTTACATGCAACATAAATTGAAATTGTCGTTTTCAGCAAGAGTTAATAAAATAGGAAATACCAGAAAATGATAAACGAAAAAGAAAAGGAATGAGTAACAATTTAATGCAATATAGTTTTTCTTGGGTGACTTAAATTTATTTTATCGGCGTTGCTAGCGTCCGGACGTCCGATGGAATATTTTCATATGAGGTCCGTTGTAACATCAAAAATGCATATTTGCAACATCAGAAACTATGTACCGAAACACAGTGAAACATCTGGATGCGGGGAGTAAAATTCTCGCTGTAACATCGTAGCTCTGTTGAATGCAACATCGTTCAATTTGTGCAACATTGAAATTTTTTACTGAAACATAGTGAAATATCTGGATGCGGGGAGTAAAAATTCCCGTTGCAACATTGAGTGCATGTTTTATGGAACATTTTCAGAAGAAAACGTTACAACATGAAAAATCATCAAGTGAAATATTAAAAACCAACTGTTGCAGCATCACAGGAAGCGTGGGGACGCGATGCGTCGGACACTCGTTTCTGAGCATTACCTATTTTATCTATTCCAAGACATATTTACCTCTCAGAGTGTGAACTAGTGTGTGACAGTACAGATAGACAAAGACACAACAAACTCATTTACATATTTAGATTTTTTTGCATCTTATGTCATGCCAAATCCAAAGGCTAATTATTAAGCTGAAAAGGTTGTTGTAGTAGATACAATTGTACATGTAGCATTAGTACCGGCTACAGGCCGACCGACATTAACGTGCGCAGGCTAACGTGATTTTTTTTAGTGAACACAAATTAAAATTGTGATTTTGCACCAAGAGTTAATAAAATAGGAAATACCAACAAACTATAAATGAAAGAGAAAAGCAAGGAGTAACATTTAATGCAATATAATTTACATGGATGACTGGATTTATATTGTATTTATTCTAAGACATATTTACCTCGCTGTCAGTGTGTGAGCTAGTGTGTGACGTCATTATATATTTAGTTTTTGGCATCTTTATTTCATGCCAAAACCAAAGGCTAATTATTACCTGAAAAGGTTGTTGTAGTAGATACAATTGTACATGTACTATTAAAAAATACTATTAAAGTTAGGGTACTGCTGTTACCGGCCGGCGGCTTCACGACAACGGTCACACTAATCAAGTGGTACAGTTAAACATATCATATGCACAGTCATCCTTAATCTCTTATCACATACCAGTAATACGCAGTCAAGTCCAAATTCATATAGATTCGATTTATTGACATATATGTGATGGAACGTGTGATGTTGCTTTCACGGGCACTGTTCTGGATGAGGTTTTTCAGTGTTATTTTATCATGCCCCTCCGATTCGTGTCTGCACATGCATGCAAGCATTTTTTTTGCCGTTTCAAATGGCGACGGGGAAATGGATCGAGTTGGGGTTGGGTCTGTGGAGCCAGGATATCTGGATCATCCTCCTAGTAGTTGTTTGGATGGCCGACAGGCCGACTTGCCGTCTTGTGATAGGCAGCTGAGAAAACGAGAAGAATAATGGATGGAGTAGCATACGAGACGAAGGGTGCCCATAATATCTGGATTTGACATATATAAAATTTGGTTGTGCATATTTTTTTGTACATACTGTATATATTCAGCAAGTTATGCTTATTTTTTAGCCACAGTGAGATTGTTTCGGCTTATTCTATTTTTTTCTCCCTCACAGAATACTATTGAAACAACTAAAATCAACGACAGTCAGCCAACTTATCCACCAGCGAAACAAGCCGATTAACGTATAGCTGTATCCTAAATTTCGTGGAAAATACTCAAATAACTTCAGTTGTTTTCCGAATGGAAATAGGAAACATGCATATTGAAAAAAAAAGTAGTATTGGCATGACTAGGAAAAGGAGGTCTAAGATAAAATATATGGAGCCCATCTTTTGTTGATTGAACGGAAGATGTACCAAGCAAAAGTATTATATATATGTGCATGCACGATTGATAACAAACCAAAATTAATGCATAAAAAAGCTCCTTTTTGAAGCATCAAAGTAGGATCATCAATTATATTGAAAGTATTGTTTTTCTCCAGTATGCCTGAGTTTTTCCTTACTTCCATATATGCCAGTTTTTGGCGAAAAAAGGGATCATCAATTCCAGTTGAACAAGATGCATGCATGTGCACACATATGGACACCTAGTCGAACACACTGCCAAGAGAAAGAATGCACCACTCACATGAGCTGGAAAAATAATAACGTTTTTTGTGGAGGAATCTGCACCAAGTCGTAAAGAAACACGCTACTGAGCTGATCGCCTACATTTAGTACAACAAAAACCTCCTAGGACAATGCTCCCTGATCCTTATCTCCTCACGTTGACCAGCAAGCTAGCTAGGCAAACGAAACACTCAAAACTCAAAAGGACAAAAAAAAAAAGGAAAAAAAAAAGAAAAAAGAACCATGGGCTCTCTGCTGGCACCTGTCCAAAGAGCCATGAAACAGAAACCCAGTAGCAAGTTCTTCAGTTTTTCACATCCAAATCCTATTTGTTTACTAGCAATAGCAAGTATGATACATGAAAACATGGTATTCCTACTTGGCATATAGGCGTGTGTACTCTGTAGCGCGCATGCAGTTCATAGGAGTATGGACTCTGCTTGACATATTTATGCTGGGGGCCGGTAGCCGCGGCTGCTACTGCCGGCCGTGTCAGGCGAGCGACGGGACAGTCCACCCCGCCACTGCACGCGCGCGCCTTCTCATCCATCTATCCCGGCCAGGCGGCCAGCACCCATCGCTCATGCTCTTGCAGCTGAGCCTACTAGTCATCTTGTGTAGTACTCCGTCCGTTCCTTCTGAGGCATTCTAACTTTTGCAGAGAGTTAAACTTTCTCAACTTTGACCAAATTTATAGTACTAACATTTATGATATCAAATAAATATTATTAGATTTTTATTAGATATATTTTCATAGTATAGTTATTCGGTATCATAAATTTTTAAAATCATCTCTATAATTTTGGTCAAGATAAAATAGTTTAACTCTTCAAAAAAGTTGGAACGACTTATATTTAGGAACGGAGGGAGTCCGTTGGAGTCAAATAATCACACACTACACTACACTAGTGTGTCCAGACTCCAGAAAAAAACAATCAACACACACCCTATCTCTCTCATTTTTCGTTAGCCACCCACCACGATCTTGGAACCGTGTCCTGCGCGTTTCTCCTCGCAACCCTTTTTCACCGGTAGCATGCCCTCCTCAGTCCTCCAGCCGCGCCGCCGCGGGGGGCTCTCCGGCTGGCCGAGCCCTCCTCCCCGACCGACGCCGGCGGCCTCTGCTGGGAGCCCCGCTGGCGACAGCTGGGCCGCGGCACGTGGCGCGTCGCCCTCCGCGCGCGACACGTAGGCGGCCGCACGTGCGCGGGGGGACGCCACCCGATCGCATCCGACGCGGACGGATATTTCTTCTTCTGTGCCGTATACGCGCCCCGGCCCGGGGTCCTCCGCTCATATCGGGCGGGCGAGCGCCGGCCGCCTGATCCGATCGGACGGCGGTGGAGGCTCGCGAAGTGGATAGGGCTCGGAAGGGAGGCCGTGGTGGTCCCCACCCCGCTCGCCTCGGCAGATAAGGCCGTGGGAACTCACGCTTCCAGCTAGCTCCTGTACTGTGTCTGCTGCCTGTGTGCCCGGCCCGGCCTGAGCCATTTTTCAAACGCCCCCTTAGGTTTTCGGTAATTACATTACTAGTGTTGCTGGCTACTGGATTAGGATCGATGATCTAGGAGCACAGCACGCTATTGTTTAGTGGCAGACTGGCAGATGCGATCAACGGATGAGCTTAGGAATTGCCGGTGATGGCGTACGCAAACACGTCATTTTTATGCGGCCGCCAATTTTCCTCGGATGACAGGCCTGCAAAAAATATCAGCTAAGGCAGCTGTTTTTCTTTTCTTTCATGATCTTTTTCTTTCATGAGAAAAGACATCCGGGTGGTCGTCTCAACTCTAAAGTCAAAAGATTGTACAGCCAAGAACGTAACCAGGGCCAGGAGCGGAGGCACGGGATAAGATCAGAGTCCATGTCTCCCAAGCAACTCCTCCGTACTGCACAACCCGGGGAATAATCCTATCTCCTCCTCTTCTAAAGCAGCCTAAATTCCACTCTCATAGCGCACGATTAATAAGGCTGCAAAAAGGGCGTGCCTGCTAATCTCACACACCAACCATATATGATCGATAAGCCATGCTTTGCTCGTGACCCCACGGTGGGTCGCTCGGACGGCAAGGCAAACCGGTGACCTTAGGACGAAACGATAACGTAAATCGCAGGGTGGGTTCTGCGAAATTGTGTGTTATTATTTATTCAAGAGCTTCTTCCACCCCGTCGCGAGAGGCCTCCCCACGCTGCTTGCTGCTGCTGCTGCTTCTCTGTTCTCGGGTGCCAGGCGCCAACGGGAGCCGGCCTTAAAAAAACAGGCAGCTCGCAAAGCTTATCACAACTCAGCTCTTGCTACTTAAACAAACAGATCGGCCTCCGGGGGAGCGCAGCTCTGCGACGCTCAAGGGGCAGTCCCCCGCAGCGGCGACCCAAAACCAGAGGAAATCGCTTCCCTCCTCCTTCCCACCCTCCTCCCATCAGCGCGGCTGGTAGTGTTCTTTCTTTCCCTGTCGGCAATCCGGCCTCTCCCGCTCGAAATCTCCCTCTCCCTCTGGAAAGGGATTTGCTTCGCTTCGCTTGGCCTTCTTGCTCTGCTCCCTCCGCCAAATCAAATCCGTTCCTGGAGCCGTTTCTGCTGGGTTGCGCGATTGAGAGCGCAAATGCTGGTCCAAGGAGCGGTCGTCGTCGGCGAGCACGCGGGATTCCCTTGTCCCCTGGCGGTCTGTCGAGATAGTGGGCGTCCGAGCTGGAGCACCTGAGATGGCGTTGCTCGGTGCTCGCCTGGATTGATTTTCGGCCGAAAGCTCCTGGGATTTTTTTGTTGGAGGGAAAGGAGGGGGCGGCGGCGCGGCCTTTTTGTCTCTCTGATTATTGCTTCTCCCAGCTCTGATTCGATTCCTTGCCGGGGTTCCTCTCCTCTCCGCCGGAGACCGACCGGTGGGTAGATCCTTTGCCTCCCTGTCCGGGCATTCTGCTCTTGCTCTGCTTCTTGCTTGGCTCCGCGAATCGTTCGCTGAATCCCAAATCTTCAGATCAAATCTTGGAGCGGGCCGGCTTATTTTGATTCGGTGGTGCCCGCGCCGGGATGGTGTCGAGATCCTACTCCAACCTCCTGGAGCTCGCCTCCGGGGGCGGCGGCGGCGGCGAGCCGCTCCCGTTGCTGGGGCGCCGCCGGGTGCCGCGCGTCGTCACGGCGCCCGGCATTGTGCCGGACCTCGACGCCTCCGACGACGACGCCGACCGCCGCCTCCGCGGCCTCCGACCACTCCTCCCACGCGCCGCGGGAGCGCGTCATCATCGTCGCCAACCAGCTCCCCGTCCGCGCGTCCCGCCGCGCCGGCGGCGCCGGCGGGTGGGACTTCGCGTGGGACGAGGACAGCCTCCTGCTGCAGGTCAGGGACAGCCTCCGCGCGCACCACGGCCGCGCCGACGTCGAGTTCGTTTACGTCGGCGGCCTCCCCGACGACGTGCCGCCGGCCGATCACGACGCGGTGGCGCACGACCTCCTCGAGCGCTTCAGCTGCGTGCCCACCTTCCTGCCCGCCGACCTCCGCTCCCGCTTCTACCATGGCTTCTGCAAGCAGCAGCTCTGGCCACTGTTCCATTACATGCTGCCACTGTCGCCGGAGCTCGGCGGCCGCTTCGACCGCCTGCTCTGGCAGGCCTACGTCTCCGTCAACAAGATCTTCGCCGACAAGATCCTTGAGGTGATCAGCCCCGACGAGGACTTTGTCTGGGTGCACGATTACCATCTCATGGTGTTGCCGACATTCCTGCGCAAGCGGTTCAACCGGGTCAAGCTCGGCTTCTTCCTGCACAGCCCGTTCCCATCCTCCGAGATCTACAAAACCCTGCCTGTGCGCGAGGAGCTTGCTCCGATCGCTGCTGAATGCCGATCTGATTGGGTTCCACACCTTTGATTATGCCAGACACTTCTTGTCATGCTGCAGCAGGATGCTCGGGTTGAAGTACGAGTCTCAGAGGGGCACATTGCATTGGAGTATTATGGACGAACAGTCACTATCAAGATCTTGCCAGTGGGGGTTCACTTGGAGCAGTTACAGTCAGTCCTGAATCTCCCAGAGACCGGAGTCAAGGTCGCCGAGCTTCTGAAGCAGTTCTATCATCGGAACAGGCTGCTGTTGCTTGGTGTTGATGATATGGACATCTTCAAAGGCATTAGCTTGAAGCTTTTGGGCGTTTGAGCAGCTGTTGATGCAGCATCCAGAGTGGCGGGGAAGGGTGGTTCTGGTTCAGATTGCCAATCCGGCAAGGGGGAAAGGGAAGGATGTGAAGGAGGTACAGGAAGAGAGCGATGCGATGGTAAAGCGTATCAATGATGCATTCGGGCAGCCAGATTACCAGCCAGTTATACTGATCGATAAGCCACTGCAATTCTATGAGAGGATTGGCGTACTATGTTGTCGCCGAGTGCTGCTTGGTTACTGCAGTGAGAGATGGCATGAATCTTACCCGTATGAGTACATCATTGCTCGACAAGGGAATGAGATGATAGACAGGATCCTAGGTCTCGGTCCGTCTTCAAGGAAGAAGAGCATGCTTGTTGTTCGGAGTCATCGGCTGCTCGCCCTCCCTAAGCGGGGCGATCAGGGGTGAACCCTTGGAACATGATTCAGTGGCTGATGCAATGGACTCTGCATTGGAGATGCCTGATGGGGAGAAGTCTGAGACATGAGAAGCATCACAGATATGTGAGCACACACGATGTCGGTGACTGGGCGAACAGCTTCTTGCAAGATCTTGAGCGGACTTGCCTCGACCATAACAGGAGGCGTTGCTGGGCATTGGATTCGGGCTGAAGTTCAGGGTTGTAGCCCTCGATCCAAACTTAAGAAGCTTGCAGTTGAGCACTGGTCTCAGCCTACCGGAGGACAACAAAACGCATCATTCTCTTGGATTATGATGGGACGCTAATGCCTCAGACTTCGTTTGGCAGAGTCCTACCTCGAAGACCATCGACATACTGAACAGCCTTTGCCGTGACAAGAACAACATGGTCTCCTTGTGAGTACAAAGAGCCGGACAACTTTAAATGAGTGGTTCGCACCATGTGAGAACCTGGGTCTAGCAGCTGAACATGGCTACTTCCTAAGGTAATTGGAGTTACTTTACTTACTGCAATTTCTAAGCAATCTTGTCATCGCATTAAGTTGACTTTGCAACACACGTTTAACTTGTACTGAGAAACACCAAATGCTGCCAATGGGTTACAGGCTGAGAAGAGACGAGGAATGGAGACATGCGTCCCGGTGATAGACTGCAGCTGGAAGCAGATTGCAGAGCCCGTGATGAAGACCTACACCGAGACGACGGACGGTTCAACAATTGAGGACAAGGAGACTGCAATCGTTTGGAGCTATGAGGATGCCGATCCTGATTTCGGATCCTGCCAGGCCAAGGAGCTCCACGACCATCTGGAGAGCGTCCTCTCAAACGAGCCGGTCTCAGTGAAAGCTGGCCTGAACCACGTCGAGGTGAAGCCACAGGTAAGTTTGCTGCTGCGGCACAACAGCAACAGCTACTACATTCAGTTACCAACAATGTGTCTGTCACTTGACTCCCTGCAGTAGTAGTAACAGAAATGCCAACCCGTGCTGCTGGTTTCGCCGTTTTGCAGGGCGTGAGCAAGGGCCTGGTGACGAAGCGGATCCTGTCGATGATGCAGGAGCGTGGCGACCTGCCGGACTTCGTCCTGTGCGTGGGCGACGACCGGTCCGACGAGGACATGTTCGAGGTGATCACCACGGCGGCGGCGGCGGCAGCGGCGCGGGGGTCCTTCCTCCCTGCACCCGGAGGCGGAGGTGTTCGCGTGCACGGTGGTGGCGCAAGCCCAGCAAGGCCAAGTTACTACCTGGACGACCCCGCCGACATCGTGCGCCTCATCCAGGGCCTCGCCAGCGTCTCCGACGACCAGGCTCCCCACGGCGACGGCGCACCCCCGCCCGCCGCCGTCGCCACGGACACCATCCCGAGGTGAAACCGCGGCGCCGGCCTGCGCTCGGGTAGCTCTAGGAAAGTATGAGAACCTCTCCCCCGCTGTTCCCAGGTGTACATTGCTCTCAGTAGGAACCAACCAGTCAAGGAACTCGGTGCGTGTCAGCGTGTGTCCTGCAGCTTCGTCGAATTGTCCGTCAGGCCCCGTGTGTGCATAAAACTCCCTCTCCAGGTCGTCATCGATCGATCCCGTCGATTTCTCGTCACGTTCGTGTCGCCCTCAGGCTCCCAAGGTCACTCGCCGAGACGTCGCCTTGTCGCGTTACGATCTGTGTTTGCGCCGTTGATCTTTCAGAGTTGGCTGTTGCATTGTGTGATTGTTGACACTGTGGGGTCGCGTAGTGGAGGCGTCAATGATTTGATCTCCATTCCATTTCCATTGCAAAAGGACGAGTAGATGAGGCGGCCATGGGTGCTGCTGATCACTCGCCCTTGTTGGCCTTGCTGCAAATGATGGCGAGCAACAACAGTGGGAGAGGAGGGAGTGATGTGGTGGTTGCACTTGCTGACTTGCACACCCGGTTGGGAGTTGGGAGTTGGGACAGGCAGGCAAAAGACGGCCTTATCCTGTGACAAACGGGGCAAGGTCGCGATCATGCCGGCAGGATAACTGGATAAGGCTTGGCTCCCGCCGTCCGGTGCCATGGCTGCCTGGGCGGATCGGCGAGTGCGAGTGCGAGTGCTCGGGTCTCGTCGCGGCGATCGATGACCCGGACGCCCCCCCCCCCCCCCCCCCCCCCCCCCCCCCCCCCCAACTCTCCTCGCGTTCTCGCCGAGGACGCACGCGCGACCGAACCGACTCCCCGTGGCGTTCTCGGCTCGGAACTGCTTCCAGCCACGGGTTTCCTCCGCCGCAGGATCACGAGGGGGTTACGGTGATCCGCGGGTGGCTTCGTTTGGCGGGCCGGGGGGGACGGCGGCGGCTTGTCGTCCTCGATCGGGTCGCGTGGGCGATGGCGTGCGCGGTGGCGTCAGCACGCACGCGGGCGGGCGACGTGGGTCGGTCGTTGCGTTGCGTTGCGTGCGCCGACGTCGCGCGTCACAGGATAAGGATTCACGGCAGGAAGCGGAAGCGGCCGCGTGGGTGGGGGGCCCGGCCGGCGACGTTATCCGGAGACGGAAGGGATCAATCAGACAACCTGTCCGTCGGGAGGGACTGGATGATGGAGCGCCGGAGCGGCATTATTCTACGGCCCAACTTGTGTTAGAGCAAGTACGGTGCCTGAGCTAATAATCTCCGGCAGGACCGGCCGTCCACTTGTTTGCTGTGCTCGGTCAGTCGGACTGTCAGAGGATTAGTGGGGCCAGATAGGAACGTAAAAACAATTGGACTTTGGTTCCTCTACAAAGGCCGTGTTAGTTCCGCGGTGAAAAGATTTTGAAAGGGAATCTTTTCACATTTAAAGTATTAAACATAGACTAATTAAAAAACTAATTGCAGATTACGTTTGGAATTCGCGAGACGAACCTAATTAATCTGTCATTAGCATATGATACTGTAGCATTACTGTAGCAATTTAGTGTCTACTCATGTCCTAGTTAGACTCGTTAGATTCGTCTCGCAAATTCCAGTCCATCTATATAATGCGATTTGTTTTTTACCTACATTTAGTACGCCATACACGTGTCTAAACATTCATTTTGGATTTTGGAACTAAACAAGGCCAAATGAATGGATGAAACCAATTGCTCATGCGATAAATTTTCCATCACAATTGGAATTGGAGACCGCAAATGGTACCTCAAAGGGTCAGCTAGCTTACTGCTGCGAGGAGAGAGATAGCAACGGTACCTCCAAATGTGCTTCGATAGCTAACTATTTTATATAAACATGTTTACAAAATATAACTATGGCGGTGTGAAATATATTTCAAGAAAGAAATTGACCATAACATCTCACACGTACAACTCAATACAGAAGATTAGGGTTAGGCAAATATTTAGTGGCTTGTTTGTTATCCTCTGTACTAATGCTAACACATTGTGACATTAGCCTATTTGTTGCCAAGTATCGAGAGTCCAGCTTCACTTTTAGCATGCTCTGATGTATCCAAGAAGCTCTTCAACATCCAAATAGTCCACAACTATTTGTCGGTAGCTGTTCTGGAAAGTGAGGATAACTGCATATTAAGTGCCCACATTGAGCTGACTCGTCAACTGAAACAAGGGAAGGTAGTTAGCCCATTCTTTTCAGAATAGGCGGTGTTGGCTTCCATAAAGAGAGCTTTGGGACCATAATTGCTCAGTATACATCAATATCAAACATGCACTGGAGGGAAATGGTTATGCATTTTCGTCCAACCCTTGTCTAATCCATGATAGGTTCATGATGTCTCAGCTTTCTTCAATCTTCATAATTTTATATGAAGCTTATCTGTTTCATGATAATTTGTTTCTTTAGAAAAAGAAATTATGCTTCTCGCATCTGCTTTATTCAGTTCTTCTAGAACAACGGGCATAAATACATTTGTTTCTTAAGCTGTCGGTGACTTGAGACAAACTTTAAATTTGAATTTTCAACAAGCAATTAATCCAACAAGTATGGCCACAGATACAAAATTATGCATAATTGGAATACTTTCATGTACTCTTCTAATTCTTAGGGGGGAAGAGTACATAGTGTTCACTAATCTCTAAGAAAGAATTCACATAGAACATCATGGGAAAGACCAGTATCCCAGTAGGTGTGATTAAGCAAATAACACAGAGCTGCACAATGACAAAAGTGTCCACCGGCTGCAATGAGTATAAGATGCATGGAAAATCAAGTCAGCTATTATCTGCGGGAATTCGTTCAAAACCAATATCTTTTGAAATGTTACACATACAGGAGTTTGAGCAGGTCACAAAAAATCAATGGAACATTTGCACTTGTATCTAAATGAGCATATAGCATTTTGATCAACTTGTATGAACATTTTTTAGAAGAACATATGCTGCGCTTGGTAAGCTGTGATAGGATATTACAGTAAGAGGAAATAAAAACTAAATTTGACGTGCCTGGGGAACATTCAGTAGTCAGATAAGGCTCTGCAGGAGCTGATTCCGTATCTGCTATTCTGCTCAGAAAGGAAGTTGGAAGAACATGGACCAAACTGTAAATTACTTCTAGAAAGCAATAGTATCATCTTGATTCTGTAAACACCTCCACATGAGTGAACTGAAATTCTGTAAATGTACAGGTCCTGCAATGCTATGAACATAAAGGACTCTTGGGGCTCTGAAAGAGGCCCCCCTAACTACAGTGTGATACTAAATCTGTGCAAAGAGGAGCTCGTTCCACATATCTGGTATACCAGGCAAGCACCAGTGCAAGCAATCATTGATTCCTGTGGAAGCTTTTTTAAAAGTAGAGTTTGAGATATGCCCCTCATCCCGTAGTTTTGAGATAGCAGTGATATCCAAAAGCTTAACCCGAGTCCCCTTCACAGCACTTTCTGCAGGTATATCAATTGAATGATCCTGCAAGACCTCACTTCCATTAGATAAGGGAATGGTATTTCCACATGTTCCACCTGTGTTCCAGTCACCATTTACAAAGTGCCTTGGTGAAATTGTCCTGAGGAAAACTTTCATCTGAGGATGCCGTGTGAGTTCTGAATCCATCCATCTGGCAATGCTATGCAGTGTAAGGTTTTTTGCACGGTTGAGGTCTGCAAGTCTACTACCGTTGCCTACAGGTTTCCCATCAGCATGCAATTCCCAATGATTTCCGTTGAATTTCCCTCTGTTCCAGTGATGGCCGGTGTTAAGTACTAGAACATCAAAACTGTTAAGATACTTCTTCAAAAATGTAACCGGCCGATCAAGATGCAACGCGTAGCTGGTCACTGCACGTTCTGAATTCAAAGGTTCCAATTCAGAGAGAGTAGCAGACCAGTAGAAAAGAATAGTTGTATTGGTCACTGGAAATCGATAAGCCCACCCATCAGGTCTTAAAGCACCTGGGGCTTTGACAAGGCCATATTTCCAACCAACATCCTCGACCTCTGGACTGTATTTGCCACTAGTTGCTATACACATCATTGACTGAAATTGCTGTCTGCCAAGTGAATCACCAACAAAGGCAAGAGTTTGGTTTCTCATCCTGAAATCCACAAAATATGTTAGAAGAACTCCAGGTTTCAAGAAGATGCACAGAGAAAATGGAACTAAAATACCTTTTCAAGAAGTTAGGCCCTGTAAACTCAGGCATCTCACAGCCATGTGGCTGCCACCGAAAGCTCTCATAGGAGAAATGTGCGCGCCGCATCATTCGACAAGCCCACATTTTCGACAGCCATTGCTTACACTCATTACCAGAATACAGTGGCCGCTTATCATCTGCTACCCACTTCCCCTTTGCATAGTTACAATCTATGAAATAATATCAATATTACGTGAGGCAAAGAAAAATAATCTTCAGATTCAACATATAAACTGTGCATAAGAATAGTCAAATTTCATGTTTGCAAAAACTCATTATGATCAGAAAAAATGCGTGGCTTCCAATGCTTGTGAACAAACAAAAAATAAAATGGCACCCCACTGTGCAGCTACACTCTAGGGTGCAAAAACAGCATTCTATCATGCAAAGGTAAAATCTTAAGGTTTTAACATGTAAAATGTGGAGACACCAAGTTTTGGTTTGTAAACAAGCATCCGGAAAAGTGTGGCTACTAAAGCTTGAGGTTAGCCAGCAAGCATGAATTAGCAGTAGAGAAAATAACAAAGATAACAAGTATTAGTTAAGACATTCTATGAGGAATTACCTTTGTTCACTTTGCCCCTACTTTTGTGTGTGTCGCTCCTGGAAGCTGGACCTGGAAGCCCAGCTCCAAGGTGTTCCTGCTCCTGCTGCTGTAGGGTGCCTGATGTCATAGGGAACACAAACAAGTCAACAAACACAGCAGAGAATAGATTTCGAATTGGTAAATTAAGCAGCAAGACAAAGGAATTAGCATGCAGATTTCAGAATACCATGAGAAAGAGCTTTCAATTGCTCTGGTCTTGTGCTGAAGATTGTGAGGACTGGGGCTCCTTCCCATAACAAAACAACAATCGGCACAGTGAGGAGAACCACCAGGCCGAAGCATAGCTTGCTGACGACGAGCCTATGCAGACAGCCACCTTTCATCCCAGGAAGGTAGCATAGGACTTATCTGGCTCCTCAAAGTCGGTCAGATACTGAGATCTAAATTCAAGTCCCTGGAGATCGAAAGAGCCAAGAAACCTGCACAGTTCAGGTCGGCATTCAGAACATACGCACTCATTGTTGGAGCTATGTCACAGATGAAACCAGCATCGAGATAGGCAGTAAAAAATATGCAGCGTGCTGGAAACATCGTTGCTCTTGATAATTGTAACAAAAATAACTTCAGAATATAAGACCAGAGATATTTGTATTTCAAAACCGTCTAACAGACAGTAACAATACTACATGACTGGCAATATGCAACAGAGATGAAACAACATGTGGGAGACAGCAACTGGCAAGCACTGAACTAAACGACGGTAATCTCCTTTCCAACTCTGAGATATCGTGACACCACAATTTGGAGCACCGAGTGATGTGCTGAGACCAGATAACACAACCTTCTAGTGACCGATTGAAGACGCGTGCGGGAGATGGCGACACCAACATCTCCCCCGGACCACTCCAATTTCTCTAATCTGAGTGAACTAGCCCATGTATTGGCGATCGACTCCGCGCCAGCCAGGCAGGCACGCGCGAGGCTAACAACCGATGACGCCTGATGATCCGAATCAAGGCGCCGAAACGAGCCGCATTCAGCATTCTACGGCGGGGGCGAGATCCGCCGCGGCAGCACAGCACGGGGATTGAAACGTCGGGGCGAAAAATTCCCGAGATGCGACGATACCTACAGGACCCGAGCGCTAGGACGAAGAATCTGAGCGTGCGGATGTGCGAACCAGAGTATCCGGCGGGCTCACCTGCTCGTTGGGGACGCTGGGGGCGCTCGGGGCTCCGAGCACCGCCGCCGGTGCTGGGCGCGGTCGTCGCAGCTTCCGGCGAGGGCGCGGGCGTAGAGGAAGAGGAAGGCGGGCACGTGCGACAAAGTCCTCGGAGAGAATGAGGGAGGCGGAGGCGGCGAGGGGATGGTCGGTCGGTTGGACGCGGGGGAGGAACCGAGATTCCGAGAAGAGACGGCGGCGGCAAGGCCGCAAGGGGCAGGTTAGGCGACGTGGGGCCCACGTGCCAGCGGCTGATAGGCGTGTGCGTGGACGTGGACGTGTCGCCGTGTCGGTGCGGTGCGACGCGAGCGAACCGGGGCCCGGACCGCGTCCCCTGTTCCCCCCTGTTGGGTCCGGCCGGACGTGTGGCGAGCTGGTGCGCGGCGAGACGGAGAACGGCAGCCGACTTGCCTCGTGTCCAAGCAAAGAAAGCGGTTGGCGCAGACTTGCTTCGAGGCGAGGCCAAAGAATGTCTCTTCCCCCCGCCCGCGCCCCAAATCTCCAACCAGCGTCAAGAAAAGAAAGTCACTAACGGTCCATTTAGACGTAGATATTGAAGCGCTCGGCATTAAATTAAGTTCAATACCAAAGCAGCTTAGCATTGGAAATAAGTTACAATACCAAATTTGCTGTTTGTATGGAGATGAATTGGCTAGTTGGAATCCAACGAGCTGTCAAATATCGATTCATTGTTTGGGTGTGCAGATCGTGGAATTGAAATTTAGTCTTGTCTTCGAGAGAGAGAGCGGGGTCAGACCTTAATGTCACCGTTGCCGGCCACTACTTTGGCAAGCAGCACAAGCATCAAGCCACCCGTTAGCAGAGAGAGGGGCTGCCGCTTTGACGAGCGAGCCAGCACCGCGGGCCTCGCCGCCAGCCGTCGGTTCGACGAGCGACCCAGCACCGCGGGCCTCGCCACGAGCTGCCGCTTTGGATGCAACGAAGGTGAAGGGCGCTAGGAGTGTTGCCCGGACCGGCACCTCGGCACCGCCGTGAATGGAGATGGAGGAGGGCTGCCAGGGAGGAAGATGGAGGATAGCTCGCCGGCGTAGGAAAGGAGAGGATGCGACGAGGATGGGCCGGGACAGCGCGACTCACCGGCACAGGGGAGCAGAGGGACGACGGCGATGGGAGGGGCGGCGCGACTCGCCGGCACAGGGGAGCAGATAGAGGCAGCGTGGCTCGCTGCAGGGGAGGAGATGGTGCAGCGCGGCTTGCCGGCCAAGGGGGAGGAGATGGGGGCAGCGCAGTTCGCCGGCCATGGGGGAGGAGAGGAGCGACGCCGATGGAGGGGGGAAGCTCCAGATTCCAGCAGCGGCGGGATTAGCTTCTGTTTTTTTTGTCAAGGGGAACACGAAGGGGTACGCGGGGGAGGGGAGAAGCGCAATTCCGAGCGATATCGAGCGGGAGGGCTCCGAATCGCTTGCGGGCTCGCACGGGCTTCGCCAAAGCCGTCGCGGTATTGAAGCCCAATTCCGTGAGGGAATGCCATGACAGCCAAACGCTGGTATTTGAGACCATTCAATGCAAATTCTAATATTTGTGCTTCAATGTCAACATCCAAACGCAGTGTAATGTCTCCTCCAGTTCCACCACATCGACACATTGCAGAAACTGCGAACGAAATATACTTTGATTTTTCTGTAGAAATGTACAAAATTCCAGTCATAATCGAAGCTTGGGCACGACATGACAGAAGCTTTGGCTCCAAACCAAACAACTGCCAAAGCTTTAGCTGAAGATTTTGGTCGGCCATCCCAAATTTTGGCACCAATCAAATTGCCACTAGCAAATTTCAGTGTGGGGGGTAGCTTCAGCTCTCAACAAGCAGGTCCGGTTGCAAAAACCATCGGTCGGTCTCCGGTAGGCCGGCAGCACGATAAAAGGTTCTTCACTGCAATGACTCACTGCCACAGCATAAAAGTGGAACTGGTAGGTATAGTTTACCGACTCCTGAAAACAGAAAACCCTTCTCAAAAGTCAGTGATCTGACCTGGCACTTTCATCAACTTTTGCTTGGACGCAGTATGGCTGCAATTTGCAACAACTAATCAACTGCTCACAGCAAGAAAATCAGTGTCCGCACTGCATCCGGATCCACATGCCACGCCAAACATCAGATCCTGCTGCAGCACAGCATGACAAACCTGTGGACATTCAGGAACCAGATGAGATCTGTTGCTTCACCGGTGTATTGTTCAATCATGGCCAAATCAGTGATGGCCGGTTCTAGAAGAGTTGCCGCTGCATTATTTAAGGATGGAGATTGATGTCTGGACATCCGAAACATCCGTATTCGTATTCGAGAAAAACGTAAATATGGATATCCGTATTCGTATTCGATTTTGATATGGATGTCAAATGGATGTATCCGATTTCGATTTCCAACAATTTTCTCTATCCGATTCCACATTCGTATTCGAGAAAAATCCGAAACATTCGGCATTCGATATTCGTATTCGAGAAAAATTCGAAACATTCGACATAAATTAACTTCTCTTTTTAACTAACTATTAATTATAAATGATATAAACTGTTTAATCAATTTAAAAATTATCTACATGATAATTCCTAATTATATTGATTATAATATTACTAATGGTATATAAAATAAATTTTAATTAACTTTAAGATGGATAATCATATCAATTTTAACTACTTTAATTTATTTATCTAATTAATAAATTATATTTTACTTACTAATGTACTATTTTCTTATTAAAATATTTTATATATTATGAAAATTATTATTATTTATATTTGTATATTTAATTATTCAAATATATATAACATACATGAATATATACACATAATTTACTCTTAAAACAATCCATAAAGTGAATCAGTACACACTAAGACATTTTCTGTCAAAATCAACTAAACATCCGAATGCGAATCCGAATTCGAACTATTCGTTTTGTATTCGTATTCGATAAGATTCGTATTCGTATCGGAATTCGAATTAAAATGTGGTAAATAGTGGTATCCGAATTCGAATCCATTCGTATTCGATCCGAATCCATCCTTAGCATTATTGTCCACCAATAGAAACACTGATGCCACTGACGCTTTATCACAAGAGGGTATTCGGGCAGACCATCCGCTCCTGCATTGCTCATACTTCAGAGCTCGGAATGCACTGTGCAAAGCCACTTCACATGAATGGATGCTCCGCTTTTGATACTTGCTTTTCATACATTGTGTGATCCATATTGCTTGTACCCCTTTTTATCATAGACAAGTTCAATGGCCAGAGCAATCATGAAGATGGGAGAAGAGAGATTAGCAGCTTAAGGATGTATTAGTTGCCACTGGGGTAAATAGAAATGCCCATGGTTATAAAAATGATACTAAACTGATTCAACCTTCAGAGTTGAGATTATGTACTGACAAGAGAAACTAAACATGACCAGGTACACAAAGGGAAGGATGTGTGCATATATATAGAAGGAAACAAAAGCCTACTTAACCAACTAAAATTTGGACACCATAGGCAATATCAGATCAGCAGTGTTTGCTAGGGCAGAAACCGCATCTGCTGCATGGTTTAGTTTACTGTAATTTCACATTCACTTTGAACATCCAATTCCTATTGAAATCATATAGCCAATTTCTGAAACTATCTTGTCATGCGAGTCCCTCTTGGTCATTAGTGAAAAGACAACACAGCCAATTAGTACACAGTTTCAACCTGCTCTATTATCACTTCTTTGCTGAACATGCAAATGCCGTATTCCTAGTAAAGTACATGCTTAGTAGCCCTTTCTACAATTACACAGATCTTTTACGCGAGGCACAACTGGATACTCCCCTGTATCAGTTATCAGCAAGTGCAATAGAAATTTCCCTTTTAGAACAAATTTTGATAGCAATATGCTATACAAAAGCATATCACTTCCTTTTCTCAACCACCAACAGGTTCTGCAGAAAGTGACAAACCAAGAAAGCTTCGCACTAGATCCCCATTTGCTAGTGAAGCATAAAGAAGAGAACCATGAAGGGGCTAAAGGGTTCCAATAAGATTGTGCTCAAAGAATATGCTAAGTAGATCCCTTTCTAGTGCGAGCCTACAAAAAGACTAATTCTCTCCCATGTTGATCGTCCATTATATCTTGCAGTATGATCAGCCCCGAGGTAGCCTCATTTCTCATGGCCTTCATCTTCGTCTTCTGTTCGTCAATCCACTCTATGGCCACAGCTTGCTGGCAAAGCCATGGATGATCTTCAGCAGGGTGGTTGTGCCTGAAAGCCTACAGCGCAGAGGGCAACCTCACATCTTTGGCAGAGTCTTGTATGTCTTGTATCGATTATGGTTATAATACAGCTCCTCGTGAGTTCATCTACTGTTGTCAAATTCTATACTGGAATGGAAAGTAATGACCACTTGTATGAAGACTCATTATATGCTTGTTATTGTTTCTTTGCTATGTGACTGTTGCAATGCATGCTCATAATGTTGAGTACAGAAGGCCCATAAGCTACGCTATCTCTAGTCAATTGAGCACTCGACTTCTTAAATTTAGTCTGTTGAGACTTCTGAGTTTATGCTTATATTGCTATAAAATTTAGTCATATGTCTACTGTTAATTATATGGTGCAAAAAGCCAATAAGCTACCTTATCTTTAGTCAAGTGAGCACTATAATTGTTTACTTTTAGTATGGTGAGAACAATTCTGAGTTTTCACTGATATTGCTATTCTTACGAAAATTAAGGGTGCACCTTACATGGAAAGCACTCTAAGAAAATGTGGCAATTTGGGCAAACTATTCCTCCAGCGATTTTGCTTCATGTTTACTTTCCGAATTTTATCCAAATGGGCAATCTCTCAGTCATGCTACTCAACTAACTTCAGAAAACGCGAAGGAGCAGATTAGTACTAGTTAAGGTTCACTATCATACTCTCATGTCACAGGAATTGAATTGGGCACAAGTACCACATGGCACTTAAAATCATACGTTGGAATTGGAAATCCTAAGAGGAAAACATATATCACATCCAGCTACAGCAAGCAATTTCTCATTTATTCTCGCTACATTTTTTTTCCACTACACAAGTTTGCGATTCACCAAGATGAAGAGGAATTTAATCATTCACCCAAAAGGCCAAAACAACAACAAAACTGACCTTGACGAGAAGAACACAAATTGCCCTGCTCACTACTGCGTCGGCTCCGCCTTATCTTTGGAGAACTGGGAGATGTCGCTGTGCTTGAAAAAATCCTCCCAGTTCCTCCCATCGAATTTCCTGTACTCGACATGCGTCAAGGTGCCGGGGTCGACGCAGGTCACGGTGACGGCCACGCCGTCCGGGTTGGACCTCGGGGAGTAGAAGGAGGTGATGCCGCAGACCTTGCAGAAGGTGTGCTTGGCCGTATGCGTGCCGAAGGTGTACGTGGTGATGAACTCCTCGGCGCCGGGCTGCAGCTTGAACCTGGCGGCGGGGACGACGAAGTGGGTGTTCCCGCGCATGGAGCAGTCGGAGCAGTTGCAGATCCACGCCACCACGCTCGCCGGGGTCTCGACCTGCCACCGCACGCGCCGGCAGTGGCAGCCGCCGCTGTGGACGACGACCGCTTCAGAGGCCATCGAGCTCAGTTCTCGCAGAGTTGAAGTTGACTCGTACCCCCACCGCGAGCGAACTGCCCACAGCATGCTCAACGAAATGCACTAGTAGCAGTCAGTTGCCTAAAGAGGGTTTATACGCACAACCGTAGTTTTCCTATTTTTAAAAGTTACGTCTATAGCAATGACACAATTACAATTTAACCGTCTTAGAAAAATAGTAGGGTCATCCCCGCGTCGCTCCTTTAGAGCGACTCGGGCGGAGCTCAAGTCCTCAGCGCGGCCACCCAATCCTCTCGTCCTTTCACCTCGCCGCTGCCGCCATCGGAAGCCCAGCTGCCGCGAGAAAGGCGGCGGCAGGGCTTCTTCTGAAGAGGCCATTTGCATCTGGGCTCTCCGTTTAAGGCCATGGAGACTGGCGGCGACGGCGGCTCGTCTTCGGCACCTCTGCAGCAGATTCACCTTTCCCCTGGTTGGATCTGCGTGGAACGGGGGCTCGCCGGCGGTTGCTTGGTTGGCAAATCGGCGGCATTATCTCGGGGCGAGGGTGCTCACCGCTGACAGTCAGCCCTCATCCTTCCCCTCCTCTTGCGCTGCCGAAGCTGCGATTCATCTTTGCGTAGCCGGTCCCCCGTCTCTGGCGTCGTCTTTGCACGGCTCTCCCTCCCCAGCGCTTAATGGCGCCCGGCCGGTGTTCTGGCGACGGGTTTGGCTCCGCCTCAAGTGATTCAGGCATCCACAGCGAGCGTGTGGCCGCTTGTGTCCATGGCGGGCCTAGGGGCAGCACCAAGCCGGACCGTAGATCCATTCCCATTAAGCGCAGTTATTTTTTGTGGTTGTCATGTGGTTTGCAGGTTCTGAGGCGAAAGTCTAGCTTGGTCCTCGACCGTTTGTTGGCGGTGACGATGTTATGTCGGCGATGACGATGTTATGAGCATCATTTTTCTTGTTGAAGGCATTGTTGTGAGTACCTTAACTTCCATGGATATCTCTAGGTAGGCGGAGGCAACGTCTTGACGCTGCTTTCCACTTGGGGGCGTCGCCTAGGAGACTTTGAGATGATGGAACCATGAAGAGCTTGGAGCGTCCATGGTGCCGGTTGGTTTTCAATGGGCTTGAAAAGAGGATTCAATCAGTGGTTTCTAGGTGACAGGCAGGATAATCCTAACATCAAAGGTTTCTAAGAAGACAACAAATGTGTGGATTTTGCTGTTGCACAGGGCTGAAGAGAGGGCATAGAAGAAATTTAAAGCTTAGTCTTTTTTAATTTTTTTCTTAGCCTCTTTCTTTCTTATTGTGTTCCTCGTTTTGGGGCTTGGAGTCTAAGTATTCATGTATCTTCTAGCTGTGTGGCTAGATCTGTTTCGTTGTGGTCGTAGACATTCACTTGTGAATGTTCAAGACCGGATATTTTCTTTAATTAAATAAAACAATTTGACCATTATTCGATCCATGCCATTTTCTTTATCTTTTGGACTAAGGGTCCCATGTACAGGCCATCTAGTTTCGTATGGACTAAAAAGCTCTCCTACATCTCTCCAACTCACTTACACGTGAGTCCCATGTGTTAACTCTTTCCTCCCTTCCTAAAATTTCAGAAGCACAGGAGCATGAGCAATAAGGTTCACGTGCCAAAATATGTAGATGTAGTGGAAAAATTATGCAGCAGTGGATCGTGGATGTCCGTCTTACTTCCTTTCATTTCCTTTGTCTTCTTCTCCATTATTCTTCTTTCTTTCCTTTTAAAAATACAAGAGAGGCTTAAGAATATATGTAACTTCATATGCCGGAAGGAATCGGAGCAACCTGGGTAAGTCTGCCGTTTTACCCCTATGACCAGTTGACGCGTGTCTCCACTGTGGTCTCATTGGTGGTGACTTCTAGCATCCTCTGTTGGGCCATATCATGTTTGCGTTTGGGCTTTATCTTGCATGTATGGCCTGCTACGTCTATTGATCGTGGGACAGTCCATGTCCGGCCAACATTTTGGGCCCCTCTCATTCCATGGTGTTTAGTTGCTCAAAAAAAAAATTCACCCATCACATAAAAATAAACTTACATTTATAGAGTACTAAATATTTTTTTCAAAAAAAATAGAGTATTAAATATAAGAAAAAATAACTCATTAGTGTCTTTTGCGCGACGAGTCTAATGAGCCTACTTAATCCATGATTTACAACGATGCCGGTAACCATCCGCTAACACGTGGATTAATTACCCTCATTAGAATCGTCTCATGATTTCCAGATGAGATATGTAATTAGTTATATTATTAGTTCAAGTTTACTATTTTTAAATAGTAAAACTCTCTTCGTATAAATTTTATGCATAAATTTTATGAGGAACTAAACACCCTCTTAAAACCTCAAATAAGCTCTTCGGTCCATGTGAGAAATGGACCATGTCCTTCGGGTCCTCTAAAAAAGACTCTTCGGTCCATGTTGATGGCGGCAGCTCCTGTGCTCGTCTTCTACATCGGCGGCGCCTTCCTTTGCTTCCTTACGGTTTTGAAGTTTTTATGGTAGATGATTTTATATTAGACAACCATCTCTGTTTATTGGGTGTCTTCTATAAAACCTAGACGGTCCATGTCTATATATTGTACACCTCTGTACCTCTATCAATCAATCCGGCTATTTTTCGAGCCATACTGTCTTTCACTTTGTCATGGCCCCATAGTATAGTTAGGGAGTGAATACAATGGTAGATCAGTAGATGGCCATACATGAGAGCCGCATAATAATATCTCTCATTTTTCTTCTCTCGCACCAACAAGTTCAGTAAACCGTGCTGACGAAACTATTACCTTGCACGGTTTTTCTTTTCATAATAAAAAGTACCACGCTTTACTCTACTTTGGATCCGATGAGATCTTCTAATTAACGGTCAATAGTGCCTGTACATTTCACCGTACATTCTTTATCAGTAATCATGTCGTAAAAAGGTGTATAGGGTGATCGACCCAAACAACTCCATAATTTCGCAACCTTTGCTTTTATGACGCACTATACGGGCGCGGCGTAGCACGCCAGGCCATCCTAGTGATATCCATCATTCGTGGGGAGGTAGAGCTGTAGGGGGGGCTTGTGCCCCCATGCACTAATTGCCGCCACACTTTCTTCAGCGTACCGCAACTCACAAAGTCACAAAATAAATAGTAGCAAATGTTAAATACGGCTTGTCGTGACAAGCGTTGGTGACAAACCAAAGTCTAAGAGCCTGTTTGGAAACCACTTGTTAAGCTTCATCACTTGCTAAATTATAGTACTAAACTTTAGTACCTAGGTGTTTGGATAGTGCTAAGCTTTTGTAAAAAAAGATGAACAAAATACCTCCATGCCTCTAATTAATGCCACTTGTCAGCCTTCCCCTCTCTCTACTCTCCTTTTCTCCTCTCTCTCTTCCCTCCCACGTCCAGCGCGTGTGGGCGGCGGCGCGCGGCAATGGGCGTGCCCCGGCCGGCCGTGCGGGGAGCGGCGATGGTGGCGCAGGCGGGCAGCGATGGCGAGCGCGGCGATGGACGCGCCCCCAGCCAACACATGCTGGAGCGGCGGCGGCGGCGCCGAGCCTGCCTCTCTGCGCAAGGGAGAGAGTGCTGGGTGGGGAGAGCATGGAGTGGATGAGGAGAGAGAAAAAGTGAGTGGTAAGGTGGAATTGTGGCATGAGAACTACTTTTAGCACCCTCTTAAGCTGTCAGAGAATCCAACCTTGCTAATCTTTAGCAACCAACTTTTAGCACATATTTGTTTGGAACATTTTTGCTACAGTTCAGAAAAAATAGCTTGCTAAAGTTTAGAAAAGGGGAAACAAACAAGTCATAAGAATAAGGCCTATTATTTCAACAATATGTGGGATGTTAAATCCTTTGCAATCATGAATTACAATTACAAATAAATGCAAGTGAGGATAGAAACTGTTACGTGTGATTCCAACGATTTGCAAGGAAGAATTAGCCGCTGATATTCTCCACCATAGCTAGTTTAAAAAGGCTCTGTACTAATTTGAGAAATTCAAAAACACTAGACTCGTTAGACTTTGAGCTCTTTTACGATATCTAATACTAATACTATAGTATGGTAGTATAACCGGTTTTTTGTTGTGTATAAAATGGTAATTTGCACACAAATATATTATTTAGAATTCATGAATAACATGAGATTAGGTTGGATAAAACATTTCATATATTTGATTTCATTTATTACAAAAATATTATTTTTTTGTTTCCAATCATACCCTTATACTACCTATGAATACTACCCATACTACCGTAAAAAAACCGGTAGTACAGAATCAATTTCAGCCGTCAGATCTTTCGAAATAGGTCATCTTTTTATTATATACGAGTCCATTCTAAACGGTAGTACAAGGTAGTATTTGGTACCCTAAAAGACCTCTAGACTTTTGGATGTTTTGACACAATGACAGTTATGTTTTTAGAATCAATATAGGTTTCATATATGATTTTCGTATTGTTAGATTATACGACATGATAAATGATTTGACGGACGGAGCATCCTTCAATGATTTGAAACGGAGGCGGTACCAAGCCGGTTCATCGGCTTCAATGGCGTGTAACTCATCCTAGAAAGAGTAAAATTCATGGCCGGCCCTTAAACTTGGCAGGAGGTGTCATCCTGGTCCCTGAACTTACAAAATGCACATCTGGACCACTAAACTTGCTAATCGATTCACGTGTGGTCCAAATCACCATAAGCTACATTAAACTGCCTACATGGCCTGCTGACTGGGCGCTGGCATGGCCCTGGTAGGTAGGGCCCACCTATCAGTCCCATCTCCCTCCCCTCTTTCTCTCCCTCCCTCCCCAATCTCGGGCTGCAGCTCCGGCCGTCGGCGCACGATCCCGACAACCATCCTCTTGCCTGTACTCGAGGACCCCCCGTCCGTTGCCGACGCTGGAGCCGACGGTCGTCCTCGCCCCACAACGCCGCTCAAGGCTCGCTGGAGCTCCCCATTCGTCGCCCGAGCTCGAGGGCCCCCAGTCTACCGTTGTTGTCGGGGGACCTAAGGTCGAGCCCCTGTCCACCGTCCGAGCATGAGCTTCTCCCCCTCCTGGTCCACTGCCTGAGCTCAAGGGCCCTCAGTCCGTCGCCGCCCGATCCAAGCCAGAGTTGAGGAAGAAGGGGCGACGACGGTCGTAGAAGAGGGGAAGAGAGGATATAGCAGCACAGCGAAGCACGGGGGTGTGGGAGCGGAGGTTGGTGGGGTCGTCGGAGGTCGGGAGGGATGATTGTCGTCACCACGTTCCCAGCTCGAGTGTGGCGGTGGCGGCCTCGATGGCAATCGGGGGTAGCGTCACACTGCCGACGCGTTCTGGAGGTGTGAAGGCGCGCTGCTCGGGGATGCCGCCATCGCCGCGTCTCGTGCTCCGCCGAGATGCGCGGCTTGAGACCGCCGCCGCTCGGGCCATCCTCACCCTTAGCGCCGCTCTAGGCTCGCCGGAGAAACTCCGGAGGAGAGAAACAGTGCAGCCGGAGAGAGAGGAGCGAAGAAGAGAGAGAGTATAGGGAGAAAGGAGAAGAAGCTGACAGATGGGCCCCACCTGTCAGGGCCACGCCAGCGTCCAGTCAGCAAGCCACGTAGACAGTTTAAAGCGGGTTAAGGTGATTTGGACCTCACATGATTCGATTAGCAAGTTTAGGGATCCAGATGTGCATTTTGAGAGTTCGAGGACCTGAATGACACCCTCTGCCAAGTTTAAGGGCCGGCCATGAATTTTACTCTCTTAGAAATCACAGTCCAAATCAGTTATTTATTCTTACACGATTTCCACAACACTACAAAGTTAACAGTTCCTTATGTAGAATGCGAGGTTTCCGGCCTCTTGAAATGAGGTCAGTTTTCACTACAAGCACAACTTAACAATTCACAAACACAAAAGAGGCCGGAATTTATTTATTTATGCGCTCTGCACAGCGCCACACGATCCACACACCGAAACTGCCGCTCTACTCCTCCGCCTTCCCCTTGGACAAGCCACCGATTTGGCTGCGCTCGAACCACTCCTCCCAGTTCTTCCCGTCGGCCTTGCGGTACTCGACGTGCGTCAGCGTTCCTGGATCCACGCAGGCGACCGTGACGGCGACGCCGTCCGGGTTGGACCTCGGGTAGTAGAAGGAGGCGATGCCGCAGACCTTGCAGAAGGTGTGCCTGGCCGTGTGCGTGCCGAAGGTGTAGGTGGTGATGAACTCCTCCGCGGCGCCGGGGCCACCGTCCAGCTTGAACCTGGCGGCGGGGACGACGAAGTGGGTGTTGCCGCGCACGGAGCAGTTGGAGCAGTTGCACACCCACGCCACCACGCTCGCCGGCGCCTCCACGCGCCACCGCACGCGCCGGCAGTGGCACCCGCCGGCGTGCACGACCACGACCTCCTCCTCGGGCTCGCGCTCGGGGACGGAGCTGCTCATCTTCGCTGATGGCCTGATGCTCTGGTGAATTGTGATGTAGCAAAAGTATCTTCGCTTCAAGAGAAGGTTATTATGGCACGGCTCTTGTGGAGTTCTGGAGCACAGCAGTTTGGCGTCGAGCTAGCGATGGGACCAAGCGTGGAAATCCTCGTAACCTGGGTGGCAGGGTGCGGGTAGGTGGCCGCCAAGCTAGCCTGCTAGATGGTGCCACGCGCTGGATGACAGTGAGCGGCGGCGGCAAGCCGACGACTGCTTGGGAACAAGATTAATTTGACACGTCACACGATCACACGACCAAGGTGAAAAGATCGCCAGCTTCGACTGGTACTGATGGGCTGAAATGGCCGTTGACTTTGTGAACCAGGCAGCCCATTTAATCTCGCTGCATTATTGGGCCCACGATTTTCAAAGGTGACGCGACAAGCCCAAAGCTTCCACGGCCCGTCGCCCCAACGGCGGGCGTGCGCGGAGCGAGAGCGGCCGACGCCAATCGCCAACCGGCACGCCGGCCCGCCGCCACCGCCCGCCGTCAGCTGCCCGCCCGCTGCAGCTAGCAGTGCAGCCGCAGGCGCGTACAGGCTCCGAACCCTCGACCCCGGGCCGCCTCTCAAAATCCCCGAGGCCTGCGCTGCGGCGGCCGGCCATGGGCCCATGGCCATCGAGTGCCTGGTGCTAGGTCCGTCCGGCGGCGCCCGCCTCCTCCTCTCTCTCTCCCCTACCCGTGTCGACCCGAGCCGCGTTAACGCTATCCCGGTGGATGCAGGGGCTGGCCAGGACGTGGGGAAGAGCTGCGTGGTGGCGACCATCGGCGGGCGGCGCGTCATGTTCGACTGCGGCGTGCACCTGTACTACAAGGGCCGGCGTAGCTACCCGGACTTCGAACGGGTCCTCGCCGCCACCGGGGCCGCCGACTTCACCGCCGCCATCTCCTGCGTCGTCATCACGCACTCGTGAGTGCGCCATTTCCGACTCGCTCTCCTGGTGATTCTCGGTCGGCTGCTTGCTACTAAGCTTCTTTACCCTTTGCAGCCATTTGGATCATATCGGGGGGCTGCCATACTTCACCGAGGTCTGCGGGTACAACGGCCCCATCTACATGACGGTGAGCGCTGAGCCGCTCACTACTTTGTTATTGTTGTTTGGGTTATATAGGGGAAAATTGTTATGTAATGATTCGAGTAAGTTGGGATTCACCTTAGATTTGGGTAGCTGGAGTTCAGCTATTTTTTTCTCTTCTTTTGGTCAGGGAGCTCACCAGCTACCAAGTGGTAATATTGTGAACTCGCAAAAGTCACTGTGTTAAGTGCTTTGTGGTGAAGTCCTTATGTTAGATGTCTTTGTTGCTTGTGAGCTGAAGACCATCGGGGAACTGTGAGTTGTTTTTGGTAGGTTGATGATTTAGTCAGATTTCACCCATGGAATTGTCTTAAACTGAAGTATGCTTTACTAATTAGCTCATATGCTTGGACTGGTCTCTTTTTTGGTCTCTCCTGTTCTTGTAACCAAGAATTCATATCTCTCCATGAGTGATCTCCATAACTTCTTTCATGGGGCCTCAAACAGTACCCGACAAAGGCTTTAGCTCCAATGATGCTGGAAGATTTTCGGAAAGTAATGGTAAATCAGCAATGGGAGGAAGGGCAATATAGTCATGAGGATATTCTGAGGTGTATGAAGAAAGGTAACCTTAGTTAAGGTTGGAATTTCTATCATTGGTGTAGTTGAAAACTGGTTCCTGAAAGAAGTATGCAAGTGCGATAATCCTGCTTTCCTTATAATTTGACCTCGCAGTTATACCATTGGACCTGAAGCAGACTGTTCAAGTAGATAAGGACCTTGTGATCCGTGCCTATTATGCTGGACATGTATGTTTCTTTACTGTCTCATGTTCTGTTTATTGCACTAAGCATTGATTTAGTCCTCTGCTTTCTAATCTAGTAAAACCCATTCCAAATTCAAGGTCCTAGGGGCTGCCATGATTTATGCAAAAGTTGGAGATGCTGCTATGGTCTACACTGGAGATTACAATATGACACCAGATAGACATCTTGGTGCAGCACAAATTGATCGTCTAAAATTGGATCTTTTGATAACAGAGTATAGTCCAACCTCCAATGATAAGCATCTTTTTCGTATTTGATTGTTTCATCATAGGATTTTTATTAAGTATGCAAATTATGCTGCATTTTCTTATACGTCACACCACATGAGGGTATGTTTGTTCCTTTTTTTATAAAAGTTTTCATTGTGTGCTTGCCTTGTTGATGCCAGATCATGGGAACAGGTTTCCAGATCGGTACCCATCTGTGGACCATTGCCTGGTCCCTGTTGCTAGCCAAGATTGTTCACCTAGAAATCATTTGGAATAGAGCTGCAATAGCTATGTTCATTACTTATTTTGTTGTTGCATTTAGTTTCTAGTATTCAAATCATGACTTGCATTTGTTCTATGGTGTAACATGTGATGTTATCTTGATGTTTTTAATCATGTTAGTGGGATTAAGAGCACAATTGGTGTGGATTTTTGTCTATGTATACTATTAAGTATTAAGTTGTAGAGTTAAATGCAGAATTAGTACATGAACTTGGCAGGTGGGTGCATTTAGGTGCATCATCTCTCAAATTGCTCATTTAAGGGCAACAACTTGGCTGGTGGGTGCGTTTAGATACATAATCTCTATGATTGTTTATTTGAGCACAACAACTTGGCAGGTTGGTGCACTTAAGTACATCATCTTTTTCTCTAGATTTTCAAATCTCTATAAATCACATAAATTCTCAAATTGTCTTCGTTCATATAATATAACAACTGTAAAAATAAACACCAACGCATGCCTCCATACCCCATGCGCGACATTGTTTTTTTGGATGGAATGTAGTATTAGCACACAATAGTTACCAAGTCTTTGCACGGGGTACATGACACGTTTACAAAAAGTTGTGTGAAGCATGCCATATTATAGGGGCTCCGCATATCCAGGAACGAGCAAAGCGTATCCATAGAAAACATATTTGTATGTGAAAGATCACCTACAAGTATTGTGTGGTTCGTTGCCAATCCAATAACCTTTCTGCCATCGTTGAAAGCCTCTCTTTAGTGCCAAAATACACATGATTGAGGAGATCAGTTATTAAAAGACCTACTTGCAATATTTTCATCCGCATAACCTCACACATATTGTGTGCTAGCAGGTCAAAATTTTGCCCGCTTGTCATGTTCGTGAGCAAGCAGCACCTAGCTGCAAAATTACTACACTCAAATAAGAAATTAGAAAAATGATGTACCTATATGCACCAGACTGCCAAGTTAATGTATCCAAATGAGTAATTTGAGAGCTAACGTACCTATTTGCACCCACATGGCAAGTTATTGTATCCAAATGAGCAATTAGAGAGATGATGTATCTAAGTGCACCTTTGTGCCAAGTTTGTGTACTAATGGTACATTTAACTCTAAGTTGTATATTTGTTTCTGCACTTCTGCAGGTCCACATATGCTAAAACTACACGTGATTCAAGGCGTGCTCGAGAGAGGGAATTCTTACATGCGGTGTGTAAACCTGACTTTCCATCTGCCAATACATTTGGTTTTGTATATTTTATTTGTATTTATTATTTGTAGTAAATATGCTATTCCCTAGCTTCAGTAACTTTCGTGTGGATATTGTTTTTGCGTGCTTAAGTACTTTTCTTCTAGCACAGTACCATCCAAGAAGTTAATTTTCACCAAACTAAGTGCAATTTTTTTTTGTTGGTTTGTCAAAGTCTTTGTTTTTATTTCTGACACCTTGGACCAGAAAATATCATTCTTGACTGTATTAGACAGTTATTCTGTGAATCTGCACATCATGTTTTTTTTGAGGAAGCCGGGAGGGGCTGTCCCCTACCTATTTTCATTAAAACAAATACATAAAATTTGTCTACGCTACTTTACTTACATCCCTTAACAATGTGTTTTCTATAGGTTCATAAATGTGTTTCTGGAGGCGGTAAAGTTCTAATTCCATTATTTGCTGTGGGAAGAGCTCAGGTACTGTAGTTATCTTTATACTTTGAGGGACATAAAGTGACGATGAACTATTATCACTGTTTCACTTATCGATCAAGTCCCTTATAACAATATTGTCACTTGGAGCACATTTTGAATTTTCTGAAATACCATTTAGGATTGACACTGTCCTGTTATGTATTTCAGGAGCTATGCATGTTACTTGATGACTATTGGGAGAGAATGAACTGGAAGATTCCTATTTACTTTTCAGGCGGTATGCCAACTTTTGTGAAACTTTAACTTGATTTTATGTATTTTCTGCTTTGATGACATCATGTTTGTCCTATAGGCTTAACCATTCAATCAAACATTTACTACAAGATGCTTATTGGATGGACCAGTCAGAAGATCAAAGACAGCTGCAGAATGCATAACCCGTTCGACTTCAAGCATGGTAGGGTCAAGGCCTTTAAAATCCACCATGTGTTCTGCAGAATGAAAAGGAGAAAGAAAATCTAACAGTTTGACCTGTGCTTTTACTCATTTTTATTTTTTTTAGTGATGGGTATTTAGTTAACCACTGTAATGGATATAAGAATTTCCTGCCACTTTGTATGTGGCAACCTTAGTTTAAACATGAGACATTCTATGTTTCGTTTATCTTACATAGCTGTATTGTATCGGAATAACATTTTTTTTTTCACATTACAGTTTGTCACTTTGAGCGTTCATTCATTGACAACCCTGGTCCATGTGTACTTTTCGCAACTCCTGGTATGATTAGTATCAATGCTGGATTTTCTTTTGAGGTGTTTAAAAAATGGGCGCCATCGGAAAAAAATCTGGTTACACTTCCAGGGTATTTCCCTTAACTTTCTTATTTCTTCCATTTTTTTTCTGATTTTGTTAGAAACTGTATCTTTTTCTCATAAAATTATTCTTGTTCATACTGATGAACTCTTATCCAACCTCCTTCTGTTCTACAGTAATATTGTGTTCTGATGCCACCTTTCTTTGGTTTTTTAACTGATACAGCTATTGTGCTTCCGGAAGCATTGGTCATAAGTTGATGTCTGGCAAACCTAAAAGGATTGATATAGAGGGCACCCATATTGATGTCAGATGTCAGGTTGGTATTCACTTTAGTTTATACTTTTTGAAATATTGTAGAACTTTAAAACAATAATGAATGAGGTGGAATAAATGGCTAATGCACTTGCATAAATGAGTGATTTTCTCATTCAGTGGTTATATTTTGTTGGCCATTGAAAAACTTACCCATTCACTCTATCATTTTCAGACGTTCAACATAATTGTACTATAGAGGAAAAACATAGTCAAAGGCTTGAGCTTTTGTGAAGTTTATTGGCATCAGCCGCATCTCACATGCATGTTATTGTCCCACTAATATCTATTTGATTCTCTGAATTAATTTGAATTTGGGTAGCCAACTTCTGTAACTCTTTTGACTTCTCATATGCTATCACTAAGTTCTTTTCCTGTGCGCGCCAGATCCATCAACTAGCATTCAGTCCGCACACCGACTCCAAAGGAATCATGGACCTGATAGAGTTCCTTTCACCGAAACATGTAATTCTCGTTCATGGTGAAAAGCCTTTGATGGCTTTCCTGAAGGAGAGGGTTGAATCTGAATTGGGGATGCCATGCTATTACCCAGCTAACAATGAGTCCATCTCCATCCCGACAACCCAGCACCACAAAATGAGCGCCACGGAAAGGTTCATTACAAGCTGCACCAATGAGCAAACTAAAGACAGCCTGCAAAGGCGGAAGCTATTTTGTGGAAGCAATATGTCAGAAGCCAATGACGATGAAAAGCTAGCCGAGGGCACCCTTCTGATGGAGAAGAACAAGGCTCTGAAAATCCTGTGCGAAGATGAGCTTGTTCAGTTGCTTGGCATGGATCGGCATGTTATCCAGTATGAACCCATGGCCGCCTCCAGGATCGCAGCAGCTGGTGAGTTGGAATAGCAGCAGCAAGCAGGCCGAGGTGGGGGGATTCAGCCGATTTAGGAAGTGAAGGAAAATGAATGGAATTGTACATGCTAAAATTCTGGCCATGGTTCCTTTTTATTTTCCGCAAATGATCAGACCCGTTGTACGGAGGTTTAGATGTGTAAGACGTACATGTGTATAGTTCAATGGTTGCCCCTGAAATTAATCTCAATGGTTAGATTAAATGTGAGGTCTTGTTGGTTGACACTCCTTGTTCCTGCATGAGCTGTCATGATGATTGATAAGATATAATGATGACTCCAGGGGTTTAAGCAAAATGGGCACCGGTTCTTCATTTTAAACTGCCGTAGGTTTGCAAGACCAACTCGCTGCAGGAAAACAAACCAGAACTGCCGAGCACAAGAACGCAGGACACAAGGAGCGGTCACAAAATGACAAAAAGTGGAACATTGGTCGCGATGAGGACGAGGTAACCGGTCCAATAATGATCGTGTGCCACTAAGCACATACTCCAGAGTCCAAATGAGCAACCAAATACGACTTGCAGACAACCTGAATCCCGAACCCTAGAATTTTAGTGAGGCTCTCACGTGGTGACAACCCAAACAAGTGGTTGATCAGAGTGTTTGTTTCCAACTTGAAGGCGCTTTTATGAACTATTGGCATTTTGGATCTTCAGAAATCCAAATAACCCCAAAAGCCAGAAACTATATGTACATTGTCATGAGCTTTTCAGCTTCTGTTATTTGGGTTTTGGACATCTCAAAAGCTAGCCATGCAAAATTTCCCCCAAAGCTCAAACAAACAGGAAATGCCACAAATAAATGCATTTCAACGAAAGATAACCATCTGCAGCATAATTAGGTATTATCCAACATATTACCCCCTCTGATCACAATCAGCAAACAAAACAAGATAAATAAAATCAACAGATACTATGTCTCTGCAGCATCCTGCTATTCTACTCAGTGTACACTGATCTGTTGCCGCATAGATAGAAAACGAAGCTACGTATTATACAAAGGGTTATTTGGATCGGTGCCATTGCAATTTTTCAAGTTTGGAGATATGTCATTACAATTTGCCTATTTAGAACCATGCCATTACAATTCTTGACTTGCCTGAACCGTGCCATTTTCTACATCTTTGATGCTCTTGGACCCACCTGCAGGGCTTCGTATTTTGGTATGGTCCAAAATACCCCTGTTACATCCCTTTCTTCGTACTCAGTGACATGCGGGTCCCACACGTCATTTCCTTCTCCTTCCTCCCTTTCTTCCCCAACCGCATGCCTCTAAGCAACGGGAAGAAATCGCTGTACGTGCGGATGAGATCGTTGGCCTTACTGAACAACACGTAGCCATCCTGGACGCATGCCCCTTGAGTCTCACGTCGATGAACATGGCGACCAGCTCCTCCATCGGCTTTACCTAGCTGAAGACTATCTCTTCCCCCGACGCTCTCGCGACAACGCCACCGCTGCCAGCTGATCTCTCAGCCCCATGCACCTCCGCCCCCGAAACCACAGATCCCAGTCATCCTCGGCGCGGGCTTGCTCCCCATCTACTCGACTTCGCCTCTCATGGTTGGTAGAGGGAGATCGACGTGCACCACTTCCGCCATGACCTAGGGTCTCGAGCTCGCCTCCCCACCGCCGACCGTCACTCCGACGCCGGCATCCACAGCCCCCACCGCCAGCCACCGCGGCCCCGGCGGCCACAAATCCGCCCTCCGCTCTCTCCTCCAATCCCCCTCTCCCCCGCCCCCAATCTTCTCCCTCCCGTCGCCATGAAGCTCGAGCAGGTTGATCCCAACGTGGAGACAGAGGGCTCGACCTCGCCGTCCTCGACCCGCGCCTCCCCAGCCAGGTCTCGGCGGTCACCGGTGCCGGGCTCGTCGGAGTCGGGTCCTTCGATCTCTCCCTACATCTCCAGGGACGCCCAGCCCGCCGTCGCCCGCACACCGCCGCCCAACGACAGCGCACCCGCCACCGCCGGCACCGCGTGGATTTGTACGAGGATGCCGCCCATGGTGCACGCGGTCTCAGGACGACGACAGAGCAGTGGCCGGTTGGGGAAGAAAGGGAGGAAGGAGAAGGAAATGACGTGTGGGACCCGCATGTCACTGAGTATGAAGAAAGGATGTAACAGGGGTATTTTGGACCATACCAAAATACGAAGCCCTACAGGTGGGTCCAAGAGCATCAAAGACGTAGAAAATGGCACGGTTCAGGCAAGTCAAAAATTGTAATGGCATGGTTCCAAATAGGCGAATTGTAATTGCATATCTCCAAACTTGAAAAATTGCAATGGCACCGATCCAAATAACCCTTATACAAAAGAAAAACATCACATCATATCGTCGTATATCCCGCTACTGCTGCCTGGTGTTCCGGGGCTTGAAATCACAGGTCTAACACTTGCCTCAATGTCAGAGCTTGAAATCTCATCAGGTGTCGTCCAATTGGCAGCATTAGCAGCAGCAGCAGCAGAAAGGATTAGCTTCAGATCGAGGGTCAGGTTCGATTGCTTCACCAAAAGCTCTTTGACGTAGCCTGGCATGGGGTATTTTAGTAACGGGAGGAAATCGTCATTTGCACGGACGAGAGCATTAACATCCAAGCAAACCTCGTAACCATCCTGGTCTCCTGGATGAGGGCCCCTCTGCTCGCTGCGTCTAAAAACGTGTCCCTCAGCTCAGCGATCGGCTTCACCTGGCCTAAGGCTATCTCCCTCGCTTTTGCTGCAGCACGCGTCTCCTCCACAGCCCCGTCCCACGAATTTTATGGGCCCTTGGGCTAGTAAGACACCAAGGGCCGACAATCTAATATTTTAATAAAATAATTACAGTATATAATAGTATTAATAAGAGATAACTTGTAGCATACATAGTATATATTTAATTCTTCTCGAAAAAGTAACAATGCATCAAAGAAGATAAAAAGGGGCAAAATAACTATGATGGTTATCTCAAATAAATGTATAGTGCTTTAGTGCTTTTTAAAAAAGGTGTTTTTAGGCATTTCTTGATACAAAATCTTCAAAAACACTTTCAAGATCATTTGTATCTAAAATATACATACATAGTAGATCATGCAAGATATACTGTATTATACATACTTGGTAGATTTATGGGCCCTCAACCTGATGGGCCTCTGGCCATCGCACCGGCTGACCCCCTCTAAGACGGGCCTGCTCCTCCAATCTCGAGAGAGAGAGAGATCAGTCGCTCCCCTGCTCTGTCGACTTCCATCTCTTCCTCGATCTCCTCTCCTCTCTCAGGGGCGATGCAGGCCTGTGATATGACCCAGCGTGACCGAACGGGTTACGGGTGCGGTTCGGAACTTCGGATTAGATCAACCAACGCTACTGGGCTATGCGGCTGCCTTCTTGGGCTGGGTTGCCGACAGCCCGTTTGTTATCAGTCCCATTGAGTGAGGCGGGCCCAGCCTCATTACACTGAGTGGTGACCCAATTCCTTAGCCGGCCCATACCCATTCCCTGGCTGCTGCATGTTCCTATCTTGCGAACGACGACACGGCCACACGGACACTATTAGTAGCAACGAGATTTGTGGAAGCAATGTCAGAAGAAGCCAATGGCGACCGATAGCTAGCCGAGGAGAAGAACGGGGGCTCTGAAAAATCTGTAAGAAGATGAGCGCATGTTGAGGTGCTGGGCATGGAGCGGCATCATACCTTGCCCAGTACGAACGAATCGTCTCATCATCCAAAATCGCAAGAAGAAAACAATCCACAGATCCTACATCTCGCCAGTCTTCATCTAGTTTAAGGTTCTTACTCGTGTCATTAATGCATCATGTATGACATGCCGAGACCCAACAAACAATCCAATGGCTGGAGGGATTACGATCCAACTGAAAGAAAAAACGAATCCCACGTCTCAAGCATCCTGTTTTACTTTTTACATTATATAATCTCAGTACACTGATTTCTTGCCACACGCAGTAGAAACACAAAGTCTCAGTGTCACATCATACCAAATACTTATTATGTCCCGCTGCACATTGTACTTCTACTGCTGTCCGGCGGCGCACCACTGACCGGTGCACTGCCGCCTGATGCACAACCACCACTGCCCACCGGCACCACCGTGCGTGGCGTTCCCGATCTCGACGAACTCGCAGGTTTTGCTGCCTCCTCAGCGGGCGTTTCTACCGAATCGTTAGCTGATAAACTGCTTGGGCCCTCGGTTCTCGGCCTCTTACTCCGTCTCTCCTCCCCTGCGTCTTCGACCTCCATCTTCTCCTCGTCCCCTGGACCCTGGTGGAGATGGCGTCGCCTACCGTAATCCGTGATTATAGATTTCTTTTTCACGAAATCCGTGACTATAGATGGTCGTGGTTATGTAGCGGCGTTATCGAACGGGAACAGTTCGGATTTGGGATCAGCCGTGAGCCCGTGCGTGACTGCCGGGATATGTCTTGGGCTGGGCCGCCAACAATCTCTGAACATATAGCTCCAACGGCCCGTGAAATCGGAGACGAGGAAAAGAGCAGAGGTTCTTTTTTTTTTTTGATCAAACCATATCTGTATTAAAGTCAAGGATACAGTACAAAGACCCGTACAGATACAGTAAGGTAGGATGCAGAGGACAGCTGTTCCACCACAATTGCACAAAGGTCCTTAACAAACAAAGAAATTACAATCACGTCCCTAGGACCACTGCACACTGAAGCTTCCGGACTCCTCCAGCAGCGGCCGCCGGTGGGAATTCCTCGCCGCCATTCCCAGATCCAACGAAGCTCCATAGCCATGAGGCGTTGAAGAGAGCCGCAGAAGACACCCGCCCCATGGACGAGTTGAAATCATCACTGGTGGTCCATCGGCCGGGGACGCACCCCAAGCTTCGTGGATCTTGGCCGCAGGCTCGCTGTCGACGACGAACGCCGCCGCAGGGTACTCGAGCTTGCTCCACTCTCCCAACTTCCGCAAGCCCCGATGCTATCCTCACATCCACAAAAGAGAAAGCCAGCTCACCTGTTTCCCTATCGGGACGACGGCTCGCCGGCGACCGACCCCTCAACAGAGGCTCCACACAGGGAGCACCACCTCCACGGGCTCGCCTTCGCCGCCGGAGTGAAGCGCCGAAGGGGCGAGGAAGAACCCGAGAGGACAAAATCCGATGTCGCGCCCCCGCCGCCGTCGCCTCGTCGGGGACACCCGGAACCCTAAACCTAGAGACCCTAGACACCACCCTAAACTACCACCTGCTGGCAAAAGACCAACGGCCTCCGCCTCCTCACGATAGCCCTCAGGCCATCGGAGTTGGGAGAGACCGCCGTCTCCGCCGGCGGCTACGGGGAACCCTTTTTCCGCCTCCTACAACTGTAGCCTGGGGAGAGAAGAGTCGAGTGACTGGGATTGTTGTAAAGAGCAGAGGTTCTTGCCGAGCTAGCAACGAGATACGTGGAAGGACCATGTCACAAGAAGAAGAAATTATGGAGAGACCTCAGTAAAAAATGAAGGCAAAAGAGAAAGGCCAACTAGAGCAGCAGGAAAATGGCCTCCAGAAAAAGAAGAGTCTCAATATACATATATCCGATGACAATATAAATACATGGGTTCTAAGAGAAGACAAAAGAAAAGAGAAATATGCTTCATAATATGAACTTGCAATAAACATGGTGAGTACCGAGTCGGACAAACACAACTGCTAAGAAAAACCCAGCTGCCTTGTTGGTTTCGCAGACCCGCAAGATCCTGAATATATCGCTCGCTAATATAATTGCTACAGTCAACAGAGAAGCAATATTTTATAAGACACAATATTCAATACCCCAAAGAGCCTAATTATCTCTTTGTTCTAATTAATCAGCCTCCTAATACTCCTGCTCTTGATCACGAGAGCCATCCCAATATAATATCCGGCCGCCATATTCTAATACAAGGAATCTCATTAGCATATAATATAGTTCTAATTACAGAGAATCTCATTAGCGTATAATATTGCTAATCACAATTTGCGTGAATCAGTGCCCTATTTAATTCGTCGAATTTTATAATACACCGAATAAAATATCCCTAATCGCAATTGGCGGGAGAATCAGCGTCATATTTAAATATCCCAAATTATTTTATTTTACCCATAAATTTATTCATCTGTGTAGCTGGAACCCCCGAATTATTGATAAAGCTCTCTTTGATTGATATGGCTATCACTCATCCGGACGTGGGGAGACCACCCCTGAAAAAAAAGAAAAAAAGATCAATATTTTGGAAATATCTATAGCAGAAACAATATTTGGCATTTATCTGTCGCTATGAGTGTGCAGGTATATTGCATTGAAGCTTAAGCTTCTAAAATATTCACTGAAGTCAGCATGCACAGCCCATATACAGGCTTTATGTCATTAAAAGAAGAAAGGCATACGTTAGAACTCGCCCCGTTATCCTTGGAACGCGCCCTTCATCCTTGAAACTCATCCAAGTCAAGCTCACATAAGCAATACATGGACACTGCATGCATGCAAGCCTCGGTGTCATGCGTCGTCCAGGCATCCGTGTTTAAAGTTTGCAGGTGTCGCTTGTTGTACATTAAATAAGCAAGCAGGCAGGCACCTCCAGGTACTATAAAAGGAGGACTCTCTTTGCAGAACAATAGAGGCATCAAAAGGAAGAGTACATAACACACATAGAGCTTAGCTAGTTTCAGAGAGCTCATGTGTAGTAGCAGTACTTAGAATATCCACCTTGTAAAATATCAAGAAGTCTGTACTCCGTTCGCAGTAAGGTACTTTCCTGTTCTTAGTAGTTTATGAGGTTTTCTAAAAGGGAAAACCATGTGTAAGCTTGTTCGTTTAATTGAGTAGTTTTCTTTGAAAGCCCATTTTTCCGTAGATCTGTTTGTGTGAGATGTCTCTCTATGCTAGGGACCCTATAGGAGAAATCTTTACGTTTGATGCTCTCTTCATAAGCCAGAGAGTGGTGTGTTGGATAGCGGTGTCCGTAGAGATGTGTTCCCTTCGAGTGGAATTGTCTGGGAAGACAATATAACTTATCTTGCATAGGCACGATCTAGGACATATGGGAAAGGAAAGAGAAATATATTTCATAATATGAACTTGTAATAAACATGGTGAGTACCGAGTAGGATAAACACAAATGCTAAGAAAACCCGGTGTCCTGTTGGTTTTGCAGACCTGCAAGATCCTGAATATATGCGCTCAATTATATAATCGCCATAGTATACAGAGAAGCAATATCTTATAAGATGCTATATTTAATACCCAAATAGCCTAATCATCTCTTTGCTCTAATTAATCAGCTTCTAATAGTAATTCTCTTGCTCACGAGAGCCATACCAATATAATATCCGGCCGCGATATTCTAATACAAGGAATCTTATTAGCATATAATATAGTCCTAATTACAGAGAATCTCATTAACATATAATATTGCTAATCACAATGCGCATGAATCCGTGCCCCATTTAATTCACCGAATTTTATAATATGCTGAATATAATATCCTTAATCGCAATTAACGAGAGAATCAATTTCATATTTAAATATCCTGATATATTTTTATCTTACCCATAAATTTATTTCATCTGTGTAGCTGATATCTTACCCATATAATTTATTTCATTCGTGTAGCTGGTATCAGCTACACAGATGAAATAAATTATATGGGTATGATAAAATAATTCGGGATATTTAAGTATGACACCGATTCTTATGTTTATTGCAATTAAAGATATTATATTTAGTATATTATAAAATTCGGTGAATTATGTAGGGCATTGATTCACGTGTATTGTAATTAGCAATATTATATTCTAATGAGATTCTCTGTAATTAGGGTTATATTATGTGCTAATGAGATTCTTTGTATTAGAATCTTACGACCGAATATTATATTGATATATTATATTGATATGACTCTCGTGATCAAGAGCAGGAGTATTAGAGGCTGATTAATTAGAGCAAAGAGGTGATTAGGCTGTTTGGAGTATTAAATATTGCATCTTATAAAATATTGTTGTTCTATTGACTAGCAATTATATTAGCGAGCGGATATATTCAGGATCTTGCGGGTCTGCGTAACCAACAAGACAGCCGGATTTTCTTAGCAGTTGTGCTTATCCTACTCGACACTTACCATATTTATTGCAAGTTCATATTATGAAGCATGTTTCTCTTTCCTTTCCCATATGTCCTTGACTGTGCATATGCAAGATAAGTTCTATCGTCTCCCCAAGCAGTTTCACCTTAAGGGAACACTTTTCTACGAACACCGCTCTCCAACACACCAATCTCTAGGCTACAATCAGAGCATCAAACACAGAGGTTTCTCCTATACGGTCTCCAACATAGAGAATCATCTCATACAACAGACTGACAGACAAAGGGACTTTCAAAGGAAACTACTCCATTAAATGAACAAGCTTACACATGGTTTTTCCTTTCGAGAAACCCCACGAACTACTAAGAACAGGAAAGTACCTTGCTGCGAAGGCAGTACAAACTTTTTGGATATATTACAAGGTGAATATTTTAAGTACTACTACACATGAGCTCTTAGGAACTAGCTAAGCTCTATGTGTGCTGCGTGCTCTTCCTTCTAATGCCACTTTTTCGTTCTGCAGAGAGAGTCTTCCTTTTATAGTACCTAGAGGTGCCTGCCTGCTTGCTTATTTAATATACAACAGAGGGACACTTGCGAACTGCAAACACGAATGGCTGACACCGGGGCTTGCATGTATGCAGTGTCCATGCCTTGCTTACGTGAGCTTGACTTGGATGAGTTCCAAGGATGAAGGGGCGAGTTCCAAGGATGACGGGGTGAGTTTCGACGTACGCTTTTCTTCTTTTAATGACATGTGCACTTTTTTGCATGTTAGCTTAGTCGAGGGCTTGCATGCATGCAGTGTCCATGCCTTGCTTACTTGAGCTTGACTTGGATGAGTTCCAAAGATGAAGGGGCGAGTTCCAAGGATGACGAGGCGAGTTTCGACGTACGCTTTTCTTCTTTTAATGACATGTGCCCTTGTTTGCATGTTAGCTTAGTCGAGGTGGATCCTTCTTCTTTGACATATATTATTGGTGTAGCCATTGGGGTCTTCTCTCTTTTTTTGATTGAAGTCAACATGCAGGGGAAACCCCAACCTATTTTTTTTTGCATATATTTTTTTATTTCAGACCGAATTAATTCGCTCCCATGGGGAGTCGAATCTGGATCTGCTGGGTGCAACTCGGTGCTCTAACCACTGGGCTAGAGGCCTTTTCACTTGGGGTCTTCTTATTGTTTGCCCTTTTATGCATTTGAATATATTCATTTGCAGCTGGTTCAATATAATAATTTGGTCCAAGAATTTTCCTTGCTTGGGCCAATGCTTCATCAATGACCACATATTTTTTCCAAGATAGTCCTCATGTATTCTTTGCTGCAATTATTTGAATTGTTACTTTTTCATCCATCATATATAATATATATGGGCCTCGTTTGTGGAGCTTCAATCTTCTTTGTTGTAGGGATCAAATCATTTATAGTATTGAAGTACTGTTGAGAATTGAGAGCAAATATCCTTTCTTATCTTTCTTATTATTATATCTGAACCAGAAATTATCCAATATACATTCTTGAGCTTTGTCTAGCACAATATGATCTTTGGGCTTGAATTTATATGAATGTGGAGGAAAGACTCTGAGCTTATTGTCTCCAAATTAATGTGATATTTTTCAAGTTATTGAGTGAAATTCCTTTCTTCAGTCCTGCAAAATAGAAGATCGAGAAAACAAATCTAGTAAATTATTTTATTTACCCTTTATATGTTCAAAAATAACTTTATAACCATTTCCAGTAATAATATCCTCAAACATAACCCGTCTTCTGGTTGAGCTTTTCTTGCTACTAGCAGAAGGGCACGTGCCGCAGGCACGTGTTTTAGAAAAAATATACTAATTTAGATGTGTAATCTACATGGACTCTTTAGATTAATCTAGAGCGCTCGATCATCATAAAATCCGACGGTGTAGGCTCAAAGGTGAGATGCAGTCAATATGGACTCTTTAGATTAATTTAGAGCGTTAGATCATCATAAAATCCAACGGTGTGGGATATAGATGACGACGGACGAAACAAAAAACGACGGACGAAACGAAAATTTCGTCGTGCTTTATAGTATAGATTAATTTGATTATGGTACTTGCATATAGCTTCACAGTCTGGTCTAACTGTAAATTCTTTGAACCCCAAATATAACCGCTAAAATTTCTCTATCGGTATTATTAACAGCCTTTTGTTTATAACTTCCTGAAGCATATCTGCATATCTTTTCTTCAGTTTTAGAAGAGTATTTATTAGGTTTTTGCTTTAATATAGCACCCCATCCTATTAGAAGCATCTGTTTCAATTATAAAATAATTGTCATCTAGAGGTAACTCTAGTGGTTGTAGATTTTTAAATTTATCTTTTATAGCCTTGACTAATTTTATATCTTCAGAATTAAAATATTTTTGCCCATTCTTTCTTAGCTTTGCATATAGCGGGCCAGAAAGTTTTGCCAAGTTTTCCATATAGTTTCTAGCATAATTCACTATTCCTAGAAATTCTTGTAATTTTTTCCTTTCATTCATTACATCGGGAAATAATAAGATTTTCTTTGCAATATGCTCTTGCAAATGTGTCCTCGTGTGCCAATGACAGGAGGAATGATGATCCAAATCCAAGTTCCAACTAACTAGCCATCTAGAAAAAAAAAATCAAATCCCAATTCTCTGCATCCTGTTTTACATTGTAATCTCAGTACACTGATCTCTTGCCACACAGAAGAAAACGAAGGCATACAAAAAAAAAAAAAAAAATTCCTATCAAACATCGCATGCATCAGTGTCACATCATACCATCTATGTCCCGCTGCATATTGTACTTCTGCTGTCCGGCGTACCACCACTAACCGGTGCACTGCTGCCTAATGTACAACCAGTGCCCACCAGCACCGTGCCTGGCGACGCTGGCGTTCCCGATCTTGAAACCATCACAGGTGTTGCTTCCTCCTCAGGTCTTGAAATCCCCCAGCTGGTGCTTCTACCGAATCGTTAGCCGCGGCGACCAAGCAGCTGTGCGGCCTGTGCCTCAGTTCGCAAATCAGCTTAGAGTATACAGTAGTAAACAAAGCTATTACACACAGATACAATGCCACATCATACATATATCCCGCTGCAAATTGTACTGCTGCTGTCTGCTGTATCATCGTCATCGACCTGTGTATCGCTGCCAACGGCCCCAATGCGTGGTGTTCCAGATGATGTTGCAATCACAGGTGCTGTTAATGATGCCTCAGAGATCTCCGGTGCTTCTCCTTTCCAATTGGAAGGATCAGCAGCAGACACCAAATAGCAGCGCCTCAGATCAGAAATCAGGTCATCTTGCTTCAACACAATCCCCCCCCCCCCCCCCCCCTCATCTTGCTTCAACACAATCCCCCCCCCCCCCCCAAAGCACCTGGCAAGCCTGTTAGCAGTAGCAAGAAATCATCCTGTGTACGGAACAGATCTCTGGCCTTCAAGAAAACTGCAAAACCGTCCTGGATGAGGGCCCCTTTGCTTGTCGCGTCAAGAAACGTGTCCCTCAGCTCAGCGATCAGCTTCTCTTGACCTAGCGCCACCTCTCTCGCCCTTACTCCAGCAGGCGTCTCTGACCTCGAAAGATGGGCCAGTAACGATGCGTTCGTGCTCTGAATCCGATTCAGAATGTCCAGACCAGGTGCTGGGTCGACACGATGCACGCGAGATTCCGGCTCTGGCTGTGGCTGCTGTGGGTGGGAGGAAGCAACAGCTAGATGACAATAAGGACGAGTCGGTGTGATACTTTGCGGCGTCGATCGTGATTATAGATGGTCGTGTTTATAAGTAGCGGCGTGATAGGACGAGTACATTTCGGATTGGCTCAGCCGAGACAACCGGGCTATGCTTCTTGGGCTGGGCTGCAAACACCAATACGTTGAGTGGTCCAATTCCTTATCCGGCCCATACCCTTCCCTGTCGTCTTCTTGCATCAGGCGGCAGCCGCAGCGAACGACAGCACGGGCGTGACATCGGAGACGAAGAAGAGGGCAGGGGACTCGCCGGCGGTAGGTTGGGCAGCCGCCACCCCCAACCTTGCCCTACACGCATCGCCGTTGGGATTCCGCATCCAAAACCCCCGCGCCTCTGGCGGCTGCGGCGGCGGCGGCGAGCGATGGCAATCGAGTGCCTCGTGCTAGGTACGCGGCGGCGCCCTCTTCTATTCCTCCTCTTCCAAAGGCAGGATTAAGACCCACACACTGATGCTTGGCGCGCGAACGCAGGGGCGGGGCAGGAGGTAGGGAAGAGCTGCGTGGTGGCGACCATCGGCGGGAAGCGGGTCATGTTCGACTGCGGCATGCACATGGGCTACCACGACCGCCGCCACTACCCGGACTTCGCGCGCGCACTCGCCGCCTGGGGCGCGCCAGACTTCACCGCCGCCCTCTCCTGCGTCGTCATCACGCACTTGTGCGTATATATGCAGATAGATGCTTTAATTTTACCCTGTCTTTGTTTTTCCTCCCCCCGTGGCGATTTTCTTCGGCTTCTATCTTTCGATTGGTCACGGACTGAAGAAGCTTTGCGCTGTGCAGCCACTTGGATCACATTGGGGCGCTCCCCTACTTCACTGAGGTCTGCGGGTACCACGGCCCCATTTACATGACGGTGAGCTCCGACGAAAATTCCATTGTTGTTTGGGTGGCAATTATTTTCTCCAAGTAAATTGAGCTTGAACTTGGACTGGTTCGCTGAAGTTTGGATTTTGCTGCTTCTGAGCTAGGCAGTACCGCTTCTACTTGCTTGCTAATCTACTGCTGGCTTATGAATCTCAGATCATTGCTATTTGTGTTCCAGCTGTGTCAATTCGGAGTTCACAAAATTTGATGATTTTGCCATCCTTTAGCTGTGTAGGTATAGTTAACGATCTTGCATTATTAGCTTATAAGTTATAATATGCTTGGGTCTTTGTCTTCCTTGGTCTCCCCTGAATAAGAAGTATCTATATCTGTTGACGACTGATATTCACCTCATAACTTGTGTCACCTTACCTCAAGCAGTATCCTACAAAGGCTTTAGCTCCATTTATGCTGGAGGATTATCGGAAAGTAACGATGGATCAGAGAGGGGAAGCGGAGCAATATAGTTACGAAGATATTCTTAGGTGTATGAAGAAAGGTAACCTTAGTAGTTAACTGGTGTACTTACAATCTGATGCAGCAGAAGTAGACATATATCATAATTCTCTTTTGCCTGATGTACTTGACCTTTCAGTCATACCATTGGACTTGAAGCAGACTGTTCAAGTAGATAAAGACCTTGTGATTCGTGCCTATTATGCTGGACATGTATGTTCCTTGTACTTTTTAATCGTTCCATTTTATGTTCCATGTTCTATAAATTATTTGTAGTGAAGTATTGATTTTAGTTCTCTGCTTTCTAATCTAGTAAAACCATCATTCCAAACTCAAGGTTCTAGGGGCTGCCATGATTTATGCAAAAGTTGGAGAGGCCTCTATGGTCTACACTGGAGATTACAACATGACACCAGATAGGCATCTTGGAGCTGCACAAATTGATCGTCTGAAATTGGATCTCTTGATAACAGAGTATGGTCCAACCTCTAACTATAATCATGTTTTTTCTATTTGATGTTGGATTATTGCACAAATATGGTTGTGAATTATATTGCTACATCCATAGGCTCTTTCTTATGTCTGCCCACTACAGGGGCAAGGAGGTATTTTTTTTTAAACTTTTCATCGTGTTATCGCATTTGTTGATGTCAGGTCTTGGGAACACGTTTCAGACAGTTAACCAATAACCATTGTGGTCTTATTCCTTGGCTTCTGTTGTTAACCAGTGTGTCCACCTGAACCCCATTTGGGATATAGCTGTGAATTATCTATATAGTCAGTTATTACTTGTTATGTCGTTGAATGTGGTTTCTGATACTACAACAGAGTACATTGATCCTGCATTTGCTCTAGGGTTGTGGTGGCATCTTAGTGTTTTACTGTTATAATCAAATTAAAAGAGTATTTTGTTTTTTTCGTGGACATCATGAAGCAGTAAATAACTTTTTTATTTATGCAGGTCCACGTATGCTAAAACTATACGTGACTCGAAGCATGCCCGAGAGAGGGAGTTCTTAAAAGCGGTATGAACATGTGAGCTTCTATGCTGCCATTGTAGAGATTTGTAGTTTTTGTTTCCATGTGTAGCAGTGTTTGCCTTTTCCAATGGTCAACTGTTCTTTTGTTGTACATGCATGCTTAGATTCTTTTGTCACAATACAATCCATTAGTTGTTTCAACTTTTAAAGTTATACGACTATGGTTTTGAGGCATTGTGGCATCCTGTGGTGTTGGGGGCATGCCTGGATGCCAAGATGGCACCTAGGCAACGGACCTTGTAGTGTCCTGTGGTGTTAGGGGCACGCCTCGATGCCTAGGCCAACGCCTTAAAAACCTTGACTACGATATTTGGCCAAGTAATATTTCATTCTGACTGTATTAATCCAAATCTTATGTATTGTATATATGTCGAATTTCAAGGCTTAACTGAATATATGTTTTCTCTAGGTACATAAATGTGTTTCTGGAGGGGGTAAAGTTCTGATTCCGACATTTGCTCTGGGAAGAGCTCAGGTACCTTGTTCTCTGTTAATTCAACTTTATGAGACAAAATGGCTATTATATTATTATCACTATTTTGCTTGAATGAGCAAGTTCTTCTGAGGACTACTGTCCCTGGGGTCACACTGTTCACCCGTTTTTATGAATTGAATGTCCATTTAGGAGTGATGTCTTTTTGTGTATTTCAGGAGCTATGTATGTTACTGGATGACTACTGGGAGAGGATGAATTTGAAGATTCCTATTTACTTCTCAGCTGGTATATGTGGTTTCATGAAAGTTGAAGCCTTATTCTGTTTTTCTTTTGGGGGGTATTTTTCTTCTTTATGTGAAGTAATGTTTGTTGATATGTTCTGTAGGTTTAACCATTCAAGCTAACATGTATTACAAGATGCTTATTGGATGGACTAGCCAAAAGATCAAGGATAGCCATGCAGTGCATAACCCATTTGACTTCAAGCATGGTATGGTTGGGTTCTTCAAAAGCTAATCCATCCAATCATATTCAAAATGAAGATAAAGTGCATATGCTTGTGGTAAAACATCCAAATATTCAGTAGGTCATTAAATAAACTTGCAAGTTATCTTTGGCATTTTCTTGTAATATGTAACTGTGCAACAACGATTGAATATTATGTGCTTCTACTCAGTTTGATGTTTCTTTAATGAAAGATATTTTTAGTCAACCATGATGTCGAGAATAATTGTTTCTATTTCATTTTCTATATGTTAAAATAGGAGATACTTTTTCTTTTATTTGTAGTTCTCTTATACCAGAATAACAGAGAGAACTTTTTGTTTCACATTTCAGTTTGCCATTTTGAACGCTCATTCATCAACAACCCTGGTCCATGTGTACTTTTTGCGACACCTGGTATGATAAGTGGTGGATTTTCCCTTGAGGCGTTTAAGAAATGGGCACCGTCAGAGAAGAACTTGATTACACTTCCGGGGTATATGTTTTTTATTTCCAAAATTTTTCTCTAATTTGGTAAATCACTCTTGTTCATACTGGTGATCTTTACCCTGGACGCCACTTTTCTATTTTTCCATGCAGATATTGTGTTTCTGGAACTGTTGGTCATAAGTTGATGTCGGGTAAACCTACGAAGATTGTTTTAGACAAGGACACCCATATTGATGTCAGATGTCAGGTTGCTGTTCTCCTCATATGTTATTAGGAAAAATTGTACAACTTTAAAATAATAATGTGAGATGTCAAGGAAACTGTTAAGCAGAAGGAAATCTTTTAATAACTAGTGTTTGTCTTCTTGCATTCTAAATTTACTCAAACTTGATAATTAACCCCTGCTGTTCTTTTCACTTCTGATATGCTATTCCCTCACATTAAGTTATTGTTTTTTTCTTTAATTTGTGCACCAGATCCATCAGCTAGCATTCAGTCCTCACACAGACTCCAAAGGGATCATGGATCTGACTGAATTTCTTTCACCCAAACATGTAATTCTTGTCCACGGTGAAAAGCCTCAGATGGCTTACTTGAAGGAGAGAATTGAATCTGAACTGGGGATGCCGTGCTTTTACCCAGCTAACAATGAGTCTGTCTCCATTCCGACAACCCATAATCTCAAAATGAGCACCACCGAGAGGTTCATTACAAGCTGTGCTACTGAGCAAGGCAAACAGAGCCTTCGAAAGCGGAACCTGATTCATGGTACTGGTACGTTAGAAGTGAATGACAGTGATGAGGCTGTGGCGGAGGGTGTTCTTCTGATGGAGAAACACAAGGCTCCAAAGATTATGTGTGAGGATGAGCTTCTTCAGGTGCTGGGCATGGGGCGGCATCTTGTCCAGTTTGAAACAATGAACCCCTCTGGACTTGAAGCGGCTGTTGAATCGGAGTTGAAGCGGGCTGAGGCAGCTGATTTAGGCAGTGAGGGAAAATGAGTGAAACTGTGCATATGCTGTGATTTGCCCATTGTTCTTTTGCCTTTTCTTTCCCGGAAATGCTTGGGATGTTCTACACTGCTTATTTCCTAGATCCTTTTTATGGTCATTGGGAGAGAGAGGCACACCATCAAATTATAACTTTAGTGGTAATAAGTTTCGGTACCTCCCTTGGGTGTATTGTATATTATCGTCTGAATTCAATGATTAAACTGTGCTCCTAGTCTCCTACTGCTTGAGCAACCTTCCTGATGCGTGAGCGGGGTACAGGGGAAGAGTTGTAAAATGATTCGAAGCAACGTCAGGTCAAGAGCAGTGCATCTTTTAAAGTTTAAACTGTCGCAGATTGTTGCCGTGGAAGGTCTTTGCACAAGCGCGTTGCGCCGTGGCCGGTCACTGGTCAGTGCAGGTTTCAACCGATCTGGCCGTCAAGATGGAGCGCCAGAGTAGCTGCATTCCTGAACGCTGAACAAGTCTAACTTCAGTCATACACTCTGTAGCTTACAGAATATCAAATCACCCTTTTTCACTAGGATTTATGCAGGGAACGATGAAAGTGTCGTCAGTCCACTCTCGAAATGTTGAACCTGGACCCTGATCTAGCGATCGGTGTACTACAAGACATGCAACCTGACGCGTGAATATGCAACCGGGATCTATATGCACGCTTGCATATACCAAGGTTGCGTCAGTGTAATCCGTCAAAAACGTTTTCTTCATCCGCGGCAATGTCGTGGAAGTTAACATGAGCTGGCGCGGCTGGCTCAACGATCCATAGTCTCCACCGTCTGAACGATGGGTTAGCTGGCTGCTGCCTCGCTGCACGCTATAAGTAGACACCATGGTTTTGGGCTTTAGACGCACAGCCAAAATCAGCAACCTATTACTCAGCTTCAGCTCGATCCCTTGAGCAAATTAATTAGAATTAGGATTCATCAGAAAAGGCAGCTCGAGAGATCTCTCTCGGCCGGTCGAGATACAGCTCGCTGCACGTGCGTTCTGAACTTCTGATCAACATGAATGTAGGAGTGAGAGCAAGAGGCGCGACCGGAGCGGTGGCGATGTTGCTTGCGCTGCTGCTCGTTGCAGCTTCGTCGGTGCATGCTGCCGATGCCGATGCCGCGGCGGCGCCGGCACGGCGCCTGCTAGGAGCTGGTGGCCCTGGCACCACTGCGCAGCCAATGGCGGCAGCGCCACCGCCACCACCGCTGCAGGTGTCCGTGAGCAAGGGCGCGGGGCCTTCTTGCGGCACGAACGACAAAAACATTTCTTGCCCTCCGCCTTCGAACGCGCCATAGCAAGCTCTATCTAGCTATAGCTACACGTGCATATAATAAGCTTGGATTTAGTTTTGTCGTGGAAAGAATACTTGTTAGTACTAGTAGTGGATGATAATTTGTTCATTTGAATTTTTTTGAGGGTGAATTTGTTCATTTGAATTATTACTAGTTGTTTGTAATAATAAAGAGCAATCAGCTATTGATTTGGTTTAACTACCGGACATATATGAGCTCTTTTGTGTGGATCAGATGAGCGGATGCTATTCTGCGTTGCTTACATATACCCGCCTGCAGCTGTTTTACAAACAAGCCAATGTTTTTATTCTAGCGTCCTTTTTTTACTAAACACATACAAACTCACACGAAACAATGGTAAAGGGCTAAATGCCCGCAAAAAAGGGTAAAGGGCTAAAGGCAAACGGGGCTCCTGGGACGTCTGGCGGAATGCGCTTGGCCAGTTGGCCCTCCGGTGCCTTTCTAGTGATAAAAATAAATGGAGGTGAACCCATTTTGCATAAAAAGCACACATGTAACTTGATAGTTATAAAATTACAATTGCAATTCATCAAATTATGCTACCTTAGAAACTTCCTTGAATTTTATGGACCTGAAATACTCTAAAAAAATACAAGAAAATAACTTACGATAGGGAAATAATATTGTGATTTCCTTTTAAAATTTTCCAAATTTCCCATTCTTCCCAATTCTATGTTTAACATATACAATGGGAAATAATTCTATAAATTACTGTATACCATGTGAGGATGTTAATTATTTCCCTATACTCTTTGGAAAGTATTTTTCTGCCAAAAATTACTGCATCCTTTGGATTATTTACTAAGTGACTCACCGTATTATACTAATAGTATACCTTTTTGTATGCTATATTTTTTGTAGAAATCACTACCTTATAGTTTATTGTCACTTAGAAATCACTTTTCTTATCGATTTTGCCTATTTCACTTACAGGCTTTTAACCGTGAATAAAATTCCCGTCCCAGCAGGCCGGCAAGGTAGCTTATATTAGTTAGAAAAATCGTTAGACATATACGAGAAAAATGCTGTCATGGTGCATTTATGCATGCGTGTTTCGATAAATCGATCTGGCCGGCCATGCGGTAGTCAAAGGGGTGATGCACTTTGTCACACCCGGTTTTCCACAGAAACCCGAATGTTGCCATATGTGTGCTCAGGAAGTCCACACAACACATATAGCTTACAAATGTGGTATTACAGAGAACACAATGCTCGAATAAAACAATTTACATCAGAGTTTATAGAGGACACATGCCTTAACACAGCGGAAGACTAATTTATCCAAGTTCTTCTAGTCGAGCCTCAAGTCCACAGGGACACCGACTGGTTGACCACAGCTCAGATGTATGGAAGGTCTTCTGATAAATCTTCAGTCACTGCCTCAAATGATGCTCCATCTGATTACCCATCCGGGATTTTATTGATTGAATGCAAGTGTAAGTATTCCATCATACTTAGCAAGTATAACAGGAATGTATGAAGGCTAAGAAAAGCTTGACACGGCTAAACTGCATTTAGCACTTTTAGTTGGTTCGTTTTAGCATTCTCCAAATTACTACCATTGTTCGCCTAAACGCCCGTTTAGCCCGTTTACACACCGTTTAAACGCTACACAGTGCCTAACTGTGTCCGTTTAATCATCCATTTAACCCGTTTAATGGCCGTTTAATCCGTTTAATTGGCCGTTTAGTCCATATAATGAGCTAAACGGTGGGTGACCGACTGTTTACTGTTTAGCGTTTAGGATAGCACTGATTACTACAAGTGTGAGCAACTCCCGGTTGTAAACCCAATTAAAGGTGTAGGTGTAATTAGAACCATAGAACATCATCATCATCATCATCATCTTCTAATAAAAAAGGATCCAGGCCGCTCGTGTCCGTGAGTACGGCTATCATGATAGATGTACACTCTGCAGAGGTTTCGCCCTTTCCCCAACCGTTAGCGTAAAAGCTCAAAGGAGCTTTCAACCCAACCATGCACGTACCACACTTCCGAGGTGTGAGTGCATAGGGACGCTACAAGGTCTTTCGCAAGACACCCTAACAAACACAGTAGCCATGTAGGTACAATATGGGCAGCATGATCCTCGGCACCGAGATTGACTTACGCCCACGGATATACACACCATGGGGGATTCAATGGCGTCCGGAGCGCAAACCCAACAAGCGCAACGTGTGGAGTCCACAATCACTATGACTCCCATCACGGGACTGTGCCTAACGAGACATAGCCAACGGATCTTCCGTCCTCGGTGGATCGAACCATACTCTCTCCCATATTCCCCGACACGCCTTTCGGTAACCACTGTTAAGCTAGAGACGTACAAGTTACTTAACCAAGACCAGAGCCATAATAGTTACGGCGGCGGCGACAGGTTCCTGGGTTGCCGCTTAATGAACCGGACCTTACGGAGAGATACTAGAGCATCAAGTGAAACAAAGCTCTAGCTCCCTAAACCATGTTGCTAAAAAGCAAGTTTTATCATCATATTGAAGTGAACCATTAATTCAAGATTAACATTTAAATAAAGATGATGTAGCTGCGCTTAGCAAAAACTACCCATATGCATAACCCCGGGATATATCAAGGACAGGATAAAAGTAGCTAGGTACAACCTTAGGGGCTATTCAAATTTGACACATGCATATGAGAATGTGATTTAAAGTGTATATGTATCAAGGAATCATTCGTGCTATACTTGCCTCAATTCCAGATAACTGCTCAGAAACTTCAGCTCTTGCTCTTCAAACTCTTGTTCTTTGACATCCTCGAACTGCGTTCTTTCTACTCGTAGCAAACAACGGCACAAGCATACAAATAGACAAACAGGCACAAATAAGAACATTACACCAATCAAAGATAAAAGCTTTTAAAAGAACGTACTAAGCGGAAAGGCTCGATCAAAGGACACGCGATCGCAAGGTAACGCTGAAAACGGGACTATGATTAAAAGGAAACCACTATCGAATAGATTTCTGGTTACAAGGCAAAAGACTATGTGCTGGATATATTTTAATTAGGTAAAATCATGTATATAGGTTATTTCAGAGAAACACCCTATTTAGAATTAACACAAGTTATATTTGCGTTTCAAAACACGAGTTGAACTTAGTCGATTTTATTTACAATTGTTTATGTACCAATTATACAAATTCAACATTTAATTTAGAAAAGAAAGGTACATGAACATCTAATTGAATAACTTTATTAATCGTGTTAAGCTAATCAAATTATTATTAGAAAGCAATGACAGTAGTATTAATCATATTAGCTTTATTTATAAAACCGAGGTATAACCTATTTAGCTTTTACTTAGAAAACCAAATGAAATATATATTAGTCAAGTTAACACTTAATTTAGAAAGACCGAGGTGTAGCTCTAATTAAATTTTATTTAGAAATACATGAAATAGCATTAGTCAACTTAATATTAGTTATGAAAACCGTGGTGTAGACTTAATTTGTTTTTATTAGTAAAATACATTTAAATAGATATTAATCAAATTAATTTGGAAATAATTTATAAAAACACAAATTGGGGTAAACATCATCACTAGCGTATTGTTTATGTTAAAACGAACCTAACGCAACTTGAACGGATCGAAACGGAGCTAACACGTGGAATCTAGGGATGAAATAAGGCTGCAAGGACCTATTCGGGATTAACTATAGACTTCAGGGGTTAGCTGGTGAGAATTGCAAGACACAGAAAATAGTGCTCGCGAATCTCGAAAAGGGTAGGGTTAAATCTGCAAAAGTGCAGAGCTCGGGCTCGATTGATAGGATCTATCGTTTTTAGGGGGTTTTCTGTAACATTGCCAAGACACAAAGACTTGCCAAATAGTTACATGAAGACCCAGGGACCTAACTGCAAAACGGTCGTCTTCTACCTTGGGCACCCACGGCCGGCGGTCTGGGCGCTCGGCTCGCCGGCAGTTCGGGTAGCGAGGGGGTCCGGCGAGGTGGGGAAACGGCGGAGGAGGGCGAGGGAACACGTGGAGCTGCTCACCATCGGCGGAGGAGGACGGGAACGGCGGGAGTCCGGCCGGCGTCGGACGGGCGGTGGGTGGCTCTGTTCCCTCGTGTGGCGGCGGCGCTCCGGGGCGTGGCGAGGTCGGCAAGCGGCGGCGGGGGCGCGGCTCGGCGACGCGAAGCTCATGGCGGGGTCAGCTCGGCTCGGCGGCGCCTGTACGCGGCGAAGCGGCGAGGGAGTCCGGGCGGCGCGCTCGGCTCCGACCGGCGGCGCTGCACGCGGCGCACGCGAGGGGAGGGGCTAGGCGGCGGCGGCGTGACAAGAGGGGCGCGTGGCTAGGGCTCCTGCCCTTTATAGGGCGCGCTGGCCGAGGATGGCCGGGCGCGGCACGAACGCCCAGGAGGAGGCGGCGGCCTGCTGTGCGGCTCAGATGGGCCCTGGCGGGTCGGGCTGGGGCGGCTCGGCCCGTTAGGGTTTTGTTTTCTTTTTTTCGTGTGAAAACAAATCTAGGAAATTCCAGATAATGTTTTTAAAGCACGAAAAATACTCAGAAAATCTCAAAAATTCTAGGAAAATTTCCAGAGGTAGATTGGGACAAGATGAGTCCAAATAAAATATCAGGAGCTCATGAAAAGGACTTTAGAGCCTTTTAATAAATATAAAAAGCTCTAGGGAAAAGAGAATTAAATTCCAGAAAAGTCTAGAAAATTCCCAGAAGGACCTAAACGTCGCATAAACGCATTTTAAAACCTGAGCACTCATGAAACACCGAAATGCATTAGCATGAATGCAACACATATAATAAACTTATTTAATTTCAAAAGAACAATCAATTGTTTTTTCTACACTTAATTCCCTGTAAAAGAAATAGATGTTGGAAAAAGTTAAAATTATGAGAAATCGTTGTTTAATTTTTTTTTAATCACATCCTGAAATCCAACAATTTCAGGGTGTGACACACTTGCACAACACTTCGGGAAAATATGTAGTGCAAACTAAGGTGGTACATGGAAACATGCAAACTAACGTCGTGAACCATCAGATCGGAAATCTGCGGTGAGGATGAATGAACCAACAAATCTTCTGGTTCTTTTTTCATTTTAACGCCCGCACTGGCTTGACTTCTTTTGCTATTAGGCCCCTCACAACTTCCAAATGTGCCCCCAGCTACAATCGAAACAACCCCCCATTCTCCAATCCTCACCTGAGCTAGCCAGCTCCGGTCAGCTGCTCCCCCGCAGATACTACCTCATTGTCTTCTGGATTTGGTTTGAAGGTGTTTGTCCCTAATGATTTCAGGTTTCCTCAATTGCAAGTGGAGCTCCTAAATCAGGCACATCTTCCTCGTGCACCTGGTTCCGTCCGCCAGCAAGCTCCATGGCGGAGGAATCGGCCATGGTGCTTTCTTGTTCTTTTTTCCTCCCCGTTGCTGCTCCTTGTCGTCCGTTCCTGTACTCTCCCCCCCGCATAATCCATCCCTGCTCAGTGTCCAATCTCAAACAAACACGACTCCCACACCTCTATGGCGCCGGCGCCGCCGCAGGCCACGACAGCATTAGCATCAGCTGCCGTCGCTGGCATTCGTATAGCAGGAGAGCCTGCCTGCGCCCATACCCGTCGTCAAGCAGCACTCTGGTTTGACCAGATAATTTTTTTTTTGAAATAATTGACCAGATAATTTTATGTTGCAAGAATACTACTACTCAGAAATGTAATGCCGTTTTATTCCTCACACAAAAAGGACAGATAATTTCCAGAGAACGTAGTTCATTCCCAAACATCAATAAGGTAAGCTGATACTGTATTAAAACGCCTCATCATTTATTTTATACCACCATGTTGCAATACACTCAAAAGTCGTCACAGCGTCATCTGCATCTCCATCTCGTTGAGGTTACATTCCTCTGTTTTTTTTTCAAATACTTCCACATCACTGCATATAAGCGTATATACCACATGTTGAAATTCTGAATAGTTACTCTTATGGCCTTATTCTGAATACAGTGGTTCTATTCTTCAAATAGAATTGCAGGACAATCTTGCATAAATCAAGAAAATCTGACCTCTCCAAAAGGAAAATGCTAAGAACTATAACATGATAATACTGACCAAAATCTTTTTCCGTGCCAGACTTTCTAGTGTTGTTACTGAAGTACTTTTTTTTTTTTGCAGCCTGTTGATAGCAAGAGTAGAAGGAAGACTTTACATGAAGGTGACTTTTGCCAGACAAAGATTTCCACTGAAAGAGTCATATTACAATGTTATGTCTGTCTCGCCCGGAACCTTGTTTACAAGTCCCATGGAGCAGGGAACGACACTTTACTCTTACATTTCTAATTATTATGCTAAGTACCAAAATAACTTGGCATCTTGCTCATTCTCTGTTCATTCTGATCAGTTGTAACTTGTAAGGCTCATGTATGTGTGCTTCAACACACGGAGCAACTTGATATGTACCTTCGTCTTTTCATCCTATTAATGGCTAGCATTATACTCACACCTCATCAGCTTCCTATCCCATTTCTGTTTCCCATCCGTCTACTTTTCTAGCTGCATCAATTCCACTTAGATCATCATGTCGATTTGATAAGAATAAACACATATTCCAAGCAGGTAAGATAATTAATACCTAATCTGTGTTCCTTGAGCTTAGATTGTCTATATTATTTTATCTTAGTTACATGCTAATTTTAGAAGACATCTTTGTTTGAGCTCTACTTTGCAAAAAAGGGCCGAGTACAGCTAGACGCATATGAAACTTGTACATGAAAAAAAAGTATTTCAACAAGATATTGTAAGGCATGATTTGGTTGGTTTTACGACTTCACTAAATCTCTTTCCGTCATAGTGATACTGTGTATTTTTCTTGTTTTAGAAAACATGGCACTTTTTTTACATGATAGTAGAATAGTAATTGAATTGGTAGATTGCCAACTATACAAGAAACTGGATCTCCTTATGCACTAATACAAGTTATCACAGGCAAATCTGCTCCAACCTGAAAGTAATAACTGCACATATAAATCACCAAGGATTCCTAGAGAAAGTAAAAAACCGAGAACACCGTAAAGGAGAGAAAAATGCTAAACATAACTGTGTTATACTATAGGAATGTCCTGAATCTCACCAGGTAAGATAAAATATCCGACTTAAATTTAGTAGAAGAGGGCGTAACTCCATCAGGCAATTACCATTCCAAGTTGCAGAGTTCTTGCCTATACCATTGAACCATTGTAGTACTATTAAGATGTGGGGCCTGTTAATCTCCTGTCAAGACATAAGCAATTTCAGAAAAAGAAAAACAAGTGAGCAGTACTTCAAGTCATGCATCTGGTAAACAATAGGTAGAAACATTGAACAAGAACACGATTGTTATTCACTTAAATAATGAGTGCAAGCAGAATTAAGCCTCACCGGCCAAAACCCCATGAACCCTAGCCTGATGGTGGAAATTTAGATGGCTTGCTGGAGGCATCCAAAACTGAATCCCTAACTCATCTAGATTTGGGGAAAGTTTCCAAAATCGGCAGCACATTCAGGCTGCCGATTAACTCGAAATCCAATGGTGTGTCCTGCCGCCCAAAACATCACATGGTCAGTGTGACTTGGTTTTGACCGATCATGGCAACGAAGTTGGTTTTGATAGATAACGACATCGCAAGATCAAATTTCGATCTAGGATTGGGATCCCAGTGCAAGAACTTTGGAAAGAAGACAAGACATGGCAGCGGCTAACCAGCGGATAGTCGCGTGCTCGCACAATGTTCGATCCGTCGTCATCGCGCTGCTGCTGCCAAGCACCGCCGGATTAGAAGGCCACGGCTGTTGGGGTTGGATATCATCGGTGGCTCTAGAAGAAGCCTCGGGTGGCGGTTGAACCATAGTGGTAGGCGGTGGCGCGGCAAGGCGGCGATGTCGCCAGCGGAGCCGCGGGCAGCTGGAGGGAGGTGGACGGGTTCAACGGCGCGGAGTGGCGGCCGAAGTTATTAGGGGAGCACGGGGTCGACGGGCGGTGGCGGGCGACGGCGGCACGGCCACACGGCAAGGCGAATGGGTGGAGGGGTCGCCTGACGAAATTAGACTCAGCTCGAGGGTGCTAATAAAAAATTGTACTGAATTGGGCAGGCGTCAAAATGCAAAATGCGCTGGGACGTTTGGCGCCATAGATTTCCAATCTGATGGTTCACGACGTTAGTTTGCAGGTTTCCATCTACCACCTAGTTTGCACTACATATTTTCCCCACTTAATCAACAGAATGCCAAGTCAGTGGACCAGTTGACTTGACCCAACGGCTGGAATGTACAGGTCAACACAAGTACAGGGGAAAAAGCTCAAATTAAAGTCAATCCACGGGTTTCTTTTGGTCTGGAATGCCATAGGCGCGAAGCTTCCTTGGCTGCAAGCCTGCAAAGAGCCAAAGACCGTACCAGGAGTCCAGGACCAGTGTCGTATGAACGAATGTTCAACGGATCTAGTTCGTACTAGATTTGTACCAGCCTAAAGTACATCAATGAATGCTGCTGCAAACAATTTTACCAACACTGGTGGAAAAATGAGCATCAGTACCAGCTGGGAAGCCGCGTATATTAATCGGTACTAAAGAAAGTTTCGAGACTAAATGATCTGCAGTGTAGTATTGGTTGTGAAACTGGTACTAACTCTTTTAGTACCTGGACTAAGTGACCAGTGACCAAAGGTCGTTTTCCAATAATGCAACATGAAAAGTTCTGCAGTTCTAATCCATATAACGCAAGTATGAACTCTGAATTCATATAATCCATAGCTTGGTTAGAACGGATCATTACCATGGCAACGCGCATGTTCCAAGTTCAAATGGGTTATGCGTACAGCGTACGTATATAGTCATACGTTCGTAGGTCACGAATCTGAATTTTGAAGTCTGAACACCACTCGCTGCTTGTCTGTGTGTACACATGTGCATTATTGCCGATTCATGTCCGTGCTTGAACTTAAATGAAACAAAACGAGACATGCAAATTACATGCTATACGTATAGACGGTCACACTCACCACATCTATGTATAATAATTTTGTGGTACCTTGTTCATCAAATAATCGGTCCACTCTCACAATGTTGAAACCTCCCAGTGAATTTTTGTGATAACTTCAGTTACACACTCGATCTTTATCTCAGAAAATTCCATACTACCTTTTTTTCTCTAGGATTTATGCACGGAACAATCGGATAGTCGTCTCGTCGGTCCGCTCTCACAATTAATATTGAAAACCTGGACCCTGATATGGACATACAGTGACCTGTGTACTAGTACAAGACAGAAGACACGAGCAATCTTATGTGAATATGGAACCGGCGGGATGATCTATGAATGCTTGCACGTACATGCAGGTTGCGTCGGTCCAATCCGTCAAAAACGTTTTCTTCATCCGTGGCAATGTCCCGGAAGTACCAAGCTCGATTCGATCGTCTCCATCGTTCTGAACGATGGGTTAATAGCTCGCTGCGTGCTATAAGTAGTCTCCATGACTTTGAGCTCTAGACGCACTACAACTTGCTGTTACATACTCAGCTCGAGCCTTATTAGATATAATTAGCATTATTCGAAATTAACAGGCAGCCCGGGACCCCTCTCTCATCAACCGGTTGAGCTACGTCATCGCTTCCCGCAGGCACGTTCCTGATCAAGATGATGAAGGGAGGAGTGCGAGCAAGAGATGCGGCGACGGTGTTGCTTGCGCTGCTGCTCGTCGCAGCGTCGTCGGTGCAGCATGCCGATGCCGCGGCAGCGCCGGCACGACGCCTGCTAGGAGCTGATGGCATGGTGGCGGCGGCGGCGCCCCCACCACTGCAGGTGACCGTGAGCAAGGCCGGACATTATTCTTGCGGCACGTACGATCCACACAATTCTTGCCCTCCTCCGCAAGCACCATAGCAAAGCTAGAATGTACACGTGCACACACACTCTTCTGGTGGTCTGGCCATGCATGATATTTTCGTCCAAAGAATATATTTATCTTTTTTCCGCAAAGAAAAGAATATATTTATCTTGAATACGTTCTTAATCATTTTTAGCTCCAAATAAAACACATACTTTTAGTTCGATCCTTGGCATTAATTAATTTCCAGACAAAATTTTTAGACCCTTTATTACCATCCTTGTGCCCTATATATAGCTTTACTTGCTCGATCTGGCATTTCAGCTGCTCATCATATTATTCGTAGAGAATGTAATGAGGCAGCTCATGTAAGCTCGATTAGCTAATCTTTGTGATGGAACTGTGTGTGGTGTAAGGCTCTTTAATCTATCCGGGCCATCCGTTGTAATAATGATCGGTTAAATTAATATATGGTGGTGCTTTGTTTTTCTAAAAAAATGGCCAACTAAATTAATCCTGCATCACTATATATTACAGAAATAATTTGTGATCACGCCTTATTTTTTTAGGTGCTGTCGATCGTATTGCAGAACACGTACACCAGCTCGAATAATGCACAATGGACCGGTGCAGATGCTGACGACCGCTCTACGCAATGATTCAGTACATTCTTTAATTAGAGCATGCATATATTGCATTGCAGGACCAATATTCACCAACTCATATTCCGTTAAAAACGTTCTCAACGCTGACAAACGAAGCCGGTAGAAATTCGTTAACACCATGCGCGTGGCCGATCAGTGCAAGTTTCAACTGATCTGGCCGTCAAGATCGAGCGCAAGAGTAGCTGCATTCCTGAATGCTGAACAAGTCTAACTTGAGTCATACACTCTATAGCTCAGAGAATATCAAACCACCTTTTTCTAGGATTAATGCATGGAAGAACGATCAGATAGTCGTCAGTCCACTCTCGAAATGTGTTGAAACGTGGACTGTCCGATCCTAGAAAGTCATTTGCAGCGACGGATGCCCGTCCGTTGCTGCCCTATTTCTAGCGGCAAAAAGCAGCAACGGGCCGCGCGCCCGTGCCTAGAAATGCTTAGACGCCCGCGCCTACAAACGTTTTCTGGCGTAGTGCTGTGTACTACGTGCAAGACATGCATGTGACGTGAACACGTAACCGGGTTCTATGCATGCTTGCACATACCTGCAGGTTGCGTCAGTCTAATCCCGCGGTAATCCGTCAAAAACGTTTTCTTCACCAGCGGCAAATGTCCCGGAAATTAACGTCATCTGGCTGGCCCAATGGTCGCGATCGTCTTCATCGTTGAAGTTTGAGCCATGGTTTAATTTCCATCAGCTGGCTCGCTGCGCCTGCGTGCTATAACTTGACAAATTTACGCTTTAGACGAACAACAGCCTATACTCACTCAAGCTGCACTGTCAGCTGGAGCCTTGAGCTAAACAGCAATCGGAACGGCAACTCGAGATCTCTCTGGGCCGAGTCCAAATAGCTGCAGCGCGTCTGATCAAAGATGATGAAGGGAGGAAGAGGTGCGCGGCTGGAGCGGAAGGGATGTTGCATTTTCATTTCTTGCTCATGTCACGTTGCACTTGCGGACAAAGCGCCGGTTTCAAGTGGGGCTCAAAAAATTAGACGATTTAATTAGATTAGATGCTATTTATTAAATTGTTTGTATAATTTATGTTTATTAAAACGTTCTCCACACATGACTTTCATAAAGATCACCATGAAAAGTCATCCAAGAAAACTTTTCTCCCACAAAGTTTACTAATAAATTCTTCTAAAATATGCTATACAAGAAAGTTCTACCAAGAAGCTATATATCCTGATTAGTCATCTGGAGAAATTACACAAAGGTGTTTGTATATAATGTTATATACATGTCGAATAATAGTGTACGGTTTGATTACAATTGCACTTGAGTTGTAATTGGTTGGTTAGGGATAGAGTTTGGGCCGTACTTTGTATCCCTCGAACTAATAAATATGTGGGCACTACTATTGTAACCGTGAGACGTCTTGACGGCCAGTGTGGGCGGCGGCGAGGCCGTGCCTAGATACTGATGTAGATGCTATTATGGGGACGGTGAGGAGCGTCCGTAGTCAATGCCCTGAGGATGTAGGCACACCGCCGAACTTCGTTAAATAACATCGTGCTTCGGTGTCGTTCTCGTTTGTGTGATCTTGTGATTTGGTTTAGTGTTTTTGGAGTTTATTGCTTCCACGTTTTTATTCTAAAGGTGAAAAATTAATTATCAGAAAAATACAAAGGAAATGCCACGCTGACTAGCAACTATCATCAAATGGGCTATACATACTCATCACCGCCTTCGTCTTACACTCTTAGTTTCTTAACGTGCCCATGAGCCGGCACTATACCAAAATTAAAGAGAGAATTCCTTATATGACACCACTAAACTTATCTATTCCTTTTTTGGCCCTATGATTTTCAAAGTTCCTTATTTGACCACAATCTCAATTTTAGTTCCCTATATGACACTATGTTCCTTTTTTCATCCAACTTCTATTAACTTACATGCGAAAAGACAAATCTGCCCCTGATGTGGGCCTCACTGCAGCCTCCCTTCTCCTTCCTCTCCTATGTCGTCTCCTTCCTCTTCTGTTGTCCTGCCGACCCATCGCGCAGCGGCCGGGCCAACCGGCAGGCACTCGCCGCTCGCTGCTCACCGGAGGTTGAACGCAACGCCGGCGATGGCTTCCCTTGCGCAGCTGCGTGGAGCCTTCCTGAGAGGACGACAAGCCCGTGGTCTCGCAGTTGGGCTCGCGCATCAACTCCCATGGCCCACCATCATCGTCAGTGGTCTCCACTCTCGGGCACCGGCGCGCGGTTCGGGGGACTGTGGCCTGCTGCGCTGTGAGTCCGTGCCGTATCATATCCCCATCGGCTCATCACTTCTGAGCTTGCCTGGACTCAGAGAGCGGTATTCCTCCCAGGCTATGAGTCCCAGCCATGATGAGCCATTTCGTATTTGTGTACTCACTAGCGGTGCTTCCCTGCCTTCTAGTACTGTTGGGTTTATTTTTCTGCTACCTTATTCAGCTGCTTTACTTTCTAGTAACGCGGAGAAAAAAAAGGCAAGTGGTTTCAGCAGGGATAGCTGCTCAGATGAAGAACTATTCATGCAGGACGGAGTACCTGTCATATCATATTCACATGAAAAATTGCTGGTGAAGGGTGAAGGAGGATTTCACATGGGCAAATTTGTCTTTTGGCGTATGAGTTAACGAAAGTTAGGTGTAAAAAGTAACAGAGTGTCATATAGGGAATCAAAGTTGAGATTGTGGTCAGGATGGGAATGGGCCGGGTCGACCCACTGGGTACCTGACCCGGCCCGTAAGATCGAGGCCATTGGGCCGCACGGGTTGTCCTTGATATCACAAAGGGGCCGAAGAGGCCAGACCCTGCTCACCCAACGGGTGGATAGGGTTGGCCCGATGACCCTTCCACGTGAGATCCCAATCCGCACGGGAGCAGTCGGGCGGTGACCGGCGAGCAAGCAGGCGATGGCGGTCGCGCCGCACTCTCCTTCGGCAGTGGCGACTCCCGGCGCTCGGGTGTCCCATTCCTCTCCGACAGGTCTCCCCTCCGGTAAGCTTCTGGCGTCTCTCTGCTTTCGCCTCTCAGATCTGGCGTCCTAGGTCTAGGTGCAGAGAGACCCTGACCTGTGTGAGCTCGCCCGGCAGGATGCCTCTTGCCGGCGGCGCTGCAGGCCACCGAGCCGTCTTGCCTCCGCGGTGGCCCGGGCTCACCGCTGCCGGCGCTCAAGCTCGAGTGACCGACTGACAAAGAATATCGCCATGTCGTTCTGTCCATGGCAATTGTATTTCTTGATCTCCGTCCTGGTAACCTAGCTAGCAATTGGATCCATCGATTAGTAGTATGTACATTGTTGCTTGCATGTCACCGATTTCCTGATTTTTTTTTACCCTGATGGACATGTCAAGGTTATTGCCGTCTGCTAGCGTGTACACTGCACAGGACTCGATTTCCATCGATTAGTAGTATGCACGCTGATGCTTGCAATTGGAGCCATTTTGAGTTTGTTGAAGTAAATTTCAGTTTTCCTCTCTATTTGTGCTTCAATGGATGATGCGTCTCTTTGAGCATTGAAAAAGTTAATTATGGTAGCTGCTAGCTGTTTAAGTCTGTTATTTGGGTTCTGCATTTGCTGCCATGAAAAGACGATCACCTTTTGCAGCTAATACTTGACGCAGCAGGGATTCTGTTCAGGACATCATCATGGCTTTGGAAGGTATTTTCTCTTCATATGTTGTTCCAAACTTATGCAGAGAAGCTGTTAGTTATTGTTGGTTTCTGTCATTCAGTAACTCTTGAAAGCATGTTGTTCCAAACTTATGCAGGGAAGAAGGCTGACGAAGCATGTCTATAGAGCAGGATACTCGGCCCTGTTTAGATGTTTCGCGAAATTTTTTTCGAGTACGTTCCCTCACATGCATGGCATATTAAATGTAGTCGAAAAAAATAACCCATTATATGGATGGAGTGTACTTCGCGAGACGAATCTAATGAGCCTAGTTAGGTCGTGATTAGACAATAAATTGCTACAGTAAACATGTGCTAATGACGGATTAATTAGACTCATTAGGTTCGTCTTGCGATTTACTGACAAATATGTAATTAGTTTTGTAATTAGTCTATATTTAATACTTCAAATGTGTGCCCGACATACTCGAAAAAAATTTCGCGAAACATCTAAACAGGGCCAAGGAGCTGTTTGATTCAGAAGCATGCATCCAGTGGGGCAATTCAAAGTAGCGAAAAGTCTTGCATGTGTTAGTAATGATGTGTGTCGGTTGGGTGTCGTTCCATGTCCTAGCTTTGTATCTCCTGTGCATGGCACATTTAATTGACTGGTGATGCATATTTCTCGAATATTTCGGTGATGTCAGAGTTCATAGCCATAATTTGTAAATTATTTATTATTGTTGTGAGTTGTTCGCACAAGGACGTTAACCTATACGTGTGTTTGAAAAAGTGAAAATGCTTGTATAAGGATGGGTCGACCCATGGTGCCCATTGGGCCATCAAGGCCACAGCTGAATGCAGTTTTGGGTCGGCCCATGGCCCCGAAAATTGGCCTTGAGGCCATAGGGGCCAGGTCCAAGGCCAGTTCCGGGCCGGCCCATTCCCAACCTGAGATTGTGGCCAAATAACGAACTTTAAAAATCTCAGGGCCAAAAAGGAATAAACGAGTTTAGTGATGTCATATAGGGAATTCTCTCAAAATTAAACCATCTACAAAGGCCTTGAGTCTTAGTCCACGTGGGCTCGCCTTTATGGATACTAGTAATAATTGTTAAAAAGTTTGCATGTAGATGCGACATTTATTGAGCCTAATCATACACTACTACACAAACCACTTTCACAAACGGGCTATCACAACCGGTTTTGAGAAAACCGGTTGTGATAGAGCTATCACAACCGGTTTTTAAAAAACCGGTTGTGATATCGCCTATCACAGCCGGTTTTTCTCAAAAACCGGTTGTGATAGTCGGCCGGCATATCACAGCCGGTTTTTCTTACAAACCGGTTGTGATGCTCACTATCACAACCGGTTTTTGAAAACCGGTTGTGATGGTGAGCATCACAACCGGTTTCTTTACTAACACATTTTTGGAGGGCAAATTTGAAAATATAAATTTTGTAAACGACCTCGGATGAACTTTTGACCAAAACGAAAGTTGTAGATCTTGAAAAGTTATGAAACATTGTAGTTCACCATTTTTTTATTTGAAGTCATCTTGTCAACCGAATCTAAGTTTGAATTTTTTAAATTTGAAAATTTAAATTTTGTAAACGACCTCGGATGGACTTTTGACCAAAATGAAAGTTGTAGATCTTGGAAAGTTATGAAACATTGTAGTGCACCATTTTTTTATTTGAAGTCATCTTGTCAACCGAATCTAAGTTTGAATTTTTTAAATTTGAAAATTTAAATTTTGTAAACGACCTCGGATGAACTTTTGACCAAAACGAAAGTTGTAGATCTTGAAAAGTTATGAAACATTGTAGTTCACCACTTTTTTATTTGAAGTCATTTAGAGCCTCAAATAAGCAATTTACACTCAGAAAACATTAATATGAGGGGAATCAAAATGGTATATAGACACAAACACACTAGTGGTGCAGTGGTAAAGGAGGCTATGCACAGACATGAGGTCGCGGGTTCGATTCCCGCCGACCGCGTAGCGCGCGATTTTTCCGCGAAAAATGCGCGACTTGCGACTTTTATTTTGCTATTTTATTTTGCTTTATTTTCGGTTTAGTTGAAAACCGGCTGTGATGGGGTCATCACAGCCGGTTTTTGAAAACCGGCTGTGATAGGGGGGACTATCACAGCCGCTTTATCTCATCCGCCTCCCAAAACCGGCTGTGATAGGGGTTACGAACCGGCTGTGATGACCTTTTCTGTAGTAGTGATAGTAGTATATCCCTAAACCCTAAGGGCATGTACAGCCCACAGACGGCGGATCGTCTGCAGAACCTCAAATTTAACATACCGACAGATGTACAGACAGCTCATACAACCCACAGACAGAGAGTCGTCTGTAAGCTGTTTAATGCTTTGCATGTAGCTTAAGATCAACTACAAATGTATCTGTGTATACCATTGTGTGACCAGTGGCGTAAACTCCAGCTGTGTGTTTGTGTATATCATATTGTGTGGCTACAATGTTTCATCTCTTCTTTTTTTTTTCTCTCTTCTTTTCCCTTTTACAATAACTAACATGGTGCCCGTGCGTGTCCACGGTACGATCTACTGGCCCTGAAATTGTTTCGTTTCTGTTGAATTATTTATGCCCCTATCCATCTAGTTGGGTTTGCGCCTATAAATTATATATTTGGCGCAATTCATACGAATGAAAATACCAATCGAATTGCCCGTTAAAAAAACTATATCATTTTTATTTTGTCAATGCATCTTTTTTCTCTTTATTTACTCTCTTTTTCCCCTTTTAACCGTGTGCATATACTTTTGTTCTTTTTTACTCCTGAGTAGATGAGAAGCTTCTGGTCTCGTTCCTTCGCCACTTGTTTCCCCTTTTCCGCCCCGGCGTCTTCCTGCGGCTCTACTCTAGTGACACCTCGCTGCGTCGCTCCCGCTACGCTCCCGCGCTGCCGCACTTCGGCACCGTTGCGCTGCTCCTCGTTGCGGCCGTGCGCATCCGCCGTTCCTCGCCCGAGAAATTTCATCTATTTCCAAGTCCCCCGAACGGTACTCCCTAAATAGGTATTCCATAGGATTTTCCCTATCTGTGTACTCTAATAACAGTTTATAGGTAATATTATCTAAACATGATGGATGATCGCAAATCACCCCCGGCTTCTTTTCCTCTAGGAAATTCCACCAAATATCGCACTTATATTTTTCTATGATTTTGAAAAGAATTCGCAGGTTTCGATCCGGCGTGAGTTGTCGCTGTCCTTCCCCGCGCCATGGCCTCCAGAAACATTATCAAAGAGGTTGTTTGTGCTCCATCCCGCAACACCTTGATCTCGCTCTCCACGGCCATCTGAGGACTGGATCTTGCCGGAACGGTGAGTGCGGGCCCGGATCTGACAGCAGCACGCCATGGCCCCCCTCTCGGCGGCGGAGATTTCTTAGGCTGGGCCCTTGACCTCACGAGGGACCATGATGTTCCACCTTGGTGCTATTCGAGCAAAAATCTCCAGGTTTGCAAGTCCTAAAACCAAAGTCTCACTTTAGTTTGCAATTTTTTAGCAAGAGGCCAATGCGACATGGAGCAATTTTTCCAAGCTTTGACTTTTGTTTGTTCTATGTACTTCCGTATGTGCAGATTTTATGCTTAGTAGAAGTAGGCTATTTGAGCGGGCGGCAGAACTGTGCGGGATTGCGGAGGTGTGGCAAGTATAGATCAATTTCTCCTCCATCGTGGATCGATGGTCATCCATGATATGAGATATTAGATTAGGAATAACTCGTGCCTTCTCTATTATTTATTTTGCGTCTTCAAGTTTCCTTTTTTGATTTTTCCTCTTCGCAATCCAGTGTTGAAAATCAGCCTGCTTGGATGCGAAACAGAGCTGCTACATTTATTTTGAGGACGCTGTATTTGATTGAGTTCAATTCGATTTCACCTTCTCTTCCGCGAACTGTCATCCCATCCTGGCTCCCCTCTGCTCAACAACCCATCTCCACGCAGTGAAAAAATCAGATGCTCCGGGTGGGCGTGCGGGCGTGCGGGATCCAGCGGGTCATCGCCTGCAGACGACGATGGCATACAACGCGCACTCGCCCGTCTGCTCCGCGTGGGAGAACGGGACGAGAGCGTCGCCTCGCCAGACGACGCGGCAGGCGTCTCTACGGCGCGCGGGGGTGTTTTTAAAAAAAACCGGCTTACAGACGCGACTTACAGACGCGCTAGCATGTACAACCCACAGACGGAGGCATGTCTCCAGTATCTCGAATCTATCATACAGACACATATAAAGACAAATGATATAACTCATAGTCTATCTCATTGTCTACAAGCAAATTAATGTTTTGCATGTAACTAAAATCAATTATGGATGTGTTTTTGTATACCAGTATGTGGCTGTTTGCCCAGATTTCAGTGGTTCGTATCTTTAAATCCATTGATATTTGAAGCAAAAGTTCTATCTATTAATTGTAGATGTTTGTACCAGCTCCAACTTTGGTTAAAAGATCATGTTGAGTTGGTGTTTAGTTTGGACAAATTTCATCAAAAAAGACTGCATTTTTGTGTACTTTTTGAGCTGCTGCAGCTAGCAGCTGCGTCGTTCTTTTCTTCTTTCTTCTGTCCGCAAGAACAAAGCTCCACCGCCGTCGAATGAATCACGAGCTCAACTCCTCCTCTGCCCGATTCCTTCTGTACATGGATTATGCACAACACCACAAGCCTCTCCACTGTATCAATCAACAATCAAATCAACAGCCACGCCAATTTCATTCATCCCACCTTGTCCGCGCACGCAAGATTGCAAGAACCAAGTAGAGTCGAGCTCGATTACGCGTAGCTCGCGTTGTTGCTGTCCGATTCCTTCAAACCACAAACCAAACGCCCCGCTGGCCAGCCCCCAGTCCCAGCCATGGCGTGGGCATCTCGGCAGTCTAACCCACTACGCGGCGGCCTTCGGAGCGGCACAGCGGATCGACCGGCGTCGTCGTTTCTAGAAGACGATCCCTACAACGCGTGGCGACCCGTCGGTTTGTTCTTGGAGCACGGGCCACGGCCGTCGTCTCGCGAGGCGACGACGGGCTGAGAGAAGGTTGTTTTTGCAAAATTGTCGGCTCGCAACGTAACAACCTCTTGCCAGGCAAATTCTTCCCTGGTCCGTTTGCACGTGGAAAAACCTAGCTAGCCCGGTCCTTCCTAATAATGCTTGACGCGACTTGGGATTTGGGAAGTCATGCAACTTCAATTCCAGGTCGTAGATCGATGTAACGTGATGCATGCATATGCACAAGGATCACCTTTATCTTTTGAATTTTCGTCGGCGTATGTTATGCTCATGTACGTGTGAGTCGTTTCAAGTTTCAACCACTCGCAAACTGAAGAAGTCAGTCCACGCATGTTCAGTCGAGCTGGCAAATGTTTTCAGCAGACTAAACCATATATTATTCTCGCCAGCCTCGATCATGCAGTCATTGTTCCGCAGATAGAATTCCCCGTCATTATCAGGCAGACCAATTAGATAGACCGACACATCGATATATACTCTGTATTCCTGTACCAAACTCAAATCAGCATTGAGTTCAGCTACAAATGAATTCAACAGAAACGCTGTAGCTTCCTTTTGAATGCACTACGGAAACCTGATAGTTGCCGAGTGTCTGGGTCTTTATCGAGTGCTTTTTATCGGGCCCTCGGCAAATAGACCCTTTGCCGAGTGTTTAAGATCCGGCACATCGGCGAACATAACACACTCGGCAAAAACCGTGTTTGCCGAGTGCCAACCTTAAAATCTCTGAACCCTACAGGGGATAATCGACTTACTTCCTTGCCACCGATGCGTTGTAATTTCCAATGAGTTGGCCGTCAAATACGTTATGCATACCTGGTTCATCTTACAGTCATAAGTTGCAGGTCACAGAGATGTCTACACCATTTCGCTCAAGTTCACGTAAGTACACAGTACACGCAATGATTCAGTACATTCTAGAGTGGGAACACGTGCACACATGTTGCAGGACCAATTTCACCAATTCATTCCGCCAAATGTTCAACACCCCGCAAACGAAGTCAGTGGAAATTTATTCATGCGAAATTCCAACCGTGTGCCGGCAAGCCTATAAGTAGCCATCACAACCTTCATTGTTCCATGCATGCCTATAAGTAGCCTCAGCAAGCGGCACTGGTTCCGGCCAGCGTGGCGTACGTTGGCATCAAATTCAATTCACCTGCGTGCATAATTAATCGATCGATTGATAATATTTGTTGCCACAATTATGTTAAGGAGGAAGCTAGTTTTGATCCTACCAGAACATATCGTTAGCAGTATAGTCCATAGCTAACTTGTAGTTGTAAGATTGCAAATATTTTATAAATTTTACTATACGGGGAATGGGGATACATATGATATATACATCACAAAATTCACTTACAAACTTAATTTACTTTGGAAGATAAAGGATTAAATTTTAGGGGAAATGGAACCTTTTTCACAAGATATGCACACACAAGGAACCAGCTGTGCAAATGCCGTTTTTTCACATGTGCTTCATATATTTATGTGAACTGTCTATGGAGTAGGGAGAATTCCATTTCTAGAGGTGGTTGTCGTAAGTGTCATTTCCACGTACTCCCTCCTTATAGGAAATAGAAGTCGTTTTGGACAACGACGCGGTCTTTGAAATGTAACTTTGACTTCTTATTTTTACAAAATATTTACTATAAAAACTAATATGTGTATGCTTTTATAAAATATTTTTCAAGACAAATCTATTCATATGGTTTTCACATTTTCAAACTCAACGACTTAAAAGTTATTCATGATTTATATTGTCAATGTTTGACTAAAACCCTGTCCTAAGCGAAATCTAAATCATACACGGAGTGAGTATGATTGTTCCTTATGTGAACTGTATAATTGTTCCATATACATTTTCTCAGGCGGCCAAAGACCGTAGGAGGCCTCCGCTAATTTCTCATAAGCGGCATATGAGCTGCATATGTAGAAATCTCAAAGGGCAGGGGAGTGTCTAAAATAATCATTGTTGACACCCAGAAGGATTAGGACATGATCACTACGGGAAATCCCACCTTTGCCGTGTGCCTAGCCCTTTGCCGAGTGTATTTTTTCGGGCACACGGCAAAGAAGGTCTTTGCCGTGTGTCGTATAAAAAACACTCGGCAAAGAGCTAGGCACACGGCAAAGGCCTCTTTGCCGTGTGCACAAAAAAATCACACGGCAAAGGGCTCTTTGCCGTGTGCCTTTTTTTTGGCACACGGCAAAGCAATATTTTCATTTTTGTATTCTCACATCCAAACTTTTTCTACCATCCACATACAATATGTAGCACTCCATGTTAAAATTTGATACATTTTAATATTTGTTGCTATATTTAACTAATTACTTGCATTTCAGGCAATTTTTTGAATCAAGTCAAAATTGAACTGCAAGTGATTCAAATAATAGAACAAAATGAGTGGAAAATTAATATTCATGTTATTTAACCCAGTTTGAGGCCTTGTACAAGAAATGAAAAGAAATTTTCAACATTTTGTCGAGAAAACACGACCACGAACGTGTGCCCGAATGATTTTAAAATTCTAAAAATTCAAATTAAGTCTGAAAATTATGAGATTTGTCAATACCTCATGATATCATACGTGAAAGCTATGGTAAGAAATTGAATGAATTTCAAACATTTTGTAACATATGATCCTTACAAATCGAAACATCTCCGAAGAAGTTTCATAAACTTGGGAGTTATATGGTTAGATTTAGAGGCAAAATAACGTTTGAATTATAATTTGACTTCAAAACTTTTCTATAGGTAATAGACAATATAAATTATTTCATGATAATTTTCTATAACTTTTTAAACCTATTTGATATTTTTTATATTTTTTTGAATTTTTTTAATATTGTTTGCCGTGTGTCATTGGGAGCACACACGGCAAAAACAAACTCTTTGCCGTGTGTGCTCACAGTGACACACGGCAAACAAAAACCTCTCACGCCTGCACCCCCCGCACCTTGGCCCACCCGCACCGCAGGCCGCTCCCACCGTCCACGCGCGCCCCTGGCCCACCCACACCCGCCGGCCTTATCCTCTCCCTCCCCTCCCTCTCCTCACACACCCCGCCCACCCTCTCCTCACACACTCCGCCCTCCCTCCTCACTCTCCCGGTGGCCGGCGCCCTACCTCCCTCGTCTCCCGGCAGCAAGCAGCGGCGGCGCCCCATCCTCTCCCCCGCGCGCGACGGCAGCAAGCGGCGGCGGCGCCCCATCCTCTCCCCACGCGCGCGACGGCAGCAAGCGGCGGCGGCGCCCCATCCTATCCCCCGCGCGCGACGGCAGCAAGTGGCGGCAGCGCCCCATCCTCTCCTCGCGGCGTGACGGCAGCAAGCGGTGGCGGCGCCCCCTCCTCTCCCCCGCGCGTGACGGCAGCAATCCGGCGGCGCGGCGGCAGCGCCCCCTCCTCTCCCCCGCGCGCGTCTCCTCGGTCCCTCCCATCCTCTTCCCCGCCGCGCGCGAGATCCGGCGGCGGCCCCCACGACCCGAGATTCGGCGGCCAGGACGGCTCGAAGAGCTCGGCGCCCGGCGGCGGGGCGCCCTGGCCGCTGCAGCGTGCAGCGAGGCGGCAGGCCCCGCGGCGGTACTTCTCCGGCGAGCGGTGGCGGTGGAGGCGCAGCTCGCGCGCTGACGGCCGGCGGTGGCGTGGCCTGGAGCGCCGGCCGGCGGTGGCGCGGCCTCACGCGCTGACGGCCAGCGGCGCCGCGGCCTGAAGCGAGGGGTCGGAGGCGGCCGGTGGTGGTGGTGGTGGCGGCGGTGGTGGCGGCCGGCGGTGGTGGTGGCCGGCGACGTGCAGGTGTCGGACAGCGGGTGGCCCATGCTGGGCCCGCAATTTTTTATATATTTTAAAACAGTGTTTGCCGTGTGTCTAATGAGCACACAGCAAAGATCTTTGCCGTGTGCCCGAGATACGGCACACGGTAAAGCTTTCTTTGCCGTTGTAGAGTTTGCCATGTGCTATTTTGCACACGGCAAAGCCTTTGCCGTGTGGATTTTCGGCTTTGCCGTGTGTGGGAGGCACACGGCAAACCCCAGGTCTCCCGTAGTGGATGTCACTTGCCATAGATCCATGGCAGTTCATCTTCCTTATTTACGCAAAATTGGCCATAGATGATAGATTCATGATGTCACTTTGATCTAACAAATTCATATATTTGATGTGTAAAGAGGGAATCTTGGTGGTATAGAACAGAGTGCCAAGTGAGAAGCTCAGTTGACCCCAGATAAGCAGCACAAGCCAAAAAGCTCAAAAGTCAATCCGTACGTTTTTGGTCTGCAATGTCATATAGCCGGGAAACTTCAAGGCAGACCACTGAAATTCAGTTCTCGATAGATATATGCCGCACTATTTGTGTACCAAACTAAAGTCTCACCATCGAGTTCAGCTGCGAATGAATTCAATCAGACAAGACCTAGCAGCTCGATTATTTTGAATGTCCTTCTGCCGTGACTAATCGGCACTGCAAGCTCGTAATCTTATACCGGTCATCCATGACTACGATTGTTGTACCAGTGCCAAGATTGAGGTCACATGTCTGTCCATTAGCTTCAGGTCTTATACGTGATCAAGGACAGAATCGACAGTCCAAGCGTTTGAACTGGAATGAACGAAATTACTCACAAAAGTTTCACAAGTCGAATCCGTCAAAAACGTTCCCAGCGCCCACGAAGACACGCCGAGTAAAGATGTTGTGGTCTCGAATGCCACGAGTGCTTCCAGCCCATCAGGCTTCAGCTAGCTGGTTGCATATGCCTATAAATACCCAGCACGCCAAACGATCATGCACTCACCAAACGATCTGTGCTCTCGAGCTAATCACAAGCAACGGCGCAGCAAGCTAGCTACTTCAGCTGGTATAGCAGATACAGGTCAGTAGGCAGTAGATCACTGAAGATATGACGATGAAGAGCGGAGGGGGCCAAGGATCCGGCGCCGGAGCAGCAGCTACTACGATGGCACTACTGGTGGCCCTGCTGATGCTCGTCGCTACGTCGATGCGCGCAGACGCCGTCGCCGTGCCGCGCCGTCTCGGTGATCCCGGGCCTAACCATTGCAGCCATGATACAAAGAACCAGGGCCAGGGGTGCCACGTCCCTCCTTCCACGGGGACGCAGCCACGTCGGCTGATTTCTGTCAGCAAGGTGTCGGCTGGGCCAAGCGGCTGCACCTACGACCCGAATGCTCCTCCGGGCAAATGCCCGCCGACCAAAGCTCCATGAATTCACACCTGTCTTGTGAACTGCTGCGGCGCTGTTTAGATCGAATTCACTTGTGGAATAGGAATAATAATCTGTCGGTTGATCGATAGATAATCTAGCTAGCTATGGGCAGATCATTCATTGGCATATAAATAATGTAATTAAGTGTCCATCATATGGCTCGATGAATTGATACTTAGACAGCCGATAATATACTTGTATTTAATTAGGAGGATTGCTGTGATCCTATCTCTATTTGAGCAGTGTAATTGTAAGATTTTAGTGAAGAAATAAAGCACCAGTTGTTTGTTAAATACATGGGTCTGTTAGTTTTCTTCGCTCTATGAATACATGTGGTGCCATGATGTGGGCAAGAGCGCAAGAAAGCTTCAATGTAGTTGAGTTCCTTATAAAAGGAAAATCGTGGTTGAGTTACCACTCAGTGTATGCAGAGCCTATTGATCCGCGTGTTGTTCCATTGTTGTTTACCTTCGCTACAGCAAACCCAGGAGTTACCGAGTGCCAGATCTTTGCCGAGTGCCCAAGCGCTGACACTCGGCAAAAGCCAAACACTCGGGGAAGAAGCCCTTTGCCGAGTGTCAAACACTTGACACTCGGCGAAAAAGCCCTTTGCCGAATGTCGGCTTGGGACACTCGGCGAAGGACATCACGTGCCGGCCACATGCATAGACGAACGGATGGTGAGTTGACGGCGGCGGCCCTTTGCCGAGTGTCACTATCAGACACTCGGCGAAGTAGGCCTTTGCCGAGTGTCGGAAGATGACACTCGGCGAAGAGCCTCACGTGCCAACCACGTGCCCAGACGAATGGACGGCGAGTTGACGGCGGCAGTCCTTTGCCGAGTGTCTAGCAAAGGCGGTCGGCAAAATTAAAAAAAAAGATTTCAGCTACCTCTTTGCCGAGTGTCCAGCGAAGGAACTCGGCAAAATATTAAGAAAAAATCCTCCACACTCCCTCAAACTTTTTCTACTCTCCATACACACCTCTCAGTACTTAACATTCAAATTTGTTAAAATTTTTGGTCTGTTAGCTATCTGTAAATACTTTATTTGATTTCTAAGTTTTTTTTCAAATAAGTCAAATTTAAACTGCATTAAATAATGAAATAAAATTAGTTGGAAAATAATATTCATGCTACTTTCTCCATTGTTAGTCCTTATCCATGAAATACAATGGAATTTTAAGTATTATATTGCCGATACATGACCATTAACGCGTGACATGTAGTTTAATAATTATATAAAATGCAAAAAATGTCTGAACAACATGAGATTTGTCTGGATGTCATGTTATCATCCGTGAAGGTTGTGGTAAATAACAGTGAACGTTTTGAACAATGTTTCATGTATGACCCTTACGAACCGGAACTTGTCCCAAATATTCATATAGTTGAGAAGGATTTAGTTATATTTGGAGTCAAAGTGAAAGTTGAAATAGAATTTAGTTTCATCGTCGAGTTCAGCTGCCGAATGAATTCAACCAGACAACACCCTAGCTAGCTAGCAGCTCGATTTTGAACGTTCTTATGCCATGACGGATCAGCATTGCAAGTCCGTAATCTTATACCGGTCATCCATGACTACGATTATTGCTGTACCATTAGTCGATCTCAAGATTGAGGTCACAGGTCTCTGTCCATTTGCTTGATGTTTTTACGTGATCGAGGACAGAATCAATAGTTCAAACGTTTGAACAGGAATGAACGAAATTACTCACAAAAGTGTTTCACAAATCCAATCCGTCAAAAACGTTGTCAGCGCTCACACGATGACTCGAGCAAATTAAATACGTGCACTCAGACTGGTTCGCGACGCGAGAATGCCATGAATGCTTCCAGACCATCAGGCTTCAGCTGGTACCGTGCCTATAAATAGCCAGCACGCCAAACGATCATGCACACACTCACCATTCGCCAAACGATCCTTGCTCTCGAGCTAATCACAAGCAACACAACAAGCTTAAGCTACTTGAGGCCGGTAGATCACCGAAGGCGATGATGATGAGAGGAGGCCAAGGATCCAGCGCTGGAGCAGCAGCAGCTACGATGGTACTACTGGTGGCGCTTATGCTCGTCATCGCGCGCGGCGTCGATGCCCGCAGAGGCCGCCGCAGTGCCGCGCCGTCTCGGTGCCCCCAGGCCTAACAATTGCACCCATGATCCAAAGAACCAGGGCCAGGGGTGCAACGTCCCTCCTGGTAAGCAAGCATCATCAGAGCACACAAAGGCGCAGTCACCTCGGCTGATTTCTGTCAACAAGTTGTCGGCTGTGCCTAGCGCCTGCACCAACCACCCGGGTGCTCCTCCAGGCAACTGCCCCACTCCGCCGGCTAGAGCTACTCCATGAATCCATCTCTTGTGAATTGCAGCACCGTTTAGATCGAATTCACGTGTCGGATAATCGATCAATATATAATATAATCTAGTTAGAAATCGGCAGGTCATTCATTAGTTGCTGTACATAAACAATTCAAGTGTTCGTCATATGTCTCGATGATTGATACACTGATAGTCAATAATTAATATGCTTGTATTTAGGAGGAATGTTGTGGTCCTATCTCTATTTGAGCAGTGTAATTGTAAGATTTTAGAGAAGGAATAAAGCACCAGCTGTTTGTTAAATACATGAACTCTTAGCTGTGTTTTATTATTTCTCTAAGACTATGTGGTGCCATGATATATGGTGGAGATCCTTTTGCAAGAGCGCAAAAAGAGCTTCAGTAGTTGAGTTCCTTATTACCAAAAAAATAAAAAAAAGAGCTAAGTGCACACCCGGTCCTACTTGTTGGGGTGTGTCATCCCGGTCCATAAACTCTCAAAACGACTAATTAGGTCCGTAATCTCACTTTCTGTGTCGTTTAAGTCCATAATCAGCCTAACCGAGTGTTTTATACATGGTTAATAATTGCAGAAAGCCCCCTAAGATTGTTGCAAGCACATTTCACCCATTAGGTCTCCGTGACGAGCGTGAGGCTATGATCGCCGTGGTGAGCGGCCGCCGGCCGGCTGAGGCCGCGTGACTGAAACTAGAATTTTATAGAAAGAGAGGTCATTTGTAAACAACAAAAATCACAATTTTGACTGAAATATATATGTTCATTCTATGGCCGTGGAAAAAGATGTACCATCAAACAAATATTTCGACAAAAGGTGCAACATCCCTTTCAAACAAATATTTTGTAAATTCTTCGACACTGCTTGCTTGCATTTAGGACTTGTTAGCTGCTGCTCCCTTTCTTTGCTTGGTGTTCTTTACAGGTGCCTTGGAGCTTGTTCCTGAAGCCTTCCTCTTCCGACCTGCAGCTGCCTTTCCTGCCTTTGTGCATGTAGTCAGTGGGGTAGGTCTTGCTACAGGTTGATTGGAGGTAATGAAGGCACTATCCGGCAATGGACCTTGAGGTTGAGATAGTGATGTGGACTGAGACCCCTGCAGCATGTAAATGGTTAACACATGTTTTAGAGAAACAATCTAATATACATTGAACTTGTGCGTATTACCTCCCCTAGCATCTGACTCAATATAGTTGTGTTGGCTTGTGTCATGGACTCAGCCTGGCCTTCTTGTGTCAACTCCTGATTGATACGGAAATCTTGTTGTGGTTGTTCTTCTTGTTCAACTTGCCGGTTTGCTGTTGCTTGTGCAGCTTGTTGTTCAGCTTGCTGTGCTAATGTAGCACGTATTGTGGCCACTAATTTTTTTGCCTCCTCCGAACTAAAGTTCATCTTCTTAAGTTTGCAACCTGCAGAATTGTGGTTAACATCTGAACAATGTTTGCAATGAATGACCACACCATGCCTAGTCAGTGTTGGCCCATTTTTTCCCTGAACTTCTTGCGGCTGTTCACTACGGGATCCCTGGTATTCGCCGAGTGTCCCAAACACTCGGCGAAGACCACAATACACTCGGCAAACACTTCGCCGAGTGTAACACTCGGCAAAGAACACACGGCAACTATAGACTCGGCAAAGGACCTATTTGCCGAGTGTCTTTTTCGGGCACTCGGCGAAGGTTTTGCCGAGTGCTACATCGGACACTCGGCGAACTTTTCTAAGAAAAATAAAAAAAAAACTGTGCGTGCCGGCTCGCCGCCGGTCGGCCCCCAGCGTCCACCACGCCACGCCACCCCTGCCACCACCGCGACGCCGCCCCTGCCACCGTCTCGGCCACCGCCGCCGCGCCGGCCAGCACCACGCCATGCGCCGAGCCCGGCCACGACGCCGCCCCTGCCACCACCTACCTCAGCCACCACCGCTGCGCCGCCGCCGCCACGCCGGCCAGCACCGCGCCACCACGCCGGCCAGCGCCGCGCCGCGCCGCGCCGTCCCCGCCACCACCACGCCGCGCGCCGAATCGGCCTAGGTCATGCCCACCGCGCCGCCGCCGCCGCCGCCGGGGTCGCTCCCGGCGCGCCGCCGCCGCCGCTGGGGTCGCGCCCGCCGCTCCGCCGCCGCAGGCCGGGGTCGCGCCCACCGCTCCGCCGCCGCAGGCCGGGGTCGCTCCCGCCGCGCCGCCGTGTCGAGATCGAGAGAGAGGAGGTCGGGCAGTGAAGAAGATGGGGGAGAAATCGAGAGGTCCGGTCGGGCAGGGAGAAAGAGAGACAGGGGGTGGGATGGATCCGTGGGAAAGGGCCTTGGCCAATCAGAACACCCCATTTCAGTGACTTGGATTGCTTAGGTGGCCTTTTGTGTTTCTTCAACTGGTTTATAATGCATTTTTAAAAGTCTAAACAATTTCAAATGAAAAAGTTGTAAACTACAAAGTTTTATATCTTTTTAAAATCTACAACATTGATTTAGAACTTATTTACATCCGAAGGCATTTGAAATTTTCAAATTTTTAAAATTTAAAACCGGATTGCTTATCATTCATTTTTTGAAGTACTAAACAATCTCAAATACAAAACTTTTGAACTACAAAGTTTTATATCTCATATAGATGTATAACTTTGATGTAGAACTTATTTACATCCGAGATCATTTGAAAGTTTTAAACTTTATAATTTCAAATTTGATAATTTATAATAAACTTTGGAATATTAAACAATCTCAAATACAAAAATTGTAAACTACAAAGTTTTATATTTTGTTGAGTTGTACGACTTTGGTTCAAAGTTTTTTTTCCATATGAGGTCATATAAAAGAGTTTGTATTCAAAAAATACATTGACTAACTCTCTCACATAGAATAACACATATACTTTTTATGAGATGTTTAAATTTTGTTAACATCGTTATGATAAAATGTGTAAAATCTTCTCAAAATTTTGTCATAGTCTCCACTTGTGACACCATCATATCACGCCAAATCTCATGATTTTTAGACTTTATTTGCATTTTTAAAATTTAAAAACCTCATATGTTTGCCGAGTGTCACAAAAATACACTCGGCAAAGAATCGCTTTGCCGAGTGTCAAAAAATACACTCGGCAAACACCCATCTTTGCCGAGTGTTTTTTTTTACACTCGGCAAAGCGTTTCTTTGCCGAGTGTTTTTATTTTGCCGAGTGTACTTTTTTAACACTCGGCAAAGAAGCTCTTTGCCGAGTGTCCGAAAAAAAACACTCGGCAAAGATTTGACACTCGGCAACTTCGGGTTTTCCCGTAGTGGTTTCTTCCTAGACTTTGCCGGCCTTCCTATTTTCTTCTCATAAACTGGTGGTAGTACTTCATGCCCATTTATCTTCTCCCACTCAGTTTTGTCCTTGCAAGGCCAAATGTTGAATCCATATGCATTTTTAAATGCTTCCACAGAATAACAGTTAGCAAGGACACTTTCAGGTGGGATCCTCTCACTTCTCAAGCATGAGATAGCATGACAACAAGGCACCCCTGTTAACTGCCACCTTCTACAGTCACATGTCCTAGCATTAATGTCTACTATGTGTTGGTAATCCTTTATCTGCACTTGAAACACGCCCTGTCCTGATGGTGAAGCAAAGCACATATTTGCAAATTCTGCATTTTTTGCAACCTTTTTTCCTAATTTTGGGTATCTTTTCCTATCTCTTGTTGCTTATTGTAGTGCCTTGTCATGAGTTGGCACTTTATTCTTTCCAGCATACTAAGTATTGGCAAGTCCCGAGCTTCTAGAATGTAGCTATTGAAGACCTCACAATTGTTCAACAATATATCACATTTGGGAAATTCAGAGAAGTAAGCCCTTACCCAAGTGTTAGGAGGCATCTTCTCTAGCCATTTGTAGGCATCCTCATTCAAAGTTTTCATCTTTTCCATGTTTCTGGTCCACTGTTGAACTGAAGAAGACCTTGCACATGCCCACAATTGTTTTTTCAAGATTTCCCCTTTAAACTTCTCATTGAAGTTAGCATACAAATGTCGGACACAGAACCTATGTTCTGACTGAGGAAATACTTGCCTCACTGCTGGGATTAAACCCTGAAATAAGACAAATGTTAGACAACAAAATGACAAAAAAAATGTTACACAATTAAACGACCTGAGAAATTATTACAATACCTTTTGCTTGTCTGTCATTATTGTCCATGGGAAGGTGTTGTCAATTTTTAGATCGGCCTTCAAGGTTTCCAAAAACCATTTCCACGTAACAAACGACTCCACCTCAACTACAGCAAAAGCAATAGGAAAAATGCAGTCATTCGGGTCCATACCAACTGCTGTAAGAAGCTGACCTCCAAACTTGGTTTTAATATGGCATCCATCAAGACAAACTAAGGGCCTGCAGCCAGCGAGAAACCCTCTCTTGCAAGCATCTAGTGACATATAGCAAGTACTAAACAGGTTGCCTACAAGATTAAGGTAGAAAGAACTTCCAGGGTTACTCCTCCTCAGTTCATTTCCATAATCCCATAAGGAATTAAACTGTAGCACCTCATCCCCATGAATAGCCTTCATGATCAGTCTTCTAGCTCTAGCAAGTTTGCTCCTTGATGGTGTAAGGTTCCAATCCTTTTGGACTGTCCTTCCAAAACCAGTAATGCTCATCTTGTCATTTGCTCTAAAGGAATCAATGTATTTTTTAGCCAACCAATTTGCAGTACATCTCTTAAGAACCCATTCTTTTTGGCAATTGTGTACCCCATAATAAGTCTTAACCACAAAGGAATTGCTCCTGCTGTCCAAAGAAGCATATAGGTTCCATGGGCAGCCATCAGCACAATGAGCCCTTATCCTTGTCTTGTCATTCCTTGGCAGCTTAATTTCAACCCTATTCCTAACACTGTACTCAGTGATAGCTTCTCTAACCTTCTGGACAGTTGGGAACACTAAACCAACATGAAAAGTAGGGTTTTGCATATCCTCATCAGTAAAAGATGTAAATCTCAGTCTCACATCATTTTCCCCATCAGATTCTGGAAGGTCAAAATCTTCATCATCGGTGTCCTCTTCATCACTTCTCTGTATAGGTCTAGATATAGCCAATGTCTTCAGTATGCTTCCTTTGGCTTTCTTGTTGTCTTTAACCACATTAACTGGAGATGACACAAGGTCCTCAAATAGATCAGCATCTCCCTCTTCTATCTCATTATCACTGTCGCATAGCACATCATCTTCACTCCCACTCTCTGGCTCATTGTCAACAACTTGATCCACTCTAATGTTCTCCACATTTGTGTAGAAAACAGGTAACTTTTCTGTAGGATTTTTATCTGCATACTGCATTTTGCATGGGCTGATTACCTCTGGCAATTCAGCCCATAGATTTTCAACGGACAAGTCCTCTTGGTCAAAATATAAAACCAGATTTTTCACATCCTCTGCACATGTTGCCATTACATTGGTGTCAGTATCTGAAACTATGAGGCGAAGACCATTTGCTAATGTCTTCCCTGGTAACAGCCAATATATCTTCAAGTTCAGATTGTTCTGGTAGCCTAACTGCTCTGCAAAGTCAGCAAACCACAAAGGAGACCATGTATCTGACTCTATATTATCAAACCAAGACACTCTTTCATCCACATATGTTCTGAGATTTCCGGAATCAACAAAAAAACCACCATGGTGAATCTCTACTGTGAATTCATCTCTACGATCTCCTACAGAATAGACAAAAAAAAATGGACAAAATAAGATACATTGCAGTGAAGAGAAAAATGCCAAAACCAAAAATTCTTTAACCGGACATGGCAAATTCTTGCCTTTCTACCTCGCGTGCATCATCTTAGCCTACCCATTACAATCAATCGAGAAGAGAAAGCACAGATTAAACTCACCGTAAGCAGGTGGAGGTGCCCCTTTTGGCCGCAACGTCGCCACCATCGTCCTTGCGGCCGCAGCCCGTCGCAGCTCTCCTTCGTCTCCGCGATCGCCGCCCCCTCCGGTCTCGCTGCCTCGACGCCTCCGTAGCCCTCGACGCCCTCGACAGCCCGTGTAGATGGAACGGCGTCTGTCTCGTGAGGACTAATCGTCGTCCTGGAAAAAAGACTAATCACAGGATAGATGAAGGGCCTAATTGCAATAAGACACCCCTAAGATGCCACGCCGTCCTCGCTTATGGACTTAAACGACACAGAAAGTGAGATTACGGACCTAATTAGTCGTTTTGAGAGTTTATGGACCGGGATGACACACCCCAACAAGTATAAGGACCGGGTGTGCACTTAGCTCTAAAAAAAACTGCAGTTGAGTTTACCACTCAGTGTATGCAGAACCTATTCTCTATTCTGTTCTAGTGTACCTCGAAGCTCCATAAGGACCATAACCACGCCAAGATGTAGCCCCTCTCGCCCCCCTCCCACAAGGGTTACAAGATGAAGAGGTTTTGAGAGTACTTTGCTACAAGTACAACTACAGTCACATCCACTGATTTTTCAACATTTTCTGTGTGCTTTTACAAATGGGCGATTACTATTATTTTATAATTCTTCAACCAGCTAAGCGGATTTTTTTGTCTAATTAAGACATTTCTTGAGATTCATTTAATAAATGGCCAGCCGTTTTTTTTTTGGTTGGAAAATATTGCTTGGGATTCTTGGTTTCTAATAATTAAATTGCTTTCACTAGGGGCGCGGCCGGGATTGTTTAAATTAGACTACAAAATCATCTGACATTTGAGATAAAAAAAAGCTAAGGGCAATATAGCCATCGTCTATTTGAGAAATACACTTGATAAATGTTGAATAGGTTGGATATGTCAATCTTCTTTACAGATAGTAGGCTGGGTTTTCTCTTCCTTTTCTTGTATTGCGACTTTATCAGTTACATTATGAAAAAAAAGATTTCATGATAGGGATGCTTCACCATGATCATGAGAGAAATGGACAGCCCTTATGAAGATGTTTATTTTCGTGAAGGTAAGGAATAAAACTATCATGAAATTTTATTTTCATGAAGGTGCTGTATCATTAAAATATTTAGAGATTTCATGTAGGTCATCCCAACACTCTCTTGAAAATTATTTATATTTTGTGGAGGTGTTGAATAAACTCTCATGAAAATAACTTCGTAAGAGGCATGCCATTTCATGAGAGGGATTAACAACTCTCATCAAATAGTTGGATACATGATAGCTTTTCACTTCGCGGGCTCAATATTTTGGTTGCTTGCACCTTCCACACCATTCTACTCCCTCTCCACTCATCTCCTTGGACGGTTGTTCATGAAAAAGTTTACTTATATTTTATTGCAATATATAAAATATAATATACTTTTTTGAGAATTTAATGAATCTCTACTTGTTTGTTGGAATAACTTCGGGTTTGAGCTACATGTATTGTACAAATGATGTTTAAACTATAAGCAAATTACATGTGTGCAAGAGCATTCACACATTTCAACACCATAGGAAAATTTGAACGGGAAAGAGATCATGCGATGATATATGTGCTACACACTTGGGGAATGCATATTATAAATTACACATAGTCGATGGATATAATAGCCGCGGGTAAATTTGCTACTACCTCCATTTCAAATTATAGCTCGTTTTGGCTTTTCTAGGTTAATAATCTTTGGTATGTACATATAAAGCTAGATTCATAGTCAAATCTATGAACCTAAAAAATTCAAAACGACCTATAATTTGGGACGGAAGAAGTAGTCCATGACTTCATACATATTGTATTTGATAAAGAGGGAATCTTGTGGGTAGAACAGAATGCCAAGTCAAAAGACCAGTTGACTGCCAGATCAGCAGTTCAGCACAAGTAAAAAAAATTCAGGTCAATCCGTACGTTTTTGTTCTGCAGTGCATAGCTGGAATTTGAATGTACTGCCGTGTCTAATCGGCATTTCAAGTCCGTAATCTTATACCGGTCGTCCTCCATGACTTGGATTGCAATGGCAAGTGTGGCAACGCGTCAAATGCGTCATTCACATAGCAGTCATAAGAGTGAGGTCCTAGGAAATGTATCCAATTAGCTTCAGATTTATACGTGATCAAGGACAGAATGTATCGACGACACAGTCCACACGTTTGAATTATTGGAATGAAACGAAACTAGTGACCTAAAAGCTTCACGAGACGAATCCGTCAAAAACGTTCTCCACATCCACATGCAACGACGCGAACAAAGACGGACACTTGCTCGATCGATTCGCGAACGCCATGAACGCTAAGGAGTTCAGCTTGTTATTTGCGTGCCTATAAATACCCAGCACACCTCTAGCGCTCTTCATGCACTACTCACCATCAAAACGATCTATGCTCTCGAGCTGATCACAGAGCAACGCAGCAAACCACAGCTAGCCTAGAGAGATATACAGACCAGTAGATCACTGAAAACGACGATGAAGAGAGGAGGTGAAGGATCCGGCGCCGGAGCAGCAGCAGCAACTGTTCTACTGGTGGCGCTGCTGGTGCTCGCAGTCGCGGTGTCAACGCGCGCAGACGCCGCCGCGGCGCCGCGCCGTCTCGGTGAGACGCTGTCAGGGCCTAAGCCTAACAGTTGCACCAATGACCCAAACAAGCAGGGCCACGTGTGCGACGTCCCTCCCGGTCCCGGCAAGCAAGCGGCAGTGGCTCAGTCACCTCGGCTGATTTCTGTCAGCGAGGCGTCGGCTGGGCCTAGCAAATGCACCTACGACCCGAATGATCCTCGGAGCAAGAAGTGCCCCACCCCGCCGGCGAAAGCTCCATGAATTCACCGTGTCTTGCTTGTGGACTGCTGAGCCGTTTAGATCGATCGAGTTCACTTGTAGTATATATAGAATAATAATCGTTCGATCAATAGATATTGCTAGCTATTGGCAGATCATTCATTGGTTGCTATATGTTGTATAAATAATTGAAGTGTTCATATGTCTTGTACACAGTGATGATGACTGGTACATAGAAGGGCAATACTTGTATTTAGAAGGGACGATGTGATCCTAGCTACCTGAATAGTGTAATTATTGTAAGATTTTAGAGAATGAAATAAAGCACCGATTGTTCTTGTTAGGTTTGTTATCTTCAGCTGATAGCTCGTGTTTCCAGTTATGGAGATACTGGTCTTGGGTTAAGCCCAGGATTTGCACCAAAAAAAGACCCATGTTATATGTTCCGTGTTATACGTGTAACCACTGGGGTTGCCTTTGGAGAATTACACGTGGCCCGTGTGCCCTGGGCACCCTGTTGCGCGCCCAAGCAGCCGGCCTTCGAGGTCTTTTCTCGACTGGGCCAGGAAGAGTTTTTTTTTTGGTGTCAAATCTTGGGGCAGTCTTTCCCCCACCGGTCGAATTATTGCACCCTCTCCAGCCCTCACGAGAAAGCTTAAGCCATACTAACTCCAGCACTATATAATGTTCATACGGGTAGTATTAGAGGGCACAAAATCTTTCATTTGACTAGCTAGTCTATATTTTTTTTTATGTTGGTCATTCTGCCCAAAAAAGTTTGATCTATAATAATCCATTTTATTTAGAATTCTCCTTGGGACCTCAAAAAAGGACATCATGAACATTGGTAAACTGGATAGAACCGAGTTGATCAGAGTAGTCCAGACTCCTAATGATAGTAACTTTCCTTTTCATCCACTTAGTCGCTTTTCAAATCTATATCTTCAATGAAATTCTAGTAATTGTTACTCAATTTCCTATCCTACAACAAAACAGTCTAAAATATTCCACTTCAAATTGTTTCTCCTATACAAAGAAGATCTCGCTTTTGTGAAAATTAATCTTTAGCCTGGATAATTGTTCAAAGATACATAGCAATAATTTCATATTCCTTTCTTTGTCAATATCATGGTCCATATACATTATAGTGTCCTCTCCATGTTGTAGAATAGACAAGCCATCCTCAATTAGGTGTGGAACTACCCTCTTTACTTGCCTAGCCTCCTTGGCCCTAGAAATGATGATAGCTAGCATGTCAGCCACTATATTAAATAGTATTGGCGATGGAGGATCATCTTTTCTCAACCCCTTTCTAGGTAGTTAGGAAATATGCATTTGGTCATTCACCTTAATCCCTACATTTCCCCCTTGGGTGAATGCTTCTATCTGTTTGCACCATGTCTCGATGACAAAGCCCTTTGTGTGCAGGGTCTATTGTAAGAAGTCTGAATTTACTTTATCAAACCATTTCTCAAAATATATTTTGAAAATCACTTCATCTTGCTTTTTACTATGTAGCACGTGTATAGTTTCATGTAAAATGATTGCCCCTTCCAATATGTTTCTTCGTAGAAGGAACGCATGCAATTTGTGATGGTCCAATTATCTTCTGAGCTACTTTTGCTATTCCGTTGGTGGCCACCTTAGTGAAAATATTGAAACTGACATTCAGTAAGCATATGGGTCTATATTGTTGGATTTGTTCGCTTTACTACTTTTTTGTAGTAGAATTGTTATACCAAAGTTTAAGCTATGGAGAGGCAGAGTGCCATCATGAAATTCCTCAACCGAAGCCATCATGTCCTCTTTAATAGTATTTTAGAAGACTTGATAGAATCCAGGAGGAAAACCATCTAGACCCGGAGCTTTGTTATGCTCCATCTGAAATATTGCTTTCCCTACTTCTTCTTCAGTAAACTTTGCAACATGCAACTAATTCTCCTAAGTTAAAACCTCAGAAATATCACCTACCCATGACTCATCCAAGGCAATCCTACTCTTTCCAGATGGGCCACAAAGATTTTTATGTATTTTGTGATATACTCTTTTTAGATCGGCATCACCACGTATGACTCCTTCCTCTTGCTCAATCTATTAAATATGTGTCTTCCTATATTTACTATTAGCCATGAGTTGGAATTGCTTGGTATTTGCATCACCCTCTAATAGGTTACGATCATAAAAGTTCTGCCAACCTCTCAGTAAGTAAGTGTTTCAAGTACCTTCTTGAGAGGTTAGTATTGTTGTTTCAACTTTCTTGTCTAAGCCATCCAACTTATCAAGGAGCTGTTTTTTTTTATTTTCTATATAATCCTCCAGCATTTTTGGCCTACCCCTTAGGTATTGACTTAATCGTCTAATTTTTGCTTTCCATCTATCTAAAGGAGTGTGCCCCGGCCCCTTGTACACTCTGCCAAATATCATTAACCATATCTACAAACCCATCCCGTAGAACCACCCAAGTTTGAATTTGAAAGGAGGTGGACTGTTGGATAAATTTCGCAAGTTAGAGCTTGTATAGTGGTATGTAATTACTCCCTTAAGCTTTTCAAAAGTTTGGTTTTGTGTATTGTTTGCCCAAGTAAATTTTCTTCCCGAGATTACCAATTCCCTATAATTAAATGCATTGTAACTAAATGCATCAATGATTGCATTAAACAGAAAAATTCAATAGTCATTATAATTTATGCTATTGTTTTTATTTGGTCCCCTAATTTTATTAAAGTTGCCACCTAGAATTATAGGTAATGTTTGTTTAGCGCATAGTTGGACCAATTCCGTTAAGAAGGCCTCTTTGTATTCTTGTTGAGTAGCCCCATAAATCGACAACAAATTCCATTTTAAATCATCTTTCTTATTCCTAAGTTTAAACCTAACAAAGTAATCAGTTACTGAATAATCTTCCACGAGTGCAAGCCGTTGCCAGCATGGCAGCAGAACCGCAGGAAGTGACGCTGATTGAAGTTGACACACGGCTTGTCCTATGCTGCTTCTCATACCGCTTGTGCCCGCGTGGAAAACTTCAACATTCGATGCGACTCAGATGATATCGATGTGATGCGTCTGAGTATGACAGTATGATCAGCATGCCCTACCGCTTCCTTAATGGTCCCAACACGTCACCGTTCGACTACACTTTTTCCTTTTAATTTTGGAAGTGTCTTTTAAACATGTAAAGTCTGAAAATAGAATAATCTGCTGGACCGATAGTATTATGTGAGGAGAATAATCTGTTGGACTGGGATGATAATAAGCCAAGTGAGAACAGGGTGTTAAGTTCCTAAAAAACATGAAAATATAAAAGATCTGGAAGTCTTCAATTTTTTATGGTTTTATTTATGTGCGTGCATACTCAGGCCACGTCCGTGGCAAGGTTCCAGTTTTTGCTGCTATATATATGCAAATTACCTGCATGGATCATCACATTTAATTTACAGTCATAACCCCTTACTCTGAACGCAGTGAAACGTGGAGTATACGGCCGGTGTGCATCGTCGAACTCTACAGCAACGGTCCATGCATGGCGACACATGACATCATGCGTATATGTCATTCATCCCGAGTGGCTCAGTGGAGCTGTCAATATTTCAAGTTTTCAACCGAATGGCATAGCTTCTCACGAACATTCCGCGGTCACGCAAGTCTTGCACGCTAAAAAGCATATCTAGAAGATTAGCTAAAAATACTAGCTAAATTTACTGATTTAGCAACTCTTAAAACTAAATTTGACAAACAAATAATAGAGTACTTCAACAGGCTCTGAATGAATAGCTAGTGAGGTAGGCTAGCTAAAAATAAAGAGTGAATAAGGTGAGATGAAGAACTACTAAATCTGGAGTCATTTACACAGTCTGCGACGTTTTTCGATTATAATAGCTCAACTTATCTTAAAAAACAATTTGATTAACCTCTTGAAGATGAGATCTTTAGTTTTTATAAACTTAAAAAAGCCATGTACTCCTGAAATAATCCCACAACGGAAAAATTAGTCTTTAGTATTGGTCACAGCCAGCCGGTACTAACGTGTCGCACGTTAGTACCGGCTGGTAACTCTAGCCGGTACTATAATACTCATTGCAACTCCTTTAATTAGTGCCTTGGTCGTTAAAGAATCGATAAAATTCTAGCATCACATTGATGTTGCAAAGTTGATTTTCAGTCGCCACCAAACTTTGCCGAGAATCGATGTAAAAGTGGCGAATGGATTTGATGACAAGATAAAAGTAAATGGTCCAATCAACCCTACTCAATCCATCGGTTGTAGCTTTTTCTTGAGTAAAAAATTTGCAGCTATCGGCTTACAATATCTCTGCATGTATCAACCAGCACATCGGTACCACTTATAATATGGAGCTGGGCCCCAACGAATCGGCTGGACAACGCTGAAATCTGATCGAGCAAACCTGTCTTTGCTTTCTAAATACTTTAATAGCCGCTGATCTTCCGATATAATTACTGCTCTCCGATATGTCAACCTAGGTTTTAAACTCAATCATGCGCTCCACGGCCTTTGGTATCTCGGTGATCGTAAATATGATGGTCAATACAACACCGACGCTAGACATGACGAATCAGCTGGAGTAAAGTGTCCTTAGTAGATCAACCATATCGTCAACATCAAGAAAGAAATTAATTGCTTGCTCGATACGTCTGAGCTTCTGAAGAAATTATCCCAGTGACCAACTATCAAGAAATATCCATCGGCTCCCATAACCGATTATTTTCCTCCTGCCTGTTGGATCACCAATATCTTCATGGATTAAAATCGAGACGGTTTTCGATTGGCTCATAGGTAATTGGTCCTTCATAGAATTTCAGACGATCCTCGGAATATTTGATTGATATTGGCTTCTAGGAGTATAAGGCTACCTGGTCAATCCGACTTTTCTTCAATGATGATACTCCAACTGACATGTCAGTAGATATGTATCGGCCAAACATTAATTGATTTCATACTGAAAATACCACTAACTGATTTAAGTATGTAACGGACTACAGAACTTCTTTTTTCCATCAGCCGATACGTCGAATTGCTCCATCGGCCCCTCCTCCTATCACGGACAATCGTTGAGTCTGACGCATTAGCATAGGTAGAGCATGTTTGACACAAGCTCCATGATCCACCGCAACTCTCACGTGCTCAAATATTGAGGTGTAATCACCGATGAGGTCCGTAAGCAGAGCGCCAGAGACGAATTAATGCCTCATCCATGGGCTGTCCTTTGTGATCATTTCCACCGACTTTTCTTATAATCATGATAGAACGCATAGCCAATGAAGCGAAGGTCCCAGATGAACAAGGTTGGTAATAAGAAAATAGATGAAGCAACATCCGATCTGGTGCCTCTCTTGGACGGTGCCCTTCTCATCGATCTCTTTTATTTCCTCAAAATAAAAAAGGAAAAGGAAAGACCCGATGGAAGCTAAATTCCCCAACACCTTGCATTAATGATAGAATCGGACTGCTTCTTTCTGTATACGGTGATGCACCATCGGCTACTTTGATAATAAAATCATATACCTGTATTCAGTATTACTTAGCCTCTGGATCCCTTGCCGATTTAACTGCAAGCCGTGTTGGCTATCCTTTTCTTTCTTGATCATTCATTTATTATGCCAAAAAATAATAGCCGATTAAAGAATTTAATAGTTGTTCCATCGATTGTCTCTATTTCTCCTGACGACTCAATCGGAAATCCACCACTATAAATATTATCGGCCATCAGAGCCGATTCTTTGACTCGCAGCTAACATATTTGTTCATAGTAATTGCAGCTTTACCAAAGCCATTCAGTTTTCTATTTGCTGTCAGTCTTCCCACTGATTTGAAGCCTTTTGGACATTTTTTTTTCTCTCCGTGGGCATCAGTCAGCTGAACCAAGACCATGCTTTTTCCTTTCCATCGGCTATACAGTAAACATCACATCGGCTGTATCCGCTTTTTTCGCAAAGGCAATTTCCAGAGCTGCCGATGCAGTTGACTGATATCAGACCATGTTCACTATCTGATTTATTGGCTCATCATTAATGTTACAAACTGAATAAACCATCAACCGATTTCAGACTGAAGAAACCAGTAACTGGTCCAAGCATGTTTCAGGCTGCAGAATTCCTCCCTTTTTATATCAGCCAAATTCATATAATTTTTTGAGAGAGAGAACTTCATAAGTAAGCAAACATCGGCAGGCTAAGTAATTGAGTACTTCAGTGCCGATCTTCTTCTCTTGTAACCGATTTATTAAACCAATGATATGAACAGATCTCGTTAGTTACTTTGCAAAATAAATACACCCTTCAAAGGCATCGGTTTACATCCACCATCACCTCCATCGGCTGTCATCATGTGGCTGGTGATAAATAACCAATGAATTAAATTGGAGAAACAGCAGCAACGAACGGCGGTGCTGGTGACGTATCCCATCAGTCAAACAATTAAATAATTATCCAACCGATTTGCATACCAAAGAGACATATAATCAGCCTGTTTCTTACATCCGAGTAGCCAACTATTCAAAAATCCTCTTACTGTATCTTTCTTTGATCTTCCATCGGCTTTTCCTACTGATCAATAGTAATGCCGCAACGTGGCTGATGAATTAATTCTCTTAGCTTGTTTTTATACACAAACTTGCATATTTCTTCAGCTCCTGATCGCTGCCCAGGCTATTAGATAATCTATCTCCAGGATTAAGCCGATAAAATAATCATGAGTAAATAAAATTCAGTTTCATCAACCGCTTTATTTGACGATCAACTGACATTGACTGTACCAATCAATAACCATCGGTTGACTCTATATTGGCTAATCACTAATGTGGTCGAGAGGAACTTCTTCTCCGGTCTGATCCTCCGTTTGGGTAAATCGATCTGTCGGACACTTTGAAAATTCATGATATCTCCAGCCGATGGTTTTAATTTGATCTGCTAATCATAAACTTGATGATCCAGGTAACTAATATTATCGGTCATGTAGTCCGACGTGTATTACCGATCAACCAATATTGTGGAAGTCAAGTTTCTATGCTTGTCTTTCGATGAATAATTATGTTATCCCCACGACGTGACCTCAGCTGATTGATGGATGGTCCGCTAAAATAAACCGGAGCCGAATTTCATTATCAGCTTTAATTTCTTTTGGAGACTCAATAGATAGACAACCAGTAGAATACGAACATCTTTACTTTATAACCTGATCAGCTATCACCAGCTCCCATTGGCTGTCCTCTAATTTTATAGGCTTGGAACTGAACTGCCGATTTCAAATTGTAAATCCTCAAAATCTTATATCCGATATACAAGATTTATCAATGAATAAAGCAACGTATATCCTATGGCATGATCTGTTCCTCTGTAATTTAATATTTAATTTGACTCATCAATTTTGTCCTCCTGGGTCCCACAAGAAATAAACCCCAATCAGCTGATACTTGCGAGTAATAATTCTAGGTAACGAGCGATGCATTATCCGAGAAACCATATGCTCTGCCTCTCCACCGGGTTCCCATGAAAAATAAACTCCAAGCAGCCGACATTCTCGAGTAATATTTTTAGGCAGCAGGCAATAAATAATTTGAACATTACTCAGAACACATATCATTAACTGAAAAGTCATTGGTTGTTGCAGCTGGTAAGCAATCGGTTGTAAATTTAGCATTTGTAACTCGTCAAATACTCGCTGCAATACCAATTCTTGCAACTCATGACTTTCTGATTTTTGTAACTGATCCGATGATGGGGTAAATAGTTGATATTCTGGCTGTAACTCTGGTTGTACCATCGGCTGAATTTCAAATTGCACCTTTGACGGCATCATGGATTGAACCTCCAAATCTTGAGATTGATCAGTCTCTTGCTGATCATCTGAAGTCAACGAATCAAGATGACCCTCCTTATTTCCATAATAGCTACCTTCAGCCATGTCCACTGAAAAAGATTCCTCGATTACTTTAGAAGCTAATTCTTCATATTGATCCTTAACTATGAATTCCTCTAGCCTAGGAAAATCACAGACTTGGGTCAAACCTCCCTCTTTATTAATACTGAATGTTTTAAGGCATGCCAATCTATATTCCTCGAGAGCTCTCTCCAAAGCTTGTTTCTGATCTTGCTCAAGGTCATCTTCTATTGGTTCCGATTGATCTTGAACTGACGCTTGAGCATTATACGACCGATAATCTTCTTCTTGCAAGTTTTGAACCGATATATGAGGAATTGAAGCTATCGGTTGTGTAACTAGATGTGGAACATATTGCTGATAATTTTCCTGATACCGCTCCCGATACGACCGATCTGAATAAGAACTCATCGGCCAAGAGGCCTGAGGAGTTTGCTGATTTTGATAATTCTCCAGTTGATGCATCTGAAGTTGCACTTGCAAATAGGCAGGATGTGACACCCTCAAATTTAAATAGAAGTAATTTAGGGTTGTTTAAATAAACACTCAACTCATTAAGATAATTATAGATATAAAAGGAATAAATATGGTTAATAAACTATAGGAAAATAAGAGAAATGCTTTACAACTTGAGTGCTAAGATGAGCCTCCAAAACCCTAGAATCAAATTAGAGAAGATTTAGTTTAAGTTTGAATTTGAATTCTCCTCAAAAACCTCTTCAAATAAATAGAAAATTCTTTTAAACGCTAAACGGGCCACAGTTCCATTTCCCGGCCTCACCCGCCTTCCCCCCCCCCCTTTTTCCTTCTTCTGGGCCACACCCCCCCGCGGCCCAGCCGCCTTCCGCCGCCTGCCGGCCCGCGCACACCCCTCCGCTGTTCCCTGGCCCAACAGGCCACGGCCCGGTCTACCTCGCCTCAAGCCTCCCGCACGCGCGACCCACGCCCGTCAGGGCGACGTCACCATCTCCTTCCTCCCTCCCCTGCTCTTTTCTCCGCGCCGCCGGAGTTGATCGCCGCCGCTCGATCCGTGCTCCGCGGCCGCGATGTTGTCTGGGGAAGCGCCAGCGCCGCGTGTCCGCACGCCCGCGCTCCACCGCGACACAAGGACGGCGCCGACCAGCCCCCAAATGCCAGGGCCGAGCTCGCCGCCGCCGCCATGACGTAATCACCGGCCGCCACGCGCCCTCACCTCCGCGGCCGCCCTTGCCCACCCGGAGCGACGTGGCGAGCTCAGCCGGGTCCTCCCCGCCTATAAAAAGAGGAGCCGCCCTCTCCCTCCCCGGCACCAGCACACACAGAGCCGAGCTCGCGCTCTCCCCGCCGCCACCATCACGGCCACACCGCCCTCCCTTCCTCCCGCTGCTCCAAGCATCGTCGGTGCACAGCGCCGGCGAGCACGCCGCTGGCGACGTTTCGCCACTCGGCCGCTGTTGAACCTCGCCGGCGCCGCTGCCGCATCCAGCCCCCCCGGCGCTGGGCGCCCCGCACGACTGTGCCGTGCCCGCGCCACCGCCTACCACCACTACGCAAAGCCGCCGCAGTGTTGCTGCCACGCCGCTTCACCGGCAACCCCACGCCGTCCTCTTCTGCGCCACGGCCTCCCTGGCGCCGTGGCGCTGCACTGCGCCGTCGGCGCCACAGCCTTGCGTCGGGCCGCGCCTTGCCGCGCGCCCCACGGCGCCGCGCGCGCAGTGCGCGGACTTCGCGTCGCCGTCGGCGCTGCCGCCGCAACGCGCCGCCCACTCTCCGCCGGCCGCTGGCCGCCCTCTGCTCCCCCTCTCCCCTGCTCTGCCGGCGATGGGGGGAAAAGAAGGCGAGCGCCGGCCGCCATCTTGTTCCCCACCTCCACACGCCGACAGGTGGGCCCGCCCTCTCCCTCACCGCGCGTGAACCTGGTTCACGTGGACCAAAGGCCCACGGCCTTCTCCGGTCCACGACCGGCTCACGGTGCCAGGCCGGTCCGGGGACGGGTGCACCCGGTGCACATGGACCGTGAGGCCGCAGCCCCGGTCCACGGAGGCTCACGAGAGCGGCCCACGGAACAGTGCCGAGGCGACCCCACACCCCTGCGTCAGCTGGCCCTAAATTGCTACGCGTACCATGGTAAGTGTACACACAAACTTATTTAGAGCCCTTCCTTTATTCTAAAAATTCCCCAAAAATACCCAAAAATCCTAGGAATATTCCTAAGCTTATTAGTGCCACCCAATCCTTTTTAGCATATTATTAGCACCTAAATCCAATTAGGGTAGGTTCTAGCCAATAGAAGGCCGCCATCAGTGTACCCAGGAAATTCCCCTCCCATGTCTTAGCCCCTTAAATTCCCAGAAAATTCCCATAAATATTAGGGATTATTCTAAGCATTTCTATATGCTTACTTCCCTAATATTTATATTCTAAGCCCACCCTAGCCATTATGCTACCCAAACCCCGCCGTTACGCCCGCCTAAAACCCCGTCACCATGCCAACCGCCCGCAAACCCCTAAATACCAATGAAACCCTAACCGTCATGCTGCCCAAAGACAGATAAGGATTCTCTAGAAATCCATATCAGTCATTCGGGGTTTATTCCTTAGAAATCCATATAAATCCCGGAATACTGATAATCAACGTTCCAGCCACCGTCCGGGGAATTATTTAATAATTCTCTTATTCTCATCCTTTGATCCATTAATTATTTTATATAATTAATGGGTTATTAATCCAATCTCTAGCCATTATTCCTTAACCCTTAGTAAATCCTTCGATCTCCGTCTTCGTTTCCATTCCTCTTTTCCCTTTTGAGAATTGATTGGTGTATTGTTATACTGATTGTTATTTTATGTGTTTTATCGATAGCATGACCGGGCCCGACGAGACGCCGAAGCTCCAGAAGACCCGAAGCCCAACCCGGTCAACATATGGTATACGCCCGCGTAAGAACCGCCTAAGGACAACAATGAAGGCAAGTCTCACCAATAATATCACTTTAATCACTAAAGTTTACCGTTCTTGCAGCATAAGCTATGAGGAGGCATCACGTGGGTGAATGCCTGGCCCCGCGGTAGTTATAGGATGCTGATTGGGAGTGGAAGGAAGATCCCAAGGAAGGGGATTCTGTCCTAAGAGGCACTCTGATCCCAGCTAAGGACCGGTTCACGGGAGAGTCTTTCTAGTGCCCAGTACAACCTCGCATGTCAAAAAGGCATAGCCTTCGGGAATGCCTATTTATGTGAGGTCTTGATTCACACCCCACCAGCTGAACCTAGTAATCCATCCCAAGGAGCCGTATGATTGGCGCAGAGTGCTGACCGGCGAACTGGGGAGCGCCTGGTGCCGGGTCGAGCACGCGCCAAGTCAGGAAACGGGTATACTGGAGACAGCCCCAGACAGAGGGCTGGGACTGGGCGGCACGGGTTGACGGATACAGGGTCAGAGACCCGATGAGCTCATCAAAAACCCGGGTTGATATCCGCGAGGCGGATGATTGGTAGCCCCTGCTTAGCCCCAGTATGCACGTGGCTGGACCTAGGGAATGCTGACCAGCGATGGTCACCGGTGGGTACGAGTCTCGTAGGTCAGTACCGCCGAGGTACACGGTACGGGCCGACCGAATGCGGGGTAGATAAGTACGACCTCTGCAGAGTGTAGAATCTATCTGGATAGCCGCGACTCCGGCAAGAGTCCACTTAGTCAAAGCCCCCGATGATTAGCCTTTACTGTTTCTGTACGGGGAACCTGAGACGGCGAAGGTACAGTTGGTCAGGTTCGAGATAATATATCGGGACTGGCAGGGAGGAAGTGCCCCTCCAGGACCGACCTTTAACATTAATTTAATTCATATATATTATTGAATTTGTGGGATTTGCTGGGTATTCTTTTCAGAATACTCACCCTTGCTTTCATTGTCTTACAGGTTTAGGCCATCAGGACGAGAAGGTGCTACAACCCATTCCAGTGGAGGAATGAAGTGCCTGCCCGCTCCCCGCTAGTTAAAAACGGTGTTAAATCTATTTAAAATATACGTTATTTACCTCTTCTGATACTAATCTGCGATAAGATCTCTATCAGTGGCCGATTCGGGACCTGATACAGGTGATCAGGGAACCTCTGGATAAGGGGTCCCCACAGGGTGGTATCAGAGACGTAAATAAATTCTTAACACCATATAAGATAGCCCACACGCATTAGGAAGCCTTAAGCCTTCTGTTCTTTTCATATTTTCCGAAATTTGTCGAAAAACTCTCGTTTTGTGCCTCAAATTCCCCTTATCTTATGCTTAACTCCAAATGTTACTCTGACAGGTATGGATCATGAGAATAAAGTTCGGGAGATGATTCGAAATATGGAAATTATGAGATGATGGTTTGCCGAAAAGCAAACGCTGCCGGAGTAACTAGAGATCTAGTTGTAGATGTTCTATTGGAAAATAAGCCTACGACCTTATGGCTACATACTTTTGACTGCATAATGTCTGATTAAACCCCGGATAGTAGTTTCCCCCTTTCCATATAATAGATGTGGATTTGATTGGTAGTTGATTGTAAAAATGCGTGGATAGAACCACTCTTTCCTCAAAACCTAAGGATTACTTGTAGGTCTTGTCCCTCTAACGTTGTCGGTTCAAGTAGAGGTTCAGAAATGAAGAAAATTTCTGAAAAATAACTTTATATGTCTGATACGGGATACGGAGTCTAATCCTCTTAAGAGGGGTAGATTCCTAAGTAATTAAGACATTCCACTCGGAAAACTTTAAGGATCAATCAAGGAGAACTCATACAATACAGATCTCAGGAAAATACAGAATAATCACAGAAATAGTATAAACCAAGGTTATACTACGAATGTGACAAGAATCGAATCCCTGAGTAAAATCATGGAACAGAAATCCGTGAAAACTGAAGAAACCAATAAAGAAGATATAAGGATCTCCGTTAGAAACCCTAGCCCATAGGTTCCACAACCCGTGAACCCTTAGCCAAGAAATAAACCCCTACTCTCACTCCTGTCAACTTCAATTCGTCCGCCCTAAGCATTTTCCGGATCGGCCAATCCTATTCCTTGAATCAGGATTGACGGTATTTATATGTCCCCGAAATGCCTATCATTCCAGGCACTCCCTCTCCCTTAATTCCCCTTAGCTTCTAAAAAATCTTGTTCATCACCACTGTACCTTAAGAATCTCAATACCACTTTCATCAAGTCAACTCCCATGAAAATTCCCACAGAAATAACAAAACCTCCGCCTGTTTATCAAGATAATCGAATTCTTGATGAAACCAGGCCCCTTTTAGCCCCACTCACTTCTACTAAGTCCTCAATAATCCTCTTTAGAAATCCAATCTCCTCTCTCCCGAAAACTAACTAAACCTACTCCCTCACCAATGCCGACGCATCAAATACATCGACAAATCCTTTCCAATCAAACTACGCCATATAACTTTCTCGAGAAACCGGAAAACTCCGGCCATTCCTCACCACACCATTACTAGAGAAAGCGATACGTCAACATTTCCCTCTCTAGTAAACATTTCCCTTCCAATCCATTATTCCCCCCAAAATACCATCAACCCTCCAACAGAAATCTACAAAAGTCAACCACCAATAATTCCTACCCCGGTCCATTCTCCCAAAAACCTAAAAGAAACCTCGTATATCCATCACCCTACTCCCTGTACTTGCTTCCAAAATATCCCAAGAAACCTGCCCTCCCCCCCCCCCCCCCCCCCCCCCGTATACCCATACCCAAACCAATACTCTGCCAAAATACCTTGGCCACCCCAAGAACCCACAGCTTCTCCATAATAGGAAATCATCCTATTTCCTGGCAGATCATTGAAGCATGCAAGCTTCTCTAAGCCTGCCCCTCTTCCGTCATCCCTCCACAAAAACGTCAAGACCATCCTGGGAACACTACCCATCACAACTCGATAGCTATAGCCATTCTTCCATCCATTCTCCGCCACTAAGAATAAACCATCCCTGAGAATTGTCCCATCAACTACCACCATCCAACCATCCCCTCTTAGTCACTATAACTACCTGAAGTCATGGCCGAATAAACCTTCGCCCCTTAAGATTAGCCATGATCGCCACCCCACTCCGAAAGGAGATAAATTTCCAGGTGCCCAGTAGAATCATCCTGTTATACCCCATCCAGGGAACGGTTAAACCAGGCTTGTCCCCTGAAACAACCATTCTAGTCAAATACCCCAGCAATAAACCACCCAACCTTAGCAATTTCCCTGAGGAACCCAAGACAACCTGCTCCAGACAGAAGAAACCTAAGGAATGAATCTTAGTGGAATAATTAGGTGATTTGGTAGATAAATCACCACACAAAATTTGGAAACCAAAGTTCCACTAAGAATGGTTAGCAAACCCACCAACCCAAGATCCATAACTACCTACCCATTCCAAGAGGAGACACTTCTCAATCCAGAAGAATCACCATACCAAATTTTCGGATGAGAAGTAGTCACCCAAGTTTCTTACCCTAGATTTTCTTTTCCCCATCTGGTAACCCCAAACCAATTACCAGATTCCTTATAGCCCTAGCCTTAACCTTCCCCGAACCTAACCACCCCAGATGAAGCAAGATTACCAAGAAGAGAACTACAACTAGAGAGTTGAATGATCAAGAATAGGACATTAAAGGAGTAGTAAAACCAAACATGGATATATCCAAGTAAAAGAAAAAAACTTGGATAGAAAATTTGGATGAAAACCCTAAAGAAGATATGAAAATCCGAGGTTTTCATTTCAAAGAAATTTGAGAAATCCACTCGGAAAGAGAATCTCGGATTAAAATCAAAGGAAATCCTGAGTTAATCCTTTTAAGTGGGGTAGTAACCCAAACAAAGGAAAATATACTTGACCTCAAGAACTTGAGAATTAAAACAACTCAGGAAAAGTATTTCATCAAGTCACCCCAGATGCGGCAGTGATTAGTTGGATACATTCGGGAGTAAAGGAAACAAACGTCAACAACAATACTCCCACACACGGAAATAAGAGACAGGTATATCGCAAAGAGAAGAATTCTTAAAAATTAAAAGGAATAAGAGATTCCTTTTAATAAGTATCGGAAATCCTTATCGTTACTATAAATTGGGAGAATGCAAGAGGAAACCCTAGATCTTCTCTCTAGCCCTAAATCTCGGGACGAGATTTCTTTAAGTAGGGTAGATCTGTGACACCCTCAAATTTAAATAGAAGTAATTTAGGGTTGTTTAAATAAACACTCAACTCATTAAGATAATTATAGATATAAAAGGAATAAATATGGTTAATAAACTATAGGAAAATAAGAGGAATGCTTTACAACTTGAGTGCTAAGATGAGTCTCCAAAACCCTAGAATCAAATTAGAGAAGATTTAGTTTAAGTTTGAATTTGAATTCTCCTCAAAAACCTCTTCAAATAAATAGAAAATTCTTTTAAACGCTAAACGGGCCACAGTTCCATTTCCGGCCCAACTCCTCTTCAAACCCAGCCCAAAGTCCGGTTTCCCTCCCCCATTTCCCGGCCTCACCCGCCTTCCCCCCCTTTTTCCTTCTGCTGGGCCACACCCCCCCCCCCGCGGCCCAGCCGCCTTCCGCCGCCTGCCGGCCCGCGCACACCCCTCCTCTGTTCCCTGGCCCAACAGGCCACGGCTCGGTCCGCCTCGCCTCAAGCCTCCCGCACGCGCGGCCCACGCCCGTCAGGGCCACGTCACGAATGACGTCACCATCTCCTTCCTCCCTCCCCCGCTCTTTTCTCCGTGCCGCCGCAGTTGATCGCCGCCGCTCGATCCGTGCTCCGCGGCCGCGATGTTGTCTGGGGAAGCGCCAGCGCCGCGTGTCCGCACGCCCGCGCTCCACCGCGACACAAGGACGGCGCCGACTAGCCCCCAAACGCCAGGGCCGAGCTCGCCGCTGCCGCCATGACGTAATCACCGGCCGCCACGCGCCCTCACCTCCGCGGCCGCCCTTGCCCACCCGGAGCGACGTGGCGAGCTCCGCCGGGTCCTCCCCTCCTATAAAAGGAGGAGCCGCCCTCTCCTTCCCCGGCACCAGCACACACCGAGCCGAGCTCGCGCTCTCCCCGCCGCCACCATCACGGCCACACCGCCCTCCCTGCCTCCCGCTGCTCCAAGCATCGTCGGTGCACAGCGCCGGCGAGCACGCCGCTGGCGACGTTTCGCCGCTCGGCCGCTGCTGAACCTCGCCGGTGCCGCTGCCGCATCCAGCCCCCCCGGCACTGGGCGCCCCGCACCACCGTGCTGTGCCCGCGCCACCGCCTACCACCACCATGCAAAGCCGCCGCGGTGTTGCTGCCACGCCGCTTCACCGGCAACCCCACGCCATCCTCTTTTGCGCCACGGCCTCCCTGGCGCCGTGTCGCTGCACTGCGCCGTCGGCGCCACAGCCTTGCATCAGGCCGCGCCTTGCCGCGCGCCCCACGCCATCGTGCACGCAGTGCGTCGACTTCGCGTCGCCGTCGGCGCTGCCGCCGCAACGCGCCGCCCACTCCCCGCCGGCCGCTGGCCGCCCTCCGCTCCCCCTCTCCCCTGCTCTGCCGGCGAAGGGGGGAATAGAAGGCGAGCGCCGGCTGCCATCTTGTTCCCCACCTCCACACGCTGACAGGTGGGCCCGCCCTCTCCCTCACCGCGCGTGAACCAGGTTCACGTGGACCAAAGGCCCACGGCCTTCTCCGGTCCACGACCGGCTCAAGGTGCCAGGCCGGTCCGGGGACGGGTGCACTCGGTGCACATGGACCATGAGGCCGCAGCCCCGGTCCACGGAGGCTCACGAGAGCGGCCCACGGAACAGTGCCGAGGCGACCCCACACCCCTGCGTCAGCTGGCCCTAAATTGCTACGCGCACCCCGGTAAGTGTACACACAAACTTATTTAGAGCCTTTCCTTTATTCTAAAAATTCCCCAAAAATACCCAAAAATCCTAGGAATATTCCTAAGCTTATTAGTGCCACCCAATCCTTTTTAGCACATCATTAGCACCTAAATCCAATTAGGGTAGGTCTAGCCAATAGAAAGCCGCCATCAGTGTACCCAAGAAATTCCCCTTCCCATGTCTTAGCCCCTTAAATCCCCAGAAAATTCCCATAAATATTAGGGATTATTCTAATCATTTCTATATGCTTACTTCCCTAATATTTATATTCTAAGCCCAGCCTAGCCATTATGCTACCCAAACCCCGCCGTTACGCCCGCCTAAAACCCCGTCACCATGCCAACCGCCCGCAAACCCCTAAATACCAATGAAACCCTAACCGTCATGCTGCCCAAAGACAGATAAGGATTCTCTAGAAATCCATATCAGTCATTCGGGGTTTATTCCTTAGAAATCCATATAAATCCCGGAATACTGATAATCAACGTTCCAGCTACCGTCTGGGGAATTATTTAATAATTCTCCTATTCTCATCCTTTGATCCATTAATTATTTTATATAATTAATGGGTTATTAATCCAATCTCTAGCCATTATTCCTTAACCCTTAGTAAATCCTTCGATCTCCGTCTTCCTTTCCATTCCTCTTTTCCCTTTTGCGAATTGATTGGTGTACTGTTATACTGATTGTTATTTTATGTGTTTTGTCGATAGCATGACCGGGCCCGACGAGACGCCGAAGCTCTAGAAGATCCGAAGCCCAACCTGGTCAACATATGGTATACGCCCGCGTAAGAACCGCCTAAGGACAACAATGAAGGCAAGTCTCAGCAATAATATCACTTTAATCACTAAAGTTTACCGTTCTTGCAGCATAAGCTATGAGAAGGCATCACGTGGGTGAATGCCTGGCCCCGCTGTAGCTATAGGATGCTGATTGGGAGTGGAAGGAAGATCCCAAGGAAGGGGATTCTGTCCTAAGAGCCACTCTGATCCCAGCTAAGGACCGGTTCACGGGAGAGTCTTTCTAGTGCCCAGTACAACCTTGCATGCCAAAAAGGCATAGCCTTCGGGAATGCCTATTTATGTGAGGCCTTGATTCACACCCCACCAGCTGAACCTAGTAATCCATCCTAAGGAGCCGTATGATTGGCGCAGAGTGCTGACCGGCAAACTGGGGAGCGCCTGGTGCCGGGTCGAGCACGCGCTCAGTCGGGAAACGGGTATACTGGAGACAGCCCCAGAAAGAGGGCTGGGACTGGGCGGCACGGGTTGACTAGGATACAGGGTCAGAGACCCTGAGGGCCAAAGGCCCGATGAGCTCATCAAAAACCTGGGTTGATATCCGCGAGGCGGATGATTGGTAGCCCCTGCTTAGCCCCCAGTATGCACGTGGCTGGACCTAGGGAATGCTGACCAGCGATGGTCACTGGTGGGTACGAGTCTCGTAGGTCGGTACCGCCGAGGTACACGGTAGGGGCCGACCGAATGTGGGGTAGATAAGTACGACCTCTGTAGAGTGTAGAATCTATCTGGATAGCCACGACTCCGGCAAGAGTCCACTTAGTCAAAGCCCCCGATGATTAGCCTTTACCGTTTCTGTACGGGGAACCTGAGACGGCGAAGGTACCGTTGGTCAGGTTCGGGATAATATATCGGGACTGGCAGGGAGGAAGTGCCCCTCCAGGACCGACCTTTAACATTAATTTAATTCATATATATTATTGAATTTGTGGGATTTGCTGGGTATTCTTTTCAGAATACTCACCCTTGCTTTCATTGTCTTACAGGTTTAGGCCATCAGGGCGAGAAGGTGCTACAACCCATTCCAGTGGAGGAATGAAGTGCCTGCCCGCTCCCCGCTAGTTAAAAACGGTGTTAAATCTATTTAAAAATTTCGTTATTTACCTCTTCTGATACTAATCTGCGATAAGATCTGTATCAGCGGTCGATCCAGGACCTGATACAGGTGATCAGGGAACCTCTGGATAAGGGGTCCCCACACAGGAATAGACTGAAACGTCTGGGGAGCATGCTGTAACTGATAGCTCTCTGGCCCTTGTGTCTGATATGATGTCTGGGTGTAATGAACTGTAGGCCAAAAACCTGAGTAATATATTGCACTTGATTATTATTCTGGCATTGATACGATGATTGCAGAACCATCGGCCAACAACTAGGTGCTTGTAACACATAAGGTTGCATCTGATATGCGTCCATGATCCTTGATGTCACCGTAGAGCCGATAAATAAATCTGTATCAGCTATCTTGTAATAAATTTTGGCACAATATCAGAGATAATATATACATGAGCTTTTCTTCTCATGTCCCACCGGGCATGCCAAAAGTGTGTTGACGCAAAAATCAGGCGGAGACAGATGCGTACTAACACACGAGCAAAGGCGTGGCCTTGAAATCCGGGGCGTGCCAGTCAATCTGACCTGTTGATTGACAAGGAATACCAGATCGTAAAATCCTGGCCGAATCGGCTGATTGCCGAGACTGCCGAGAAACGGCTAACAGATTAGCCGAGACTTTGTGAATAATGTTTAGAAACAGATCTAGTCGTCTATAACTGCTGATGATATACTGGACAGATCACTTGATAATGAGCCGACAACAATCTAGATCTAAACAGGATAAATTGGTGATAAAAACTAGAACAACAAGAATTGATATAAAACTTGCAGATCTAGCAGATATCGATAGCTGTTGAATAAATCTAGGCGAAACCTCAGCGATACGCCCGGAGGTTAAAGCCTAGAAATTACTCGGTAAAAGCAGAACTTACAAGCAAACCGGAGATCAAGGCGATGCAGCCCGACGAACTTGAAAGAACTTGTGAAGAAAATAAAAAGGGTGGCGAAGCCGCCGGTACGGAAAAGTAAAGTTACTGGAATAAAAGGGTTTGTTTATTGATGTTGTGATAAAACTTCTCCCAGCGTACGGGGTACATATTTATACTCTAGACTAATGACTCCTAGCTAGTCACGGCACACCAAACTTGCTAGAAAAGAAATACCTAAACAAAATAATATTAAAATACATGGACTCCAATTTCCTTTTTTAGAATCCTTGCTAATAATACTCTCGGTCTGTCTTGACGGTGAAGAAGTCATTAGCTTAGACTTGTCCTCCTCAAATCGGTACCTTAATCCTTATTTTATTCCATTTATTACTTTGTCCATCGAGCTCTTTGTCCATATCCACAGACTCACGAATCGGACATCAGCGCCATGTCTGTTTTGCTTCGTCACACGATGCTTGATGTTGCCTCCGATTCCAGCATGTGTGTGCAGATTTCTTTATTTTAATTATCCACAGATGCACCTGCTAGGCTTGTCTTCCGATTCTACCTTCCGATTCTGCCTCAGGCTAACAATAAATAATCTTCTTTTGCTTTTTCCCTCGCGTACGTAGCCTTGGAGACTCACGTGTATGCACATAATTTTCATAGCATGCTTTCTACAGGCAAGTGACAATCGGATTTCCTAAATCGGACTCTCCCAAAATCGGACTCATGATGATGTCATCAGGCATATGCTGCCTCTTGATCAACGTACTCCATAATATGATAAGCCAATACATCTTCCAATGTGAGGCATAATTTTCTAAAATAACCCCACATGCCTCTAAATGACGTCTCCACGTATCCAACAAAGATGCATTATTTGAATTCCCCTAGCAGCTTGGAACGGCTGAACGTATTTCCGATTCCGATGAATGTATCTCCGATAGCTTAGTTGCTTCATCCATCATTAATAATATAATATTCCGGCCATGCTTTGGTCAACCAAAATCTTTCACGTCATGTCTATGCAAGCTCTTTTAATTTTCGCTTGTTCACAGATGAATTCCCAACTAGCAGGCTCTCGGTTCATCGGCAATCCTGACTGTTTATGGGCTTTTGCATTGATGCCATACAAACGATCTCTCCAACTCTGACACGTGTCAAAAAACGGTGTCAACACACCCATCCTAATGTATTGCGATAACCAATCAATGCTAGCTCAGGTTATGAATACAAAGGATAATTCCAAGTTCAACCAGCACATTAAGCGGAGGCTTAAAACTGTCAGAAAAATGAGACACTCTGGAGTAATAGATGTAAGCTATGTGAGAACTAAGAAGAATCTGACAGACCCTTTTACAAAGGGATTATCACAGAATGTGATTTCTGTGATGTCTAAGGACATGGGTATGAGGCCCATATGAGTATGTTACACCACAATGGTAACCTATCCTATGTGATCGGAGATCCCGTGAAGTAGGTAATAGGAAGAACAAGTTGAGGGTGAACTCAAAGAGTACATTAATAAAGTAAAAATGTACCCGTGTCCAAATGACAACTAAAGTACTCTTTATTGCTTGGAAGGTTGGCATAAAGCCTTAATGTTTTCCGTTGAAGGGGAAAACCTACGTGAGTCTAAAGGTTGGCATAAAGCCAGCAGGATATCTTGAAGGGGAAAACCTACGTGAGTCTAACTGTAGGTCGCAGTTCTTGAGGGAGGGCGCTCTCTTCGAAAACTAACTAAAGATATGGGAGCAGACCATTAACGTTCCGGTTAGGCGAGGTCTCATTGGCAGCCTAGTATCAGCTATGACTTCAGATGAAGTTCGACTGCACTAAAGCTGGGAATTCAAGGCCTAGTCCATTCTCCGGCTGCATGAAGATGAATCTTGTTGTTCTAGGTGTAAGTTCAACCCGTACGGGACTTATACTAAAACGCTGGTATATTAACAGTATTACATCACATTGATCCTTTGTCTTTCTTATTCTTACTTTGGCATTGGTAGGGGATTGCTGGAACTTAGGCCCATGGAGAGGCCCATTTCAAAAATTCCAAAGCAAGAGTGCATGGCATAAAGTTAGTCCCATACTGCTAGTTTGAGATGGTGCAAGCCAACTTAAATAGAAGAGCTCTCTCACATCACTGAATGTGTGTGAAGGAGAGAATGGGGCTTGGTCTACACAATACAACGCACGCACGCGCGCGCGTATACGCGTTCCTTTTCGCGTGACAGATCGCGTGACTTGTGACTTGCGACGCAGCGAGCAGCCAAGCCAAGTCAGCGCAAATCTTTTGCCATCAGCGTGTTAATTTTGACAACGGTCATTAGAGATAATTAACACGCAGTCAATGCCTTAATCTCGAGTTAATTGGGCGGTTACTACTGCCAATTAGTGGGGCGTTATTGTAGGCGATTCAGTCAACAGAGAGCTGATCGCCTCCTCTCTAAGAGGTCCTGGAGACATCCAAGAACAAACTGATTCAAACACCGGAATATCCCACGCTCTCATTCTTTCTCCTTTTTCCATCTGGTGATTATGCTGTGGTACTGAGCTGCTGAGTCTCGCCGGCTCTTCTCCTTGGCGTGCACCGAAGAGAAGGGTGAGCGGAATCTCCGAGCTGTTGCCGTCGTGAAGCCTGCACGAGGGGCGGCAATAAGGTTTCTGGGCAATGCAACTGCGCGACCACTCGAGATCGACCAACTACGTTCCACGCTGCCTCATCTACGATCTACACTGCGTCAAGTCTACACGAGGACGGAGCGCTGATCTGTAAGTCTGATGGATTAACGTACCGTTTACATGAGCATGTTTTGGTTTCTTTTAATTTGTTGGCGATTAGATCTATTTCACATAGCAGTAGCAATCTATTCTTAAATATGCCTCGAGTTAAAATCTGGTAGATTTAAACACATATTTCCAACACATTGTACATGATCATCACGCTCAATGGAAGACTTGCCCAATCATCGGTTACATTATTATCACCTCTCTTTCCATCGCCCTCTTGTTGCTGCCTCTTCTTCATGAATTTTTCCCTTCTGTCCAGATCAGAACATGTAGCCAAACTTTGCTCCAAAACGTCGTATATAAAATTCTATTTCCAACAAGTCTTTATTCACCCAAAAAGGTTTCCGATCGAGTGAGTTATGCCCGTTTTACTCCGACACTACAATCTGTCCTGAGCTGATTTCAGCACGCGCAGCGTCCGATGTTTTAGCCATATCTCCTTGCATGGATTTTCAAATTGATCGATCTTAGATGCGTTGGAACAGGAACTTGATGGACCTTTTGAATATCCATATTTCTTCTATAGTAGCTGTCGGTGATATTATCTCCGGCAGTCTTCCACGGGGTAGCCCACGGAAGTGATTTGTATTGCAGGGAAGATCGCAAAGATCGGAAACAAGATGGTTAGAATGGACAGACACAAGGGTTTAGACAGGTTCGGGCCGTCAACTCGACGTAATACCCTACGTCCTGTTTTGGGGTGTTGTATTGCGTGGATTGTATGTTGAGAGATTTCGTGGTCTGTTTGGAGGGGGTCCCTGCCCGCCTTATATATCGGGGGGGCAGTGTTACAAGTCGGTTTGTAGCCGATCCTATCTCTAAGAATCCTTTCCTTCTTTACAAAAACTCCTATTCAAACTAGAACTCAACCTTCCAGATCCTTCCTTCGTGCGCCGACTTGTCCCGCACGTCATCAGGTCTAGAACGATGGGCTGGGCCGCCCCCTTTTGGTGGGCTGCCAGGCTTGCTCGTGAGGTACCCGGGTACTATATCCCCCACAGTAGCCCCCGAGCACTTCTTGGCCGATCGTTGGCTGTAATTGATCTGTCTTTTTCTTGCATGATCCGAGTGCTCTCAAGTTGTCTAGGACCTCATCCGAGTGGTTTCGAAGAAGATCCGAGTGGTTTCGAGGAAGATCTGAGTGCTTGCTCAAACGTTCCTGAAAACAATTCTTCAATTGTAGCCATAGTGAGGGGAAGAAGTGCTCTTTTTCACGACGCGACAGTGAAGTGAATACACTTAGCCCCCGAGCCTTGGGCAATTTTAGTATGAATTTGTCCAAGGGTCTTCAACTTTTCTCTATCAAAATCTTGATCTTCAATGGTGTGCACCTCCAGGTGCACCCATTGGGTGTAGCCCCCGAGCCTTAAGCAGAATAGAATATTCTGGTCGAGGGTCAAAAATATTGTGAAACTCCTTCTGAACTTAATCTCTCAATGGCGTGCACCTCCAGGTGCACCCATTGGGTGTAGCCCCCGAGTCTTGATTCGACTCGGCACGATCGTGTCAAGACTCTAAAAGCTGTGGATCCTGACTGAATTTTTCAGCCCCCATGCCTCTGGACATGGATTTCAGATAATTTTCTCCTTCTGGGGCTTTTTTGTTTCCCCTTCTTAAGGATTCTGTTCTCAAGTTCTTTGAACTCGGCGTGACTCTCGAGTCGTGTCCCACGACCCAGCTTGACCATATGGTAAGCCACCTTCTCACAAGATTTGTACTTATCAGCACTTGACCCAGATTTCTGAGCGAATTTAGCGATACTATCGCATGCCTTACGTAAAAATCAATTGCAAGGTTGCAATATAAATTGCAAAAATAAGCTTGGCCGTCGACTACTTTGAGCCTCACGACCGAGTGGTTTCTGCCCCTGAACACTAGCTCAGGAACCCACATATTTGTTAATTTAACAGAACCAAAAGGTCGTGCCATACTTCAGCCCATTTAGGCCCATCAATCCTGTAAAGTCCGTTGTTTCCTAGGGAAACTAACGGTTGCCTTCTTGAAGCCAGAATATCGCGAGATATCGCGACTCCATACCGCATCTTTGAATTCAAAGCGACGGGACGTGCAAGCGTCGGTTAAGTTCCCGAGACAAACATCGCGCCGCGCGTGGGAGGGACGGTTCATTCCATTATAAGCCATCCCCGCCGCAACCTTCTTCCTTTCCTCGCCATTCGCCTTCTCAGCGCCCAAGTTCTCCTTCCTGTTCGAGCGCAAACCCTAGAGCCACTTTCATAACCTCCAACCTTCAATCCTCAACCGCTGCTCGCAGCAATGGCGCCGAAGAGGAAGGAAGCCCCGAAGCGAAAGGAGAGGTCGCCAGGAAGGGCTCGGTCAGTCAGGGCCAAGGCCGCCGTCGATGTCACCGTGGACCGCGCCACCGAGTGGAGGGAGTCCATCACCTCCACCAGGCGCCTCGAGCAGCACGTCATCGACGGCATCCTCCCAGACCAGCAAACCGCCGAGTGGCGCGCAGCCTCCGGTGAGTCTTTCCCCACCCCAAATTCCTCTGATTTGGTGGTGTTCGAATCTTTTCTTCTGCGCGGTTTTGGCGTTCCTGCGCACCCTTTTCTCCGTGGCCTGCTCCATTTTTATGGGATCAGTCTCTGCGCACTGAATCCCAATTCCATTCTTCATATCGCCATCTTCATCAATCTCTGTGAGGCCTACCTCGGGATAGAGCCTCACTTCAATCTTTTTCTTCATCTTTTCCTGCTGAAACCTTATCCTGGAACCGAGTGCCCGCGAGTAGTCGGAGGCGCCGGGCTCCAGCTCCGTGAGGGTCGAACCCAGGAGTACTTTGATATTCCTTTTCCTACTTCCAACAAAGGGTGGCAGTCCGAGTGGTTTTCCGTAGGAAACCACTCGCCTGCCATCTCTCCTGAAATCGATTCGCGTCATGTTCCCTCCAAGTCCTGGATTTCTCTTCCCAAAGAGAGCGAGATGGACGAGGTTCGGGAGTTGATGGGCTTCATAGCCCAGCTGAAGGACAGAGGGTTGACTGCCGTAGGAGTGGCAGCCAACTTCGTGCTGCGCCGGATCCAGCCCCTCAAGCAGCGGGCTCATCCGGCGTATGAGTACTACTTCGAGGGGGACAACACGCGTGAAGCCCCTGAGCGTGTTGACAAGGGCCAAGCCGCAGCTCGGCTTGGCAAATTTTTTGCGACAGGGACTTCCCTGCGGACTTCTGATGGTCCTCCAGCGTACAACTTGTCAAATCCACGCCCTGAGGTACTGAATCAATTCGTTGCTGTTTTTTGTTTTCAATTCCACCCATTGGGTGTAATCTCAGTAAAGAACTGAAACCATCTTTTGCAGGGTCGAGCTGCTTTTGTTTCTATCCCTCCTCTGCCTGAGATGCCGAAGGGAGTGGATCAACCGGCGCCGCGCAGAGCCGGTGCTGCTGAAGAAGCACTCTAAGGAAGCGAGAGTGACTTGCATGACTCGGATATCAGTCGGTCATCCTCGCCTTCTCCGGACGTGCTGTCTCCGAGTGGTGGCAAGGCTGCCCCTGTCCCGAAGAAGCGGAAGATTTCTGTTTCAACGGGGATCGTGATTGGGGATGCGCCGAGCCGTCGCCAACTCATCCTCACTGAGTCATCTGACTCGGATGATGACGAAGCTGGTGGTGCTGGGTCTTCAATCCCGCCCCCAATTATCAGCTCGGAGCAGTCGCCCCTTGCCATAGTACCTTTGAGTACTGCAAGTCCGAGGGACCTTCCTTCCCCCACTCGGAGAGGAAAGCGCCCGAGAATGCGCGTATCTACTCTGTAAGAAATATTGTCAACCTTTTGATTGACTTTTATGTTTTTCTGTAATTAATCCTTGTTTGCTTTATCCTGCAGCACGCCGTCTGAGATCCCCTTTGCGGGTTCTGCGTCGCAGCCAGTCGGCGAGGCAGAGATCCCAACAATCCAAGTGCCAGAGGTATCGTCCCACTCGGCTGATCCTCTTAGCGATCAGCCTGTGGAGCCGCCACCAGAGTCGCCGCGAGCACCAACCCCACCTCCGTCGAGTCCTGTTCCAGCGTCGCCGACCACACTGCCAGCTCCCCTGGGCAGCCCCCAGCCTGCTCCTGAGATTGAGCAGACTGCGGCGATGGAGGAGCCCCAGGCTGCAGAGGTCGGAGTCGCTGCTGCGGCGGTCGTGGCTCCGGGTGATGGTGCTCCTGTGACTCCTCTGGCGGAGTTCATGTCGCTCCATCGTCGTATGGGCCAAATAGCCGAGGTATTTCCTGAGCCACTTTTCTTGTTTAGGTTGAGTACCGAGTGGTACACTTATTTGTTGTGTCATCTGACTATCTTTTGCAGGACTTAGCTGCTGATGCCGAGGCAAAAACCTCGGCGATCCAAGAGCTTTCTTCTGCAGCCGCTAAGGCCGACTCCTTGGTGGCCCGAGTGGCTGAACTCGAAGCCGCTGCGTCCCAACACCAGGCCGAGTTGGAGGAAGCCCGGAGCACCAATCACGATCTTCGCGGAGAGGTGGAGCAGGCTAAGCTCAACGAAGCCCAGGCCGCACAGGAGCTTAGAGGTATGTTGTTCTCTTCTTCTTCTTTTTTATGTCAGACGTGAATATACTATCCAGATCTGACTTTCTGTAGATTATCGGTACCGGATTATGGCCCAATTTGCAGAGCTCACTGCCAAGGTGGCTCGGCTGGAGGGCGAGGCGGAGGCACTGCGTGCCGAGAAGAGTGCGCTGGAAGATGCTGTCCGAGTGGTGGCGGAGGAGATCGAGCCGGAGGCATCATCATCTTCAGCTTCTATCCTCGACCGGGCTCGGGCGCTTCCACGCTTCTTTCGGCGCCAGCTCTGCTCCATCAGCCAAGCCAGCTGCGGGCATGTCCTGGCGGTTCTCAAGTCTCTGTTCCCAGCATCGGATTTGGAGCCACTCGGCAGCGGGTACGCTGCTGGCACCTCCGAAGATGACGTGAGCAGACTGCTGCTGGAAGTCAAGCCGATCGCCAATGTCCTGTCCAAGGACGTTGTCGATGACTCTGATGATGCTGCCCCCTCTGGTGTTGGTGACCCTGCAGTGTAGAATTGATAGAATATCTGTAGTATCTGACAAAAGTAATACTTTTGAACAATGTTTAAGCCTTTGTTATTGTATATAAGTTTTTATGTGACTACTACTCCCTTTCTTTCTGCGCTGGCCTTAATTTCTGAGTGGTTGACCTGTTACGGAGTAGATTAGCCTCGTTGGTCTTAGTCTCATGCCGCAGAGTCTTTGTCGTGCGTGTAGAGCTTTGACTTGGCGAGTACTTTCCCCCACGATTTAAAGTTTGTTCCACTCATACTTTATGTGCGTGACGCGAAAGAGGAAATTCGAGTAGTAGATAGAGATGGGAGATGAAATCAATTTTATTGATAACTCATATTATAAATCTGCCGAGTCATGACTGGGGATGATTATCCACAAAAATCACTCGGGAAAACATATCTTAATGAACAAAAAAGATGAATACATAGCTGAATCAGGCGTAGAAACACTGTAGGTGCTCGATATTCCACGAAGTCATTGATGTAGGCGTTTGAAGACTTCTGTCAGGAACCAATTGATCCATACACGCTTGGATGATCCTCTGGTAGGTTGCACCTGCGTTCTTCAGACCGAAGGTCATTATATTGTAACAGTAGGCACCGAACGGCGTGATGAACGCGGTCTTTATCTGGTCTTTCGGTTGTAGGCCTATCTGGTGATAGCCTGAATAGCAATCGAGAAAACAGAGCAGGGTAAGCGCGCGGAAGCCGGGGGTCTGGATGGTGATGACCTCAGGGCTCGGGACGCGCGTCGGCTGAGCGTTTACGCTCTGAGAGGACTCGGCGACGCGACTCTCAAGAGCCAGATCGGATCCGAGTGGTTGTTGATCTGCTCCCGACTGGTTGGGCCTCGCGTTTCGCGATGGACTCGGTGGGGGCAGAAACGGCGCGATCTGGTGCGATCGGACCGGATTGGGCCGTGATGGTCGAAGTCGGCGCCAGAGAGGAAACCTCCGTGGCGGTTGCAGTTTCTGCCGCTTGGGTATCCAAGATGGCAGCGGTGATGTTCCCGAACTGGATCTCGAATCCGTCGACGTTCGGGAGGTTGCAGCTGTCCAAGATCTTGACGCGATCCATCAAGCTCACCAGATTGATCTCGGCGATATCCCCTACCTGGCGCGCCACTGTCGGTGATATGATCTCCGACAGTCTTCCACGGGGTAGCCCACGGAAGTGATTTGTATTGCAGGGAAGATCACAAAGATCGGAAACAAGATGGTTAGAATGGACAGACACAAGGGTTTAGACAGGTTCGGGCCGTCAACTCGACGTAATACCCTACGTCCTGTTTTAGGGTGTTGTATTGCGTGGATTGTATGTTGAGAGATTTCGTGGTCTGTTTGGAGGGGGTCCCTGCCCGCCTTATATATCGGGGGGCAGGGTTACAAGTCGGTTTGTAGCTGATCCTATCTCTAAGAATCATTTCCTTCTTTACAAAAACTCCTATTCAAACTAGAACTCAGCCTTCTAGATCCTTCCGTCGTGCGCCGACTTGTCCTGCACGTCATCAGGTCCAGAACGATGGGCTGGGCCGCCCCCTTTTGGTGGGCTGCCAGGCTTGCTCGTGAGGTACCCGGGTACTATATCCCCCACAGTAGCTCTCTGAACATGTGCTCAAAAATTGATGAAGACAGCGACTATCGTTCTGAGGGATGGAGATGTTCGGTGATCTTCACTTGTAGTTCTTCGGGCATGCCTTTCCTTCTACCCATTTGCTTCTCGTGTCCTTCGGGATTGCAAACCATTCTTCTTCTTCCTTTAACATGCTTGTGACCCCAAAATCTTGGCATACGATGGTGATGTAGTTGATTGCATTGTATGTTGAAGTGGAACGGGCGACGTTGATGATCGTGTCCTTCTCCTTCTTCCATGAAAGTCAGAGAAAGACTTCCTCTAGGTCCCCTTGCTGCACTAATAGAACTACTACACCTCCGGGGGTTTCTTGCTGGTGGAAGAGCAAAATATCGAGGGGAAAACTAAGCTTGGTTTTGTTGTGGACTTTTTGTGGGCTTAGGATCAAATCTTTGTGAATGATTTCTTTTATTTTGTGCGGAGTGTTTAGTGTTTCTGGTGCTAAAAGTGGATGAACTCAAGAACATAAACTAGGAACTTTATGAACTACGTACCTGTGAAAGGAGAGCCTCAAAGGATCTTTAACAAGGCTAGGCCGGCTGCTCTCGGGGCACAGAGCCGGCCGGCGCACCACCTTGTCATGTCTCCTCCTTGTCCTCTTTCTCTCACATGTTGCTAGCTCCATAATAAGCCCATGTCCTTGTGCTTCAGAGGTATACACCGCCCTTTGCTTGTGAATCACTCCTTCATTGTCTTGCACATTATTTTTCTCCTTTGCTTCTTAGCTTTATCTTTCCTCCGATCATTCATTATGCACATGGCTGCTCCCTCCATTGCTTCTGCATGTAGGGGTAGGTAGGAGTAGCAAAAATCTTCTCGCGTGACATCCTTTGTACTTAGCCTTGGAGCTTTTTTCTTCATCCTTGTGTCTTCATGTGCCAATGCTTTGGAAGTCTTTGTTTATGTTATTAGCCTCTGAATTTTCTCATGTACACTCCACGAAAGCATTGCCCAAGCTTCTCTACATGTTCGTCATCTCCATCTCCTCCATCTTGATGTCATCGTCTTGCTGCTGCCTCTTCTTCATGGATTTGCCCATGCATACCGAACAGAACATACACCAAAATATATTTTAATTGAAAATATTATAAAATTACCTTTCCAATGAGTGTTTGATCATCTTAAACGGAGTTTAGATGAGTGAGATATGCCCATTTTATTCCAGCGCTGCGTGCTGTCCAGAAAATTTTCAGGACGCGCGACGTTCGATGATTTGGCCATTGCCGCTCGTAGGAACCTCCGATTGCCTTGACGCTTGATCTGTTGGAACGTAGACTTCATAGGCGTACTGAATATCCAAAAATATTCTGTTGTATCCTTCTGAGGATGTGCAGAATCATGATGACATCTCTATCATCTTGCAGATTGATCCGGAGATGCGATGAACTCGATCTTGTGGTCTTCGGGGCATCACGTCGTGCATCTCTTAGCTCCATGGTCACCACCATTGCTGCACCAGCGGGTGGCATGGCGGCAATGGTGCATCCTCTTCATTGTTTTGCTTGAGCCAAAGCGATGGGATCCTTGCTTGACATAGTTGCTTTCAACACCTATTGTTTGGATGAACAAATCTTCCAAAAACATTAGTCTTTAAAAATTATTGACACAATGACATACCTTGTTTATCGTCGCTTTCTTTGAGCGTGGGATCAATGGCAGATGCTGGACCACTAACAAAGTTAGCACCTACCACCAAGGAGCAAATCTTCATGTATTCGTCGTTTTGACGAAGCGCAATTGGACTTATCGAAGCCCGAGTTTAGTGTCTAGATTTTTACCTGCTTTCAAGGACACAAACAAAAAAAACAGGAATATATATGCAATAAAAATTAGGGTTAGTCCAAAAAATTAGATAGATCGACCTAGGGTTCGTGTTGCCGATCCCTGACAACGGCGCCAGAAAAGCTTGTTGGCGGCGCAAACGCACACCAAGATTCACCGCAAGCGCACTAATCATCGTAGCCTTTCTCTTAGAGTATTCATCCAAGGTTACCAATCCGTGGATCAACAGCGAACTACCTAGGGTTTTCCATCTAATCTAATGGATCTAATCCTAACATGAAGCATTGATTGCATAAAGGGTAAGCCTATAGATGTGAGTTAATGTATAGGGTTGATCTCATCCACAAGCGTAAGCAAAAGCAAAGCGCTACCAAAATGATAACTAGGCCCATCGCCTTCTAGTTGTAGTTCTAGCCAATGAGCAAACAAATCATGCATCTCATCCAAAGCATCTTTAAACTCTTACCTCCGGTCAACCTCCCGAGAATCACCACCTTACAGGCCACACCCTGTCACGACGCTCCCTTCGGCGTGGTAATTACGAGGGCACGCCCACAAGGAACGTGTCTAGAAATCATGAAGGATCCACTAGCTAGGTCTAATCACCATGATCACACAAAGCAAGCTAAATAGTCTAAACTAGCATTAGACTAAGAGATATGCACATTCATGAAAGGTAGAAAGCATAAAAGGAGACATTGAGTCGCTAATAGATTGGATGACAAGATTATCATTACTCAGACAAATGTACTCATTACATCATCACCTCCGATGCGTACCATAGATGACGAATGATTGGCTCCTGAACTCCACCACAGCACAACCACGCAGGGCGGCCACGACAGCTAGGGTTGGCCTAGGCCATTCCCTAGACAACTTCGAGGACTTGCAGCGGCCGTCGTCTCCCTCTGGTGCTTCCTTCTAGGTTTCGCCGACTTCTGGTGAATGGATGATGCCCTCCTCTAGAAGACGAGATATTTATATACCGAGGAAACCCTAGCTCGAAGGGGAGGCGAGGCGGCGCAGAAAAGGCCTGGGCGGCACGGCCAAGGGGGCCCCTAGCCGGCCAGCCCAGGGCCTTTTTGGCCCGCTTCGATCCCATCTTTTGCGTGCACTCTTCTCGAATATTCAATATACTGTGTTCCAATGCTTGTGGGCTTTGGACGTCGTTTGCTTCGGGATATGGATGGGTCTTTATGTGTCCTCAGAGTCTGCGCTGGATTTGCCTTGCTCCGACCTTGTCTTTAATTAAGCCTTGTCTAGAGGCGGCCCGTTGGAGTAGTGCATGAACGGGCTTTGGTTCCTTTGGGCTTCATTAGGGCTTTTGGCCTTCATCTTGCCGTGTTGTTGCTAGTTCTCAGATTCAACCCATATTCGTTCGAAAATAGCCAAATACCCTGCGTAAACCAAAATGCTCCAAGAATATGTGCACAAGCGGAAACGGGGTTATTTCAGTGCCAAGTGGCGGGGTTAGCATAAGAATAAGCATGAAATCATTATATAAACAACACCAAAAGTGTGTTATTTAAGATCGCCAACAGGTGGGAAATGGACTTCAGCGATGGGCTGGAAAGAAGGGTTGCGGCCCATTTAGGAAATAAAGAGGTTTTCTAATTGTTTGAAAAGGCTTTGCGGTTCGAATTTGAATGTAAACTCGGATTCAAATGAGATTTTGAGATGAGGCTTGAAGGAGATAATTTTTAGAATATTCTGATGATATTTGAGATGGGAAATTGTGACACCCCGTGTCACCTTTGAAATTTTTATCATGCACATCTACTCATTGTACAAAGTTTGTGGTGCTCATCATGTTTTTGAACTGAGTATCATGTTTGAATGGACTCCCAAAAGTCAAATTTTGTTTTTAAACTCCTTTGAATTCAAATTTGGTTAAGTCAAACCTTTTCCTTTTAACCCTTTTTGGGGCTTGTTTAAAATTAAAAATGTTTAAACAAGTGGCTTTTGGCCAATTTGAAAATTCATTAGTGAACTATCTACTTTCAGCTAGAAGTTTTGGTTTTGAGAAAAAAACATCTTTTACTTGCTCAAACTCTTGGTCAAATAGTGGTCGAACTGCTGATTTCAGCACTTCTGAAATTGGCTAAGTCCAAATCCTGACAGCAGTCATTAGCCAACTTTAGAGCTCTATATCTTTTATTTTTCAATCTATCCAAACCAAATCAAGTTCATGGTTTGAAAGCTGGTAGTTTTAACTCTTCAAAAACCATGAACAACTCCAGGATTTCAAACTCTATCTATTTCTTTTACATGCTCAAAGTCAGCTAAATTCAATTCAGTTCAGGGACTTAGAAATTTTTCTGAGTTCGAGATTTTGGCCGAAGTTTGATCAAGTTTATCTCTCAAACCAAATCTTTTTGAACCTGATGACTTTAACAAAAGTTGTTCCCCTTAGTACCATCTACAACTTTTGTATTGGGGTTTTGGAAAGTTTATACACAAAATTTCGAGTTTGAATCAAATCTTTGGGGTGAGCTTCGGCGGTCACTGTAGAGACTGAATCGAACTTTTCGATTCAGACTTCGATCTGCAGAGGGGCGAGCGCTCGTGCGCTGGCGCCGCCCGTGCCACGTGCGGCGCTCTACTGTCCCTTGCCACGCGCCGTCGCCTCGCACTGCCAGTCGCGCTCCAAGTCATGCGAGTTGCCTCGGTGTCGAGCTCGGCCGGCGACACCAATTTGCCGGTGAGCGGTGAGCTCTGCAAGCCGCCCGTGATGGACACGCGGATTCACCGTGGTTAACCTGTCATTGTCCAATTCACCGCTCCAGTAAACTCTCCTCGTTGCCCTCGTCATCCTCATCCACTCCGCCAGCTTCGCCGTCCTTTCTCTCGCTGGCAATCCCCAGAATTCCGGCCGCCATTGCCGCCACCCCACCTCACCGTTGAGATTAGCCTTCCCATCCTTCTCCGCCTCCTCTAAGCACCCAAATGGTTACTCCCTGACTCCCTGAAGCCGTGCGCCATCTCATCGTGAACTTCGAGGCGTCGGTGAGCTTTAGCGCCGGCCATCTTCTCAGTTAACCGCCGCCGGCCGTGGACATGTGCCATCCCGCCTCTAATCCTTGGGTTTTTCATGCCTAGGTGGTGCGGCTTGGAGTCCTGAGTCCGTGGGTCATCTTCGGCACGTCTTCGACCTCTTCTCCGGTGAGTTCACGCCGGTCAAACGCGCTGCGGCGCGCTGTGTGCGGCGGAGATCGGCTGAGGGGTGTTCAATTAGAAGGACGGATCTTTCCAGGGGGTTTTGTGAAAAAAGTGCGGGGGTTAAGTGTTTAAGTGGAATCTTTCGAAGGGGTTATCTGGAAAATCTAGGGGCTAATCTGTGAAGAAAGGACTGGTTGGTAATAGATCTTTTAGATCCAGGGGCCTTAGCGCAAAAGTGTTTTCAGGTTTTCTTTTGTTTTTAATTTCAGCATACATGTATTTCTTGTTTAATGCATAGAAAATCATAGGAGAGTGGGAAAAATGTGAAACCAATTTTTTCGTGCTTGTTGCATCTTTGGTTACAGCAGAAAAATATAAAATCTTGTTGTTAAGTTGCTGTTTTCTGTGTAGAAGTTTTAGTTGGTTTATTAGCTTTCTGTCAAAATAAATAGTTCTGCATGTCCAAAAATTTTGAGAAAATCACAGTAGCTCTAAAGTCATGTGATTTTATGTGCATATCTGTGTTTGTACTTAAGCTGTATAATTGAATTGCTGCATTTAAGTTTTTTATCTTTTCCAACTGTTGTTCTAAACTCACACATATGCATATTCATGTAGAGAACGTGCTAGCTGACGGGGTTTATAACCTGGTGCCTGAGTCCGAAGCCGAGCAGCCAGAGCCTGAGGTTGTTGTTGTTGAGGCAGATCAAGACCCGAGCCAAGACTCGGAAGGGCCCAAGGCCAGCGAAGGCAAGCACCGGAGCGCATCCAACCTTTTTAACGCAGCCGCAACTTAAATTATTTACTTTACAAAGTCTTTACCTTATGCATTTAAGTTTTCATAGGAGTTGACTGAAAACCTAGTTGCATGATCCTTAGGAAACCCAGAGTTTTTCTAGTATGTGTAGGTCGATAGAATTGCTAGGCTGGTTAAACGGTAGAAGTCGAGTAATTGTCTATTACTCGCGAGAAGCTAAGTTGGTTACTTTCAGCAAGTTTTGTTCAAATATGTCAATTAGACTGGAAAAAGTTTAGACTGGGCGGAGGGTGTTGGTAGGGAAAGGAATGGAATAGTGTAGCTCCGCCTCTGTCATTTGAGGCCCGTTCGTTGTTGGCTCTGGTATCAAGATTGAACTGTACTACCTCACATGCTAGGAGTAAGAGGTAGTTGAAACTGGTAACTTATGTACTTTAGCTCGCACTGGTATGTTGAACTACGCCTGACTTCCTATTCATATATCGGTTAGAGTAACTCATGGCTGACCCGTCGTTGGTATCGGTGGGGACTGGTACTTGAGGGTCGCAGGGTAGGTCAAGTACTTAGTGCTGGCTGAAGGAACGGCTGGCATGAGCGGCTCGACGGGGCTTGTTTGCGCCGTGTGGGTAGGTTAACCTTGCAAGGGATAAAACCGAATCGATTCGCCGTACTCATGGTATTGAGCTCTTGATCACTGGGCAACATCGCTAGTTAAGAACTTGAATAGTGTTGATGGTCATATGCTGTATGAGTTGTTAATCAAGTTCTTGCTCTCTTTGTGAAAGTTTTATAAATGCTAATCTAGATCAAATAGCTCAACTAAAATTTGAATGCTAAAATTTGAAAGTAAGGATCGATTTAGTTGCTCTTTTTGGCAAAACAAAAACCCAGCCAAAAGCCTTGCATACTAGGGGTCTTAGTAATCTTAAGTCGGTTAAGTCTTGCTGAGTATTAAATTACTCAACCTGCTTGTGTTAACCCTTTTCAGAGTCTGAGTCTAGCATAGCAGAGCAGGTCGCTGAAGCTTTCCCGTTTGGTGTGCCCGAAGGTTTTCAGTTGCAGTTCGTTCCGGCTTCGCAGGGTGTGGAGCCGAGGGAGTGATAATGCCAGCTGGGCTACCTGTGCATTATTATGTTATGTTATCGGCGTAGACTCGAGATGTTTAAAACTTCCGCTGTGCTTTAAAAACTCTGTGTTGTAATAACTTTTTATCATGTCCTGTTTTGTAATTAAATCCACGTGTTCTGTGTTGTAAAATTTGTGACTCGTTAATCATCTGTGCTCATTGTGGAGTGAGACTTGCCTCGTATTGGTTTCGACAATGTGATCAGTGGTGTAATCGGGAGTTACCCGACAGCAACTACACGTTTATGTCAGTTGAAGTGCGAGTGTGTTGTACTGCTTGCATTAGCTAAGGGACAATGCACTTGAGCTGACATAATTTGAGGTGGTTCTGCCACAGCTGGTACCAGAGCCGAAAATACTTGGCGGATGATTTAACTTGTCTTAAAAATGTGTTTTCAGAAATAAAAGTTAATCTGGTTTGCGAAAATGCGTTGGTCGCGTTAAGGAATTAATTTTTAGAACGTAAGCCCTAGGGAATTATGGGTATGTGAATCAGGTGGCTATCTAACTTTGCAGCTAACTCCCAGCACATTACTTTCTGTCAAAACTTACTTTGTTGCACAATCAACCTTTATTTATACATCGACAGAGGGTGAGGATCTCCGGTCAATGGGGACACCTTGACACCTCGGTCGGTACGGTGAAATCCGAACGTCGTGCTCAAGCGGTGGCCTCCTTGAGCTGCAGCCAATATAACCATGCACTGTTGTGGATTATATTGGGTGTAAAGTTGCCTCCATGTGTTGTCCATACGGCACGGGATGTATGGATACCATTACTATAGAGAACGGTAATGTATGGGGACGCTTTCATGAGTGCTGGCATGAAAGGTTCGATTTATGCACTGTGTTTTCTGCAGGTACACTAACATGCGTTATGTAAGTTAAGACATGTACAATACGATTAGTTATTATAGTGAGAGCCGTATGGTTTGCCACCGATCCTAACCACGTAAGACCAAGAATACTTGGCAATTATTTTCTTTTGTGAGGGCGGTTAGGACGAGCATGCATCATGAGTTTTAAAATCTGTTGAAAATCCTTAAAATTTTGTTAGGGTACCCTGGGATCTACACCACCATCCACTTTGCATTGCACCTAAGGTTGATCTAGTTGGGGTTTTTGGACGTCTGCTGCTGGTCGAAATTTTCTCGGCTAGCAAATGATGTTTTCTGCAGGGAAGAGTTAAAGGAAAGTTGCTCAGAATTTGGTTAGCTTGCTGCTGTAAAAATTTCACATTTTTATCTTCAGTATAGCTCGAGTTATGCATGTTTTAGTAAGCTCCTGTTTCCTGGAATTTTTCTGGAGGACAGCAATGAGTCTTTGAATTTTTACCCCCTCTTAACATCTGAATCAAGCCTTCCACTTCATAAGAAAGTTATAGAGAAATATCTATCAGATTTTCTGGAAAAGTTTGAGCATTTTTTCATACACCAGTTAAGAGTTATGAATTTTTCTTTACTTGCCAGGAATCTGTCCAATTCCAAATTCAGCAATATCTTTTTCAATCAAGTGCTAAGCCTTATTTGATTTCCTTTCAGATGAGTTTCCCAAATAACAACCCCCACCTCACCACTGATATCGATGGTCATCTTTTCTCCAACGGTTTGTACCGAGAGGGTTTTCCTTCCCAGCTTTGGGAGACCATGCAGACTTTGGGATACGTGGTCGCTCCTCAGTACGTGGGAAGATACATCACTGAAACCGGGATAAACCGTTGTGAGGTCTCATTGGTTATTCCCAGTTTACAGCTAGGAGTGGGTGAAGAAATTCGCATTGTTGTTACCGGGGGAAGTTATGAGGAGGCTAGTGACACTGCCGCTTGGAGAGCCTTGCAGCAGCTAAGCTTTAAGCATCAGATAAAGACTTTCAGAGCTCCAGCGGGTGTTTTTATGTCCTCTACAACTGAAGTGGGTGAGTCTAGCTCCAGTGTTAAGAAGGAAAACTTTACTGATGTGCAGAATATGACTCGCTATATGGATAATGTTAATCGCCTGATTGAGAGCATGGCTTTCAGTTATGGAGCTATGTTGAATGCTGCTAACTCACAGGCCTAGGAAAGAGCGGCAATGCAGGGACAGGTAGACCAACACATGGCTGTGATTGGAATCTTGGAGGAATGTGTGTATGATTTAGAAGTGGAGAATGACAACCTTATGCAAGAGCAGGAGGGAGTCTGGGCTGAAGGGCCCCAAGCTAATCATCCACCAAGAGAGCTGCCTGATCAAGGTGATTCTGGTTTGCATGACTCACCTGGACCACCTGTAGAACCGCAGCTATTTGATCAGGAAGAGCCAGTTGCTCCAGTCCCACAGCCACAAGTCCCTGGTCCTGCGTATGGGTGGATCAGTGAGGAAGAAGATACAGAAGAGGAGCTAGATGAAATGAATGGGGAGGAAGAAGTCGGTGAAGAAGAAGAGGAGGAACAGGAAGAACGCATCTTTTTCACTGATAACGAGGAATCCGATTGATTTATGTTTACCTTCAGAAAATTCCCGTTATCATGTGTTGTATCTTAAATTTCCAAGCTTGTAATAAGTTGTGTTATGGAGTACTTTTCAGTTGAACTCTTTTCCTTGGTGTTGTAATAATTAAGATGTATGGATGTAAAGTGGAACCTAATTTCCCTTTTCAATGCAGCACTTTGGTTTGTTCTGAAATTTTCGCAGCGGATTTGTATTGGAATTTTTACGCCTTGATAACTATTTTTCTAGGCAGACTGATGAATACCAAAGTTGTTGAAAATTTCATGAGGAAGCTACTGGTAAAATTTCAAGTCCTTTGGATCAGTAGTTTGGGAGAAACAGAAGAAACAATTCGACTCTGTCTGCTGAAAAACAAATTTGACAGAGAGGCAAAGGACGAATTTTTGACCCCTGTTAACGTGAGATTTAGTTCGGGAGTTGAATACGAAAGTTGTGGACTATCAAATTCTGAATCTACTGGAAACATTTGAGCATTTTTGGTTTAGTAGTTTGCGAGATACGAATTTTACGCTAAACCCGTGCGATCTGTCCACAGCTGAGAAGTGGAAAAGTGGTAGAATCACGTTCAACGGACGAATGGATCTAACTTCCGAGGCTAACTCTATATTGGATTTTTATGTCATGCACTATGCTATAATATTTTCATTTCTGAGTATTGATTTTATTCATCATCGCTCACTGAGAAATTATTGCAAAGTTGTATGACTAATCTGCACTTGGTGGCTTATGCAGAATGCCTGACGCTCCGGATGGTGCCGGGGGTGGGGATGAAGGAAATCTGCCGGGACCTCCTGATCTTAGGGAGTTTATGGCCCATCAGATGGCCCAGCACACCGAGCTTATGCGAGTGATTGTCCAGATGCAGCAGAATCAGCCACGCCAGGAGCCACAGCATGAGATGCCGCGTGAAGCTTCTTACCCGGATTTATTTGGCACTCAACCACCGCAATTCTTCAAGGCGAAGGAGCCTCTTGATGCTGATGTCTGGCTCAACATCATTGAGTCAAAATTTGCGTTATTGATATATCCATGTTCAGAAGCCAATAAAGCTCGATTTGCAGCACAGCAGCTTAGAGATGATGCCCGCATGTGGTGGGATAATTATCGTGCTACACTTCCTGCTGATCATATTGTATCTTGGAATGAATTCAAAACTGCTTTTCGCTCACATCATATTCCTGATGGTCTCTTGGAGAGAAAACTTAATGAGTTCTTGGCACTTACTCAGGGTAATCAGGGTGTGGTGCAGTATTCACAGGCTTTTAATCATTTATCGCAGTATGCTGGTCATCATGTGGATACGGATGCTAAAAAGCAAGATCGTTTTCGTCGCGGGCTTAACACTAAATTGAAGAAAAGTTTGGTTCTTATTAAGCCTGCCAGTTTTAATGAATTGGTGAACATGGCCATCACTCAGGAGGATAGTAATTTGGCTCATCAGGCTGACAAGAAAAGGAAAGCCCCAGCTGCATCCTCTAGTGCTTCCGGACAGAGATTCCGAGTGGAGCAAAAGACCCCACAGAAGGCTCCTCAAAATGCTCAGCAGAGGCAAGGGCAGCAAGGTTACTGGGTTCTCCGACCAAATCAAGCTCAGGGACAGTCCCAAGGACAAGGATCGCGTGCACCTCCTCCTCAACAGCAGGGGCGTACCCATAATTTTCCATGTTACAATTGCGGGAAGCCGGGACACTTTGCTAAGGAATGCAGAGCACCACCCAAAAGTGGAAATAATGCACCCAGGCAGCAGCCTAATAATCGTCAGAACAAGAAGCAAATGGTGGTTAAGCAAGGCTGTGTGAATTTCACTACCATTGATGCTATTGTGGCAGAACCACCACAAATTATGTCAGCTCAAGTGCATTGTCCCTTAGCTAATGCAAGCAGTACAGCACACTCGCACTTCAACTGACATAACCGTGTAGTTGCTGTCGGGTAACTCCCGATTACACCACTGATCACATTATCGAAACCAATACGAGGCAAGTCTCACTCCACAATGAGGACAGATGATTAACGAGTCACAAATTATACAACACAGTACACGTGGATTTAATTTACAAAACAGGACATTATAAAAGTTATTACAACACAGAGTTTTTAAAGCACAGCGGAAGTTTAAAACAGTACGAGTCTACGACGATAAAAACATAATAATGCACAGGTAGCCCAGCTGGCATTATCAATCCCTCGGCTCCACACCCTGCGAAGCCGGAACGAACTGCAACTGAAAACCTTCGGGAACACCAAACGGAAAAGCTTCAGCGGCCTGCTCTGCTAAGCTAGACTCAGACTCTGAAAAAGGGTTAACACAAGCAGGTTGAGTAATTTAATACTCAGCAAGACTTAACCGACTGAAGAAATCTAAGACCCCTAGTATGCAAGGCTTTTGGCTGGGTTTTTGTTTTGCCAAAAAGAGCAACTAATATAGATCCTTACTTTCAAGTTTTAGCATCCTAATTTTAGTAGAGCTATTTGATCTAGATTAGCATTTATAAAAACTTTTACAAATGAGAGCAAGAACTTGATTAATTAACTCATACAGCATATGATCATCAACAATATTCAAGTTCTTAACTAGCGATGCTGCCCAGTGATCAAGGGCTCAATACCGTGAGTACGGCGAATCGATTCGGTTTTATCCCTTGCAAGGTTAACCTACCCACACGGCACAAACGAGCCCCGTCGAGCTGCTCATGCCAGTCGTTCCTTCAGCCAACACTAAATACTTGACCTACCCTGCTACCCTCAAGTACCAGTCCCCACCGATACCAACGACGGGTCAGCCATGAGTTACTCTAACCGGTACATGAATAGGCAGTCAGGCGTAGTTCAACATACCAGTGCGAGCTAAAGTACATAAGTTACCAGTTTCAACTACCTCTTACTCCCAGCATGTGAGGTAGTACAATTCAATCTTGATCCCAGAGCTAACAACGAACGGGCCTTAACTGACACAGGCGGAGCTACAACATTCATTCTTTTCTCTACCAACATTCTCCGCCCGGCCTAACTTTCTTTTCCAGTCTAGATGACATGTTAACAAAACTCTAAAAGAACCCACTTAGCATCTCGCGAGTAACAGGCAATTACTCGACTTCTACCGTTTAACCAGCCTAGCAATTCTATCGACCTACACATACTAGAAAAACTCTGGGTTTTCCTATGGATCATGCAACTAAGTTTTCAGTCAACTCCTATGAAAACTTAAATGCATAAGGTAAATACTTTGTAAAGTAAATAAATTAAAGTGTGGCTGCGTTAAAAAGGTTGGATGCACTCCGGTGCTTGCCTTCGCTGGCCTTGGGCCCTTCCGAGTCTTGGCTCGGGTCTTGCTCTGCCTCAACTACAACGACCTCGGGCTCTGGCTGCTCAGCTTCTGACTTCAGGCACCAAGTTGTAAACCCCGTCAGCTAGCACGTTCTCTACATGAAAATGCACATGTGTGAGTTTGGAATAACAGTGAGAAAAGATACAAAATCTTAAATGCAGCAATTCAATTATACAGCTTAAGTATAAAACAAGATATGCACATAAAATCACATGAAATGTTGCAAAAACCATTTTTAACATTTTATAGAGTAAGTGCATATCTCTTTAAGCAAGATTAACTTATCACTAAGAAAAAAATATAACAACAGATTCAAACTTAACTGAGTTTACTAAAACTTTTTTAGAAAACATTTTATTAGCATAACTATATATAGAAAACCATTTAAACACACATATAAAGGGTTATTTAGCAACTATTTAAACAAACAAACCTACACAGGTTATCTAATAGCACAAAAACTTCTCTGAGAAGCTTTTAACTCAAGATTAACACTGAAAATTTTTCAACACTTTATTCTAACAGAAACTAATTATTTTGAAAAAGACAAAAAGGCTATAAATCTACCAAAACAACAAACAGCAACAAGATTATGCACAAAAATGCAAAACTTCACAGAAACACTATCTACACACTAACACAGATTTACCATGATTTATTGAGCTCAAAAACATATTCACAACTATTTTTAACAGCACAAACAAGCTAAACATGGAGAAAAAGCTTAACTTAAACTACACAGACAGCATGCAACCCAAAAATTTACTGTGCTCACAAAAACACATCCTATAGCTACTGTGATTTTCTCAAATATTTTAGACATGCAGAACTATTTATTTTGACAGAAAGCTAATAAACTAACTAAAACTTCTACACAGAAAACAGTATATAAACAACATGATTTTATATTTTTCTGCTGTAGTCAAAGATGCAACAAGTACAACAAAATTGGTTTTACAATTTTCCCACACTCCTATGATTTTCTATGCATTAAACAGGTAATACATGTATGCTGAAATGAAAAACAAAAGAAAAACCGAAAACACTTTTACACTTAGGCCCCTGGATCTAAAAGATCTATTGCCAACCAGTCCTTTCTTCACAGATAAGCCCCTAGAATTTCCAAGAAACCCCCTCGAAAGATCCCACTTAAACACTTAACCCCTGCACGCTTGCACATAACCCCCTGGAAAGATTTGATCTTTTAATTGGACACCCCTCGCCGGTCTCCGCCGCACACAGCGCGCCGCCGCGCGTTTGACCGGCGTGAACTCGCCGGAGAAGTGGCCGGAGCAGCGCCGGAGTTGCTCCCTCCCCTCAGGACCCCATGCCGCACCTCCTGGTCAAGAAAAATCTCAGGATTAGAGTGCGCACATGTGTTCCCCACGAGTGAAGCGGCTGGCCAAACAAAGGCTCGCCGGAGAGAACTCACCGCTGCCCGAAGATTGGGGAAAAGGGTGCGGGCAGTATCAGGGGTTCAAGGGAACTCCAATTGAGTGGCTTGGAGAGGCGGAGGAGGATGGGAAGGCTAAGTTCCACGGCGAGGTGGGGTGGCGGCAATGGCGGCCGGAATTCTGAGGATTGCCGGCGATGGAGAGGGTGGCAAGTCTGGCGGAGTGGACGAGGACGACGAGAGCGATGTGAGAGAGTTACTGACGTGGTGAATTGGATAAGCACGGGTTAACCGTGGTGAATTCACCGAGCGACAGCTCACGACCGCTCTGGCAGTCGCGGGGAAATGTCGACGGGTGGCCGGCGATGGTGGCGTTCCCGTGGTTCGACAGCGGAGCAAAGCCATGCCTGGGCGGAACCTGGCGAGGCGGAGCGACGGCACGCATCCAAGGACCGTGAGGCGCGGCGCGTGGCACAAGCGGGCCACCGACGGCCAGCTCGCCCCTGCGCTTTACTGAATCGACGAAGTCGATTCAGTAGCTACAGTAACTGCGAAACCATCTCCAAATTTTGATTCAAACTCGAGATTTTGTGAATAAA